>BSBN01000386.1:0-1200000 GCA_027924645.1 Cunninghamia lanceolata
GAAAGTACAAGATTATATTCACTCTCAACTAGAGTTTTGTATACTTTAATTTGAGATTGATAAGAACCTAGGTGCATTGTACCTAGAAATTTGTGATAACCGCATAAGCTAACTGTAATGAAGAAAAAGTGAATGAATCACTTTTTTCATTACATTACATTATATAGGTGCTGGAATGGAAAATGCTATTCTATAGAAAATTGGAAACTAATTTTCAGAAACAAAGTTCAGAGCTGGAAAGAGGGTAAGGAGAGGAACTTGGCATCGAAAGGAGAAGCTCATTGTCTAGGATGCCAACGCATTGTGTAGACGTCCGTGCTAAGAGTTGTCATCGATATGATCCAAAAACACAAAAAACTTCCAAAAATGCAAAAATCCACCCAGCAACTTGCCCAGTCTACAAAACTAAAACAAGGACACCAAACAACAAGGTACTAGATGATAAATACAAGTGAAAAATGATAATGATAAACTTAATAAATAATATGAAACAATGAAAGGAAGGACAAAATAAGGGAAGAATACTAGCAAACCTCTATGTGTTTGATTCTTTCTCCACAACCTGCATGACACATAATGGAAAACATGTTTGGGGCTATTTGGGGGTTTGCCTCAGTCAAACCCCTATTTTGGTATTTCTACCTCCACAACAACCAATAATAAAAAGATCAAGAAATAGTGGTGCTCTTATCCTATGTGCATCTAGGAATTAAGAGAAGTGACAATAAAAAAATTCTATAAGCATAATCCCTCGTCTACGGGAAAAATACCCTAGTGTGCATATTGAGATAAAATAGGTGGTGGTCTACACCAATATTTGTCAAAGTAAATAGAGAGAAATGTGATAAAGAAATACACCAATATTAGTCAAAGAAAAAATAAGAACAATATTACCAACATGATGTAGAAGGTAAAATAACATTTGTAGTTTTCCAAGAAGATTGTAGTAGCATGCAACTTCAACAGACTCAACAATGGAGGTATGTGTAGTCAAGCATATTCAAAAGAAGAGTTGAAAATGGTAGAGTATGAGAGAGATATTGAAAACTAGTTTTTTTACAAGGGTCTGAGAGAAGCTGAAGGGTCAAATTTGAATGTTGGAAGTATTTTTTTTGATGACTGAGTGTTACAACATGTGATAGCAGGTGGCTAAGTAGGAAATCAACATTTTTAAATTTTGGGACTTTTGGGATGCTAGCGTATTGTACATATGTCCACACGTAGCGCTAGTGTCCTATATAAATCACACAAAAATTCAACACAAGTTCCCAACACAATGAGAAGAATTAGAATTTGATAGAAAAATTCGGTAATCTAGTGAAGAAAAAGGCTAAGGCTAGGCTAAAATGATCCCTAAAACATGCTAAGAGAATGGGACACTAAAGTAAACCCAAAATATAGCGTGAAATTACAAGGGTATTCAATTTTCTATGATACATTTAGTCCCACACTTAGTGAGCTGATGAAACTAGGTGATAAGCTACACTAAAGTGCATAAATGAAACACTGAAAGTAAATAACATCACAAAAGGATACCCAAAAATGATACTGTAGAGGATGCAGAGCTCTTTAAGTAGAGAAACCAAGCCCCCCAAGCTGAAAACATACAAAACAAATACGTTAGAAGACAAAAACTTGCAAAACCACTATGTCAGAGCATCACAAACATACATATAAACACAAACAACATACACAACAAACAAAGAAAAATTTTGAGATAGCAAAGTGAAAGAGACCTTAATGTGAAAGGTACGATGCATCATCCCTCAAATATAACAAAAAATAAAGAAAACCATAAATAGAGGAATTATTAAATGGAGAGAGGCGAATATAATGAGTCGATCGATTGCTTTAAGGAGAGAATGCATACAAACAGATAGGAGAGAAATCAATATGAACAAAGAAGAGTACTTGACTCAGGAACTAGCTTACTCTTTCTCTATGGGTCATGTAAATCAAAAGACCCTCATGGATCATGGGATAGCAAGCTGTGTTATGCTAGGTGACCATGGTTGTCAAAAAGTAAGTCATATGAAGCACACAACTAGCAAGATGTATTATGCTAGGTGGCTCATAGACTACCCCTCATAGATCATAGGCTAGCAAGTTGCATTATGCTAGGTGATCATGAGTGAAAAGGTAGGTCATATGAAGCACACATTTTAGCAAATTATATTATGCTAGGTGGATCATATGCTATCAATGCCTTAGGGAGCATAAAAATAAACGCCTCAAGGAGTGTAAAAATGAACAACACCTCAGAGACCATAAAAATGAACAACACCTTAGGGAGTGTAAAAATAAACATTGCCTCAAGGAGCATATTAAAGACCAACACCATAGGGGGTGAATGCTTTGGGGAGCATGAAACAAACAACACCATAGGGGGTGAAAATAAAGCAAGGTGCATATATGGATGCACATGTGAGCAGAATATATGCCCCCCTGAAAATAATTGCATAAAGCAATGTATGCAATTGATTTTAAAGTAAGTGAGAGAGGGTAAAGAAAGAATAGTGTCCATAGGAAGGACACCTATAGGGTGTCTACTTCTAGAAGAAGTTGCCCTTGCCACCAGAATAGGAGTGAGGGACAACAAAGATAAAAGAAGCTATGTTGTTACCTAAGAAAAGAGAAGGTGGTTGCACCTGAGATTGTAGATCTATGGATGGAAACAAGCAAAGAGAGAAAATTTGTGTGCCACATAACATGTAGTAACAAAACAAAGTGATAGTAGAATAAACTAAAGACAATGGTGAAGTGATCAGATGACTTAGAAAAAATCCACATCGCAAGGAGAATGAAGAGTTATTCAAGGGTAGAGCTATAGCATGAGTGAATTTAGAAGTTATAGGAGGAACACCAATAATAAACTAAAACAACTTCTCATCACAATGAGAGAGAAGTGTATTATCAAATTTGAGATGATAGGAAAATAAAGAGGTTTTCCTATTAAGACAAAGGTGATCTCAATGTCCATAATAGAGGTAGTCGTAAAGTGATGACAGAGGTAAACTTGATATCATAATCCAAGACTCTCAATATTATAACAAAGGTAAGCTCAAAGTCATAATAGAGGAATCTCAAAAGGATGACAAAGGTAAGATTTATGTCATAACCAAGGACTCACAATATTATAATAGAGGTAAACTTGATATCATAATAGGAGAGTCTCAAAATGATGACAAAGCTAATCTCAATGCCATGTGTAAATACCAAAGAAGCATGAAAGCCTAGGTGAGCTAGACAGATGTAAATCTTGATGTCCCAGCAAAGTGCACCCTAGCCAAGAGAAGAAGAAATAAAATTCTCTGATGATAACAATGTGCCTCCAATAAATGTAGAATATAGAGAAGGAACATCAACAAGAGACTAGAACATCGACTCGTTAGAAGAGGTCTGTTCAGTATTTGCATGAAGAGAATTATAAGATTCATTATGAATAGAGATAGGGTCCATATCTACAAGAGGATGAACTATGAAAGAAGTACATGTGTGAGAAGCATCATATCCAATATCATATTCATCATGAGAAATAAAAGTGTCATGACTTTGTGTAGATTCAAGTATCGAATCAATGCCATCATTATGTAAAGAGAAAGGTTTATCATAAGATGAGACATGAATGACACCTGTACCAGTAAGGCCTTGTATAATGTATTTTAATGCTTGACATTGATTGGTGAGTTACTGAGCACTCTATGATACATGCAAGAAGGAAGTGTGGAATGACTATGCTTAGAAAATTTCTTGCATGTAGGAACGGGAAGAGTGATTAACTAATTCTCCAAAAGAGTGGATAGAATACTCTTAGGAGATATAGTGGAAGAATGTTCAATATGTATCAATGGAGGACTTTTGGCCAAAGTGACATTATCAAAGTGATGAATGGTACTAGCATGCTCACCTTTATATTCAAGAAGGGGTTCATCGTGGAAGGAAAAAGGAGGGGGATGAACAAGAATAGAGTCCATCGTGACAAGATAAGGGGTCTATAAAAGCATGAGCCTCATCATGACTCAAAGGAGAGTCATCAAAAGCATTGAAAGAGATTTTGTCAATAAAACCTTGAGAGTTATGTGGTGAATAAGTATCGTCAACTGTAATGATAGGATCCTCATAGGTAATGAAGGAAGATAGTGATCTCTACATCCTTTGGGAGGTCCAAATAGTCACATCATTTGAAAGGGTCCTTGCAGACCCTACCTTCTTCCCACTTGCCATCCCCTTAAGTACTTGCCCCCTTCTCATAGAGGATAGAATGTTAAGGAGATTTAAATTCCTCTGCAATTTGAAAATTCTTCCTGCCAACCTCGCCTTTTCTCCTTTCTGAAACTCTGCGCTACTTCTTCAGATGTTTTGCCCTCTCAATCTTTAACTACCCCTCTTCTAGGTTCCTAGCAACGGAACCAAGTGTTAGCAAGAAATGCAGAGGAGATAGTGGTTTGGAGATCCGGTCCTCAATCAAGTCTTTGTAGTCAGTTTATGCCCTGGTCAGGTAGCTAGAGATTGACAACAAAACATAAAGAATAACCAAACAAAGTATCACATACACATCAAAATAGAATAACACACAAAGTTATCTGGTACTGGTAGACATTCATATATATATTAACAACAATCAAGTGTACATATCACATGTTCATACTCCGACAGGTCTGAGTCTCTATGCCACCATTTACATATATGACTTCTATGTCATTGTTACATCGGAACATACTCCTATGCTCCTATCATGCTTACTGTCATTCTACTATCTCGTATCTCTATATATACTATATCTAATATATCTAGGGATCTGTTATTTATCATCTTCTATAAGCTTTTGGCCTTTGCATATTGTGTAGTCTCCTCCGGTTGGCTTCCCCTTATGTTATGTATTCTGCTAACAAGAAGGACGTCTCCACATCCTTAATGATGTGCAAGGAACTTGAACATCAACAAAAGGAGAGAGGGGAGGTGTAGAGGTATCCACATCCTTGGTGATGTCCAAGAAACCTTGAACATGTAACCAAAGGAGGGAGAGAAGGTAAAGAGGTCTCCACATCCTTGGTGATGTCCCTAGGGACTTGAAAATGCAACCAAAGGAGGGAGAGAAAGAGGGAGAGACATGGAATCATCATGGACTATGGAAGATTTGGTAGAAGTAGAAGTGATATGCTCAACATCTATCCATGGGGAATCCGATGTGAGGTGAGACTCTTTATCTACTAATGCCTCATCTCTAGAAGAGAGAGCACCTAAATGAAGAGAAGGTAAAGTAATGTTAAGAAATGTATTAATAATTTTGTACACTTAAAAATGACATACCTTACACCACAATTTTCCGGCATCTCCCTAACATCTTCTTCCGCATTAACTTGTCCCCTTCCTCATGATTAATTAAGTGAACTATTTTATTTAATTAATTTATTTGACCTCCATTATCACCTACCTGCAATTAATTAAATAAATTTTATTTAATTGATTATTCTCTTTAACCATTACCCAAAATTAATTAAACAAATATTAATATTTATTTAATTAATTATCCCTCTTTACCATTAGTCCAAATTAATTAAATAAAGTCCATTTATTTAATTAATTTAACCTTACCTATAGCCAAACCTTGTTTAATATAATAAATCTCATTTATTTAATTAACTAACCTATCCCAACCAAATCCCTACAACCAAATTAATTAAATAAACTTTTATTTAATTAATTTGGATCACTAATTAATCCATCCACTAATTTCTTATAGCCAAATTAATTAAATTAATCTAACCCTCATTAATCCATCTCCCCATAATTAATTAAATAATATACATTATTTAATTAGTTAAGCTCACATGTGTCTCCACACCACCCTTCCCCAATCCATGCACTTGTCCCATCTCATCCCACCTCACCCATAAAATGATTTTTTAATCCATTCATATGTCTCCATCTTCATTAATGCAAAGCCTTCCCAAGGCCAAATTAAAAATTCAAAAATATTATAAGCCCTCCATCTTTGTTGATGAAAACCCCATCCATTGATTTCACTATGAAATCTCATCCATTAGATCTCATCTTTGAATTCCAACGATTGATCTAAAATCCTCCAAAAATCTATAAATAAAAAGCCTCTCCAAGCATTTTGACTCTAACCAACTAAAAACACTAAGGCTAACTATCCATAACTCATGCTCTCACAATTTTTCCACTCTCATAGCCAAATTATCCTCAAATCAATAGCCAATTCATTACCCTCATTATGCTGGGTCATATTTGAGCAATCCACAATTAATTTTTATTGGGTAAAGCTAGGATTTGCAGCTGGGTGCATGCATTTCTTCCACCTTATCAAGGAGACTAAAATGGAGCAAAGATTTGAAGGTATATCCTTTGTTTTTGCTTACTTCGTATTCTAACATCTTCACCACATTTTATCATCTTCATTTGGCACGCCCAGTGGGATGAATTCATCCTTGAATTTAACTTTTTGGGAAGAAATTTTTATGTATTTTTCTGTGCAGGTGACAGGTTGGCACTTTCGGCTATGGATTAATGCTTAAGCTAGAAGGAATAGTACCTTTGTGGTCTAGAATAGCGCATCTATTTGTTAACTAACAATTTGTTTTGTAGGGAGAATTTAGCACTTTAGAGTCCATTTGTTAGCGCTTAAGCGTATTCTGTTAGCACCTATGATTCATGTATTGATGCTTGCATGTCAGACAGTGGCACCTCTATAGTCTAGAATAGTGCCTCTATTCCATTGTTTGTTGTTTAGAAATTTTACATCTCTATGGACTAGCAACAATTTTTGCTATTAGGATTAAGATGCCATCAACCTTGTAAATCTTATGTAATTAATTACTCCTAATATTATTTGTAATCACCCATAAGGGATGAAAGGTTTCACCAGCAGTGATCTTGTTTCAGCCGCATGTTTATATCTAGTCCTTGATGCTAATTCATCCACGACGGGGGGTTTTCTCCCCTGCGAGGGGCTTCTTGGGGATCATCCCCCTGGTGGGGGGGGTCCAGGGGGTCGAGCCCCCGGAACCAAAATTTATCATTATAAATATGGACCATTTGTCATTAGGTCACATATCTGACAATCAATATTATGTCATTTTTCTTTCCCTAGAAGGCAACCTCCTTTTATAAGGACATTTGTACTACGTTTTAGTAGAGTTGAGAGTAACAAGCGTCACTGGATTGAAGACTGAAGAAGGAGAGGAAGTGCATGTATTGTAATATCATATTTGAAGATAATACAACTTGGAGCCTCTTTTCTTGGTGGAGTCTTTTACCTGAAAGGGTATTCTCCACATTACATACTATGTTATGTTGTTCAGTTCTTAATGATGTTATTTCTGTGTATTGGGTTTTATTTCTGTTGCAATCTCCATTGATTCTACATTATTTAGAGAACATAAATAAGGTTGAATTAGATTTCCATTGTGTGGTTTGCACCTTTATTTCTAACATTTGTAGCTATATTAACACCTTTTTGTCGGTCTAACAATCTGTTTTGCAACATATTAAGGGTTTTTTATCTAGGCTATTGAATCAATTTGGAAATTTTTTTATCCTATAATCATTTATGAACTTTTAACATTGTATTTTGGTTTAAGAATCCTTATATTCTATTGTGATAACTAACCCTATATGTAGGTAATAGTCTGATTCATCTATTTTTTCCAAAAAGATTAACATTTTTTTCAAGGTTTCTAGTTTCTATGTCGGGGCACGCGCCTTCACTTGCATGTTTAGTGCCTTTTCTTGTGGGTTTAGCACATTCAACTGCAGGTAAAAAGTAGGTATATTACTATGTTTTAGCACCTCCGAGTCTTAGATTAGCACTTATGTTTCTTTGTTTAGCGCATTTGATATTTTGCCAAGGCTTTCAGAGTTTTGTGTTAGTGTATGAGCTTTATGATTTAGAACTTAAGCATGTATGTTAGCATTTAATAAGTGGCTGTCAGTGCTTAAGTGTCTTATAGCAGCACCTATGTGGCTTTTGTCAACGCTTTAGAGGTCTTTGTCAACGCTTTGTTTGAACAGAATTCATCTTATCTTTTGGATACTAATATGGTTTTTTGTAGCTCTTAGTACATTTAGCCAAGACATCATTTGCAAAGTACTAACATTTTGTGTAGCTCCATAGTCCAAAGTTTATTTCTTTTCTACTAGTTTTAGCTACACATAATTAAAGTAGAAGGGAAAGAACTTGTTTGTCGTGTCTTGATTTGCACTAGCACGTATTCTCTCTCCTTGCACCCTTGGGTGATCTTGGGTGATCACAAATCCTTTATTTTATCTACCCAAAGAAGTACTACCTTCACGTATGCTCTCCCCTCACACCGTGTGTGATCTTAGGGATCAAAAGTGAGTAATGTATTCTTCCCTAAGAGGCATGCTTGGAGATACCCCACTCCAAGGGGACAACCTCAACCTCATGTTCTGGAAAGGTATATAAACATTTTGAGAATCAAAAGACTCACTTCAATAGGGACCCCCATCTAGTCTAAAACTAATCCATCAAGACCCTTGGTCCACCGAGACTGGAGTGATGAAGTTCTTGGTTGGATGATTAGTAATCCCTTGTTCACAAATTTGTCCCCCGTATCTCATGTATATTGGAACACCCCCTAGAAGTTTGTAAGGCCTAGTTAAGACCTTCAACCATTTTCTAGTGTGGTGCAAGGGACATGAATAACCCCCTGAAGTTACTCATCATCGCGCCTCCTTGAAGTAGAGATAGAAGCTTTCTTTGGGAAAGGCATAAAAGCCTCCAAGGAAAGGGGTATTGGGGTGCAACGCCCTTATCCCTAGCTATCCATGTTAGGAAAAGTGTCTCACAACTACGAAAGGTTACTATTCTTCCAATTTTGGGTCTTTTCGAATACCCTTTATCTTGAAGTATGGTATAGAACTTTCAAAGTTTTTGTTGACCCATTTTCCTCTGTCCAGAGTCAAATAGTTCACCTTGCATATCCCTTAGATATCCTTTAGAAAATGACCGTACAAGCTTAAATCCTTCATTTCCTCATGCTCTGCCTTGCCAAATTTCCCAAAAATATGTCTGGAGATTCCTTGCAAAAAAACCCAGAAACCTTTTGTCTTCAAGTGCCTTCCTTTGTTGGGTTTTGTCCATTTTCATACTTAGCCTTTTTCATGCAAATATCGTAATGATGTCATCTTGTTTCCCCCATATATTCAGACCTTAGTCAATATCCAAATTTTTTCTTAACATCTGGATCTTTACTAAGATTTGGTTCCTTGCAAAGATGACCCTAATATTCACAAAAGTGACCCTGAGTCATCCAGTCTTCCCTTCAACAAAATCCTTCATGTCGATGATGTCACCCTGATCTTAACTAATATCCCTAATATTCACTGAATGTGACCCTGATGTCATCCATATCCCCTTTTTCAAAGAAGCGAATATGACAATAACGTCACCCTGACATTTCCTAACATCTAGCATGGTTAGCTAATATCCCTCATTTTTGCGAATGTGACCATGATGTCACCCGGATCTCCCTTTTCAAAGAAGTCCATATGCCCTGACATCATTTGGATATCTTCCCATCTAGATGCTAAGTTATCCTCCCTCATATTCATGAAAGTGACTGTGACTTCATCCATTCCTTCCTTAGACAAAACTCTTCGTATTGATTACATCACCTTGATCTTAAGTAATATCCCTCATTTTTGTGAATGTGACCCTCTTTGCTAATATGACCCTGACGTCATCCAAGTTTCTTCCTTAGACAAATCCTTGAGCCACTGACGTCATCTAGTCTTCTGTAATTCCGCAGACCCAATCAGAAAATGAAACGGGGAAATGCAGAATGCATCATCCAGTCTTCTGCAATTCCGCAGACCCAATCAGAAGATGAAGTGCAGAAATGTGGAAACCTTTTCCGCTATTCCACGTATGTAGTCAAAGGAGGGGGCAAGAAGAAGTGTGGAACTACAGAAAGCTCACATAATAGTTTGAAGGACCCAATATGCAGGTGATGTCATCCGGATCTCTCCTCATTAAAGCTCATCATGATGATGACGTCACCATGATTTTCAAGAGGTCATCCAGATATTGATGGTTAATATCCATGTGGATGACAGTTTCTCTTTGCTACGAGGTAAATTTGAGTGGATGACAGTTTCTCCTTTGCTACGAGGTAAATTTGATAGGTGCATCCAGATATCACATGGCCATGGAGCGATCAAGCTCATATCACCCTCCTTCTACGCGGTCAAAAATGATGACACGTGGACATCTAGATGCCGGTTGACCAAATCTTTGACCGCGGATATCACCCTCATCTAAAGGAATTTCAACATGCTGTAAAAGGCAAAAGTGCCTATTTTCACTTCCTCTTTCATTTGGCAGGCTTTTCGAGGGAATATCCCATTTTCAAAATATGATCCAGAAATCAGGATCCGGATATGCATATCTAGATATCAAGATGGCCGCCGACCCTGAAGATGAATATGCAGACTCAGTGACAAGACATCTCAGCGGCCATTCTAAAAGTTGCAGAGGCCCTTCAAATGTAGATATTTTGTATTTATGGTTGCAGGTGGATGATTCATCAGCCCACATTGAAGATTCAAAAGATCTTCCATCTGCCCTATTCCAGATATATGTTATTCCATAACTTCTTGCAGGTTGGCATCCCTTGGTGAAGATATTTTCCTGATGTCCAGCACCCATGGGGTGAATTGATTGTGTTGACTTAGGTCATGAACTCAAATGCTATATATGCATCCCTGAAAGATGTAATTATGTTGAATATTGACTAAATACTTGTGTTCATACTGTATGCAAATAGAACCCTTATTTTTCATTGTAATCATGCCTTCTGACTGAATACATGCTGGTTATTTTACCTCTTTGTGCTATTTTTTAGCTCTGTGTGAATCTGCAGGTGGTTGTCTATGAACATCTTGTTCTCTTAATCATTTTAGCTTCTTACCTCTGTTAGGACCATCTAAATATGTGTATGTTTACTTTCTTTATCTGGTTATGTTGTGTATTTCTTCAGTTCTGTGAGAGCTCTTCTATTCAAACCTGGTGTATCACCTCCTCTTTACTTTCAATTTATCCCCTTTCCCCTTTTCTTGACTAGTGAATAGATTAGGTTTAGTATTAGCTCGCTGGATCACTTATCCAGCAAAGGAACCAGTCTCTCTTTGAAGATTCGGCCTCCCTGTAGGGTCCCACACCTGGAGGTCATCTCAATGTTTCACTAGATTGTTGGAGCCCTAAAAAGCCTTCAACTCTGGGTGCAAATCTAGGTGAAAACAATTTCCAAAAGGGCTAAAAATGGTAGGACTTACTATTTTTAGTAACTCTACATTTGACCTCAGATGGACCTAAAATTTTCCCAAAGGGTGCATAATGACTAAGTAAACATCTTGGGTGAGTTTCGACTCAAGATCATACTTGGATTACGAGATATTAAAGTTTTTGTTTTTGAAACTGTCGAAGAAAGTTTCAAACTCAATTTTGAGGCACTTAGAGGTCACTAAATGCCCTGAAAGTTGTCATAACTGATGAAGTAGGTTATAGTTTAATAGATATTTTCACGAGCTTTTTGACGTATCAAATGGTTCATCAATCGGACACTCGGATCAAAAGTTATGGCCTCCGGAAGTTGGACCTCCTATTTTTGGGAAATGTGAAAACGTGTTGGACACTTAAAAAGAGATGTAAAGGGGAGAGTTACATGTGTTGGTGTGTGATTTAGCACATCATAAGGTATCTCTGATTGGAGATAATTTGGGTGCCACTTCAGGTGGTTTTGGCTCATTGTTTTGTAATTACCATTGACAGTTTACTATATTGTATCTCCTATATATCAGAAGGTAGAGATGGAGGTTGTGTGTAAGAGTCTTATAAATGTTGATTTACCTTTGGATCTCTGGTTGATTAATACTCCTGTCAAAGCTTGCACTGCAACTATATTGTAATCTTCTTGATTCCTAAATAATATATTGGTGGCTATGGAGTGTGGGATTTTTTACTTGAAAGGGTTTTCCCCACGTATATCTTGTGTTGTGAGTTTTGCATTTGAATATTGTTATTACCTTTCTATTAATGTGCATCTTAATCTGTAACTGTAAAAGCTAAAATTTACATAAATCTTCCTCAGTAGATCAATGTAGGAAGTGTTTCCGCATACCTTTCTTTCTTTTAGTTGGTATTAGACCCTAATCCACCTTTGGTTCTAGTTGTTGGGTAGAGGGTTTTTTGAGCTGATCTTCATTTGAGTGGGAGCTTGTACAGAGGATTTTGAAATCTTTGTTGTAGGAAAGAGATGGCGAGCACATCTGGAAGGTTTGATATAGTGAAGTTCAATGGAGGCAACTTTGAGTTGTGGAAACTCAAGATGGAGGACTTATTGGTGGATAGAGATCTATGGATTGCAGTATCCAAAACCATGCCATCAGTCATGAAACAAGAAGATTGGGACCTAATGGACCAGAAGGCTATGGGTTTGTTAAGACTCTATTTGGCTGATTCAGTGCTCCTAAATATTCATGAAGAGAAGATTACAAAGGATCTTTGGAAGACGCTTGGAGATGTTTATCAAGCTAAATCCCTGGTGAACAAGTTATTCCTGTGAAAGAAATTGTAATCTTTGAGGATGGAAGATGGAGGATCTGTTACTGATCACCTGAATACATTCAATATGCTTGTTGCTCAGTTGACCTCTGTTGGTGTGAAGATGGAGGAGGAGGATCGATGTATGGCATTACTATGTTACTTACCAGATTTATGGGATCACCTTGTTATGGCCATTGGGAGGACCACTACCACCTTCAAGATAGATAAAGTGGTTTGTTCATTGTTGTCTGAAGAGATGTGGAGAAAGCCTTCCGAATAGGCTAAGGAGGCTCTTGTAGTTCATCATAGATCTAAAGAGAAGGGAAATAAAAAGGATAAGAAGAAGGAAGAAAAATGAATATCCCTATCTTGTGGGAGATCTAAGTCTCCTAGAAAGTCCAAGGCTATGTGTTGGAACTACAGAAAACCTGGTCACTTCCACAAGGAGTGCAAGGATGAGAAAAAGAAAAAGAAGAACTATGATTCCAATTCTAACAAGTCCTCTCAGGATGAAGGAGAACCATTTGTTGCTACCTTTGCAACACATGCATCTGAGGATGTATGGCTTATTAACTCTGGTGCATTCTTTCACATGAACTCACATCGGGGTTGGTTTTTGAAGTATGAAGAATACAATGGTGGAAAGTTGTACTTGGGTGATGATTCTCACCTAAAGATTGTTGGCCATGGAAGAGTCTTGATTCGATTGTTTGATGGACAAGTGAAGGGGATCAATGGTGTTCTACAATATCCTTGGTTTAGCATGAAACCTCCTTTCTATAAGTAAGTTGAATGATGTGGGTGTGCATGTTATTTTCTTGAATGGATGATGCAAGATGACTAGAGGATCTATGGTGTTGGCTAAGGGTGTTCAGATTGGCACTCTATTTCAACTTGATGCATGTGCGGTTCAGTGCAATAATGCCTCTACTTTGAAGAAGAGAGTTTCAGAGTCTTCATCCTCACCATTCGAACCATCGGCAAAGATGATTGTTGCATCTACTTCCAATGGTCGTGCTTTTTGGGTATCTAAGGGTGCTCATTCTATGGAGATGAAACTTCTAGCTGAGAAGACAATGTTATGGCACCAAAGGCTTGGTCACATTGGTGAAAGGGTTTTAGGACCCTAAAAAATAAAAACCTTGTTGAGGGTATGAATGACTATAACCTCGAGTTAAATTTCTGTGAACATTGCATTTATAGAAAACAAAACTGTGTTCAGTTTTTATTCTAGTTCTCTCAAATCTTCTGAGGTGTTGAACTTGATTCATTCTGATGTGTTTGGTCCTATTAATGTTCCTTCGATTTCAAAATCTATTTACTTTGTTTCATTTATGGATGATTATAGTAGAAGGACATGGATGTATTTCCTTAGAAGCAAATATGAAGTCTTTAGTAGATTCAAAGAGTTCAAAGCTCTTGTAGAGAATCAAAAGGATAGAAAGATTAATTGTTTGAGGACTGATAATGGTGGTGAGTTTTGTTTAGCAAATTTTGACAAGTTCTGTAAAGAACGAGGGATTGAGAGGCACAAAACAACTTCATATACCCCTCAGCAGAATGGAGTTGTAGAGAGGATGAATAGAATGTTGATGAAGAGGGCAAGGAGTACGTTAAGTGGAGCTAGCCTTGAACAAAATTTCTGGGTTGAAGTTATTACTACTGCTTGTTACATGGTTAACAAGTCTCCTACATCAACACTCGTTGATAAGACATCTATGGAGGTGTGGTCTAGTAAAAATCCTTCATTGAGACACATTTGAGTATTTGGTTGTGAGGCATATGCATATGTACCTAAGGAGAAGAGGTATAAATTGGAGAACAAGGTTGTGAAGTGTATCTTCATTAGTTATGGCATGAGTGTGAAAGGGTACAAGCTTTGGGATCCAGTGTTTGATAGAGTTATGTATAGTAGAAGTGTGATTTTTAGAGAGCTCAATCATTCTTTTGTGTCTTGTAGTGAGAGGAACATGAGAAGAAAGAGGATGTAGTTTAGCTTCCTTCCACCCCATGAGATAGTTGAACCAAAAACATATATTGGACCTGATAATGAGGAGACCTCTAGTAGCTCTGAAAGTTCAGAAGAAGATGAAGAATGCCAACCTCAATTTTGAGAACATCCACGTGGATAAGGTGGCAACCTAATAGGTTTGGTTATTCATTGCATGATTCCAATTGTATTTTGCTTTGATTTCTAATAGTGATGTAGCCTAGAAATGTGAAAGAGGCTATGGGTATTTGAAAGATGCAGGTTCCTTGAAGGAGGCCATAGAAGAGGAGATGACTTCTTTGGAAAATAATACTACTTGGGACTTGGTGCCTTTTCCTAAAGGATGAAAACCTATTGGATGCAAATGTGTGTTCAAAAAGAAATTTGGTATAGATGGCAGTGTTGAGAAATATAAGGCTAGATTGGTTGTGAAGAGGTATTCTCAGTTGGAGGTAATTAACTATGGTGAGATTTTCTCTCCCATTGCAAAGATGACATCTATTCGGTTCTTGTTATCTCTTGGAACAATGCATGATATAGAAGTGGAACAAATGGATGTGAAGACAACAATCCTTCATGGTGACTTGGAGGAGGAAATCTATATGTCATAGCCAGAGCACTACGTGGTGAAAGGTAAAGAAAATATGGTTTGCAAGTTGAAAAAATCTTTGTATGGTTTGAAATAGTCTCCTAGGATGTGGTACCAAAAGTTTGATGCCTTTGTGTTGAGTATTGGATTTCTAAGATTGAAATTAGATCATTGTGTTTATTACAAGTTGGACAATGATCGCATTCTCATTATTGCATTGTATGTCAATGATATGTTAGTCATTGGGAATGGTTAAAGTTTGATTTCTGATTTAAAGTCTCAGTTGTCAGCATAGTTTGAGATGAAAAATCTAGGGGTAGCCTGGTACATTCTGGGGATGGAGATCATAAGAGATAGAGTAAACATAAAACTTTGGTTAGGCCAGAGTAAGTATGTTAACACTGTGTTGGAGAGATTCAACATGGTAGATTGTAGACCTTTGACTATTCCTATTATGATGGGGACAAAGTTATCTATTGTAGATTGTCCAAAGTCTCCTTCTAAGACAAAGGATATGAGCAGAGTTCCTTATTCTAGTGCGGTTAGTAGTTTGATGTATGTGATGGTCCGTACAAGACCAAACATTGCCCAAGTAGTGTGAGTCCTTATTCGACTTATGGCTAATCTTGGATGGGTACATTGGGATGCTATGAAGAGAGTCTTTAGATATTTATGGGGTACTTCTAAGTATTCCTTATGTTATCATGGTTATCCTACAGGACCTCGGCATTCACTTTATATTTGTGGATTTGTGGATTCAGATTGGGCAAGTAACATTGACAACAAGAGATCCACCAGTGCTTATGTGTTCAGTATGTTTGGTGGTGCTATTAGTTGGATGAGTAAGAAGCAACCTATGGTCGCTTTGTCCACTACTGAAGTTGAGTACAAGGTAGAAAATCATGCTTGCAAAGAAGCCATTTAGCTTAAGAGATTGTGTTCTAATGTTGGGTTTGATCTAGGGAAGATTACTGTTTGTTGTGACAGTCAGAGTACCATATGTTTGGCAAAGAATCCTACTTTCCATGTGAGGAATAAGCATATTGATGTCCAGTACCATTTTATTCTTGACATGGTAGAGGATGGGAAGGTAAACTTGGAGAAAGTTGACACTTTGATAAATGTTGCAGATTCCTTAACAAAACCCGTGAGCACAAAGAAGTTCAGATGGTGTTCGAAGTCTATGGGCCTCTTGACCCCTAGCAATTGAATCATAGTGTTGATAGTCCCTTTGCTCTTGCAAGGTGTTTGACAAGTGGGAGAGTGTTAGGAAAAGTGTCTCAACCTTGCAACTACGAAAGGTTACTATTCTTCCTAGTTTTCATCTTTTCGAATACCCTTTATCTTGAAGAATGGTCTAGAACTTTCGAAGTTTCCAAAAGG
Organism: Cunninghamia lanceolata; assembly: GCA_027924645.1. Classification (NCBI taxonomy): domain Eukaryota; kingdom Viridiplantae; phylum Streptophyta; class Pinopsida; order Cupressales; family Cupressaceae; genus Cunninghamia; species Cunninghamia lanceolata. Next base: position 16,552 of record BSBN01000386.1, read on the forward strand.
GCTAAAAAATGGCCAGACTTACTATTCTTAGTAACTCTACATTTGACCTTAGATGGACCTAAAATTTTCCCAAAAGGTGTGGAATGACTAAGTAAACATCTTGGGTGAGTTTCGACTCAGGATCATACCTGGATTGCGAGATATTAAAGTTTCTATTTTTGAAACTATCAAAAAAAGTTTTGAACTCAATTTTGAGGCACTTAGAGGTCCCTACATGCCTTGAAAGTTGTCATAACTAGAGAAGCAGGTTATAGCTTTATAGATCTCTTCACGAGCTTTCTAACGCATCAAACGGTTTGTCAATCGAACACCCAGACCAAAAGTTGTGGCCTCCGGAAGTTGGACCTCCTATTTTTGGGAAATGTGAAAACGTGTTGGACACTTAAAAGAGCTATAAAGGGGAGAGTTACACATGTTGGTGTGTGTTTTGGCACATCATAAGGCATTTTTTATTGGAGATCATTTGGGCACCACTTTTGGGTGGTTTTGGCTCATGGATTTGTAATTACAGTTGACGGTTTACTGTATTGTATCTCCTATTTATCAAGAGCTGGAGATGGATGTTGTGTGTAAGAGTCTTATAGATGTTGAGTTACCTCCGGATCTCTAGTTGATTAATACTCCTATGAAAGTTTTCTCTACAAGTATATTGTAATCTTTTTTATTCCTGAATAATATATTGGGCGGCTTTAAAGTGTGGGGTTTTTTACCTGAAAGGGTTTTCCCTACTATATCAAGTGTGTTGTGAGTTTTGAATTTGAATGTTGTTATTACCTTTATGTTAATGTGCTTCTTAATCTATAACTGTAAAAGTTAAAATTTGCATAAATCTTTCCATAGTAGATCAGTGTAGGAAGCATTTTCTACATACCTTTCTTTCTTTCAATCCACTCAAGGTGAAGTGTTCTTAGTTAGGTAAGAACATGGATATGTATTCTATCATGTGGGCCCACATTGTGAAATCAAACCCACTTGAATAATTTTAGGGAATGTTCTTGTGCTTGAAGTGTCTTCATGTGATGAACCCGTAAAAGCATGTTAGCCTTATTCCCTAAAATAACAATCATCATTGTGTTTTATTGTTTGTCAAATCTCTTGTGAAGAAATCCATTGAACAAAACACAAAATAATTCATGGATCAAAACCTTTCAGTGCCTAAGTCAACCCTGTCAGTGCTTCCGTAGTCCCTATTAGCACTTCTGTAGTCTCTGTCAGCACTTTCGTAGTCTCTGTTAGCACTTCTGTAGTTTCTGTTAGCGCCAGAATCAGCCCTATCAACACCTCTATAATACCGTCAAATGACCAATCATTTAAACCAATCAACACATTTACAATCCCTATCAGCACATTCATAGTCTTTATCAGCACCTGTGCCTAGTCTGTTAGCACCTACATTTGACCTGTTAGTGCCTTAGCTAGATCTATCCATGCTTTCACCTAACCTATCAATGCCTGTGACCACTTTGTTAGCTCTTGCGCTTAATCTGTCAGTGCCTAAACTCCCTCTGTTGGTGCTTGCGCAAACTTTGACATCACCTTTGCCTGTAACCTCAGAAAATCAAACATAACAACTTCTCAATCATAAGTTTGACTGTCCTTAGGACTTTGGCAAACTTTGAAAGTGATATAAGACCATCCATTTCCAATTGCACTAAACAATCACTCCATAAAGTCATCCATTTCATCAAAATCTCCATTTCCCTAATCATTTGAGCTTCTAATTGAAGACATTAGAAACTTTGATCATATAACAAATTCATTGACCCACTTTGGACCGATATCTTCATCCCATCAAATTAAACCATACCAAATCATTATCAACATCCCCTATCAAAAAAAAGATTCCATCTCATCAAATCAAATAATCTTTTAATCAAATCTACCCCAAATCAAAATTTGGATAAAGTTAAATCTAGATCTTATCATCATCCTCTAATTTACATTAAGGCTTAAAAACTTGCCTATCTTAAGCTTTTTGTAAATTAGCTCTTATCAACTTTGGATAAGTTATCTTAGGAGGTTAGACTACTCCTAAGTTAATAAATTCCAAGAATCCCATTTTACTTAGTGCGTTTTATCTAACCCAAATGAAATATCCTTATATCCTTCTTTTGCTTGGGCTCTTGTCTACCCTAAGTAGGAGAGGATAAATCCTTTGGTATCCACAAGATCTAGATTTTCTCTAAGTCTCTTTTGATTTAAAGTCCAAAAATCATCCCTTGATTAATCTTATCTAGGGTCTCATCAAAATCACTCTTATCATCCTTTGATCACTTCTCATCCAACACCATCCTTTGATCATACCAAATCATCCTTCATCCACAAACCAATTTCACTTGGTCCAAACCTTTTGAAAATCAATCAAAAAGTAAAGTTTTAAGGTCCAACATCCTTCATATAACTTATCCATTCCACTATCAATTTTGGGTCATTTCTTTGTATGCCCTTGTAGACACCTGAAAATAATCATAACCATCTTCCATTATCACCAACACAATAAACCGATCCAAATCAATAAATCCCACCATTTCATACAATACATATGTTAATTAAATAATTCATAATTATTTAATTAATATTTCATCATCTCCTCTCATCACAAAAAAATCATTTCCTTCTACTATAGTCTGAAAATTAAAAAAAAAGTCATTTAAAATACTATAGTTCATATTCACCTCCCAAAAATTAATCAAATATACCTATTTATTTAATTGCCTATTTTATCCATTTTTCATTAGTTTTGTAATCAATTTGTGAATTCTTCCTAAGTGTGTGCATATGGGTTAATTAAATTAATCCTAGATTACCCCTTTTCCCCATGCTTCTAGATAGACACTTGTCATCTCATGTACATGACAAGTGGTGCCTTGGAAGTATGGGCAAATCTTCTTTTCGTCATACTTGTCCTTTCCACTATTCTTCTAATTTTAAATTACATGTGGCACTACTGCATGGAATTTAAAATTACACTTGTCCTCTCCTCCAAATTTTAAATTCCTCACAAAATCCAAACCATAACTTTTCATAAATGAGTCCTTACATGTCATACACCTACCCAATCCTAGTCATCCATTTATTCAACCATTCAATTTCATCGCTTGATCTCCCCTAAATCTTGGAGCATCTCCCTCATCCAATCTCATTGTGTCATTTGTCCAATTCTCCTTGCTTGAGGATCCGCAAGCAATATGAGCCCTTGATCCTCACAATTGATCCTAGCCCTTCATCCTCACCTCCTAAAGTCTATAAATTGAGTCCTTCCACTCCATTTCCAGGAAGCAATTTGAATGCAAAGAAATTCTGCCTCCATGAGCAGTAACACCCTTTAGAAATTAGCATAAATCATATCAATTAGGACATATCAAGAGCTTTGCATAATCAATTATGGTGCAATTAGGATAGTTTACTTGCATTGTTCTTTAGTCTAATCTTGAGGTTGCAATTGGTTGTGAATTGAATTGGTTGAAGTCATTTTAGCTTGTTTATCATGGTTCACTCTCAATAGCACACATTCTGGCACACCTTGTGTTTTATATGCAATTATGTTACAATTTCATTGTGTAGGTTAGAACAATGCTCAGATTTTAGGGATTAGTGCCTACATGTCACCTTTCATCGCCCATGCCTCTTTGTTCAGTGCTTGGGTTTTGTTGTCCACTGGATCACTCTGCCACTTGTCAACACCTGGTTTTCATGGAGTAGCACCTATATATCTAGGATTAGTGCCTAGACTTCATGCATTAGCATCTGAACTTAGGGAAGTGTCCTTTACTAGTTGCACTTGAATTTAACATCCTTTTAACATGCATTTGTATTAGTGCCTCTTTTGGGTTATTTAACACTCCATTTGCAGGTGATAGTCCTCTGTTTTGCAGGCCCAAACCAATTCACAAGCATTCACCCTACAAAGGATGGATCAACGTGCAAATAGTCAACTTCAGTGCCCACACAGTAGGGACTAGTACTTAGGATCCATGGTTTAGCGCCTAGTTTGAATCCCTCTTGCATTTTAATTTTTTACATTATTCTTACATCAAGAGGTCAAATTGGTTTGTTTGTGCATCTAATTGATCTAATAAGTTATCTTGCAGGATTTTATCTCTTTGTTTTGTAGGTTTTATCAAGTATGCAAACCATCACTCTTTCCAGGACAGATCAATGCCTAGTTAGATTGCATCAGTGCCTATCAGGTCAGGTATATCTTTTCTATTTTAATGCCTAGTTTTTATGTTTTAGTGTCTGCACTACTAGGATCAATGCCTACACTCTCTGGTTTAGTGCTTGTGTCAGTCAGTGCTAAAACATATTCTTACATCACGTGTCTCTATTTAGTTTTGATTTTCTAAATATTTGTGGTTTTGTGAGACTAATCCTTGTCTTTGCAGCATATTTCAATCATCTAAGACAAGATTATCAAACTACCGATAATTCCTTGCAGCCCTGCAATTCAAAGCATCATTTTTATCACTAGTTTAGGCACTAAATTAGTGTAGAGGTAAATGAACTTGTTTGCTTTGTCTTAGGGTGTTAGAAGGTGTATGCTCTCTCCTCACACCATTGGGTTATCATGGGGATCAAAAACCTTCTCTCACTCTCTTTGTTTTATTGTTAATCTTAAGGTCCTCGGTGTGTATGCTCTCCCCTTGTGCTTTGTGCAATCTTGGGTGATCAAAAACACCTTGGATTCTTTCCTCTAGAGAGCCTACCTTGGATTTCATCACCATGGGGATGACCTCAATCACATGTTCTAACATGGTATATAAATGTTGTGAGAATCAAAAGACTCACTTCAAAGGAAGGACCACATCCAGTCTAAGCAAAAACCCTGAGAACCTCAGTCCGCTGAGGCTTGGTTTGGTTGGCACTCTTGGTTGGATGCTTGGGACACCCTCATTCATAGATTCATCCCCCATACCTAGCGTATATTGGGACATCCCCTAGCAACTTGTACATCCTAGGTAAGACCTTTTATCCGTATAAGATTGTGATGCACTGGATACCAGTTACGCCCAAGAAGTTATTCACCGCACAAGCCACATTGATTCAATCTCCAAGTACAAATGCCCTCTATAAATGAGCATGCATGCCATGTATTCTCTCCCCTATACCTTAGAGTGATCCTGGGTGATTAAAAGTTGTTAGTTTCCTCCTCATGGGACTTGCACATTACGCCTAAATAAAGGCAGTGAGGTGGGCTTACAATCTTATACACTCCTATCTTACTAAATGTTGAATCTGTTCTTGGAATTCAGAATGGTCTAGGAATGGTTAGTATGAAGTAGATGGAATGTCTTTATCTATCAGAGTTGGAAAGCATGGAGTACATGATTGTGCAACAGGGGCATTTTGTATGGAAAAATCAACTAAGGCTTTTGTAATGGAATCCTCTTTTGGTTGCTTCCTGCTATACTTCCTATCTTTTCTTTCAGCATTGACAATAGGAAAATTAGTAGAAAAGACTTGTACCTGTTCTAGCACAAATTGACAAGGCATTGTTGAATTGACTGTAGGAGGTCTAAAAATAGGAGGATACCTGAACTGTTGTGTCATAAAATCTGGTTGTTGGAATTCTTTTTGGAATGGACTTCTTCCTCTTCCTCGTCCTTTGCCTCTCCATGTCTGATTCATCATGACTGTAGGAGCATCATAATCAACATCTTCTAGCTATTATTCAGCTTCAAGGAGAGTATCTGCAAGATCTTCTAATGCTTCTTCATCTTGATCTTCATATTCATATTCTTCAATAACAGGTTCATAAATATTATCTCCCAAGAGATGAAACTCTCGAATGGTATAAGGAACAAGAAGTTTCTTATTATAAAAATGGTAGATGGCCACCCCTAAAAGGAAATTATAAGTCATCTGATGGTCAAATAAGTATGTTCCAATATGCTTTCCAACCCAGGACTCCTGAAGAAAAGGAACCTTCTCTTGAGTTCAAACAAAGAAATTATATCACCAGGTTCTGCGCTCATCTACAACAAAATGTTGATGATTTCTGTAAGGATATTTTGGAGCTTACAGAATTAGTTGCGACTATTCATCATAATGTTCATAAAATTGGTAATATTGTGATGGATGATAATGCTCGTATCCTGCGATCAGAAGCATTGCTTTCTTTTTCCACTTGCTTAACCACTTCAATTTTTTTTGTCTCATCAGGTGCACCTACTTTGTCCTTAGGGCTTACATCACCCCTGTATTTTAAATCTATAACTGTAGGGCTAGTCATCTGATCAACCAACTTATCAAGCCCTATCTATTGGGCTACCCTCTCTGGGCTACTTTCTTTTACTTCTTTTGTTTGCTTCACCTCCTCCAATACCACCATCTATGCTAATGGGGTCCCATGTGGAGTCATGCAGGTGCTAGAGGCGAGAGTCTCCATTCTTTGAGAGGCCACATTCTAAACAACTTCATCATCCGATAAGTCTACAGTGTCCTCTAAGGAGAAAGGACCACCCTAACCTACTTTGAAAGTTTCTCTTATTTGTTCTTTTTCCTTCTCAGTTTTAAACTTTATTATGGTGGGAAGCAGAACATCATGTTGTAGCTCCTTCCTAAATGCTTCACCACTGGCTCCTCTCAATACAATAGGGTCTGCCTTGATATCACCCCACATGGATGTTCTTTGCTTCTTGGGTGGTGATGTTAGCAACATCGCCCTCCTCTTTCTACTGACCATCATCAGGTCATCACCTATAGGTTCCTTGTTTACTTGCTCCTCCTCAAATGGGATGCCCTCTTCCCCTCCATGCTGTGAGGCTTGGCCCTCCTCCTGCACTTTTGTAATTTCAAAAGCTGGCCTCAAGATCCTCTTTGTCTTTGGCTTGTCAATCAGAGGCTATGCAGATGATGTGGATGATTGAGATGATGTTGATGCACCTGCAGCTGGTGTGGCGATCCTTTCAATGATCACCCCCTTAGGTTCATCTTCAGTTCTCTTACATCTAGGTTTCCTTTCATCTGTTTCTGTGTGGGCAACCTCTCCCCATTGGATTTTCTCTTCTCACTGAGGAAGTCATCATACTCCTCATTTGCTATTTCTTGCCTTTTCTTTTTAGCATCCATTGTAAGGGCCACACCCCTTTTCTTCAATCTATTTATCTCTTCATCCACCCAAGCTTGGGTTAATTGCATCACCCCACCTATAAACTGATCCAAGGATATATCCTCCGGCTATGTAAGATCAAGTGCTGATATGGTGTCATTGTACACCTTCTTGTCTTCATATTCATTAGACATAATTTTTCCATCATCTTTTCTCAGTTGTGCTGGCACCAGGATGCAATCAAATGTCTTTATTTGGTTCAAGGTGAGTCTGTGGTACTTTCTTCTCCTCATCTCTACTTCATCCTCACAGTCGGTCTAGAAATCTTCCAAATGCTTCTGATGTATAGGTTTTCCTACTATTTTATGCATCCTGCCATAGGGGTCATAAGATCTAGCCAAGGGGAATGGCTACAGATACATTAGTTTTAGTCCTCCCATGACATGTTTTATGCTCTCTAAGTTTGAGCACATAGACACTAGAAATAATATCGGAGGTATCTTCTTTTGTTCCTTGTATGCTTCAACTATGGTATACACTTGCCTGAGAAACTCCATCAGGACAACCCCATCAGTAGGGTATCTTGGTAGCATAAGGGGTTGTCCTTCAAATCCTTCTATCCTTATGTATGAAAAGGTGGCAAACTAGATAAACCAAGCCCCATGTCTATAAACAACTTCCTGAGCCTCCATGCTTAGTCTTTTGGTCCTGTCTTCCTCCAGGGTTCTGACCAGATGCATAGAGAATGCATCATTTACTAATTTGTAATCTAGGAGGTAATTTTTTCTCTATAGGTAAGGATAACGATCCCATATGTGGGCATCATCTACATCACTGCCAGCCTTACCCACTATATTCAATGCATCAAAGGTTCCCTTGTAAGCACATGAGTACACCACATATGAGGTCATATGAAACATGCATGCTTAGCCTCCCAGGTTCCTCATCCCTTCATCTAGTGCATCACTGATTATCTTGGCCCATAATGGCTTGTTATCTACATATAGGACCATCTAGATGATTCCAAACATCCAATTCTCAAAATTTCTAGCATGAGGCTTACCTGTCATCCTGCTCAGCAGGGCAATCATATACTAGTACTCTTCATCAAAATCAAACTTGTATAAATGTACATGCAATTTAGCTGAGGCAGTGTAGGTGCTGCTCTTTGACCTCCATTGATACATCCTCTTCCTTGCATTCTTCTTATTGTTGTTGTACTCTGTTTCTAGCTTACGTAGGTCCATACTGACCACCTTCTTTCCAACTAGCAGATTAAAAGTAGAGGTGATACCCTTGATTGAAAAGTCAGCATAGATCCTTCCATGTTTCTCCACCCGCCAAGTCTCAGGGTTATAATTCCTAGCACATTCCACTACCAACTTTGGGGTGTCCATGGCGTACGAAAAGCTGGCTGCATGCCACATTCCTGAAACATATATCGCATCCAGAAGGGTATTATCCTTGTCATGATCTATTCTTGTTGACCATGCTGCCAGGTCCATATCTCCTTGATGACTATCACCAATGATGCCATACTTAAACTATACCCCCTCGGGCTAAACAAACCTAGGCTTAAGAAACTCTGAATTAGACCTATTCCTCCTAAGATCCGCAATGGATTCCTGCAATAAACATGATTTATCTTACCTTACAATGTTTATATGCATTCATACAACATTATGTACTTCTACAACATCATGCATGCTCTATCTATTATTCTTCACTTCATCATGATATGCATACTCACAGATTCAAACCATAAGAAAGAAACATACACCCTACCTGAACATGTAGAAAATGACAACAAGAGGGTTTTCAATTACTTACCTGATAGCGCTTTCCTCCTGGGTTAGATGGGCGATTATGGAAAAGGGTTGCAAATGCTGAAGATCACCCGTTCTGTTACGCTGAAAGATCTAGTCCGTTAACAAGTAGCTGTATGAGGGTTTGACTTTTGGTTCTATAATTTCTCATTTTTTCACAAGGAAAATTAAAATAACCTTCAAAAATTACGTTTAAATGCATTTGTAGGGCAAATTAGGGTAAAACTGCATTGGGTTGATTAAATCCGTTGATCCTCTGCAAGGAATTCATGGATGATGCCAAGTGTTTGATTTGTATTCGTAATCGGCGAGAATCCATCTACTGCATTTAAGTGCATTTAATGTCAGGAAACAAGAGAGAGGGGTGATCTTTGAAAGATCAGGTGATATTAAAAAAAATGACCCCCTCTGGATAAAATGACCCCCCACCTTTGAGCAGCAAAATTAATGCAAAGGAATCGGGTGATGTGGTCAACGTTGACAACGTGTATATCAGGTCTTGAAATTAAGATTAGGGGATGTTTAAAATATGACCTTGCAACTAAAATGCCCCCCTTGGTTAAGATCAGGGTGACGTCAGCGTTTCGGTGACCATATTTAATCATTGTGTTTTAATGACGTCACCGTCATGTTCAAGGAATATGATGGTCATCGGATATATACCTTTGCGAGGTAGAATGAAATGACGACATCATCATCAGGGTGATTTCCTTTGTTCGTTAGATTTATATGACATCACCGCCATATTGGCATAGGGTGATATTCATAAGATGACTGATGTTAAAAATATGACCCCCCGCAAGATACATGAAGTTGTTTGACGGGTAGATATCAGCTATCACGTAAAGTTGACATCTGCACTTCACAGATCAAGTGATTATTGGGTGATAAACTTATATCAAGGTGATCTTATATAATATGATTGATGTTTGAAATATGACCCCTCCCTCAGAATATCAGGTTTGACTAAACTGTGACTTAACATAACTTTCTTCCCTTAGAGAATTTTGGGGTGATCCAAAAGGCAAACCTGCTTGGAATTCTATACACTTTCAGACCATGAGGTTAATAATGTGAAATACTGAATTTAGCAACTGACCTCATCATGGTGACAAATCCACCCTCTTGCAGGGTTAGAGGCATGACTAATTTTACCAAACTACCCAAAGCAAAAAACAACAAGCCAAAGCAACAAGAAAAGGTTGGGTCCCTATTTTGTCAAGGAAAAATGGGGCATGTTGTGTAACCACACAACACTATCTACCACCATTTAGCACTGATACTATCCATCTTAGCACCTATTCATCCTCTGTCAGCATTGAGACCATTTGTCTCAACACCTATCTATCACCTTTTAGTGCCTAGACCTCCTATCTTAGCACTCATCCATCACTTGTCAGCACCTAGACCTTTTGTCTTAGGATCGGTTTTATAAGTCACCCCACTCCAAACTCAATCAATCTCATAAACATCATTTCAAGTCCACCACTCCTTCAATCACCCCGCACGTACTCACAACCACAAAATAATCCATATTTCGCATACGAACCGTCCATTTGAATCTTAGCTTGTGACTCATCTTCAACTTCCTCATTTATCATAAATCATCCAATTTACCCATCCAAAAATCATCCAAGACCAACCAAATAAAAAACACCTCATCCAAAAATCAACCTGATCCCATCCTAAAGTTAAAATCTAGATCTTTTCATCTTTCACTAGTTTGTGTTAGGCTTAAGAATTTGTCTATCTTAAGTCTAGTGCAAATTAGATATCATCCCACTTGGATAAAATTGCTTAGAAGCTTAGACTACTCCTAAGTTGGTGGAATTCAAGAATCTCATTTTTCTTGGTGCATCTTGTCTACCCCAAGTAAGACAATCTCATTATCCTTGTGCTTAGGCTCTTTGTACATCCTAAGTAAGCTAGGATAAAATCCCATCAAAACCCATCAAAGGATCTAGATTTAAACTTGGGATGCTATAGTCCCTCAACCATCATCAAACCTACGAAACATCAACCAAGCATCCTTTACATGTTCACCATTTTATTTCTCCTATCACATGGTCACAAGCTAGAAGTAAGATGGATTCTCACTATCAACCCCTCTCTCCACATGGCTCCACCACGAGAAACATGGAGGGATATGTCAACCAACTCAAAATGGGTGAAACATCCATACCACAACACATATATTCCCCTACCTTTGTCAATTTTCTTAACGAAAGAGGATTGCATTACAAATTTGAACAATTCCTTGACAATCATAAGGATGAATTCCTCGATGCCTCATTGAATATGGGGCACGTTTCCCCCACTCATTTGACCAAGAAAAACTCAAAACAATCATGCATGATAAACCACCATCACCCATTCGTGATCAACCATGGGGACATGTCCCTAACCCCAATAACCCTGTCTATGATAACCCTTGGGCTAACTTCACTACAACTACCAACACCATTCATACCATTGATCAACACGTACAGGGAGTAACGCCACTTCACAACCACATGTATCAGACCCCCCATATGGTCTACCATTCCATATGCTACCATCCAACTTTCCAACTTCCACCATGCCTACTAATTTAAGTAACCTTTTTGCACCACCCCCATCTAACATTCCCCAAAACACTTCTAATATTGTTGCCATCCCACAAACACTTCCCCCCTTGATCATACCACAAAGGACAACTATTACCCAAACAACATTACCCCTAGTATACCTTCCCAAACACCTCTCCATCACAAAACCCATTCATATCTCAACCACCCCACCAATCTCAAAATCCCTTAACAAGTTATACACATCCCACACAAACATATCACTCAACCACTCATCAACAACCCCCCACATCACTTTTATGCAACATCAACACATTACCCAAAAATAACCACCTTTCCAATCACATCACACATATCATTCATCTACTCCCACCCAACCACAACATCAAATATACAAACCCCCTATCTACTCGCAAGCCCTGGGTCTACATCCACATAATGCCCAACAATACACCATCCCACAACAACAATCATCCTTCCAAAAACAAGCACAACCTCCCCTTGCTAATCCTTTCAATCAAGAATGGCAAGAAATGAAGAACGCTCTAAAAAATATTCAACTAGGGACTCAAAAGAAACATTATAAGTTTGAAGACTCATGTCCCTATCCCATTGATTGAAACATGATGACTATACCTTTTCCTCAACATTTCAAAGTCCCTAAATTTGATAAATACAAAGGAAACGGAGATCCCCATGACCACATCAAGGAGTTCTTCATGGCATGCCAAGAAGTCTCCTATGACTACCAATTTCTCCTTCGAGCTTTTCAACAAAGATTAAAAGGACAAGTCTTAGAATGGTTTATGCACTTGCCTTATGGCACTATCTCCACCTTCGCTGACTTGTCAGAAAAATTTGTCACCCATTTCTCATATAACATAGAACATGAGATAACCATGCTTGATCTTCTCAATACCAAACAATGAAATGGGGAAAGTTTTTTTGCATACCTTCAACAATTGAGATCACTTGCTAGTAGGATACCTTGGATTACACCCAAAAAACAATTCATCCATATTTTCATCCAAAACCTGAATCAAGAAATGACCTTCAACTTGCAAGTGCATTATGCTTCAACCTTTGATGAGATCATAGAAAATGGGTTCACTATCTAAAATGCCCTCATAGCGAAGGGCCTAGTCAAAATCTATAATAGAAATGACAATGACAAACCATCAAATGATAAACCAAAGTTTTGGGCTAAAAACAAAAATGCTATAGGAGACGGTGCTACTAATTCTAAGTACATTCAAGTAGCCGCACCCAAACCAAAGGAAACACAAGTAGTGCAAAATGTCTCAAATGACATATTAGTACCATCAAGACAACCAAAATGAAATCCTCCCAATAATCTAAAATGCAAATACACTTCTTTAGGTGGACCACTTGAAGTTGTGTTTCAAAAATTGGTACAAGCCAATATGGTTGAATTTCCCACGACCAAACCTTTTGATGAAAACCAACCCAAGCCCACATGGTATAAAGACAATGAGTATTGTGACTACCATCGTATCAAAGGACACTCCACTAGAAAGTGTATGAAACTAAAAAGCTATATCCAAGACCTTGTCGATTGCAGCAATATCCAAGTGGAAGGAACCAACAATACCTCACCTAACAATGGCTTAGGAGTCTACCAAGACCCTCTTCCCAACTACACTAATACTTCCACATCCAATCCATCATAATCCAAAACCAATCCCAATAATCAAGCCAATAACATCAACTACAACAACATTCCACCTCTGTACGACAATGTAGTGGGCCAAATTGATTTTGATTCTACTCATGTTTCCACCATCAAATCAAAGGCAATACCCTAGAATGTGTTGTTACTACACGACATGGTTGTGTCACCATCAAAGGACCCTCTTCATCCTCCACCACAACACCTACCGAATATAACCTCCTTGACCATTTTGGGAAGATGCCCACCCAATTCTCTATCTTAGAGCTTCTCAAAACATCCCATCCACTGTGTCATTCTTGACAAAGCTCTCCAAGAGTCCCATGTCCCTACTGACATTCCACCCACATAATTCCAAAATTTGGTAGCCCAATTTTCTTCTCCCCATCATCTCACTTTCAACCAATCCGACATGCCACGCATTGACCCCGCACATAACAAAGACCTCCATATAGAAGTTCAAATCACCAACCACAAAGTCAAGAGAGTCCTCCTAGATAATGGATCCGGTTTGAACATATGTACACTAAAACTCATAAAAGTTTTGGGGTATTCAAAAACTGATCTAGAACCCTTGGTCATCTCCATCAAAGCATATGACAACACAAAATGAGAGTCAGAAGGCACCATTTGCCTTCCTATCAAAGCAATTCTTCTAACTCTACCCACCCTATGTCATGTGGTTGATCTTGACTTACCATACAATCTTCTCCTTGGCTAACCATCGTTGCATGTCATGTAGGCCATCCCTTCCACCTATCATCAATGTCTCAAATTTCCTCATAACGATGTTGAAATTACTATTCCCACCGATCAACAACCCTTTAAATATTGTAAGGCTTTTATGGGGAAAACATCAAAGACACTTTATCCACTGAGTCCAATCCATCACACGCATCCACCTCATCATCCACGCCGGTCCCTCAAGTATCCCAGGTCAAGATCATAGACAAAGGGTGTGGTGAGTATGAGCTTCACAATGCCTTTCATGTGGGACAATTGTGTTTGCCCCCCACTCCTATGGTCGTCAACTACAAAAGAGAAATCAAGAACAAAAATGAATTGTAAATGACAATATCCCCTTCATTCTAGCACTGGTCTCTTGAGAAGAGGAAGAGGTTGAAGAATCATTGAATGATTGGGTATACCATGATGAGATCCCCTAGCAAAAGCAAAGCTTGAATATTTCAAGGAAAAATATCATGTGCCCTATCAAATATGCACTAAAATGCCCTACCATGGAAAAGGACTTGGCATTGATGAGAAAGGCACCATAGAACCAATATCGGTTGATCCTACATCTCCCAAACAATATGCTAAGTACTTTGTCTTACGATATGCTCTGCCCATTGTGGAAATCAAGGGTTCTACAACACCATCTTCCTCGACAACACCATCTTCCTCATTGACTTTCCCATCATCCATACCAATCTCATTTCTTGGGATTACTAAGGACCACCAACTCTCGATACATTCTAAAATGACAGGGATCTCTTTGCATTCCTAGAACTCTGTGACACCTCACAATATGACATATGCTTGAATGTTGATGCCTACTTTGGGGAAGAGGAGATCCTTAGTCCAAATAAAAAACCAAAAAATAGAAAAATGTCCCCTAAGTGAAAACCTCTCTGAGGCACTATCAAACATAAAAGAGAAAAATAAAGATGTGTCTCCTGGTGAAAACCTCTTTGAGGTGCTAGGAGATGAGGATCTCCATCTTCTCTCAATACCCTCCTACTGGTAGGAATGTTCCACCATCTTGATTGAAGGCACACAAGAAATCAACCTTGACACTGAGGAACAACCTAAGCTCACCCATATTGTAGAAAGTCTCACTATCAAAGAAAAATCCAATCTTTCAATCATACTCCATGAGGCATTAGATGTCTTTGCTTGGTCTTATGTAGACATGTCTGGGTTGGATCCTTCCCTAGTATTCCATCATCTTGTGGTACATCTAGAAGAATGACCAATCAAACAAAAACTCCACAAGATGCATCCTCAAGTCACCCTTGTCATCAAAGAAGAATTATAAAAACTATTGGAAGTAGGCTTCATTCACCCTATAGACTACCCTGAATGGGTTTCCAATATTGTTCCAATTACTAAGAAACCTGGGGGCATCTGAGTGTGTACAGATTTCTGAGATCTAAAAAAAGCATGTCCCAAGGATGACTTCCCACTTCCTAACATCAACATCATTGTGGATTTGACAGCTGGACATGAAATGCTCTCCCTCATGGATTTATTCTCTGGGTATAATTAGATCAAGATTTCTCTCAAAGATTAACATAAAATGACCTTCAGATTTGGGGTACCTATTGCTGGCAAGTCATGCCTTTTGGCCTTAAAAACATAGGAGAAACTTATCAACGAGCCATGACAACTATTTTCCATGACATATTGCACAAAATCATGGAAGCCTATGTAGATGACCTCCTTGGGAAATCAAGAACAAGGAAAGAATGCCCTAAGATTTTACGAAAAATATTTGAGTGCCTCAAGGAATACAAATTGCATCTCAATACCAAGAAATGTGTTTTTGGGGTCACTTCAGGAAAGCTTTTGGGCTTCATTGTCTCCCATAGAGGAATTGAAGTGGATCCAACAAAATTCACTGCCATCACATAAATGCCATCACCAAGAACCTTGAAACAACTTCGTAGCCTCCAAGGCAAGCTTCAAGTTATCTGCAAATTCATAGCTCAACTTGCAGACAAATGTCAACCCTTCTCTCATCTATTGTGAAAGGACACAGACTTCAAATGGGATCAAAACTATCAGCAAGCCTTTGATCACATCAAAGAATATTTCACATCACCTCTAATTCTTATGGTACTTATTCTTGGAAAGACCCTACTATTGTATATATCAACTTCAGTAGCACTAGGGGCACTTCTAGCACAACATGATGAAACTGGATGCGCAAAGGCTATCTATTACATCAATAGGACTTTAGTCAGCTATGAGCTTAACTATACACCTATGGAATGAGCATTTCTAGTCATCATCTTTAGCTCTCAAAAGCTATGACACTACATGCTAAGTCACTCAATCAATCTCATTTCAAAAGTTGACCCTCTCAAGTACCTACTCTCCAGAACTTCACTCACATGCCATATGGAAAAATGGGTTGTGCTACTCAGTGAGTTTGACATTGAGTATGTGGAAGATCTTAAAGCTATCAAGGGTCAAGTTGTGGCAGATTAGTTGGTAGAAGCACCCATCCTTGACCATCAACCAATTTCTATTGACTTCCCAGATGAATCCATCCTGACTACAATAGAATCAACAATCTGGAAACTATACTTTGATGGGTCATTCACAAATCATGGCTCTAGTGCTGGAATACTCTTGGTTACTCCCTAGGGAGACTACATCCTTAAATCATATAGGCTTTCTTTCCCCTGCACAAATAATGTGGCTAAATATGAAGCTTTAGTTATTACCCTTAAGACAACAACTCAATGGAATATCTAGCAATTACTGGTTTATAAAGACTCCCAATTGGTCATCAAACAAGTCAATGATGAATACCACACTACGAATGACAAATTAATTCCCTACAAACAAATGGTGGATGAATACAAACTTAATTCACCTACATTAAGTTTGAACAAGTACCCCACCTTCATAACAAAGTGGTTGATGCCATGGATACCATTGGATCCATCTTGGAAATGCCTCATGATAGCCATCAATGTGAATTCCTTGTGGAACAACGCCTCCAACCAGTATATAGGGTCACCAAATCAAAATTCATATGTGAGATCGTTGGCCCTAAAACCCCTTGGTATCAAATATCTATGCCTATCTCCAACATCACACTATCCCATCCAAATTCTTTCACAAACAACAAAGGTACCTCATTCACCAAGCCTCTCTCTACACTATCCTCGTTAACACCCTTTATCATTGAAGCTATGATGGCACTCTCCTGTGATGTTTAAATATAAAAGAAGATTTACTCTCCTTACACAAAGTCCATGTAGACATCCGTAATTCCCAGACAAGTGGTATTGTCCTAGCCAAAAAAATCCTACGCATGGGATATTATTCGCCTACTATGGAACATGATGCATGTGAATATGTGAAGAAATGCAAGCCTTGTTAGCAACACGTAGACCTCATTCACACTCCCTCTCAGGCATTATAACTAATGATGACACCATGGACCTTCTCCTAATGGGGCCTAGATCTCATTGGCAAGATCCACCCTCCTTCCTTTGATGGCCACAAATTCATCATCACTGCCACTGAATACTTTACAAAGTGGGTCGAAGCTATTCCCCTCACTTTCACCATTAACTCATAGATTGCTAAATTCATCCTCTACCACATCATTTTCTGGTATGGCATCCCATCCGCCCTTGTCACAGATAATGGAAAACCATTCAAAAACAATGATGCTCATGCCCTTTATGAACAATTCCACATTCAACATCATTGGTCCACTCCATATTACCCCCAAGGTAATGGCCAAGCCAAGGCAACTAATAAAACCCTACTCAAAATTCTTAAGAAAGTTGTCAATGAAACTAGTCGCTATTGGCACCTCCACATCCATCCCACCCTTTGGGCCTATTGCACTAGCATCCGTACCCCAACTAGAACCACTCCATACTCACTCATCTTTTGAGCTGATGCCATCTTTCTAATTAAAATCAAACTCCCCTCCTTGTGCATTTCCTTGCGTAATATAATTACTAAAGAAGAATATTGTGTTGCATGCCTGTAAGAGTTAGAGCTATTGGATGAGTGGTGCCTCAATGCCTTAAATCATCTCCAAGCATTCCATAACTAGCTTCGCAAATCTTATAACAAGCAAATCCATGCTAGATAATTTGTAGTAAGTGACCTAGTCCTCAAATAAAATCAAAAGAATCTTTCAGAATGGGACAAGAAATACAAATTTGAATCTAAGTGGTTGGGTCCCTATGTAGTTGTCTCTAAATATGGTTTATGAGCATATCAACTTTCCACTCTTGAAGGTGATGAACTTGAACAAACCCATGAATATTATCCACCTTAAGAGGTTATATGCCTAGGTTGTTGAATACCCTATCAAAAAATCAAAAAATATCAAAAGAAAAAGCAAAAAAGCAAAAAAAAGAGTAAAGAAAAATCATTTGTCCTATGGTGAAAACCACTTCCTGTGGCACCTTGGGCAAGTACCATGATGAAAACCTATTTACAGGCATCATGTGTAGTCTCAAACTGGATCCACTATTCGACCATCCTCCCATTACCACTACATACATCATTCTCACCCATTTTATGACCCTTATCCCGCCCATGGCATATTCCCACTGTCTGAGCTTCCACCCCCTGCCTTCCTCACTTTTTTAAGAGAGTAAATAACAAAAAAGTAGAAAACACACCCATGATAGATCCTCACACCTAGATTCTCCCCCATCCTCGACCCAACCTACTACATCAACCTACTTTCCCTTGGCTCCTCATCCCGTTCGTGGTTTTATCACATCATGTCTTTGCACCTCCAACAATTCCCCCAGTTGGTTACCCTATCCACCCATCATTGACCTAGTCCACCACCTTGTCCTAATCTCCCTTGATCCCTTGACTGCTCTAGTCCCTTTCGTCATTTTAATAAGAATCATGTCTTTGCACTACCAAATTTACCTAGTTGGTTACCATCCACCTCTATCCCTCCATCATCTCCCTATCCTCACATCCCCATCCTATTCCTCCTAACAATGATTTTAATACCATGGTACAATCTAAAAATTGACAATTCCATCCTCTAAATCCATCCACATATCCCCTTCATCAATTTTCCAAAACTACATACAACACCACCCGCACCCTTGTGTGCCTTGATCTCATGGATACAGGGTATGTAGACAATCTAGAATACGATGGATGTATTTAATACTCAAGTACAGAGGATGTCCCCTTTCCAACCTCTTCAATTGTCTCTACTATCTGAGCTTGATCAATCACATCCCATCACTCATCTACAATCACTCCATAATAAACATGTACCATCCACTCTCATCTCCATCTTAGACTTAATCCCCATACAAAAGCATCCTATGCATACCAACACAAGCATCCTGCTTTTACTAAACTCACCTACACCAAGGCTCTTCTCAACCATATCCCATTGCCTACATATCTACTTGCTTATCATTTGAAATTATCCAAATAATCATCAAATCCTACCTTACGGATGCATCCTTCCTACAATAGGTAGAATCCTCAACCTGCACAACTCTTGGCAAGAGATATGATGGCTATATGTTGGTTAGTTGGTCTTTTGTTCACTAATTTTATTTTTGTCCTATTCCCTTCTCTTTTCAAAACCATCTTGATCTTTCTATATCTTGGTGTGTGGTGAAGGACTCAGAATGGGGCATTGTCATTGCTTTTGTATGCTGTGCTTGTTGGATGATTCTTATTACTCCAACTTAATATTCATATCTTATGTGTGTGTTGGAATAGCTTCTTGCATGACCCTCATTCTGTTGCATCTAAGGTCCATTTATACCTTGTGTGCACTTAGGAATTATGCTCTAAGTTTTCTTCATCACATGTCTAGACAAGGTTGTATTATTTTGGGCATGTGTAAGATCATCTTTTGTTTGTTGTGTCTAGTCCTATGCATGAGATACAATGTCACCTTGGTTCCTCATACCCTGGTGCATAACATCTTATGCTATATCAACATAAGTGCTCATAATCTACACAATATTTGTAATACATTCAATCCCCCCACCCTTTATCAATACCTACATTTTCCAGTCATTCCCACTTCCCATCATCCCCCTTTGTTCCAAGATTCATCAGGGAAATCTTTTCATTTTTCCTTTACACTCATTCATCCACATCACCTTTACCCACATTATCCCGTGTGCACACATTCTTCTCTACCCTTCTTCTACCCACCTACACTATCCCCTGTGACTATTTTCAAGACCTATGTATCATGATCAACAAAATCAACACACAAACCACCCTCCCGTCACATATATGAATTCCCCATCATACCAACCCCATTTAGGCCTCATCATCTACCCCACTATCCATATCATTATCACATCTTTCTTATCATTGTCATTATCATTTCTTACCATTATCTTTCTTATCATTTGAATCCATTATCATCATCCCTTATCATTATATTACATTATTACATCCATTATCATTTATCCATTATCCCTTTTCATTATCCATTATCATTATTGTCATTATCCCTTCTCATTTATCCATTATCCCTTCTCATTATCCATTATTAATCCATTGCCATTATACATTATCCATTATCATTATTATCATTATCCATTACCATTATCATTATCCATTTCATTATCATTTGCATCCCAGTCTTATCCATTTTATTACATTCATCAATATCTATTTCATTATCATCTGTTTCATTATTATCCATTATCTATTATCATTATCCATTACCATTATCATTATCCATTTCATTGTCATGCGTTTCATTATTATCCATTTCATTATCAATTTCATTATCATCCATTATTACATCACATTACCATTTACATTCTTATCCATTTCATTGTCCTTTACATCCCATTATCATCCATTTCATTATCAATTTCATTATCATTTTACATCACATTCTCATTCTTATCCATTTCATTACCATTTGCATCCATAATATATGTTTATTAATCTAAACATATTCATTATCATTATCATTTGCATCCATAATATATGTTTATTAACCTAAACATATCTATTACATCCCATTACATACATCATAAAACATCAATAAACATCATCTACTCTTGATCATCATACATATACACAATATAATCCACCTAATAATATATAACCATCATCACATCATAATCCATACATCTACAAAATCCATGCATCTAATAAAAAACATCATAATCCATCATCATGCATCATAATATAATCATACATCCTCACCATACATCAAATCATTACACATCTAAACATATCATAAATCCACCATATCATAATCCATCTAATCATACACAAATCATCATCATGTACATACATATCATCATACATAGACATAAATCAACCATCACATCATGACATCTATACCACATAGTACACAGTCCATAGATCACCACAAACCTATCATCTCATATGTATATATGATCATGATATAGTATATACATGGGCTCTAAAGAACCATCAAAAATACAAAATTCAGCCCATAGGCCTATATATCAAAATGTCTATCATCAACCCCTAGGTAGAATTGTCTCTCTATGATGTCCCTGAATGGGATGGTCCTACTGCTCGTGATGGTGGTTGCCCCATTGACTGTTGCACTCCTGGCTGCACAAGAACCTATGGCTACTGCATTGATCTCTTAGACTGCCCAGTCCTCGATGACACAAAAGCCCCTGATCGACTCCTTAAGCTCTCATTGTCTATATGGTACTAGATGCTCATAGAGAGTCTTGTAGTGTTGTGTCTTTCGGGTGGCATCATCTACTTGCACCTATAAAACCCTAAGCACATCCACCATACATGGCCTCAACACCTATCAAGCCTCATCATGCTCATGCTAATATAGATCTAACCACCTGCCTCTATAGCTGCACTACCTATGCATGTAGCTGGACATCCCCCAAGATTGCACCAACTGCACATGTAACTGTACTATCTGCCCCTGCAACTATGCTACCTATGCTTGTTGCTTCTCAACTAATGCCTATAGTCTTGTCACCTCTGCACTGTCATCTCCCACCTCCACCTTGACAATCTCAACATCCTCCTCCTTCATCCTTTCCACCTCCTCCTCCTTGACATCCTCCTCGGCCTCCTTCTCCTCCTCCTCTACACCTCCATCTCCTCTTTGTGTGGCAGCTTGTCCTTCCAACACCATGAGCTGAATAGGTTGCTCATGGATCCACCATGTATCATATTGTGGTGTAGTCCCCACATCTAACACTCCTACCTATAGGTCCTAGACCCTCGTCTGTAGACCATCAAACTCTACAATCACCGACCATGGATCGATCGGTACTCCCCATTGCGGTGCCTGTGACTGTACCCCAGGGAATAAAACCTCCTTCTGGGGGACATCCTATACCATCTTGAACTACTATAGCACTTGATCAGGCATGTACCTATCGATAGTCTAGTCCATCCACCCCATCAAGTATCAGGGTTGTTGTGTGTACCATAGCTACACTCTATCCTCCGACAACCTCTCACATGCTAGCCATGGCCTCTAGATCACTATCTAAATGTCTTCTATCACTCTCTTCCAGTATTAGAGATCTCTTAGCCTATGATGCCACAGCACCCCTCCATAATAAAAAAACATAGGGCTGACCCCGCGCCCACATCCTCACTGTAATGGGTTGTGTGATCGCAATTACTCCACACCCACATATGCAGGAGAGTTACGCCACACGCTAGGCTAGCATCGTGTTGATACACTACTGCATCCATATCGTGATATAGTTGGGCGAATACATAGGGCCCCCACATGAATACCACTCCAACCCTAAACATACATAGTAGCACTACTCCCCATCTTACTAGGAATCCTCAGGATCTCTTGTTAGGCACCAGAGTCCCTACTATCACACTCACAACAAACAACAACAACGGGTACAACTTGCCCATGGCCTGGGCATACCACGTCTCCGTCCTACCCACACCAAAAATTATACATTGCGTCAATGAACACCACCCCATGCTGATAGTCATATACCACCCTCTCCCCATGGATGGGGATGCGTAATATCCTCCACACATCCTCAAGCGTAATAGTCATCTCTCCTATCAACAATAGGACCACTTTGCCACCTCTCCACTAATGATGTCATAAGATCCTGATGCATGCAGATCTCTAGCATCTCTGCTATCTAGTGTAGACCCACCATCCATAAGAAAAATATGTCAGTTGAATCTAGTTGTCCCTAGAGCTGGCGGGTAGGAAGTAGACGCTCCCTAGACTACATAATGTCCTCGTCATCTTGCAACCATCCAAATCCATCTCATTAGGTTCATTTTTCTTCTATCCATCTGCCTAGGAACTAATCCCACTTGCCTAGGTGCTATTTCTCATCCTCTAGGTGCTAATCAACACCTAGGCACTAAACCATCTTATCCTAGTGCTAAAAGGTGCGTGTGTACTAATATTCACCCTTTTCATGTTGAACAACGTGTAGGCACTGCTTCTTCCTATCCTGATGCTAATCACCCTTTTATCCACCATCTGTCTAGGCACTAATCACTGGACTGGGCACTAATCCTAGACTTGGCACTACTCCCCCCATTATGCGCACCAAACCATACTATCCAAGTGCTAATTGCCCCTCCTGCCTTGATGCTAACCTATTCCCACCTAGGCACTAATCACCAGAGTAGGTGCTACTCTTGGCGTAGGCACCATTTCCTACCCCCCGGGCACTAATTGCGACCCCTAGGCACTAAACCCTCACATTAGCACCTACAAACTACCCACTTCGACCCTCATTTATTACCCCTAACTGACCTCGTTCCCTAAAAATTATAAAGCATCGATAGGGCACTTACCAGCTCGCCAACTTCTGCAGGTCGCAGATACTCTTGTACACACTCTCCTTGATGCAACTCACATGGGATTCACATCATAGTATCCTTTTCTCCTCTAATCACAATTCTCCACGTGGCAATCAATAAATGAGGAATATGGGCCCCCCACAACCCTATTTGTAGCCACATTTACCCTAATTCTTCTTCCATGACCTAATTTTTTTCCCTCTAGTCACCTCATTTTTCCTCCACCCCTATTCCTACCACTTTTTCCTCACATCTGCCAATTTCCTCCTTCCTTCTTATCCCATCCCTCCTTTTGAGTTATCACCAAAAAAAATATTTTATTTTCTCTATCGATTTCTCGAGGGGGCATCACGTCACCATATTCTCCTCTCCCATCCACTGACTAAGGCAAAACAAAAATCCAAATTTTCTTTGACATACCACCAACACCTAACAGTTATGATGCAACGTCAAAGAGGGGCACAATGTAGACACCTGAAAATGGTCACAAACATCTTCCATTATCACCAACACAATAAACTAATCCAAATCAAATAAATCTGACCATTTCATACAATACATATGTTAATTAAATAATTCATAATTATTTAATTAATATTTCCTCATCTCCTCTCATCACAGAAAAAAACATTTTCTTCTACTATAGTCCAAAAATTAAAAAATTCATTTAAAAGAATATAGTTCATATTCACCTCCCAAAAATCAAATAAATATAACTATTTATTTAATTGTCTATTTTGTGCATTTTTTATTACTTGTGTAACCAAACCTTGAATTCTTCCTAAGTGTGTGCACATGGGTTAATTAAATTAATCCTAGATTACCCTTTTCCCCGATGCTTCTAGATGGACACTTGCCATCTCATGTACATGCATGTACATGACAAGTGGTGCCTTGGAAGTATGGAGAAATCTTCCTTTTGTCATATTTGTCCTTCTTTCCACTATTCTTCTAATTTTAAATTACATGTGGCACAATTGCATAGAATTTAAAATTACAGTTGTCCTCTCCTTCAAATTTTAAATTCCTCACAAAATCCAAACCATACCGTTTCATAAATGAGCCCTTACATGTCATACTCCTACCCAATCCTAGCCATCTATTCATTCAACCATTCAATTTCATCCCATGATCTCCCCTTGAATCTCAGAGCATCTTCCTCATCCAATCTCTTTGTTCCATTTGTCCAATTCTCCTTGCTTAAGGATCCTCAAGCAATATGAGCTCTTGATCCTCACAATTGATCCTAGCCCTTCATCCTCACCTCCAAAAATCTATAAATTGAGCCTTCCCCTCCATTTCCAAGAAGCAATTTGAATGCAAATAAATTCTGCCTCCATGAGCACTTAACACCCTTTAGCAATTAGCATAAATCATTCAATTAGGACATATCAAGAGCTTTACATAATCAATTAGGGTGCAATTAGGATAGCTTACTTGCATTATTCTTTAGTGTAATCTTGAGGTTGCAATTGGTTGTGAATTGAATAGGTTGAAGTCATTTTAGCTTGTTTATCATGGTTCACTCTCAATAGCATACAACCCCCAACCACAAGGTTACAAGATAAGAAAAACATAAACATGGAACCTAATAGAGAGTTTGGGATGCCTCATGTGTTTGGAATGAGGAACACAAATTTTCAAATTATGATTTATCATCCCCATCCTTCTCCTTCCCATAATCAATAAAATCAAAATCAAGATCAAGAAGTGATAGAATTTACACAAGATCCCAACACCATGGAACTATTGACCGAATTTAAAAATCTGATCCTAATAGATATCTCAAGGTCCTACTTCAAAATGGTGCCCAAGTATCAAATAGTCCTTCCACTAACACAACAAAACCTTCCTCAGCTAATAATACATCCAACACCACAACACAACCAACCTCAACATCAACTATTGCGACATCAACCACAACAACATCTAATCCACAAATCACCCTCAATGTCCTGAACAATCTAAATTACACTAGTATCCCCCAACTTGATCAAAATACCATAGTGTTTACATCCCAATTTCTTTCCTAATCATCAACTCCTACACTCAACAATCTAGACAACATTACACAAATATCCGCATCCACATCTCAAACCAATTCCCAATATACCACATCAACACAACCCCCTATTTCACAACCACCAATATCCTCTTCGACCCAAAACTTCAATCACACATTCCTTCAACTACTCCAACAACTCCAACTACAACAAAAAAATAATAACAACCACTGCCCAACTTCATTCAACAACTTATCACCCAATAACAACTCCAATGATAAAATCAACAATAGCCACTGCTCAACTTCCTCCAACAACTCATTAACCAACGAAAAGCTCATACACCCCAACCACCCACAACCGACATAATACAAGTAGTCCAACAATGGAACTATCCTTTTGATCGCTCTCTTAACATGCCACCTTTCCCCAAGAATTTTGAAATGCCAAAATTTGACAAATAAAAAGGGAAAGGAGATCCTTGAGAACACCTCAGGGAATTTTACATTTCTTTCTTAGAAGTCTCTTATGAAGATACCTATCTCATGAGGCTTTTTCCTTGAAGCTTAGGAGGTCAAGCTGCAAAATGGTTTGTACACCTTACCCCTGGCATTAAAACATTCCATGAACTTGAGAAAAAATTTGTCAATCACTTCTGATATAACTTTGAACATGAAGTGTCTATGATGGATCTTTGCAACACAAAACAAAAGAATGGGGAAACCTTCGCTCCCTTCTTTCAACTATCACACCCCAAAATTTGACTATGTTTTACTTTTTACTTGCATGTAATTAGTAGTTAATTATGCATGAATTATTGATTTGACATTATGAGAAAATGTCAAGATAAATCAATGATATCTTTAGTTTATGCTTATATTATTAGAATTTAGACATGTGATTATATGATGTCATGATTATTTATTCATAAGGTATATGGATGGACTAATGATGCACTAATCCCAATTTGGTCATTGCAAGTCGTGACAAAGAAATAGGTTTTCCACCCTTCGAGAAAGAGAGGGAGAGCATAATTAGAGAGAAGAGAATAGATGTATGGATAAGAATAGATTGGTTTCCATCTAGGTCTCATGTTTTCACAGTTTAGTGAATCTTCGTCGAGTTTGGTAAGTTGTGTTTGACCAATTGGTCTGAGTTTGGTTTTGACTTGACAAATCGTCGATTGTCAACTAGATCCATTAAGTTTACGTTATTATCGAAAACCAAGTCAAGTTAGAGAAAGACCGTCAACAAGGAAATGGTCAATAGTTGTTAAACTATATTATTATCGAAAAATTCCTGATTTAGAATTCTATCATGTTATTTTGTCTATTTTGATATTGTAGACATGATCTTTCCATAGTCTATTTATATATTTACACAAGTTTGAGAGGGGGAGAATATCTTGACCCAATTCTCATATCTCATTGAGTGTTAGAAACAATGTAAATATACATTGTGTGCACTAATATTATGTTGTTACATATAGATATCTATTTAGTATGAATTATTAGTTTAAACTTATTGTTTGGTAGTTGGTGAGCTTCTCATGAGTAGGTGGTTAAGTTGCAAAATTAAATGCAAACCACTGTGTGATCTTATGGCACTTAACTCTTTTTCCTCCACAAATGGAGAGAAAGGAGTGTTTCGCTCAGCTGAGGAGTGGTCTTTATGACTAGTAACTCCATCACCATTTGCATGCCATGTTAGAGAGTTTATAGGCCCCGATAAGGGAAGGATCTCGGTGGGGATGGATAGTGAAAATCCTTTTTAAAAAGTTGATGTCAAGGAGGAATCATCTGCGGGGATGGATGAAAAGAGAGCACTCAACATTAAAAACGTCATTTGACAGAGCTAACGAGGGAATCAATGAGGTGTTAAGGAAAATGAAGGACTGTGTAAAATGCAGAGCTTATTACAGGAAGAATCCATGGGGAGAGAGAAGTTTATTGCTCGTTGTACAAGTACAAAGGGGACTATTTACTCCATTGAATTCATTCAGGTTCAAATCTATTTAGAGAAAAGTAAATAGTAGATTGAATTCTTATTGTTTAATCGACTTTGTATTTAGATTAAATGAGGCCGATAAGTTTATTGGCTTGAGGCCAAATAGTCTTCTTATATCTATGATTTCGGCGAAATCCTCTTAATATTGCTTATATGTCGTATCATTCGTATATATGTATATATAAAACCTATTATATCTTTGTATAAACTTGTATCTTATTAGAGTCATTGAGACTATATATATTCTCTTCTATGATTTTTGAAGGCCGACATAATAGAGTAGCCAAAATTGTTGAAGACCGATAGAATAGAGTAGCCTAAACTATTGAAGGCCAATACGCCAAGTAGCTTGTGTTTTTAATGCCAAGATTAGATAGAGTATCCAAGCTTAGGCTAACTGAATGGTGAATACCATTCTTATGAAACCTATAGGGATCAAAGAAGAACTTTAGAATTTTCTTTTTTGTATGCAATGTGCCCAAAGAGGGTCGACAATGTTATGTTTTTAACACAGTCAAACAATGTTTTATCTTTATGTGGGCCAAGTTGATGTATGAGATGATATCTTTGCAAGAAGGCCATGTTACAGTCAAGATGTGTAGATTTAAACCCATTAGCAACCCACTAGTTTTATATATATTATGCAGAGATTTAACTTTTGAGAACTTAGATGTAGACATAGGAGTCGAAATGAGTTAGCTTAAAGAAATATTAGACTGTGATAGATTCACTTTTCTCAATGAACTATGTGTATGAGTTTTAATGTTTATAATTAAAAGCTTTTGGTATTAGATAT
Organism: Cunninghamia lanceolata; assembly: GCA_027924645.1. Classification (NCBI taxonomy): domain Eukaryota; kingdom Viridiplantae; phylum Streptophyta; class Pinopsida; order Cupressales; family Cupressaceae; genus Cunninghamia; species Cunninghamia lanceolata. Next base: position 45,025 of record BSBN01000386.1, read on the forward strand.
TCACTTATATTGAATATATAAATGATTTTGAATTCATTAAGAACACCTATGTAAGGTGATATAGTATCACATATACATTCTAGAACAATGATAATTATTATCAAGTTATTCATAAGATGTTTATATGAGCTCTTAGCCTATGCTATATTGAAAATCAGAGGACTTATGAAGACCAAGAGGTCAAAAACATCATATTATTATTGTAGACTCAAACCTATCTAGGTTGAAAGATTGATTTAGTTCAAAGATTAGATATGATAATGATAGTATTCATTAAGATCTTATATGAATGAGGATAAACCTCTTGTTCTATGTTTTTACATGTTATGTGAAATGTAAATTTGAATAGTGCCCAAGTGGTCAAGAGAATACTAGAGGTTATTATATTCATGTTATATTATTATAAATTCTTATATTTGGAAAACAAGGGTTTTTTGATATTTCGTATTGGGTTAGAGAAGTTAAAACCCTAGAATCAACTCAGAAGGGTTTAGAAAACTTAAAAACTCTTAAGTTGGTTATGCCATTGATTTAGTTTGTTGTTTATTATGGTCGACAATAAATAGTTGAGAAACCATAGATCAAGACAGTACAATTTAGGAAGACTCTAAGAAGCACTTTGATGATAAATGATTTCTTGTTAGAGTCAGAAACTTGATATATAACATAAGAGTGTTCAACCTTTGAGTCATTGAGTAGAATGACAAGAAGTCGCAAACCCTGGTATTTGCAAGTATGCAAAGAAGGACTCACTAAAAGGTAAAGTCACCTAAACCGTATTTTACATTTATCCTAGATTAAGGATTAATTCTAAGTCAGATTGACTAAGATCTGATTTTAGTCAAGATAATTTATGTCTAGAGTTACTAGTCAAGCAAGTCAAACTGTAGGATGAGGTAGTTTCCAAGTTGAGTTGGAGATGTGTGAACACACAACTATGTTGATTGCAAACGTCTATTTATAGAGAAACTTTGGCCAAAGTGATGCATTTGTTTGTACATGCATTAGTCAGTTCACCGTGTCTAGATTGCATGACCTGTTAGAATGATCATACTTAGCTAGAATATTATCTGGAGTTGTATGGTCAATTGAGTTACGTAGGACATAACACTAGGAATCAAATGACAACCTATTGGTTCCTTATGTCTATACACTTTGTGAAGGGTAGGGCCACTTCAAAATGGAAGATGAGCAGGGGACCACCGGTCTATGGTTGGAGGAGAAGCACTTGGATGATGCTCTCCCTCAGTAGCAGAAGACTCACCGAGACTTGTGTGACAGATATCAAGATTCCAAATGCAATGTACTTCATGTTATGACTTATGATTGTCAAACTTATGTAAAACTATTCTTTTTGCCAAGTGCAGATTATTGGAAAATATAAAGAGAAATGATTTCACTATGATTTTATCTTTGAATATATTGTATTTTCAAGGTTGAAAAATATTTAGAAAGGATATGCATTTAATTCCATGAGATTATGCAAATGATAACTGTTACCCAAATTTTCACTACAGCTCAATCAGGTAGAGCCCATTGTTTTAAATAGGGAAGTGAGATTCATTTTTTATACTTTCCAATGTTACATTCAATTGTATAAGCAAAATTAGAAAAGGAATTACAAAAAGCTGTGATGGATTATTACATTGACACAAGTGCATATAACAGAGAAAAGTAATCTTTATTGAATGAAAAAATATTCATTGTCTCACACAAGCTGTGAGATTAGCTTTCGCTTATTCAATACAAATTGAGAAAAGCATATACATGAATAAGTAATGAAATTAAATAAAGGAGTATAGAATGAGGGTAACCAATCATTGCCTAAATGACTAGTCTGTCTGGCTGGTAGAGTTGTTGACTTGAGCTTCCTTGGTCCGTTGTCCTATTTCCTTGCAAAATATGAGATAAGGTGTTAGAGCAATGTTGCTCTAAGCAATGACTGACTACATTCATTATATACACATTCATTATGCATGTATAGGCTTTTCAACAAGATGCATAATATCAGTCATGCATACCATAAATGTACCAGAGAACTACTAAAGTTATCTAATGCATTCAGGGTATGCATTTGTTTTTATTAACAAGTTTGCTTCATGTATAGATACATGTGTAATTAGTTTTCTATTTGATTCATTAGATTGCATTATGAGTGGAGAAAATGTGGCTCCCACAAGGCTTGAGCCTAGCTCATAAACATTGTAGAAGATATCATATATGTTCAACAGAAACAAGGATCAACTTGTATAATAAGAGCTATTCATATACTTTTATAAGGAGCAGATAGGCTCTATGTAAACAAGTGAGTTTTCATGATATAAGGCAATTGGAACAACTTGTTGCTCATCATAGTGTGTTTGTAACAACATCATCAAAATATAATAGCATCATGGTTAGTAGGGACAGTTTGAATTTTCCAAGACAGTCAGTCATTGACTGTCATCTGTCAATAGAATGCATTTAACAGTGAGATAGCATGCAGACAATAGACAACCATATGAAAGGTGTTAACAACAATTTTGGAGCAGCATTAAATTGAGAGGATGAGCAGGGCTACATACAGAGAAAAGTGGATAATCATCTACAAGTTAGATTGATGGAGTGACAGCCATATGCAGTTCTTTGACAATACAGTGAATGAACACAATGCAATTGAGGACAGTGTGAAGACACAATATAGAGTTACCATTATCATTCAGGACAAGGTTTTCTCAATGCATTCATAGAAGATAATAATAGAAAGAGACAAAGGTTAGTGACAAGACAATAAGCAGCAGCCACAAGCAGAGAATTATAGAGATCTCAAGTTTTTCAAACCAAATATACTGCAGTGATATGACATCCAAAAGATCACTATTAGACAACTCATGTTGTAGTTGCAATTTTATTTTAGATCCCTATCAAAGTGTCAAAATGTTGTGAGATAAGCCTAAATATAGTGAAAATTAGTCATTTCAGTCAAAATATGCATCAAAGCGAGCAAGGAGGAAAACATGACTACTATCACTGTCTTCACAAGGTCACCTCTGCATTTCAATCAAGAGGACTGTCACCTTTTTAAGCCTACATAACAGCATATCAATCACATCTTAATAAACATCTAGGAGCAGTCACTGCTAAGGAGATGACAAACCATCAGTAAATGGAAAGTTTTTAAAAGTCATATGCATGTGTTTTGGAACAGTCAACAATCATAAGAGGCACCATGAAGGCTCATAGGTCTCTAAGATCAACATCAGAAGGCAGTCACTAGTCACTACCTCAGAGTAAGGGATTTACTGAAGGAGATGATGATATCAAGATAGAGTGTGAGCTGAGCATGACTGTACAATAGCATAGAGACAATAAGGTGCATCCATAGCAGTCAAAACAATGAAAACATCACTTAGTCATCACATGACACTGTTGGTCATCATGAAGTATAAAAGCATGAAAACAGCTATGATAACATATAAGACCATCATAAGAAGATAGCCAAAGTAATAGTGAACAAAGAAACAACTTGACAGAGGTGAATGTATATGCTGAATAGTCACTGTCAGTTTCAAGCTAACAGTCTAGTATTAAGTAAAAGCTGGCACAGTCATGCAAGCAAGATAGAGTATTTAAGTCTTGAAACAATGCTATGAAATATGTACAGAAGTCACTGTTAGAGTATAGAGATTCATAGAGAAGTAAAGCTATCTTTCAATCATCTATGGAACCTTCATTTGCTGTTATAACCACATGTGCAGAAGAGATAAACAATAGTAAGAGGGTCAAAATTATCTTTGTTTTAAGTACCATGAAGAAGATTGTGCATGAAGACCACTATGATAGCCTTGACAAATAATCCTGACATAGCATGAAGGAATGAGCAGTCATGTTGGTCTGACTATGACAGTCATACATTTTGAAGCAAAATACATAAAGGTACATCAGTCATATTACAAGATAAAGAGGCATTCATGTAGGTAGTAGCTATAACCCTAGCTAGGGTTTTAGTTGAAAGGAAGATAGAAGACCTGTAGCTGTTGTTTTTTGGAATCTAATGCAGGAATAATGAAAAAGCTAGAGCCATCCATAGTACCCCTGAGAATGAAAGTATTGGCAGTCACCACTGTGATAATGGGATCAATACATGTATGGAGACAGGGTAAAAATAGCTCAACAGTCAGTATAAAGGCTATCAAAGAGATATACTAGCTACAAACCCTAGCTAGGGTTATAGTTGAAGAGAAGCCTCAGACAGAAAATTGGTAGAAACCCTCTATAGAATGCCTCATACAGAGAACAAAAGAATGAAGCTTTTAACATATGCAATGACAATACCAAGTGTTCATCATAGAAAATGGTAATAAGGCAGTGGAAAAAACAACAAAAATCACCTACAGGAAACCCTTGTACTTCAATTACAAAATGTCTTATCCTTGCAGTGCGAGAAGAGAATGAGCAGTTCTAACCATGGTTGTGAAGTTTAAGGGTAAGGGTTTGTCATTTTCTTGAAACCCTAAGTGTAGATATAGAAAATGATAAACCCTAATGGAGATAATGTATTTTACCATTTTTTCATAGCTACATATCTCAGAAAGAGGCAGCCATACAGTAAAATGAAGTAAACAATAGATACAATGTTGAAAATGTTGCAAGTATGGGCCTAACCGGTGTTGTCATTGATGTCAACATACTCCTGTTGCATTAATGATAAGGATTGGATGAGCTGTGTGCTGAGGATATTGAGGAAATCAACCTTAATCAGGAACAGTGAAGAACAATGATGACAGTAAGGTAAAAGTCCAAGATAGGTGAGGATCAGAGGATACAGTTTAAAGGGTTTGTAGATATGTGTCTTAAGGTGGTCCATTAGAGATTTTAGAGGTCCACATGAAGATCTGAAGAAGTTGTGGCCGCTCAAGTAAAACTGGTACCGGCAGATGTTCAGTGGTGACAGAGTGATATAGATAGGTCCGGTGAGATTCGGAAATGCATTTTCCTGTTCTGCGGATTTCAGGGAGCGTTGAGAAAGTCTTTGTGAAGTGTCAACTCAATTGGTTCCTAGTTTGAAGGTCTGCAAGCATCTATTCCTTTGTGACAGTAATGACAGACTGTGTTCTTGAGGTTCCAGATGAAGGAGAGAAGGATTTCAATAAGAAGATGAAGTGTGGATGTTCTTGGTGACTCAGGTAAGCTTGTGGAGGTCTTTGGATTGTGTCCAGTTCATGTCGGTGGTCCACATTGAAGTTGGAGCTCGCAATTGAGAAATAACTTCTGGATAATGGTGTTCTTCCTGAGATTGGCCAACTGGATGAGTTACACATCCTACGGATGTTCTTGTTGATGTTTGCCGACTTAGATGATCGTTCCTAAGTTGATGTCTTGTATAAATAAGGGATTGTGAAGTCATTTCAAAGTTGTCCTTGTTGAGATGAGAGTGTGGTAGTGAGGAGGAGAGTGAAAGGCAGAGAAGAAGTATTGGGCTTAAATGGAACTGATTCAAGCATGGTGAAGATGCTATTTTCCAATTCAAGTAGGTGATACTTATTTCTTTGTAGACAGTGTGTCTCTTGTAGGCAGTGAGCCCTAATTGGCATGTGCCATTTTGTTCTTTCTATTCTTCTAACAGAGAATACAATCTTGGGTTAATCACCCCGTGGTTTTTCCCTTAACTGGGTTTTCCACGTCAGAATCTTGGTGTCTCATGTGTTGATGTGTTTATGCTCTTAATTTGTTGCATTGTGTTTCCATGATTGATTTATTATTATACTACTGAATTGCAAAGTGGAGTTAAGTGTTTAATTGGAAGAAAGTTTTACACAACTGATTCACCCCCCCTCTCAGTTGTGTGCCCTAAGTCTAACAATTGGTATCAGAGCTAAGTTCCTCTAAAAGGAGCTTAACCGCTTGAGGAGATCCAAGATGTTGTCTTACAAGAAGGATAGTCTAAAGTTTGATGGAACCAATTTTAATCTCTGGAAAGGTAGCATGAAATGTCATTTGCAATGTATGGGAATGGTGTACTGGACCATGGCTACAACACAGTATGTACCTCCACAGGGTGGTCCAAAAACCCAAAATAAAATCACAAATACTGAAAACAATCTGCAGACTATAGAGGCTCTTCTAGCGCATTATCTGATTCAGAGCTCTCAAATGTTATTGACCTACCAACTGCTTTTGAGATTTTGCAAAAACTAGAACTTTTGCATGAAGGAGACAAGTATGTTAAATGTGCAAGGTTACAGAGTCTGAAAGGTAAATTTGAAAATCTGAAGATGAGAGATGATGAAAATATTACTACTTTTATGCCAAGAGTAAATGAGATTGTTTGTGGAATTAGAAATGTTGGTGGAGTTCTGGATGAAAATGAGATTGTTGGCAAAATTCTCAGATCCCTACCTACTTCTTACAAAATCAAGGCTACTGCCATTGAAGAATTCAGAGCCCATACAACTGTCACAAGAGATCAATTGGCTAGAAAATTGGTTGCATTTGAAATGACAAAGTTTGGAGATGACCCCCCCAAGACTGAATCTGCATTCAAAGCCAGTGCCTCTGTTAGAGGTAAACAAAGGTTTGATCTGGGAGACAATTCATCAAGGAAGCTATCATGATATGAAAAAGCAAGAAAAGATCTAGAAGAAGAAGAAGTAGAAACTGCTCAACTTGAAGCCCTTATTGCAAAGAGGCTGCCAAGAGGATCCGGTAAGTATGAAGGAAAATGACCTTTTAAGTGTTTTAACTGCAATAAGATTGGTCATTTTTCCTCAAGGTGTCCAGAAAGGTTTTTAAGGCAAAATCCTAACAAGCCAAGATTCCAAAAGAACTGTTACTATGTAAATGAAGATGATGATAATGAAGGAGTAATAGATGATGAATCAGAGATAGGAAAAAAATCTAGAAATGAAAGGGTGTTCATTGCCATCAAGGAAGAAGATCCAATGTCCTCTGTATCTGTCAATCATAAGACTGTGGAAAGAGCTCTGGCTGCCCAAGTTGAAGAGAAGGATGATTGGGTCATTGACAGTGGTTGCTCTCACCATATGATAGGTGACAAAAATAAGTTCATAGATTTGGAAAGGTATGAAGGAGGAGTGGTAAAGTTTGGTGATAATTCTGCTGGTAGAATTAGAGGTAGAGGAACTATTTCTCTTGATGGAAGGAACAAAACTGGTAATGTACTGTATGTTGAAGGTTTGAAGCACAATCCTCTCAGTGTTGGACAGTTGGTGGACAAAGGCTATGATCTCTAGTTCAAGAATGGAAAATGCAAGATCTTTGAAAGTTCCAGAACATAGATTGCATCCGGTACTCAAACTAAAGGTAATATCTTTCACTTGGTTGGTATTGGTAAAAGTTGCTTATTTGTTCAAGTTGATCAAAGTTGGTTGTGGTATAGGAGGATGTGTCATGTGAATTTTGATAATATCATCAAGATAAGCAATACTCAAGTTGTAAGAGATCTTCCAAAATTGGTGAAACCTACTAACAGCTTGTGCAAAGAATGTCAGTTGGGTAAGCTAAGCAGAGTCACATTCAAAAGTAAGGAACTGTCTTCTACTGGATTATTGGACTTAGTTCATACTGATCTTTGTGGTCCAGCAAGAATCAGGAGTATTCAAGGTGATAGATACTTCATGCTACTAATTGATGACTATTCCCAGATGATGTGGGTAACCTTTCTAAAAGAGAAATCAGAAGCTCTTGAGAAATTCAAAATATTCAAGGCTATGGTAGAGAATGAAACTAGATTAAAATTGAGGTGTCTGAGGTCTGATAGAGGTGGAGAATTCACATTCGGTGAGTTCATAGAGTTCTGTGAGAAACATGGAATAAAGAGACAGTTGTCTGCTCCTAGGACTCCACAGCAAAATGGAGTAGTGGAGAGAAAAAACCGGACCATCCAGGAAGCATCTAGGACCATGATGATGGAAGCAAATGTTCCTCAGATCTATTGGAGAGAAGTTGTCAGCACTGCAGTCTATACTCTCAATCAAGTTCAAATCAAAAGCAATACCGGTAAGACTCCTTATGAACTTTGGTTTGGTATCACTCCTGCTGTAAGGTATTTTAGAGTTTTTGGTAGCAAATGTTACATTAAAAGAGATGAAGATCTAGGAAAGTTTGATGCTAGAAGTGATGAAGGAATATTCTTGGGTTACTCTACTCAAAGCAAAGCATACCGATATTATAACAAGAGACAGAGAAAGATAATAGAAAGCACAAATGTGAAGGTTGATGAGGGAATTGAGAAACCCTCAAGGTTTTATGAATATGATGAAGATGATCAGAATGGTGTTTTGATTCAAGGAGCCCAAGCCTCCTTTGTAAGTCAGATTCAAACTAATCTGGTAAATCAGGAAGAAGGGTTGAGTTTCAATGAGCCTGATCAAGAATCAGAAGTGCAAGAAATTCCCAGAGTTCCCAGGTATGTAAGACTGAACCACTCTGAAGATCAGATCATAGGTGATAAAAGCAAAGGAGTACAAACAAGAAGGAGAATTGCTCAAGATTTAGAGGAGTATTGTCTGATTTCAAAGATTGAACCTAAGATAGTGAATGAAGCTTGCAATGATGAAAACTGGACTAAAGCGATGGAGGAAGAGTTGATGCAAATTGAGAAAAATCACACTTGGGATCTTGTTCCCAGACCTAGAAAAAAGAATGTGATAGGAACCAAATGGCTCTTCCAGAACAAACTGAATGAAGTTGGTGAAGTAATCAAAAATAAAGCCAGATTGGTCTACAAAAGTTACTCTCAAATAGGAGTTGATTTTGAAGAAACTTTTGCTCCGGTGGAAAGAATTGAAGCAGTCAGATTATTTCTTGCATTTGCTGCCTTCAAGGATTTCAAGCTGTATCAAATGGATGTCAAGTCTACCTTCCTGAATGGTGACTTGGAAGAAGAAGTGTGCATAGAGCAACAGGATGGATTTTAATTGTCTGATCATGGTGATATGGTCTGCAAGTTGAAGAAGGCACTGTATGGACTAAAGCAAGCCCCAAGAGCCTAGTATGAAAGACTGGACAAACATCTTTTGAAGATTGGTTTCAACAAAGGTACTGCTGACAGTAATTTGTATTTCAAAATTGATCATGAAAACATCTTGATTGTTGAAGTGTTTGTTGATGATATCATTTTTGGAGGAAGAGATAGTATGTGTAAAACCTTTGCAAATCAAATGAAAAGTGAGTTTGAGATGTCCATGCTTGGTGAAATGAATTTCTTCTTGGGTCTACAAATTACTCAAACAAAGAAAGGAATCTTCATTTCTCAAACCAAATATGTGAAAGAATTGTTGAAGAAATTTGGGATGGAAGATTCAAAACCAATGAATACTCCCATGGCAACTAGATGTAATTTGAGAAAAGATGATGACTCTCCTAAGGCTGATCAGACAAAGTATAGGTCAATGATTGGACTATTGTATCTCACTCAAACTAGACTAGACATTATGCAGGTTGTTGGTCTTGTTGCTAGATTCCAGGCTGATCCTAGAGAATCTCATGTCATGGCAAGCAAGAAGATTTTTAGATATCTAAACGGGATAGTTGAGTATGGTCTGTGGTATCCTAGAGATAATGATTTCTCTCTTCATGCATATATAGATGCGGATTGGGCAGGAGATGTGGATGACCAGAAGAGTACTAGTGGTGGAGCATTCTTTTTGGGGAAGAGATTGGTTTCTTGGGTAAGCAAGAAACAAGAGGCAATATTTCTATCCACAACTGAAGCAGAATATATTGCAGCAGTAGGTAATTGTACTCAAGTTTTGTGGATGAAGCAGATGCTAAGAGATATCAAAGTGGAGTATGAGGAACCTATCACAATCTTCTGTGATAATTCAAGTGCAATAAATATATCTAAGAATCCAGTGTTGCATTCAAAGACTAAACACATATCCATCAAGTTTCAATTTTTGAGAGAGCAAGTGAACAAGAATGAAGTCAGATTGGAGTTTGTGCCTTCCAAGGATCAGATTGCAGACATCTTTACTAAACCTCTACCTAAGGACTCTTTTGAGTATCTCAGGGAGAGGTTAGGGGTTATTGCCCCTCTGGTGATGAACTAAGGTGCACTATTGTGCATCAGTCCAGTGGATATCATAGTCATATCTTGTGATCCAAATTGATAATGGGGAGCTGCTACTCAGGGGGAGCAGCAGGTATGATTCTGAAGTGGTGAATTGCAAGTATGTGCCCTTTGCCATTGATGTCAAAGGGGGAGAGAAGACATGTGAAAAAATGGTGGTTGCTGATCAAAGGGGGAGTAGTAAAGGGAGATAAGACATGTGAATGGTTTTTGTTGATAGGGGGAGTTGTGATAGTGACGAGAAGTGCTTGTCTTGATGGTTTTTCACATCATATGTTGCCATTAATGACAAAGGGGGAGATTGTTGCAAGTATGGGCCTAACTGGTGTTGTCATTGATGTCAACATACTTCTATTGCATTTATGATAAGGATTGGATGAGCTGTGTGCTGAGGATATTGAGGAAATCAACCTTAATCAGAAACAGTGAAGAATAGTGATGACAGTAAGGTAAAAGTCCAAGATAGGATAAGGATCAGAGGATGCAGTTTAAAGGGTTTGTATAAATGTGTCTTAAGGTGGTCCAGTAGAGATTTCAGAGGTCCGCATGAAGATCTGAAGAAGTTGTGGCTGCTCAACTAAAACCGGTTCTGGAAGATGTTCAGTGGTGACAGAGTGATACAAATAGGTCCGGTGAGATCCAGAAATGCATTTTCCTATTCTACAGATTTCAGGGAGTGTTGAGGAAGTCTTTGTGAAGTGTCAACTCAATTGGTTCCTAGTTTGAAGGTCTGCAAGCATCTATTCCTTTGTGACAGTAATGACAGACTGTGTTCTTGAGGTTCCAGATGAAGGAGAGAAGGATTTCAATAAGAAGATGAAGTGTGGATGTTCTTGGTGACTCAGGTAAGCTTGTGGAGGTCTTTGGATTGTGTCCAGTTCATGTCGGTGGTCCACATTGAAGTTGGAGCTCGCAATTGAGAAATAACTTCTGGATAATGGTGTTCTTCCTGAGATTGGCTAACCAGATGAGTTACACATCCTGCGGATGTTCTTGTTGATGTTTGCTGACTTAGATGATCATTCCTAAGTTGATGTCTTGTATAAATAAGGGATTGTGAAGTCATTTCAAAGTTGTGCTTGTTGAGATGAGAGTGTGGTAGTGAGGAGGAGAGCGAAAGGCAAAGCAGAAGTATTGGGCTTAAATGGAACTGATTCAAGCATGGTGAAGATGCTATTTTCCAGTTCAAGTAGGTGATACTTATTTCTTTGTAGATAGTGTGTCTCTTGTAGACAGTGAGCCTCTTATGAGTAGTGTGCTCAGGCAATGAGCCCTAATTGGCATGCGCCATTTTGTTCTTTCTATTCTTCTAACAAAGAATACAATCTTGGGTTAATCACCTCGTGGTTTTTCCCTTAACCAGGTTTTCCACGTCAAAATCTTGGTGTCTCATGTGTTGATGTGTTTCTTCTCTTAATTTGTTGCATTGTGTTTCCATGATTGATTTATTATTATACTGTTGAATTGCAAAGTGGAGTTAAGTGTTTAATTGGAAGAAAGTTTTGCACAACTTCTCAGTTGTGTGCCCTAAGTCTAACAGAAAATGTCATAGGAAATCATGAGTGATTTGCAATATTGATACAGAAAAGAGACTTCATCAACTTACCAACAGCAAAAAAGGCAGAAAACTGCAAGAAGTCACAGGAAATGCCTTGAAGTCAACTACAAGAGCTCCAGACAGCAAACCCTCATGTCGGCGGCAAGAAAACAATAGAGCAACTTTTCAAGAAGACAAGAATGTAAAATGAGGTTCCAAAATTGCTTTTTGTTCATTAGGGTTTCAAAGCCCTAAAGTGCCCGATGGGCCTTTTTCCTTTTGCATTTTATTTTTCATTGCATATCTTTGAATTAGCCCGTGGTCCAAGACATTGCAAAGTGTGATCCTTAGGGATGTGCCACAAGGTGGCTTTAATTTATGTTGAGTTTTTCTTTCATATGTTGGGTTGAGCACTTCGTGCCATTTACCTTATAATTAATTTTCCTTGCAAATACTATACAATGTAAAACAATAGCCTCAAGGTGATGATTTTATAAATCTCTTGAAGGTTATGGTTGTCTTTATTGGAAGAGAGAGGGTAAGGGAGTGTGTTGAGAGTTTTTAGTATCTTTGAGAAGATATAGTTGGGATTGTGGAGATGTGGCAAGCACATGCCATGGTTATAGCCATTTGTTTGTTGCCAAATGGGATGAGATTGACTAGGTCATGTTGACAATTAGTAGTTGTCTTGACTACTTGGAGAGTATCTAGGAGGGCTTTATTGCCTTTTAGAGTCCTTTTTAGACTTTTTCTCATGAGCCATAATGTTTGGTTAAGTCCTAATGGACTTTTTCTTGTAGTTTGGGCATGATTGGAGAGGTTTTAGGCCCTAGATTTGAGGCTTTTTCTGGGCATCCGACCCAAATCAGTTTGGTTTTCCTGCTTTGGTGGAAAACACCTAGATGGATATAGTCATTGTTGATTGAATCATTGGAGTTAGTTCTGATTATGCTACTTACAGAGACTTGTGATTTTGTGATCCTTGTTCTAGATTTTGGCAAGATTTGTAACTCATGTTACTAGTTTACTTGATATGATATACAGTGAGAACCTTGGAGATCGTTGATTGGAAGTTGTACCTATCTATCTTATGCATTTTGTGCTCATTATCTGATTTGGTGAAGTTAACTGTGAAGTAAGTTATTTCCTCTTAATTTTGTCTTGGAAAAGAGCCTTTTTTGCAGAAAGTACTTATGCAGGTTACAAGTTGTGTCTAGATATGCATTAAGATTAAGTGTGAAATTACTATTCCTCTTAAAATTTCTGCAACTATAGACCTGTTTGTGAAATATTTATGCAGAGGTATAACTAATAGGTTGTGCAAAAGTTATTTCAATCACGTTAGCAAGTGTTTGGGCTGTTATTTTCATGTTCCTCATTTAAGATAGGTGTATCACCCTTATAGTTAAATTTCAATTGTAAAATAGAGTTTTTCTTACCCTTTTTCCTTGTCAAAGTTATAGAATAGTAAATTTTTAGGGGATACAAAGTTAGGAAGTCAGCCTTCTCTGGAGTTTGACCTCTTCCTATAAGGTGACCCACAGCTTTAGAGGTCTTCCCATGTTTCATCAAATAGACTAATTTTCGCAAATTAGTTTGGGTGCGTATTTTGGTGATAACAATTTTTGGCACACCCGGTGGGAGTATTCGAGTCTGAACAGTGCTTACGTTTCAATCATATTGTTGGTTTTGATATGCTACCAGCATTATCAGGCCTTTAAGAGGTAGTTTTATGCATATCTGGCGACTCATACTGAAGAAAGACAAGTAGATCAGTGCTGTCACAAATTTTATGAGAAAGATACAGAATCAGATTTTGAGTTCCTTTGATTATTTGCAGCTATCTCCGCCTAGAAGATAGAGTAGAACTGTGGTAAGGACTCTAGTTTCAAAAAGAATTCAATCAACCCCACCAAGTTTCAGACCAGTAGTACCTATAGTTCCTGTACCAATTCAAGCAAACCCACCTCTAGCTATTCCAATGGCAAGGAATTAACCATTTGTAGCATTTGATGGGGGCAGCCCATTGAATTTGACACAACATGATAATATACCCATGGCATCTTTGAAGAGCCTACCCTATTTCACTGGGGAGGATCAAACTACCCCAATCGAACACATTAGAGATGTAGCTTCTCTATGTGGTGTTCATCATATAACTCAAGAAAATGTAGCTATCAGGCTGTTGGCTGCCTCTTTTAAAGGGAAAGCATTACAGTGGTTATGGAGTTTACCAGTACAAACTGTTGGAACTTGGGATGTTTGGGTGCTAAGTTGAGCAAGCAATTTCAAGATAAGTCTGATAACTTATCGCTGGTTGAACAGTTGACTACAATAAAGAGAGCTCCCCAGGAGCAAATGATGGATTTTAATTTTTAGTTTTAGAAGACATGGAACAGAATTCCTGCCACGGTAAGGCCTTCATCAAAATATGCATTGTGTATTTTTTGAAAGCTCTTAATAGTAACATTTCAGTAATGATACAATCAATTGGAGGTACAAGTTTACCTGATGCATATGAAATAGCTATTAGAGCAGAAAATAGCCTGATTTAGGCTAGGAAAATAGGGCCTAGACCACCAGTACCCATTTTTCCTAAGATTCAAGCTTCAATGCCTTTGCCAATTCCATCTTTTGCCCCTTTACTTGCTATAGCAGTATTGCCAAGTACTGTCAATCCTGAGACTGTTGTTTCCAGCTCATTGTATACACCTAAAATTGGCTCAGGTCGAATTAAATAAATATTTTAATATTTATCTTAATTCTTATTTTCTTCTATCAATTAAATAAATATTATAAGTTTATTTGATTGGTTCATTATCCTACAATTAAATAAAATTATTTTATTTAATTAAAATCCCTAAATTCTTCTAATGTCTCAAATCCTAAATCCACCTCACAAAATCCACCTCATCAATCCAAGCTCCCTGAGGGTCAATCTTCTTCATCATCAAGGTCGAGAACAGATAGGCGAACTATGGAAGCCGCAGGGTAAGAAGTTTGTAAGTTTTGTGCTTTTGTTTATTCAATCTTGTTTACTTTCATATTTCATAGATGTTTTGGTTTATTATTCTTAATTGACTAATCCATTTCACCCTTCACACTCATCACAAGAGTTAAGAGAAATTAAAAATAGCCAATAGAAAATAGAGAACATCCTACAAACTTTTGGGAATGAGCTGGTGAATATCAAAAAATAGCAATCCCAGAACAGACAACCTTATCAACCACATAGCCAAGGGGAAAATTAGCCTTATCAAGGGCAAAACCAGCCATACCAAGCCAATAGGCCGCCATATCAAAGCAATTACCAGGGTGCTAGGTAGAATGTGAACCAGAGGCCTTTCCAGCCTTACAATCCTGCACCCATTAATGTAGTTAGAGACCTTGTCCATGTTTAGAACAACCTTGCAGCCGAGTATGAATGGTGTTTTCCTTGCAATCAGCCGCACAGTCAGGCAACCTGTTCAAATGGAGTGATAAATCAGGCTATAATGGTACAAAATGTTGTAGTTTCACAACTAAACACACCTAATGATGGGGTTGTACAGTAGCAAGAACAACCTTAGAGTGATACTTCCTTCCTAAACTGGCAGGGAGATGAATTTTGTGGTGTGAATAGAGATGATACTTCAGTTGCAGCAAATATAAGAGCTAAAAAGAGGGGTTATGAGATAGATCAGGCAACAAACAAAGGAAAATGACCTGTTGATCCTTCTACATCCCAGATTCCCCATATTTTGCAAAGGAACAATCAAACAACTGCTAGGGAACAACCTCATTTTTAGGCTGATATTGCTGCTACAAAGTCACATCAAAAGGTAAATGTCACTTCACCTTTTAATATCATTGAAAATATGAAGAAAATGAAAGTGACAATATCTATGTGGGATTCCTTAGCCATCCTGGGTCAAAAAGACATGTTACAATCTACCTTATCTAATTTAAAAGTGTCAAATGATGCAACTATTGACCCAGCTAGGGCTGTCCTTACAAAGTCATCCTAAGACAATAGTAAACAACCAAATAAGAGTGCTAAACCACTTCTATTTTATGTGTCATTAATAATAGGAGATAAGTTAGTACATAACTGCATGGTGGATAGTGGTGCAAGTAGTTCTGTAATGCCAAAATAGATGGTAGACCAATTAGGATTGAAATACTAGCCCCTTGAGAAGGGTGTACTCCAGCTAGATGGCACAACTATTAACACTGTAGGTGTGATAAAAGATTTAGGTCTCACTTTGCATACCTATCCAAATGTTTCCATTTCCCAAGAGGTGTTCATCATAGATTTACCCCCTTATTTTGCCATGTGTTTGTCAAGAGAGTTCACAGCCAAGATAGGAGGATATTTATCCTCAGATTGGTCCCACATGCTTTTTAGGACCCAATATGGTACAAAAGTGACCATAAAATCTAAATTGCTTGCCAAGGATCACATAGAGCCTTATGTGCCAAGTGCTGTTAACGCAAATTGCATTATTTCTGATGATCCTGAGCTTGTTGCTGCTTAAGAACTGCAAGCTAAAAGTATACCAGAAGTGTTGTTAAAGGAGTGGGCATTAGAAAATATTGTAGATGATCCTGAGGGACACATTCAAGAAACTGGTATGGTGGTTTATATGCTACTCGAACCTGAAACAACAATTCCAAACCTTGTAAAGAGTGTAGAAAAGCAGATAGAACAACAAGACAAGGTATTGAAAATGTACTTTGATGGCTCTAGGAATAGGAATGGTGGTGGTGCAATGCTTGTGTCTCCACAAGGTGACAGATATTATTCTACTTTCCGATTTGCTTTTTCATGTACAAATAACATTGCTGAGTATGAAGGGTTGATTCAAGGTTTGCAGTGGGCAAGGAAGAGGAAAATTGGTTGTTTGCAGGTATATGGGGACAGTGAACTTATTGTGTATCAGGTGAGGGGACTGCATGTTACAAAGAATGATGTTTTGAAATTCTATAAACATAGGGTATGGGATATGATTGAGGAGTTTGATGCTTTCAATCTAATCTCTATTCCAAGAAATTAGAACAATCATGCAGATAGGTTAGCTACAATTAGGACTCAGTTTGATATCCCTAGTGATATTCAAAGAGAAAAGGTACAGCCTCATGTGAAGATAGTTGATAGACCCTCTATTCCTGACAATAACATTCATTGGCAGGTTTTTGAGAGTGATGAGCAGGTTCTGCGTTTCCTGTTAGAAGAGCATGAGTTTTCTGTGATGAATCAAAACAAACTCAAACAACAATATGGTGATGATCAAGTTGTTCAGTTAAGGACTAATAAGCTACCCAGAGGATTGGTAACCTTGGAATCCATTTTTGTTACTGATGATCAACTGAAAAAAAGCAAAACCAACATGCAGGTCAAAGAAGAACATTACGAGGAGCTAGAAATTTTTAAAGGTAAGATTCTCAAAATTGGTAAAATCTGTTCAGCTGAGGATAGGAAAGCTTTTATTGCTCTTTGTCAAGAATTTGAAGCTGTGTTTTCTTGGGAATACTCAGACTCAAAGGGATTTGATCTTCAAATTGCCCAGCATACTATAGAGTTAGAGCCAAGTGCAAAACCTGTAAGGCAGAAACAAAGACCTTTAAATCCAAAACTTGAGCCTCTGATGATTAAGGAATTAACCAAGATGATCAAGGGAAATATTATCTTTTTTATCAAGCATACCTCTTGGGTCTCTAATCTTGTTCCTGTGAGGAAGAAGAATGGAGAGATTAGGCTCTGCATTGACTTTAGAGACCTTAATAGAGCTTCCCTGAAGGACCACTACCCGTTGCCCTCAATGGAGCAAATTCTGCAAGTAGTGGCTATTAGATTTAGGGTAGACAACCAAGAGGGGGTGTGAATTAGTTGTACAAAAACTTCCTTCCAATTAAACACTTAACTTCACTTTGTAATTTATCAGCATAATGATAAATCAATCATGGAAACATAATGCAATGAATCAAAAGCAGAAACACATTAACACATGAGACACCAAGATTTTGACGTGGAAAACCCGGTTAAGGGAAAAACCACGGGGTGATTAACCCAAGATTGTATTCTCTGTTAGAAGAATAGAAAGAACAAATGGCACATGCTAATTAGGGCTCACTACCTAAGCACACTGCTCACAAGAGGCCCACTGCCTACAAGAGACACACTGTCTACAAAGAAATAAGTATCACATACTTTGAACTGGAGAATAGCATCTTCACCATGCATGAATCAATTCCATTTAAGCCCAATACTTCTGCTCTGCCTTTCACTCTCCTCCTTGCTACCACACACTCATCTCCATAAAGACACCACCGAAAATGACTTCACAATCCCTTATTTATACAAGACATCAACTTAGGAATGATCATCTAAGTCGGCAAACATCAACAAGAACATCCGCAGGATGTGTAACTCATTTGGTTGGCCAATCTCAAGAAGAACACCATCATCTAGAAGTAATTCTTCAATTGCGAGCTCCAACTTCCATGTGGACCACCAACATGAATTGGACATGATACAAAGACCTCCAAAAGCTTGTCTGAGTCACCAAGAACATCCACACTTTATCTGCTTACTGAAATCCTTCTCTCCTTCATCCGGAACCTCAAGAATATAGTTTGTCATTACTGTCATAAAGGAATAGATGCTTGCGGACCTTCAAACCACAAACTAATCAAGTTGATACTTCTCAAAGACTTCCTCAACACTCCCTCAAATCCGCAGAACAAGATACTACATTTCCAGATCTCACCGGACCTATCTGTATTACTCTGTCACCACTGAACATCTACTAGAACCAGTTTTACTTGAGAGGCCACAACTTCTTCCTATCTTCATACGAACCTCTGAAATCTCTATTAGACCACCTTAAGACATATATCTACAAACCCTTTAAACCGCATCCTATGATCCTCATCCTATCTTAGATTTTTACCTTACTGTCATCACTGTTCTTCACTGTTCTTGATTGAGACTAATTTTCTCAATATCCTTAGCACACAGCTCATCCAATCCTTATCATTAATGCAACAGGAGTATGTTGACATCAATGACAACACCGATTAGGCCCATACTTGCAACAATCTCCCTCTTTGTCATTGATGGCAACATATGATGTGAAAAACTATTTTAACCATCAAGACAAGAACTTCTCTTCACTGTCACAACTCCCCCTATCAGCAAAAACTATTCACATGTCTTATCTCCCTTTACTACTCCCCCTTTGATCAGCAACCACTTTTTTGTCACATGTCTTCTCTCCCCCTTTGACATCAATGGCAAAGGGCACATACTTGCAATTCACTTCAGAATCATACCTGCTGCTCCCCCTGAGTAGTAGCTCCCCATCATCAATCTGGATCACAAGATATGACTATGATATCCACTGTACTGATGCACAATAGTGCACCTTAGTTCATCACCGGAGGGGCAGTAACCCCTAACGTCTCTCTGAGATACTCAAAAGAGTCCTTAGGTAGAGGTTTAGTAAAGATGTCTACAATCTGATCCTTGGAAGGCACAAACTCCAATCTGACTTCATTCTTGTTCATTTGCTCTCTCAAAAAGTGAAACTTGATGGATATGTGTTTAGTCTTTGAATGCAACACTGGATTCTTAGATATATTTATTGTACTTGAATTATCACAGAAGATTGTGATAGGTTCCTCATACTCCACTTTGATATCTCTTAGTATCTGCTTCATCCACAAAACTTGAGTACAATTACCTGCTGCTACAATATATTCTTCTTCAGTTGTGGATAAAGATATTGCCTCTTGTTTCTTGCTTACCCAAGAAACCAATCTCTTCCCCAAAAAGAATGCTCCACCACTGGTACTCTTCCGGTCATCCACATCTCCTGCCCAATTCGCATCTGTATATGCATGAAGAGAGAAATCATGATCTCTAGGATACCACAGACCATACTCAACTGTCCCTTTTAGATATATAAAAATCCTCTCGATTGCCATGACATGAGATTCTCTAGGATCAACCTGGAATCTAGCAACAAGACCAACAACTTGCATAATGTCTGGTCTAGTTTGAGTGAGATACAATAGTCCTCCAATCATTGACCTATACTTTGTCTGATCAGCCTTAAGAGAGTCATCATCTTTGCTCAACTTACATCCAGTTGCCATGGGAGTATTCATTGGTTTTGAGTCTTTCATCCCAAATTTCTTCAACAATTCTTTCACATATTTGGTCTGAGAAATGAAGATTCCTTTCTTTGTTTGAGTGATTTGCAGACCCAAGAAGAAATTCATTTCACCAAGCATGGACATCTCAAACTCACTTTTCATTTGATTTGCCAAGGTTTTACACATACTATCTCTTCCTCCAAAAATGATATCATCAACAGACACTTCAACAATCAAGATGTTTTCATGATCAATTTTGAAATATAAATTACTATTAGCAGTACCTTTGTTGAAACCAATCTTCAAAAGATGCTTATTTAATCTTTCATACTAGGCTCTTAGGGCTTGCTTCAGTCCATACAGTGCTTTCTTCAACTTGCAAACCATATCACCATGATTAGGCAATTGAAATCCATCTGGTTGCTCTATGTACACTTCTTCCAATCACCATTCAGGAAGGCAGACTTGACATCCATTTGATATACCTTGAAATCCTTGAAGGAAGCAAAGGCAAGAAATAATCTGACTGCTTCAATTCTTGCCACCAGAGCAAAATTTTCTTCAAAATCAACTCCTATTTGAGAGTAACCCTTGCAGACCAATCTGACTTTATTTCTGGTTACTTCACCAACTTCATTCAGTTTGTTCCAGAAGACCCATTTTGTTCCAATCACATTCTTGTTTCTAGGTCTGGGAACAAGATCCCAAGTGTGATTTTTCTAAATTTGCATCAGCTCTTCCTCCATTGCTTTAGTCCAGTTTTCATCATTGCAAGCTTCATTCACTGTCTTAGGTTCAATCTTTGAAATCAGACAATACTCTTCTGAGTCTTGAGAAATTTTCCTTCTTGTTTGTACTCCTTTGCTTTTATCACCTATGATCTGATCTTCAGAGTGGTTCAGTCTTACATACCTGGGAACTTTGGGAAATTCTTGCACTTCTGATTCTTGATTAGGCTCATTGAAACTCATCTCTTCTTCCTAATTTACCAGATTAGTTTGGATCTGACTTACAGAGGAGGCTTGGGCTCCTTGAATCAGAACATCATTCTGATCATCTTCATGATATTCATAAAACCTTGAGGGTTTTTCAATTCCCTCATCAACCTTCACATTTGTACTTTCCATCATCTTTCTCAGTCTCTTGTTATAACACCGGTATGCTTTTCTTTGAGTAGAGTAACCCAAGAATATTCCTTCATCACTTCTAGCATCAAACTTTCCTAGATCTTCATCTCTTTTAATGTAATATTTGCTACCAAAAACTCTAAAATACCTCACAGTAGGAGTGATGCCAAACCAAAGTTCATAGGGAGTCTTACCGGTATTGCTTCTGATTTGAACTCGATTGAGAGTATAGACTGCAGTGTTGACAACTTCTCTCCAATAGATCTGAGGAACATTTGCTTCCATCATCATGGTCCTAGATGCTTCCTGGATGGTCCGGTTCTTTCTCTCAACTACTCCATTTTGTTGTGGAGTCCTAGGAGCAGACAGATGTCTCTTAATTCCATGTTTCTCGCAGAAATCTATGAACTCACCAGATGTGAATTCTCCACCTCTATCAGATCTCAGACATTTCAATTTCAATCCAGTTTCATTCTCTACCATAGCCTTGAATATTTTGAATTTCTCAAGAGCTTCTGATTTCTCTTACAGAAAGGTTACCCACATCATTTGAGAATAGTCATCAATTAGTAACATGAAGTATCTATCTCCTTGCACACTCCTGATTCTTGCCAGACCACAAAGATCAGTATGAACTAAGTCCAATAATATGGAGGAGGATTGTTCCTTGCTTTTGAATGAGACTCTGCTTTGTTTTCCCAACTAACATTCCTTTCACAAACTATTTTTAGGCTTCACCAATTTTGGAAGATCTCTTACAACCTGAGTATTGCTTATCTTGATGATATTATCAAAATTCACATGACACATTCTCCTATACCATAACCAACTCTGATCAACTTGAACAAATAAACAACTTTTACCAGTACCAACTAAGTGGAAGATGTCACCTTTTGTTTGGGTACTGGATGCAATCTCTATTCCAGAATTCTCAAAAATCTTGCATTTCCCATTCTTGAATCCGAGATCATAACCTTTGTCCACCAACTGTCCAACACTGAGAAGATTGTGCTTCAATCCTTCAACATACAGTACATTACCGGTTTTGTTCCTTCCATCAAAAGAAATAGTTCCTCTACCTCTGATTCTACCAACAAAATTATCACCAAATTTTACCACTCCTCCTTCATACCTTTCTAAATCTATGAACTTACTTTTGTCACCTATCATATGGTGAGAGCATCCACTGTCAATGACCCAATCATCCTTTTCTTCAACTTGGGCAGCTAGAGCTCTTTCTACAACTTTATGATTGACAGATTTAGAGGGCATTGGATCTTCTTCCTTGATGGAAATGAACACCCAGTCACTTCTGGATTTGTCTCCTATCTCTGATTCATCATCTGTTACTCCTTCATTATCATCTTCCTCATGAACATAGTAACAATTCTTTTGGAACCTTGATCTGGTAGGATTTGGCCTTGAAAATCTTTCCGAACACTTTGAGGCAAAATGACCAATCTTATTGCAGTTAAAACACTTAAAAGGCAATTTTTCTTCATACTTACCAGATCCTCTTGGCAATCTTTTTGCAATAAGGGCTTCAAGTTGAGCAATTTTTGTTTCCTCTTCTTCTAGGTCTTTTCTTGCTTTTTCATACCATGAGAGTCTCCTTGAAGAGTTCTCTCCCAGATCAAACCTTTGTTTACCTTTCATAGAGGCACTGACTTTGAATATAGATTCAGTCTTAGGAGGGGCATCTCCAAACTCAGTCATTTCAAATGCAGCCAATTGATCTCTTGTGACAGTTGTATGGGCTTTGAATTCTTCAATGGCAACAACCTTGATTTTGTAAGAAGCAGGAAGGGATCTGAGAATTTTGCCAACAATCTCATTTTCATCCAAGACTCCACCAGCATTTCTAATTCCACAAACAAGCTCATTTACTCTTGGCATAAAAGTAGTGATATTTTCATCTTCTCTCATCTTCAGATTTTTGAATTTTCCTTTCAAACTTTGTAACCTTGCACATTTAACATACTTGTCTCCTTCATGCGAAAGTTCCAGTTTTTCCCAGATCTCAAAAGCAGTTGATAGGTCAATAACATTTCAAAGTTCTAAATCAGATAATGCACTTAGAAGAGCTTCTATAGTCCGCAGATTGTTTTCAGCATCTGTGATTTCATTTGGGGTTTTTGGACCACCCTATGGAGGTGTATACTTTGTTGTAACCATGGTCCAGTACACCATTCCCATACATTGCAAGTGACATTTCATGTGACCTTTCCAAAGATTAAAATTGGTTCCATCAAACTTCAGACTATCCTTTTTGTAAGATGTCATTCTGGATCTCCTCAAGCGGTTAAGCTCCTTTTAGAGGAACTTGGCTCTGATACCAATTGTTAGATTTAGAGCAGACAACTAAGAGGGGGGGGGTGAATCAGTTGTACAAAACCTTCCTTCTAATTAAACACTTAACTTCACTTTGTAATTTAGCAGCATAATGATAAATCAATCATGGAAACATAATGCAATGAATCGAAAGCAGAAACACATTAACACATGAGACACCAAGATATTGACGTGGAAAACCCAGTTAAGGGAAAAACCACGGGGTGATTAACCCAAGATTGTATTCTCTGTTAGAAGAATAGAAAGAACAAATGGCACATGCCAATTAGGGCTCACTGCCCGAGCACACTGCTCACAAGAGGCCCACTACCTACAAGAGACACACTGTCTACAAAGAAATAAGTATCACATACTTTAAACTAGAGAATAACATCTTCACCATGCTTGAATCAGTTCCATTTAAGCCCAATACTTCTGCTCTGCCTTTCGCTCTCGTCCTTGCTACCACACACTCATCTCCATAAAGACACCACCGAAAATGACTTTGCAATCCCTTATTTATACAAGACATCAACTTAGGAATGATCATCTAAGTCGGCAAACATCAACAAGAACATCCGCAGGATGTGTAACTCATCGGGTCGGCCAATCTCAAGAAGAGCACCATCATCTGGAAGTTATTCTTCAATTGCGAGCTCCATCTTCAATGCGGACCACCAACATGAACTGGACACGATACAAAGACCTCCAAAAGCTTGCCTGAGTCACCAAGAATATCCACACTTTATCTGCTTACTGCAATCCTTCTCCCCTTCATCCGGAACCTCGAGAACACAGTCTGTCATTACTGTCATAAAGGAATAGATGCTTGCGGACCTTCAAACCATGAACTAATTGAGTTGATACTTCTCAAAGACTTCCTCAACACTCCCTCAAATCCGCAAAACAAGATACTACATTTCTGAATCTCACCGGACCTATCTGTATTACTCTGTCACCACTGAACATCTGTCGAAACTAGTTTTACTTGAGCGGCCACAACTTCTTCCTATCTTCATGTGAACCTCTGAAATCTCTACTGGACCACCTTAAGACATATATCTACAAACCCTTTAAACCACATCCTCTGATCCTCATCCTATCTTGGATTTTTACCTTATTGTCATCACTGTTCTTCATTGTTCTTGATTGAGACTAATTTTCTCAATATCCTCAGCACACAGCTCATCCAATCCTTATCATTAATGCAACAAGAGTATGTTGACATCAATGACAACACCGATTAGGCCCATACTTGCAACAGTGGCTGGTTCAGAAAGATTCTCCTTACTGGATGGATATTCCAGTTATAATCAAGTCTTAGTCAAGGAGGAAGATCAGTTTAAAACTGCTTTTATCACAAAATGGGGCACCATGGCCTACAAAAGGATGCCTTTTGGCCTGTCAAATGATGGCTCTACTTTTCAGAGAGCTATGGATATGGCTTTTAAAGATTTTCTTTATAAATTGGTACTTGTGTACCTTGATGACATCACAATTTTCTCTAAAGATTCATCTGAACATTTTTTCCCACCTGAAACAAGTATTTGAGAGATGTAAAGAGTTTGGGATATCTCTCAATCCCAAGAAATGCATTTTTGTTGTGCATGAAGGCAAGCTTTTAGGACACATTGTGTGAAAAGAGGGAGTTACCATTGATACAAAAAGAGTAAGAGCCATTTTGGAGCTGCCTTTACCCAGTCACAAGAAACTGCTGCAAAGTTTTATTGGCAAAATTAATTTTCTACGAAGATTTATACCTGACATTGCAAATTTATTGAAGCCATTGACCTCTATGTTGAAGCAAAATGTAGTTTTCAGCTGGACAAAGGAGAGCAAACTCAGCTTTGAGTCCATAAAAGAAGCATTATCAGTTGCACCAACTCTAGTAAATCCTGATTTCTCAAAAGATTTCATTTTGTATGCTTATGGCAGTATAGATACAATTTCTGCAATTTTGGCACAACAGCAAAGTGAAGGCTTTGAGCAGCCAATTGCTTTCTTTAGTCAAGGACTGGAGGAGTATGAACAGAGGTATAGTTTCATTGAAAAACATGTCCTTGCAGTGGTCAAGAGTCTCAAGAAGTTTAGGCACCTTATTTCTAACAACAAGGTACATTTGATGGTTGCTCACCCTAGTATGAAAGAGTTTCTGTAAGGTAAGGATGTTAATGAGAAAAGGGCTAGTTGGATTACCAAAGTCATGGAATATGACGTAGATATTAAGATAACCAAGCTCATCAGAGGTAGAGGACTTAGTGAACAACTTGCTACTAGGTCTGAAAGTGAAACAGAGAAGGAGGAAGAAGTACTTCTGATCATTGAAGATGAACATCAGAATGATGCAACAGCAGTTGGAACAGGTTGGGTTAATGACATGACTCATGCTTTACAAACTAGTGAATGTCCAACAGGTTTAGATAGAGCTAAGAGAAGATATTTTAGACTGTAGTCTATTCCTTATGTTTTAATTAATAATATCCTTTTCAAAAAATATTTTAATGGTGTGTTGTTAAGATGCATTGATAATGATCAAACTGACAAGGTGCTGCATGAGTTTCATGATGGAACAGCAAGGGGACATTTTGCCCCAAGAACTACTACCTGGAAAATAATGAGAGCTGGCTATTATTGGCCCAACTTATTCAAGGATGCCCATGCGTGGGCCAGAAACTATGTAAAATGTGTCATTTTTGTAGGCAAAGAAAGGCTACCAGCTTTACCTCTACAACCAATTCAAGTAGAACAACCCTTCATGAGATGGGGCATTGATTTTATAGGTCCCATTAACCCACCGTCAAGTGCAGGTCACAGGTGGGTACTTACAGCAATAGACTATTTCACAAGGTGGACTGAAGTAGTGGCTTTGAAAGAAGCCAATGAGAATGTTGTTTTGAACTTTTATTATGATTTGGTATCTAGATTTGGAGTACCTGAGTCAATCATTTTAGATAATGCTTTAGCCTTCGTTGGATTGAGGGTAACTGACTAGGCTGTTAAGAATGGAATCTATTTAAACACTTCATCAAATTATTACCCACAGGGTAATGGCTTGGTTGAATCCACAAATAAAAATCTCATAAGGATTATCAAAAGATCAATGGAGGACAACTAGAGAACTTGGCATACCAATCTGAAATCTACTTTATGGGCAGATAGAATAACTCCCAAGAGGTCTATTGGAAACTCCCCATATATGTTAGTTTATGGAAAAGAGGCAAGGCTACCTATATCTGTGGAGCTGCCGGCTCTTGATATCATGAATCAGCTGGAGATGTTTGAAGAAGATCCCATGGCTGTTAGATATGCTCAACATATGGAGCTTGAAGAGATCAGAGACAAAGCTATGAAAGCTATGGAGTATCATCATCTTTAGACAAAAAGAGTTTTTGATAAGAAGGCCACTCCCAAAAATTTTAGGGAGGTTGATATGGTACTCAAATGGGATGAGTTGAAAAGCAAGCCAGGGAAGCACTCCAAGTTTGACAGCATGTGGAGCGGCCCGTTTATCATTACTGAATGCAAGGAGCACAATGCATTTCAGTTATCAAACATGGATGGAGACAATTTGCCTATCCCAGTCAATTGGATACACTTGAAGAGGTGTTTTGAGGTATGAGTTGCCTTGTAAAATAGTTGACCAAGTTTCTTGCTTTCAATAAGTGCTGCCCATATATGTTAGTTAGGTGAGTTGTTTTTAGAAATTTGGTTTTTGTTTTGGGTTTCCAAGTGTTCTTCATAGCTGACATGCCGAGTTACAGAAGTACAACAGTTTTTTTGTCAAAAGTGTTTTGAAGTCTTTGAATGACCCTATGCCCAATGAATAAGGTCTAGGCAATTGGTCTGATGTTTAGCAGGCAAACATATAGCAGATGTCGCCATAAATGTTACCCAGATTTTCACTAGAACTTAATTAGGTAGAGCCCATTGTTTTAAATAGGGAAGTGAGATTCATTTTTTATACTTTCCAATGTTACATTCAATTGTATAAGCAAATTCAGAAAAGAAATTACAAAAAGTTGTGATGGATTATTGCATTGACACAAGTGCATATAACAGAGAAAAGTAATCTTTATTGAATGAAAAAATATTCATTGTCTCACACAAGCCGTGAGATTAGCTTTCACTTATTCAATTTAAAATGGAGAAAAGCATATACATGAATAAGTAATGAAAGTAAGTAAAGGAGTATAGAATGAGGGTAACCAGTCATTACCTGAATGACTGGTCTGTTTAGCTGGTAGAGTTGTTGACTTGAGCTTCCTTGGTCCGTTGTCTTGTTTCCCTGCAAAAGATGAGATAAGGTGTTAGAGCAATGTTGGTCTAAGCAATGACTGACTACATTCATTATGCATGTATAGGCTTTTCAACATGATGCATAATATCA
This sequence comes from Cunninghamia lanceolata, assembly GCA_027924645.1. Lineage (NCBI taxonomy): Eukaryota > Viridiplantae > Streptophyta > Pinopsida > Cupressales > Cupressaceae > Cunninghamia > Cunninghamia lanceolata. The sequence goes on from BSBN01000386.1 coordinate 72,618, forward strand.
GTCATGCATACCATAAATGTACCAGAGAACTACTAAAGTTATCTAATGCATCCAGGGTATGCACTTGTTTTTATTAACAAGTTTGCTTCATGTATAGATACAGGTGTAATTAGTTTTCTGTTTGATTCATCAGATTGCATTATGAGTGGAGAAAATGTGGCTCCCACAAGGGTTGAGCCCAGCTCATAAACATTGTAGAAGATCTCATATATGTTCAACAGAAACAAGGATCAACTTGTATAATAAGAGCTATTCATATAATTTTATAAGGAACAGATAGGCTCTATGTAAACAAGTGAGTTTTCATGATATAAGGCAGTTGGAATAACTTGTTGCTCATCTAGTGTGTTTGTAACAACATCATCAAAAGATAATAGCATCACGGTCAGTAGGGACAGTTTGAATTTTCCAAGACAGTTAGTCATTGATTGTCATCTATCAATAGAATGCATTTGACAGTGAGATAGCATGCAGACAATAGATAGTCAAATGAAAGGTGTTAACAACAATTTTGGAGCAGCATTAGATTGAGAGGATGAGTAGGGCTACATATAGAGAAAAGTGGATAATCATCTACAAGTTAGATTGATGGAGTGATAGTCATATGCAGTACTTTGACAATACAGTGAATGAACACAATGCAATTGAGGACAGTGTGAAGACACAATGTAGAGTTACCATTATCATTCAGGACAAGGTTTTCTCAATGCATTCACAGAAGATAATAACAGAAAGAGACAAAGGTCAGTGACAAGACAATAAGGTGCAACCTCAGGAAGAGAATTATAGAGATCTCAAGTTTTTCAAACCAAATATACTGCAGTGATATGACATCCAAAAGATCACTATTAGACAAGTCATGTTGTAGTTGCAATTTTATTTTAGATCCCTGTCAAAGTGTCAAAATGTTGTGAGCTAAGCCTAAATACAGTGAACAGTAGTCATTTCGGTCAAAATATGCATCAAAGCGATCAAGGAGGAAAACATGACTATTATCACTATCTTCACAAGGTCACCTTTGCATATCAATCAAGAGGACTGTCACCTTTTTAAGCCTACATAACAGCATATCAATCACATCTTAATAAACATCTAGGAGCAATCACTGCTAAGGAGATGACAAACCATCAGTCAATGGAAAGTTTTTAAAAGTCATATGCATGTGTTTTCGAATAGTCAGCAATCATAAGAGGCACCATGAAGGCTCAATGGTCTCTAAGATCATCATCAGAACGTAGTCACTAGTCACCACCTTAGAGTAAGGGATTTACTGAAGGAGATGATGATATCAAGATAGAGCGTGAGCTGAGCATGACTGTATAATAGCACAGAGACAATAAGGTGCATCCATAGTAGTCAAAACAAAGAAAACATCACTTAGTCATCACATGACACTGTTGGCCATCATGAAGTATAAAAGCATGAAAACAACTATGATAAGATATAAGACCATCATAAGAAGACATCCAAAGTAATAGTGAACAAAGAAACAGCTTGATAGAGGTGAATGTATATGCTAAACAGTCATAGTCAGTTTCAAGCTAACAATCTATTATTAAGTAAAAGCTGGCATAGTCATGCAAGCAGGATAGAGTATTTAAGTCTTGAAACAATGCTATGAAATATGTACAAAAGTCACTATCAGAGTATAGAGATTCATAGAGAAGTAAAGCTATCTTTTAATCATCTATGGAACCTTCATTTGCTGTTATAACCACATGTGCAGAAGAGATAAACAATAGTAAGGGGGTCAAAATTATCTTTGTTTTAAGTACCATGAAGAAGATTGTGGATGAAGACCACTATGATAGCCTTGACAAATAATCCTGACATAGCATGAAGGAATGAGCAGTCATGTTGGTATGACTGTGACAACCATAAATTTTGAAGCAAAATACATAAAGGTACATCAGTCATATTACAAGATAAAGAGGCATTCATGCAGGTAGCAGCTGTAACCCTAGCTAGGGTTTCAGTTGAAAGGAAGCTAGAAGACCTGTAGCTGTTGTTTTTTGGAATCCAATGCAAGTATAATGAAAAAGCTAGAGCCATCCATAGTACCCCTGAGAATGAAAGTATTGGCAGTCACCACTGTGATAATGGGGTCGATACATGTCTGGAGACAAGGTAAAAACAGCTCAACAGTTAGTATAAAGGCTGTCAAAGAATGAAGAGAAGCCTCAGACAAAAAAATGGTAGAAACCCTCTATAGAATGCCTCATACAGAGAACGAAAGAATGAAGATTTTAACATATGCAGTGACAGTACCAAGTGTTCATCACAGAAAATGGTAATAAGGCAGTGGAAAAAACAACAAAAATCACCTACAGGAAACCCTTGTACTTCAATTACAAAATGTCTTATACTTGCAGTGCGAGAAGAGAATGAGTAGTTCTGACCATGGTCGTGAAGTTTAAGGGTAAGGTTTTGTTATTTTCCTGAAACCCTAAGTGCAGATACAGAAAAATGATAAACCCTAACGTAGATAATGCATTTTATCATTTTTTCATAGCAACATATCTCAAAAAGAGGTAGCAATATAGTAAAATGAAGTAAACAACAGATACAATGTTAAAAAAGTCACAGGAAATCATGAGTGTTTTGCAATATTGATACAGAAAAGAGACTTCATCAACTTACCAACAGCAAAAAAGTCACAGGAAATGCCTCGAAGTCAACTACAAGAGCTCCAGACAACAAAACCTCATGTCGGTAGTAAGAAAACAACAGAGCAACTTTTCAAGAAGACAAGAACATAAAATGAGGTTCCAAAATTGCTTTTTGTTCATTAGGGTTTTAAAGCCCTAAAGTGCCCGATGGGCCTTTTTCCTTTTTCCTTTTATTTTTCATTGCATATCTTTGAATTAGCCCATGGTCCAAGACATTGCAAAGTGTGATCCTTAGGGATGTGCCACAAGGTGGCTTTAATTTATGTCGAGTTTTTCTTTCATATGTTGGGCTGAGCACTTCATGCCATTTACCTTGTAATTAATTTTCCTTGCAAATACTATACAATGTAAAACAATAGCCTCAAGGTGATAATTTTATAAATCTCTTGAAGGTTATGGTTGTCTTTATTGGAAGAGAGAGGGTAAGGGAGTGTGTTGAGAGTTTTTAGTATCTTTGAGAAGATATAGTTGGGATTGTGGAGATGTGGCAAGCACATGCCATGGTTATAGCCATTTGTTTGTTGCCAAATGGGATGAGATTGACTAGGTCATGTTGACAGTTAGTAGTTGTCTTGACTACTTGGAGAGTATCTAGGAGGGCTTTATTGCCTTTTAGAGTCCTTTTTAGACTTTTTCTCATGAGCCATAATGTTTGGTTAAGTCCTAATGGACTTTTTCTTGTAGTTTGGGCATGTTTGGAGAGGTTTTAGGCCTTAGATTTGAGGCTTTTTCTGGGCATCCGACCCAAATCAGTTTGGTTTTCCTGCTTTGGTGGAAAACACTTAGATGGATATAGTCACTATTGATTGAATCATTGGAGTTAGTTCTGATTATGCTACTTACAGAGACTTGTGATTTTGTGATCCTTGCTCTAGATTTTGGCAAGATTTGTAACTCATGTTACCAGTTTACTTGATATGATATACAGTGAGAACCTTGGAGATCGTTGATTGGAAGTTGTGCCTATCTATCTTATGCATTTTGTGCTCATCATCTGATATGGTGAAGTTAACTGTGAAGTAAGTTATTTCCTTTTAATTTTGTCTTGGAAAAGAGCCTTTTTTTGTAGAAAGTACTTATGTAGGTTACAAGTTGTGTCTAGATATGCATTAAGATTAAGTGTGAAATTACTATTCCTCTTAAAATTTCTGCAACTATAGACCTGTTTGTGAAATATTTATGCAGAGGTATAACTGATAGGTTGTGCAAAAGTTATTTCAATCACATTAGCAAGTGTTTGGGCTGTTATTCTCATGTTCCTCATTTAAGATAGGTGTATCACCCTTATAGTTAAATTTTAGTTGTAAAACAGAGTTTTTCTTACCCTTTTTCCTTGTCAAAGTTATAGAATAGTAAAGTTTTAGGGGATACAAAGTTAGGAAGGTGGCCTTCTCCAGAGGTTGACCTCTGCCTATAAGTTGACCCACAACTTTAGAGGTCTTCCCATGTTTCATCAAATAGACTAAATTCTACAAATTAGTCTAGGTGCGTATTTTCGTGATAACAATAACAAAAAAAATCATGTTTAAACATGTTCATCTACTTTTTTAGTAAATTTTGTGAGTAATTCCAAGTAGTATGAGAAGGTATCTTAGAACAATGATGGAGAAGCCTTGCAAACAAGATCCCTTGGCCCATCCTTGAAACAATTGGTAAATATGTTTGTAACAAATTTAAACCAAGAAATGGGCTTCCACCCTCAAATCCAATGTGCCTCGACCTTCAAAGAAGTTATTAACAAAGGCACCACTATTGAAAGAGCCCTCACTACAAAAGGGGCTATCCAAATCTACAAATAAAACAACAACAAGAACATTAACCACAAAGTTAGCAACAACAACAATAGTAACAATAATAACAACCAACCTCATGAAAAACACCATTTTTGGGGCAAAAGCAAGAACACTCTCAACGATGGTGTGACAGATATCAAAAACATTCAAAATATACAAGATCCACCACCATCCAATCCATCTACAAGAAATAACAATAATGTCAATATCCATAAAGGACAACCAAGACAAAACAATGTACCTAGAAGAAAACTTACACCTTTAGGAGAACCCATCAAAAATGTTTTACATAATTTGGTTAAAGATAACTTAATCCAATTACCCATTATTCAACCCTATGATGATAATCAATTTAAACCCTCATGGTTCAAAAAAAAGACCTACTATGAATACCATAGTGTAAAAGTTCATAAAACAACTGATTGCATGCGACTAAAGAACCACATACAAGAGCTCATAGATCGTGGTGATATTACAATTGATGATCTTCCTAAAAGGTCACCTAATGAGAACTTAGGTGCATACAAATATCCACTTCGTAGCCATGACAAAAGGAAGGCCTCTAACTTAAATCAATCCTATAACATTGTTCCCCCCTTCTTCTTTTGATTCCATCATGGGTTAAATAGAAGAATGTGCCACCCGCATAGACACTATCACCATAAAAGCCCTAATTGTGCTATCACCACTCACTGTGGGTGCATCGCCATTCAAGGGGCCTCATTCAAAGTCCCACCCACAACCAATACGTCCTCAAACAAATATAATATCCTTGATCACCTTGGAAAAACTCTAGCCCAAATCTTTATTTTGTAGTTACTCCGCACTTCACCCATTCATGCAAAGTCCTTGATAAAGCTTTATAAGAGACTCGCATCCCTAATGATCTTAATATAAATCAATTTCAATCCATAGTGGGACATCTTTCCTCACCACATCACCCACATTTTATAAAAAGGATTTATCCACATCTGACCTATCCCATAATTGTGCTTTACACATCGAAGTTTGTGTCCATAATCATACCATTAAATGAGTCTTAATAGATGGTGGGTCAGGCCTAAATCTATGCACTCTAAAATTAATACAACACTTTGGATACTCTAATGAGGTCATAGACTTGCATAAAAGCATCACAATCAAAGTTTATGATGACACATAGCACCAATTAGAAGGAACAATCAAGATACCAATTCAAGTTGGACAAAATATTTTGGAAACAACATGTCAAATACTTGACCTTGACCTCCCCTATAACATCCTCCTCAGTCATCCATGAATTTAAACTATGTACACCATTCCATCCACCTTCCATCAATGCCTAAATTTTCCACACAATGGGACTGAAGTCACAATATATGTCAATCCTCGTCCTTTCCAATATTGCAGTTTCTTGGAAGGACATGATAAAAAATTTTGTTCCTTCAACAATGTCACAAAACCATCTTCATCTTACATTGATCTATCAAACATTGAAACCACTTCCAAATCACAAATTACCATTCCTAAGGTCAAGGTTAAAGTAGGTGACATGGGATGTGGAGAGTATGAATTATACGGTACCTTTTTTGTAGGCCAACTTCCGCTATCTCCTGAAGCATTCAATAAGCCAAAATCTGACATGGTATCTATAGTTGTTATCAAATGCAAGTCGTCACCAACCTTTGAATGCAAACACATGATGGAACAAGATGTGCTTGAAGATATATCTTTTTAGCTTTACAAAGAAAAGGAAGATGAAGGAATGCTTGTTCTACCCACAGAAAAATATGGAAATAGTCTTCGCATTATGAAAAACATGGGGTATAAAGGACAATGAGGCCTAGGCCTTCATGAACAAGAAATCATTGAGCCCATCCAAGCAACAAGAAATCAATGATATCAAGGTCTATGATATGGAAAACCTGAGCATGTATCCTCAAAACTAGATTATATATTGAGTGAGGTTGCAAAGGCCTTTCCCATTATCAAGAACATCAATGGAGAGGATTATCAAGACTCTTTCAAGGACTTTGCTAAGATCCTCTAAGAAACATCCATTTGTACCATATATTCCCTCTCTACTATGCCATCTTCATCTAATGACCTTCCACTCGTATATCCCCAATTCATAGATTGGGACCAACAAGGGCCTCTTGTACTTGATACTGTTCAAAATGATGAGGCCATCGCAAAACTAATGGGGGTAAGAGAACACATTCCCCTAGGAGACCATAAAGCAGGATACATCATAGATCTCAACACATTTCCTTACTTTAGGGAGACCACCAAGTCTCTTAGTCACAAAAACATGAAAATAAAAAACACAACATCCCTTAGTGAAAACCACAATGTGACACATTCAAATGACAAAAAAGTAAAAATAAAGGATGTATCCCCTGGCAAAAACCTCCCTGAGGCACCAAAGGATGAGAGACTTGACCTCCCTAAGGTACCAACATTGTATCAAGAAAGATCACCTATCATGATAGAAGAATCACAAGAGATGAATCTGGGTACAAAGGAGTCACCATGAATTAATTAGCTTCAGAGCTGCTTCACTCATCCTAATATAAAAAAGAAAAATTCTTAGCATTCTTCAAGAAAAGATGCATTAATTTTTCATGGACATATGCCGATATGCCCGGATTGGACCCTTCATTGGTAGCACATCACCTTGTAGTATATCTAGATGCCAAGCTAGTCAAACAAAAGCTCAGGAAAATGCATCCACATATAGCACTTCTAGTGAAAGGTAAACTCAAAAGACTTCTAAATGTCAGATTCATTTGACCTATCGATTATCTCGAATGGGTCTAAAACATTGTCCCAGTAGTGAAAGTCATTGGGGGAATACACATATGTACATACTTTAGAGACCTGAACAAAGCATGTCCCAAGGATGACTTTTGTCTACCAAACATCGACATCATAGTGGACTTAACAACTATACATGAGATGTTATCTCTTATGGACAATTTTTTGGCTACAACCAAATCAGAATCACTAAAGAATACCAACACAAGATTGCCTTCATTTGTGCATGGGGTACTTACTATTGGGTAGTCATGCCCTTTGGCCTTAAGAATGTTGGGGCCACATAACAATGGGCTATGAGTGTTATTTTCCATAACATGTTCCACAACATCCTGGAAGATTATGTAGATGACCTATTGGGAAAATAAAAAACAAGAATAGGGCACTTAGATGTATTGGCTAAGATATTTGACCATCTTGAAGAATACAAGATTCACCTAAATCCAAAAAAATGTGTATTTGGGGTTACTTCTGGAAAACGTTTGGGCTACATAATATCCCAATGAGGCATTGAGGTCAATCCAACAAAGGTGAAAACCATAGTTGAAATGCCTCCTCCAAGAAACTTGAAGTTGCTTCATAGCCTCCAAGGAAAACTCCAATCAATAAGACGCTCCATTTCATAGTTAGCATGTAAGTGCCACCCATTCCAACATCTTCTCTATAAAGATGTGGCATTTATGTGGGATACAAATTGTTAGAGAGCCTTTGATTAGATAAAGGAATATCTTGTGACACCACTAGTGCTCATGTTGCCACAACTAGATCAACCCCTGTTATTATACATCTCAATAAAATTGATAGCAATAGGGGCCTTATTAGCACAACATGATAAGAACAAAAAAGAAAGAGCTATATACTACATCAGCTACACCTTAGTGGTATATGAGCTTAATTATGCACCAATTGAACGGGCATGTTTAGTAGTCGTCTTTTCATAACAGAAATTGTGACATTACATAATTAATCACAAAACCAAGCTCATTGAAAAATTACACCCACTCAAGTATCTTCTATCAAAAGCAACTCTTACTGGTCACATAGCTAAGTGGGTGATGATTCTAAGTGAATTTGACATTGAGTATACAGAAAGAAAAGCAATCAAAGGACAAATCATATACAGATCAACTAGTTGAGTCACCAATTCCAATAGATCATCCACTTCTTTCAGAATTTCCAAATGAATCCATCTTCACAGTTGCACCTATCTTAAACTAGAAAATGTGTTGTGATGGATCATACACACATCGTGGATCAGTAGAAGGGATCTTGTTCATCACTCCCTAAAGATATTTCATCTCTAAATCCTACAAGGACACTAGAATAAGATGTTCACCAGTTTGTTAAGAAATGCCTTCCATGTCAGCAGAACGGTGACTTGATTCATGCTCCATCTCAAGAATTGCAACCTATCAATACTCCTTGGCCCTTTAAACAATGGGGGCTCGACCTCATTGGTAAGATCCACCCATCTTCCTCCAATGGCCATAAATTCATTATTACCACCACTGAATACTTCACAAAGTGGGTTGGGGCCATTCCACTCAAATATATCACCGACAAACAAATATATAAGTTTATCCTACATTACATCATATGCATGTATGGTATACCACTTGCCATCATTATTGATAATGGGAAACCCTTTAAGAACCAAGAAATTCACATCCTTTATCAAAAATTCCACATCCAACACCATTTTCCACCCCATATTACCCCCAAGATAACAATCAAGCTGAAGCTTAAAAAAACCATCCTAAGAATCCTGAAGAAAACTGTTGATGAAGATGGTCGTGAATGGCACCTACAACTTAACCCTGCCCTTTGGGCATACCACACAAGAATCTATACCCCAGGAGCCACAGCATATTCCATTGTCTTTGGCTCTGAAGAAATTTCACCAATCAAGGTCAAGATCCCCTCCTTAAGAATATCTTTGCAAAATCTCATTGATGAGGAGGAGTATCATGTTGCACGTCTACATGAGCTGGAACTCCTAGAGGAAAGATGTCTTAACGCTCTCAATCAATTGCAAGCATATCAAAATTGTCTTCACTATAGATATACCAAGAAGATCAAGAATCATCACTTTGAAGTGGGTGACCTTGTACTAATGGAAAATTAGAGGAACTTATAAGAGTGTGAAAAAAAGGGCAAATTTGAACCAAAAAACCAGCTATGGATCAAGAGCTTATCAGCTAGCAACACCTAAAGGACAACTTCTAGATGAGACAATGAATATCATGTATCTCAAAAACATTTATGCTTGACCCAATAGATATCCAAAAAAAAATTCAAAATAAAAAAATTCAAAAAATCAAAAAAGCCAAAAAATAAAAAATTACAAAAAATTGAGTGCAATAAAGCCATCCAATGGTGAAAACCACTTCAGTGGTACCTTGGATAAGTACCATGGTGAAAGCCTATCTCAGACACCTTGAGTAGCAACCTTATCACCATCTATTAAGTTCTTGTTCATCCAATCCATTCACTGTCATTTTATACCTATATCCTATCATGGCTTGAGCTTGTAAACATTAAGCATCTCCATTTCCCTCCCATTATCATTCCACACAAGGGGAAAATCCTTGATTTTAGATAAGAATTAGATTTTTGTATGTATACTATGGATCATTAAACAATTTGTCTCATGCATCCCTTGTACATACACTATATCTAAAAAAACTAAAAAAATCAGAAAACCTTCAAAAATACCAAAAAAAAAATAGAAAATCTCCCAAAATACCAAAAAAAATAGAAAACCTTCAAAAAACAATCCAAGTAATAAATCTACCACGTATTAAGGACTAAAGACAACCAAACTAAGAAAACAACGCATGCAAAAACAACATACCACAACCTCAATCATACACATTAGACCAAATTTCCAAAGACACATAATCATCATATCATGCGTCTATCCTGTAGCATCCATCATCATAACCTATGCCTTAGGATATATCATTCTCACAATAGGCATAGACCAACCAAATTAAATCCACAATTTTGGAAAGAGATTCAATGGTTGTTGGTTTGTCTATCAATTGGTCTTTTGTTTTGATTTATCTTTTTATACATCTTCTACACTTACCCAAGAACCACCTTGATGTTCCATATCTTAGTGTGTCATTGGATGGCATAGAATGGGCCAAGAGTCATTTGTTGTTGTATTCCATGTTTGTTGGATGTTCTTATTACTCCAGTTAGTATTCATATCTTGTATGTGTGTCAGAATAGCTTTTTCCATAACATTCATCCTATGCATCTAAGGATTATACCTTTTGTGCACTAGGGCTTCAATGCTCTAAGTATTTTTCCTCACACATCTAGAAAAGGTTGTACCATGTTGGGCATGTGTAAGCACACCCTCTTGTTTGAATGTCAAGTCCATGCAAATCTGGACATATATCATCACCTTGGTCTCCTATACCTTGGTGAAAAATATCCTTTTTGCTATATTAAAACTTAAGATTGCTTTAAAACACACCAACATAATCCCAACCCTCATCTATCCTATCATACTTACACACCCCTATCAAGATCCATATCCATCCATAAAACTCCACCTTTGGCTTTGCATTAATGAAGATGGTGACTCATCCTAATCCACTTTCCCCCCTCCCAACAAGCACATGTTCATGTTGCTTCCCAATCATTCCCCCCAATTAACCCCCCATCCCAAATAATTTTCCATCCACTTCCCCCCCAAAAAGCATGTTCATGTTGCTTTCCAATCCCTAATCAATCTAACTATCCCTCACCCACATAATGACACTTGTATAAAGACCTACAAATCAATACATCATCATCATGAGCATCCATTGCGTACACCTACATCAACATGTTAGTACCACATCATTTTAATCATCATATCATTTGCATAACTATCCATATAACCAAATCCACATCATAATTGCATAAACATGTCATTACAACACAATATAAATCATACACACACACAAATTAAATGCAACATAATTTCCACCAATCACAACCATAATCATATCATAATCAAAACCTAAAAAACATCTATCAACATACATATCTACCATCATCACATCCATATCATCAAAGCACACACAAGTCTCATCACTTATCAATGGTAGCCCTAACCATACATCGCATCATGACATCTACATCATCCACATCATCATGAAATATGCATAAAATATATCATAAACCTACACAAATCAGCCATACATAAGTCAGACATCAACCATAAATCATATGCCACAAGGGCCATCAGAAGGTAGCAAGTGAACTTTATTTCATTTTGTACCTCTGATACCTAATCAAATAAACATAACATCAACATAATCCATCACACATCCATCAAATACATCCATACAACACAAGTGTTCATGTCAGATAAATGCAATGGAATTGATTTTCTAGTAAACCCCTTAGATGGTCGCAACTGAGATTGCTAACTATTTCAATGTGTACCTTTGCATGTTAAACCTCATAATCCATTCATCACAAAACATACATCATAATCCATATCATATTTCACATCATAATTCACATCATAATCCACATCATAATCCATCACAAAACATCCATAAACATGTCCACATATAATCCACATCATAATCCATCCTTAAAGACATCCATACATCAAAAAACAAAAATCCATCATCATAAACATAAACAATACATCGTAACAAAAATCCATCATCATAAACATAAACAATACATCTATGCATATATCTATAATCAAAAACATAATCAATAACATCATCCATCACATAGCCATCATATAAGCATCCATACATGACATAAACCATAATCATATACCAAAATAACATCCAACACACACATCATAAAAACATCATAAATAATCACATCACATCATTATGTAGGATGACCACAAAATACTCATCGCATATATACATCAAAACTGGTCATGATACAAAATGTGCCCAAAGGATCCATACATCAATGCCTGATACATAATAAAAAACACCAATATGTGGTACTATCACTAGACTCTGTTGGAGCCTAAGGTGTTGATATCGAGGAACCTTCCCCTGTAGCATGCGGTGGTACTACTGACCCCTGTCTTGGTGGAGGTATAGCTCAAGGTGGCAGCATGACTATCCATATAATTGAATGTTTCCTTGTCCTTGCTGACTTGCTAGCCCTTGACCAGCTCTATACACTAAAGTTGGGATGCCTTTGATCTGCTTGCACCATTGCATGATAAAGGGTGTGATAATGTTGAGCCCTCTACAACGCCTCTACCAACTCGCCTTAAACCCGCACCAGATCACATCACATATCAGACAACCCAGCTCCCGCTACTACCCACTACATTGTATCTCACTCCAAATGGAGTTGTACCTCCTACTACTCAGCCCTCTATTCTAACACTCAGGTTGTATCCCTCTCTGTAATAGTCATATCCTACTCCTAGATGACATGGGCTAGCTCTGCTACATCTACTCCACCTCCTCTAGTGGTTGTCAACTCATAATATACCCCTAGGTAGCCCTCAACTCTCCCTATAGCCTGCCCACCTCTACCTCCATAAAAACTAACTCAGCCTCCCTGGTGTCCAACTCTACTCGTGTGGCAACCAACTTACCCATCAAACTCCTGATCTCAACCTATAGCACCTCAACGTCAACCTCCTTCTCATCCCCTCCTCTCCTTGTTGTTGCCTCCACTCTCTGGCATACCTGCCATCCACCAACAAAGCCACCACCCCCACCACCTCCACCATCTCCTCCATCCTCCTCCTCCTCCTCCTCCTCGCTGCTCTCCACTAGAACCACCTGACCAAAAAGAATCGTCAACCTCATGGGTTATTGCTCCTGCCACCATATATCATAATTTGGGGTGGCCCCAGCATCAATGACTTCAGATCTCTAGTCTAAAACAACTAGAACTAAACCCTGAAATGCCACAATCACATTGGATTGATCAATCAAGACATCCTTGCAATTAGGTGCCTCTCTTGTGACCATGAGAACACAACCTCCACCTGTGGCTCTCCTTGTCTAAGCCTAAACTGTCGAAGCACACGCTCAAGCATGTATTGATCAATGATGTGCTATGTATAGCCCATTAGATATCTTCCCTACCGCATATAAGGCAGATGATCATCATCCACCCATGGCTTGCACTCCCACCATGGCCACCAAACAACTATGGCAAGCTCATCAAAAAATCATCGCCAATATACCAAAGTACCCAACTGACAATGTTGTAGAATCCCAATCCAAGTAAAGACAAATGTCTGCCCCGCTGGCCTTGTATATGCACATACCAACCGTATCACAATGATATTCTCCCAAGCCCAGACGTGTAGCAATGTGACACCAAACCCTAGGTTGTACCCCTGTCCATATACTGTAAAGTGCATATCATGGTACAAGTGCGCTAACACACATGACCCCCAGGCATACACTATGCCCTCCTCATACATATTGTCCAGCACTACTCCCCTTCCTATGGAGAATCCACATGACCTCCTATCAGACATCAACGACCCTCCAATCAAACCTGCTATATATAACAACAATCTCTCCAAAGAATCCATAGTCGTAGACCGTCTCATCTCTGTACTCCTCATGTCCATCAAAGGGATATCTGGTGCGAAAATGTACCTCAATGTCGCTGCACCCCTCACATGATCATATATAAATAACTCCTCGTGAATGGGGATTCGTAAGATCCTCCATATATCCTCAAGGGTGATGGTCATCTCACCCGTCAATAGTAGAAAGGCACATTGCTCACTCTTCCACCTCTACACTAACATCGTCGTCATGGCCGTATGGGCCCGATTCTCTGACATATAAGCAAGATGTTGCAAACCAATCCACTCCAAAACCAAAACATCTATAGGACCAAATCTCTCCTTGAAGACCAACAAAGGAGACCTCCACTCCCTCGACTAAAGTGACAACAAATCCTCCTGCATCCATCACACTACTTCATTAGCCTTTTGTTAAAAACCTGCGTAGAAGCGCTAAATCCCTCCGTGCTAGCATCAAAAGGCACACAAGCGTTAACAAGCCTTGCACTGGCATTGAAAGGTGGGCAAGCACTAACAGACCCCATGCTAGCGTTGAAAGACACTCAAGCACTAACTAACCATGTGCTAGCGCTAAAAGGCATCCAACCGCTAACTACCCTCGCACATGCACCGAAAGGAACACAAGTACTAACCTATCACATGCAAGCATCGAGAGGTACATAAGTGTCAATCCACCTAATGAATGCACTAACATATGCCTTGCAACTAGCCATTTTCCATGCGATGCAAGTGCTAATCCGCTTCACAGGAGCTAAATCAAGACAAAGGCACTAATCGCCCTGTTGGAGGCACTACATGTGACTTGAAGGCACTAGCCTAATGCTTTAGCATATTTGCTACTCCTAACCTACCCCACTTTAATTGCACATTAATTACCCAAAACCCAAAATACAAAGCATAAGATAGGACACATACTGACTCGCCAGTCTTTGGAGGTTTCTGGTACTCTTGAACTCACTCCACTCGATGCTTATGATGTGGAATCTGGTCCATGGCTTTTGCGCTCTAATCCTCTATTCTCTCCGACTCACTCAAGGTTAGATGTGCAAATGAGGAATATGGGCCCCCCATAGCCTATTTATAGCCTCCAACTAAGCCCTAGCCCTAAATGTTTCTAACCTATCCCTAATTTTCATCCCCAAACCTCATACCATATCCATTATTCCCCATTTCTTTTTCTTCTGACCTCATTTTTATCTTGAATCTCATTTTCACCATTATTTCCTTCTTTTCAAGAGTTCACCTAGAAAATTTATTTTTCCATCTGAACTCTTCAGGGGGCATATCCCATTTATTCTTCCCCTTCCCTTCAGTTAGCTAGGATAAAATTTTAATTTTCTTTGATATAATGCCACTCCTGCTAGATCATGACACCACATCAAAGAGAGGCAAAATGTAGGCACCTAAAAATGACATACCTTACACCACCATTTTCTGGCATCTCCCTAACATCTTTTGCGCTAACTTATCCCCTTCCTCATGATTTATTAAATAAACCATTTTATTTAACTAATTTATCCGATCTCCATTATCACCTACCCACAATTAATTAAATAAATTTTATTTAATTAATTATTCTCCTTAACCATTACCCAAAATTAATTAAATAAATATTAATATTTATTTAATTAATTATCCCTCTTTGCCATTAGCCCAACTTAATTAAATAAAGTCCATTTATTTAATTAATTTAACCTTATCTATAGCCAAACCTCAGTTAATTAAATAAAACTCATTTATTTAACTAACTAACTTGTCCCACCAAATCCCTACAATCAAATTAATTAAATAGGGGATTAATTTAATTAATATATTTGTAGGAAATTAGTGGATAGATTAATTAGTGATCCAAATTAATTAAATAAACTTCTATTTAATTAATTTGGATCACTAATTAATCCATCCACTAATTTCCTACAAATATATTAATTAAATTAATCCCCTATTTAATTAATTTAACCCTCATTAACCTATCTCCCCATAATTAGTTAAATAATATAAATTATTTAATTAGTTAAGTCCATATGTGACTCCACCTCGCCCTTCCCAATCCATGTACTTGTCCCATCTCATCCCACTCACCCATAAAATGAATTTTAAATTCATTTACATGTCCCCATCTTCATTAGTGCAAAGTCTTCCCAAGGCCAAATTAAAAATTCAAAAATATTGTGAGCCCTCCATATTTGTTGATGAAACCCCATCCATTGATTTCACTAAGAAATCTCATCCATTGAATCTCATTTTTGAATTCCAACCATTGATCTAAAATCCTCCAAAAATCCACAAATAAAGAGTGTTCTCTAAGCATTTTGACTCTAACTAACTAAGAACACTAAGGCTAATTATCCATAACTCATGCTCTCACAATCTTTCCACTCTCATAACCAAATTATCCTCAATCATAGCCAATTCATTGCTCTCATTATGTTTGTTCATATTTGAGCAATCCACATTTAATTTGTATTGGGTAAAGCTATGATTTGCAGTTGGGTGCATGCATTTCTTCCACCTTATCAAGGAGACTAAAATGGAGTGAAGATTTGAATGTATAGCATTTGTTTTTGTTTACTTTGCATTCTAACAACTTCACCACATTTTATCATCTTCATATTTCATCCTCTTGTGCCAAAATATCCTCACAAGTAGGAGAAATTTTAGGAGAGAGATCAAAAGAATAGAGTGACATAGGAAGAGCTAAGTCACCATCAGATGCTTGAAATGGAACATCACTCTCACAAACCTTTTGAGAAAAGTTGGAAAGTGATGTAATAAAAGAAGAGAACATGTTGATTTAGAAAAATAGAAGGAGAAAGTTGAGAAAGGTATTGACGACCTGCTAAAGGCCGAGGTTTGAGACAACAGCCCAAATTTTTTTTAGGAAAGAATTTTTTTTTTGTTTTTTGGGAAGAAAAATTACATGAAAAAGAAGGATCTTGAAGTTAGACAGTCAGGTTCACTAAAATGTAATGAAGAAAAAGTTAATGAATCACTTTGTACATTACATTACATAGGTGCTGGAATGGAAAATGTTATTCTATAGAAAATTGAAAACTAATTTTTAGAAACAAAGTTCAGAGCTAGAAAGAGGGTAAGGATAGGAACTTGGCATCGAAAGGAGAAGCTCACTGTCTAAGACGTCAATGCGTCATGCAAACTTATGCACTAAGCATTGTCATCTATACAACCCAGAAACACAAACAACTTCCAAAAATGTCAAATTCACCCAACAACTTGTCCAGTTTGCAAAACTAGAACAAGGACAAGCAACAACAAAGTACTATATGATAACATGAGTGAAAATGATAAGATAAAATGAGTAAATAAAATGAAACAATGAAACGAAGGACAAGATAAGGGAAGAATACTAGAAAACCTCTATGTGTATGATTCTTTCTCCAACCCTTGTTTGGGTTGTTTGTGGGTTTGCCTCAGTCAAACCCCTGTTTTGGTATTTCTACCTCCACAGTAGCCAATAATAAAAAGATCAAGAAATAGTGTGTGCTCCTATCCTACGTGCCTCTAGGAATTAAGAATATTGACAATAAAATAAAATCTATAAGCATAATCCTTGGTGTACGAGGAAAATACCCTAGTGTGCGTATTGAGATAAAATGGGTGGTGGTCTGCACCAAGATTTGCCAAAGTAAATAGAGAGAAATGTGATAAAGAAAATGCAGCAATATTACTCAAAGCAAAAATAAGAACAATATTACTAGCATGATGTAGAAGGTAAAATAACATTTGTAATTGTCCAAGAAGATTTCAGCAGCATGCAGCTTCAATAGACTCGACAATGGAGGTATGTACAGCCAAGCATATCCAAAAGAAGAGTTGAAAATGGTAGAGTATGAAAGAGAGATTGAAAATTTAGTTTTTTCATAAGGTTTTGAGAGAAGCTAAAGAGTCAGATTCAAACATTGGAAGCGTTTTCGTGACGATTGAGCGTTACAGTAGGTGACAATAGGTGGTTGAGTGGGAAATCAAAATTTTTAAATTTTGGGACTTTTAGGACACTAGCGCATCACGTGAACATCTGCGTGTAGTGCTAGTGTCCTACAGAAATCGCACAAAAACTCAACACATGTTCCCAACACAATGAAAAGAATTAGAATTTGATAGAAAAATTTGGCATTCTGGTGAAGGAAAAGGCTAAGGCTAGGATAAAATGATGCCTAAAACATGCTAATGGAATGGACACTAAAGAAGTCCTAAAATATAGCATGAAATTGAAAGGGTATGCAATTTTTTACATTACACTAACCAACAAGCAATGTCCCTTGGTTAAACTCAGGTCTTCACCACCATGATGTCTTGAACTATAATATTGGTAGAAATTTAACAATTATCGAGGTGCATGGTGGGATAATAATTTGTTGAGGGTGAAGAAAACCTTTGATGATCGAGCATGCATAAGTTATCTTAACCTAGCTTATATAGAGATGGACTGAAATAAAACATGGACACATAGAAGCAAAGTGAACATTAAAATTGTCTGAAGAAAGAAAGAAAGAAATTGCATGTTAGAAGTACATTGAGCTCTGTATTAGTCAAGATTAAGGCCTTGTGTCGTTAACTCAAGGATCCAATTTGGTTAAATGGAGCTTATTTATGACTATCTTCCCAATGACAACCTTTAGTCTTTTTTTACCTCCAACGCCATACCTTAAAATTAAATCTAACAAATGATATATTAAATTTCTTGTTCTACAAATTTTATTTGTGTATCATTTTTTTAGACATTATATGTTTATTTTTAATTTATGTATCTCTTATTGAATGATATATGTGTAGTTTATTTTCCAACTATGATTTTCGGATAATGGTTGTTTCTTCACTTACTTTCCAAGAAAGAACAAACTTCTTCACAATTTACTCAAATAGATGTTTCATCAGGATCTACTTAATATTGTTTGTCTGATTTATGGAATCTGTCCAAGCTCAATTTTAAATGTCTTACACGTCAAGATCTCATGTTTAAGAATATAGTTACATTGTAACTGAATCTTTAAGCAATTGTATTTCCCTAGCTTTTAATAGATTGTTTTACCTTTTTATCAAATCTTCACCCCAAAATTTTAGGGTATGTTTTTAGTCATTAAATTGTCTTACTTGGAAGAGTCTAGAGAATGTCCTTGGTGAATATTGATCATAAAAATACTTATGTACTACCTCTGTGTCAACTATGGCATGTGAATCTTTCTATTAATTTTCAAACTTCTTCTAAAAAGTACGTGTACCATATGGATTGAAGATCTTTTGTGATCTTGCATCCTCTTCTTCAATCCTTATGCTTTTCCCCCACAAGAATGTTTAGGAGTTATTTTGCAACCTAATATTTCAACTTGGGTTTCCAATTTTACTAGACACATCCTTTGAGACTATCCTCTTGGCTATATATTGTCTTGATGTGGTGTAGGGAATTTGAACTTCGGTCTTTGTCTTTCTCACCAATGCAATTTTGGAGTTTTCTTTGGGCACCAGGTTGCCTTGCCATAGTGTAGGGATTTGAACTTGCATCTATGCCTTTATTTCCTATATTCTTTGAGAGTAGTGTGGGGATTCCTATAGCTTGTAGTTTTCATATATGTGGTGCTTTGTTTTGAACTTACATTCCTACCTTTATTGGCAATTCCTTATGGCAGTGTCCTTTAGGTTGTAGATTGGCTTAATGTGGTGTGGGGAATTGAGCTTTGGTATCCTCTCATGAACATACCCTATCAATGCATTATTAATTGTATTGGAATTTCTAAAGGTAATTGGTATCTACAAATTGTTTGGAAAAATGTTTTACACGAATAAGGGAATTTTCATTTTTCATTTTTATTTTTCAACTGTCTTGCAAGATTTTTTGAAGGAAATATGGTCATGTTTACTATAACTTTGATATCCTACAAAGGGGAAATTGTGATATTTTTAGGGAGTGCCTGTTCCAGATTATTGATTGTTGATGTGCTTTTACTAGATTGGAATTGTGATATTTCAACTCTCTACATAAATAGATATTGATTAGATTCACTAAGACATTAGGAATGATGATCTGCACAAGGTACGTGATGATATTTCAAATGAATTCTAGAGTAAACAAAATGTTTCTTTTAAGTTGAAAGATACCTATTGTTTACAGTTTGATTTCGCATTATTGCTTCCCACTAGCTTTAAAAATAGGTTTAAGTATTTATTGTTTAAAATTTTCACTGCCATCATTGCATCCTATTCATTCCCAATCCTCGTTTTATTGGATTATCCCATTTTATACAAAGATCAAACCCTGCTTTTAAAAGTCATAATCAAGCAAACATTTCAAGAGGATTTCATTTATTGTGTAGAGAACAAGATTAAAATGGTGTGCATTATCCACCTTCTAATAATGGAGGAAATTTCTCCTTGTGTCAAGGTGTTTCTTTATAAAAAAACTACATCAACATTAAACTATGTTATTGTTTGCTTTTCTTATTTTTAAACACTATTATATCTTTTTATCGGTAAATTACAACCTTGGGGGTTGCTCCCATTTGTATATATAATCAGAGAAAAAAGATAATAAAATTTATATACAAAGTCCCTTTCTAGCTAACAGAGCCATAAAAAACTAGGTTATGAACAAAACCCTGGATCATTTCAATCAAACTACCAATTAGCTATTATCTACTAATAACTATTACATAATAGAGAAGTAGACAAAAATGTCATCTTTTATACCCCTATAGCATCCTTCGAGTTGTCATTGATGAATTTATTCAACCAGTCAGTGCCATCCAATTCCACAATGCCTATAACCTTCTTTAGAAAATTGACTCCATTGTTTGTCTTCCGTTGTCTTTGTGTCTCCATTTGAGGCCAGTTGGTTGAGATAAAAGGATGCCAGGTTGTTCTTAAATATCATCCACTTCAATAGTCAAATGTCAATTTTGGCCAATAAAATAGGACAAATATTTAACACTTTTTATTGTGAATGAGGTGTAAAATTGCTATTGCTTGTTTGACCATTGAAGTGGATGATATTTAAGTAGAGCTCTCTTGAAACCTAAAAAAGTCTTATAGTAAGGCGATACCATTGTAGTAGCAAGCAATACCTAAAACCTCATTAAAGCCACCCAAAAATTGTTTCTTAACCAAAGCCAAAACCATAATCTTCACTGTGTTCTTGAGCTCCCCTAAATATAGAAGAACTACCAAGAACATTGATGATATATCTGAATTCAGCCTATATATGTGCTCTACGACAATGAATTCCTCGCCAAGTATCCACTGGACCGCAACAAGATCAATCCATTATGAGTTTTAAAGACACACTATAAACGTTTTTTTGTCACCTTGCCAAGAAACACCATTTGCCTTTGTGAGATTTTCAAACAAATGGGCATGTCCATGATGCCGGAAACTCAATGCTTAATGCTAAACCATATAAACCAGTCGAATGTCTCAATATCCAAGATATAAGCATTGCAAGGTTTAATCACCACCCAAACAGTAGTGGTGAGCTGCATGTGAAATTAATCTTCCTTAATGAACTATCACTCCAACTATCACATCTGCCAGAACAAGTGCTTCAAACTGAACAGAGTAATGATCATTCGGGATGTCCTAACTTCTTGGGAGAAATTGTAATGTGGAACGCAAGTCAGCAATCATGTCAACTATAAGTTCGTCGGCCCTATCCATTGCTGAGTTGGCCAGTGAGTCAGCCTCCACATTGCATTATCTATAGATATGGTTTATTGTATATTCTTCAAATTCCTTAATTAGGCCCAGCGTTGAAGAGAGGATGGGACTCAACTTCCAACATTGAGCTTTCTTTGTTCTAACTACATTGATAATAATAGAGGAATCACCCTCAATCACTATCCTCCCTAGTTTAAACTTCATGCAGAGTTGAAAACCCAGAATGAGGGCCTGAAACTCTACCTCATTATTAGTCCCTTCTTTGAGTCTTCTGGATGCCCTACAAACCACCTCCCCCTTCCAGTCTCTGATAATACACCCAGGCCCTGATTTGCCCAAATTCTTCTTAGCAGCCCCATCAAAATTCATTTTATACCACCTTCAGAGGGTGGGACCTATTTGGCTTCTCTGCACTTTTTCTAGGACTCATCTCCCATGACCTATTTGGCTTCTCTGCACTTTTTCTAGGACTCATCTCCCATAACCAGATTAATATGGATTTAAACACTGTTATATTATGGACCCTCGTACAAATTTGTACATAAACATTTTGAATGCCACTATGTCATTCATAAACTATAATACATTATTTCCCTACACGTAATTTTCCTAATAGCATTTGGTTTTGCAAATTGCTTTTGAGAGAATTGTATTGCAAATTCCACTATTGAATTTGGTATTTTCTTTCTTTCTGTTGTTTGAATTTAAAATTTATAAATAAAAAAAAAAAGTCCTGAACGGGGTTATATTCAATCTACAAAATTTAGAAATAGAATTAGTTTGAATGATAAAATGACTGAATGATTAAATGAAATTCAATTTAAAGTTGAGAGAAGGAGGTAAAATTGAAGATTCTAATCCAATGGTGGTTCTTATGTTGGGTTAAATAAATTACATTTTCTTGTATTATCGGGTAATTAAAAATAATTAAATTATATTTATTTTTTATACAATTGTGCAATACATGAAGTCAACTGACACGTCATTAACCAATTACATAACTTTATATATTATTTAATATTTCTAATTTACTCTCCTATGTTGTGACATCATGGAATGCACAAACAAAGAGATAAAAAGTTATAAATCATTTGTTAAAAATGAAATTGTACACTTCACAATGCACCAGCATTCCTTGTGAAAGCAAATATGTCGTTAATGGACTCACAATTGACCTCATGCATTAACCCACTACATCCTATATTCTTTCATTCAACACTTTGCTTTGATTTTGTTTCTCGAATCATTACTATTTCTTTTTCTTATGCAAAACAAATGGCACTCTTTTCCAATTATTTTCACAATTATAAGAACTTCTCAAATTTCATATACTTTTGCACGTGCAATTTACAATTTCCTACAACTTTTCCCAGCATACCCATTGCACACTAAGGTGTGATTGTTAGGGGAGAGGACCTAATTGTTGAGCATGTTGCAATAACAATGATAGTATGTGGTTTAAGGTCCAATATTTTTAAAAGTTTAGCACTAGTAGTTGTGATTTTAAGGTTGTTAGTGTTGATTATAGGGGAGGGGACCCAATTGCTAAGCATGTTGCAATAACTATGATAGTATTTGTGGCTTAAGGGCCAGCATTTTTAAAAGTTTAGCATTAGTAGTTGTGACTTTAAGGTTGTTAGTGTTGACTATAAGTACTTATAATTGAATGAAATATGCTCTTTAGATCTAAAAAGCAACCAATCATGTGATGCCACATCAACACATCAACAAAACATGATTTAATGCACAACTAATGGTCCACCCTTTTTTTGGGTCTTTTTGGACACATCAACAAAAAAGTATGTTGATGTGGTATCATATTTGATGATGTAGACATGAAACCTTAGTTATAAGCAAGGGCCTTGCCAAGTAAGCTGGTGTAAAATTTTTGGAGTGATTCAAATTGCCACGTATGATTTTTAAAAAACATGAAATTAGGGTGCTCAACTAGGGTCCTCTCCCCTAATTATAGAGGCAATTCTAACACATGTCCAATTTATATATGTAGGTGTATATATGTGTAGAAGCTTGAAAGGAAGTTTGTTTTTTGTGTTTTAAAAAAGTAGAATACCTAATCATTATACGTAACATCATTTTGTTGTTGAGCTCCAAATTTTAAGGTCATGTACCGTTAAAGTAATCAATTAATAGTGATGTAATTGAAAGGTCTCCCCTCTATTAAAGGTCATACTTCTAACTGCACGTGTCTTTTTATATTAGATTTTTCTTATGGTTGTTTCTAGATTTTTTTTAAGAAAATCAATTATTTATTAAACTCCTCCACCTCTAAGTGCATGTGTCTTTCTTGTATTAGGGGAAAAGACCTAATAGGTTTGATAGTTCCAATGGTTGAGATAGTATATGTGCATTTAAGGCCCAATATTTTTTGAAGTTTAGTACTATTAGTTGTGACTTTAAGGTTGTTAGTGTTACTATAAGTATTAATAATTGAATGAAATGTGCCCTTTAGATTTAAAAAGCAACCACTCATGTGATGCCAAATCAGTGCACCATCAAAGGAGGTCTTAATGCACACTTATTGGTCCACCCTTTTTTAGGGGGAATTATTTGACACCTCAACAAAAGGCATGCTAATATGGCATCATATTTGATGATGTGGCCCTGAAACCTTAGTTATAAGCATGTAAAATTTCTGGAGTGATTTGAAATTGCCACGTATGATTTTGAGAGGCATGAAGTTAGGGTGCACTACTACTGGATCCTCTCCCCTAAGCATTTTTATCTTTTTCATTCTTTCTAGATTGTTTTTCTTATTATCATTTTTAAAATGGTTAGAGATTTGAATTAAAATGATAAACTACAAACAAATTATTGTAGCTTATAAAGATACATTTGTTAGACTAAGTTGATTCAAACTATATTATTTAGCTATATAATTTATGTATATAGAGTTGTTTATGTTCGGAATTATTACATTTAGCATATACAAATAATAAATAAATCAAATGTTAGTTAGTTTATAATTTAAATAAATAAGAATATTAGTTGGGAGGGTAGTTGAAGGTAGTTTGGAGAAGTTACGGGAAAATAAGGATTTATAAAGCCTATTGGAAGGCAATGTAAAATGATCAAGTTGCATGTATTGAAATCTTTTAGAGTCATAATGGTGTAATCTGTATAAGCGATCTGCTCACCATTTCAATATGGTATAGAGCAATAATTTTCTTGTCCGTGTTTGAATAAGTGTGTGTGAATGACAACCCGAAGCAATCATGGTTTAGTGTTTCCAAAATCCTTGCATAAGACATTATTGCAGCTATAGTAGAATCATTTCATTGGTGGCATTTATTATGGAAGGATTACTATGCATTATGGTGTTTGGACAGTATATTTAATGTTTACAAGCGTTCGTTGCTAGGTGAAACCATGAAAGAGAACTATCCGAAGAAGGTGCTGGAAGGGAGAGAGTATACATGTTCACTTCGTCTGTGATGGTGGTGTTGATTTCCAAGACCGTTTGACAATTGTTTTTATTCACAATAATTTTATCAAAAAGAAAGGGCATTAGTGGTGTTTGAACCACAGGTTGTGCGATACACCAACATTGAATTCCCAGCCATTATGTGAATTTTTTATCTATAAACATATTGTACAGATTGCTTTGGTGAAGGCATTTGAATGAACGAACGATAAGCATCTCTAGGTACACCCCTGCCAATCACATGTGATTATCTTCTAAAAAAAGTGGTAATAAGTCTCTAGAAAGCGCAATTCATAATCCAAGACAGAGCACATATTAATCAACATTCATGTGTCACACATAGTCAAAAATGTGCAGGGCATGCTCAACAGGGAGAGAGATATTTTTGTTTGAGATGATGGTCAACCCATTGTTTCATTTGATCATAAATTTTTTGTTTGCTTCGCTTTTTTGGTTGAACTTGGCCACACATTCCTCTTTAGCATAAACACAGTGTTACTTTGACACCTTCACATAGTGCTCATTTTGCTTACTTGAGTTGATTCTCATTGGGAAGTTCATTTAAGTTGTTTTGATAGCCTAAATTGCCCAAGTGTTAGTATTATAGTGGATCAAGTGACCAAGTGACTAACATATGAATGAGGGAGGTCTTGGGTTCCAAGTCTTTTGAAGATGACATTTAATTTCTTTGCAAATCCATAGATTTCCTTGAAATTTTGGGTTTTCAAGCATTTTGGAGTTATAAGACATTTTGTTTAGAGGCCTATTGTTTGCAAAGATTTCTATAAGTATAAACACAAATATTAGTAAACAGAGTCATACAAAGTTGATTTTTTGTAACATTGGAGATATTTGGTTTTCTATGGAGAAATAGGGACATTGTAATCAAGTGCAATATCGGTGGAATCCAACACCCAATTTCTTGTTTTTTAATATGGCCACACATGTATCAAATATTGCTTGTACTCTTGAGGCCATTCATGTTACAGCTAACAGAGCTTTCAAAGACACACATGTGACATCAAACGAATAAAGAGTAACAAGGATATTGGAGGCTAGAGGAGTTTTTATCATCTCGAGCTCATTTCTCACTCACAGATGATACCTTGCATGAGAAGCACTAGTTTCTTTTTTATTCCCTTCAAGGATCAAGGGGGCATGGCAATTTCTTTTTGGATTGTGGATAGTTGAGTATGTCTCAATCCACAAACTTGGTGAGTTGTACCTATGGATAGTTAAGTATGTCTCGATCCATAGATTTGTAGGTTTGTATTTGTGGATAATTAAGTTTGTCTCGATCCAAATATGGAGGAGAGTTACTACATGGATAGTTGAATAAGTTTCAATTCACAGTTGGTTGGTGTTTGTGTTACTGTGGATAATTGAGTAAGTCTCAATTCATAGTTGATTGGAGTTTTTCTTGCAAATAATTGAGTTTGTCTTGATTCACAAGAGGAGTGTGATGGGCTCAAATATTGGCTTCTTTATGTTATTTTCATATGCTTTTCAAACTTTATGCCTATGATATTCCAGATACTTTTCTAAGACATTACCATCATAATATGTTGTCTTTTATATATTCTGCAAGCCTTGAACCTATTCTGTCAACTATGAAACATGGTGATAATATTTGTCAATTGAATGAGTTAGGCATTAGTATGTAAGCATATAGATGAGATTTTATAGTTTAATTATGAAGGTTACTTGCATACATATGTTTATGGATTAACCCCTGTGCAACAACGAGTATGTGGCATCGAGGAAAGGAGAATTTGCAGCACATTACAAAATAGGGCATTAAAGGAAGTCACAGTCAAGCGCTAACTGAAGCTGAACATGATCATTATGGAAGAATAAATACAGAAGAAGAAGACTTGTTATAGGATTCTAATCGCAGCTTATGTGTTTCACATATGAGCCGTTGTATAGGAATTTATGTTTGAATAGGACTCTACTTCCTTTGTTCAGTTAGAGTTAATAAATCAATCTTACTCTGTAGCCTAGTATCTAGGAATGGATTGATGGTTGAAGGTAGTTGGTAGTTGCATAAAACTCTCCTATGTTTGTATAAGTTAGGGGGGATGAGTTCGATGTCAAGTTAGTTCTTTCCAAGTTACTTTATTTTATAATTGCTCAGCTATTACTTTGTTTTTCTATGTTGGAAGATCCAGATATGTTTTATTGAATACAATCTGAGAAGATTATGTTTATGATATGAATTGAATATAACTATGTGTTATGAGAATGCGTGAGAATCTGAAGTAGATTTGATTTCTAGTTAAGTGAGATAGTCCCCTGAACTGGCCACTCAAGGTATTGATCTTCACTTCATCTATTTCCTTATTTATTTATGCATTTCTAGTTAAAGTTGTTTCTTTGATATTTCATAAATTGCATTGTGAGTTAAGTAAAATATTCTAATTACTATTTCCAATAGTTGTGATTCATGAATGAGTGCATACTTTGTTTACTGTAAGTCCTCTAGAGATTAGTGTTAGTTCTTTTATCATTCTGTATTATTTGAGTTAATTATGTAATTCCCTGTTGAATACAGTTATCTACAACTTATGTTGTAGGTACCCGTAGCCACTAGGTTATGTAGTTATTTTTACTGTTTTTGTATTTCTGAGAATTCTAGACAAGTAGAATACTCTGAGTAGGTTTGGATAAGATAGTTTAGGATAGATAAGAGTCTTGAAGGCATATATTATGCAGGTACCATCATAAGCTTATGCTCATTGGTTGATAATTTAATGTAGGAATGCGATGATAGAGTGGACTGTTCAGATAGGTTTACCCTTGAATTATTTTAAGTCTACAACGCATTAGTTTTCCTCTACA
Organism: Cunninghamia lanceolata; assembly: GCA_027924645.1. Taxonomy (NCBI): domain Eukaryota; kingdom Viridiplantae; phylum Streptophyta; class Pinopsida; order Cupressales; family Cupressaceae; genus Cunninghamia; species Cunninghamia lanceolata. Next base: position 100,368 of record BSBN01000386.1, read on the forward strand.
TTTTTGGCGCCATTGCCGGGGATGGTGCTACCTTCATAGGCTCATTTGTTTTTATATGCTTTCATAGTTTAAATTTTGATTCCAGCATTAGGATTAATAAATTCATTTTCCAAGAAACACCAAAAAATATACTAACATTGTGCAGGACCGTTGGAATATAAAGCCAAATTCACTGTATGCTGAGGCAGAGAGATAACCGAGGTAGATTACTCCCTTCAAATTTTCAGGATAGTGAAGAAACAACTGACTTTATCAATTATTTAGTAGAAAGTGTTGAAGAAGAATTTCCTCTTACCTCTTCATCAACACCTTCTACATCTTCATCAGCTTCTTCCACAAGTACAGAAGGGACCTTTAGGACCATGGCAGATGTTGCGGTAGAGGATCCTCCAGGACAAGAAATGTTTGAATTCCCTATCCCAGACCAAGCGCGGGTTGCTACTCTGAAAAATATACCACCTTCCGCATTGCATGTCTTCTACAGCTTGGTGACCGAAGATCCTGACACTTTCCTGTTCGAGTTTGATGTCTTGTATAGGAGTTATGACTACACCACTGATCCTTACATGCTCAATCTATTCCCTGCCACATTAAAAGATGCTACTTTAAGATGGTTTATGGGATTGGGGAAAGATGTCATTCCAGACTGGGATACTATGAAGACAAAGTTCCTAGCAAAATATAAAGACTACTGCAGAGGACATGATAGGAGGAGAGACGACATCTATAGAATGTCACAGAAAGAGGATGAGCCACTGGAAGACTATGTTGAAAGATCCCAGTTCGCCTTGAAGAAAAACCCTCAAAATAGATTGTCTAAAGAATCACTGAAGCTGGTCTTTTTGAGGGGGGTTAATGATGACTGCATGGATGCCCTCAATCTCATTGGAATAGGGGATTTATCTCAACTTCCCTTTGAGGATGTATGCAGAGCTTGCAGAAATTATTCTAGAACCTTTACCAGAAGACCAAAGGGAGAAAGAGCAACAATCACAGGCAAGGTAACCAATGGGGTTTCAAGAATGGAGATTAGTAACTTGCTGACCAACATGAAAGAAGATATCATTAGCCATATGGCTACACAAATGGACACTCTTCACATCAAGAAGAAGTAGGAAGAGGCAGATGCAATGCTTACTAAATACTACCCCAACTATAGGCAGAGGAAGGCCAATTGTAAATGCAAGAGGGTGGCTAGTATCCAGCAAGAGAAGATTGAAAGGCCAAAATTACGGCCATTTGAAGGGGAGGATGGGTAACTATTCTTCATAGCTCAGAGGAGACCTTGGCAGCAAAGACAAGGTATGCCCTCTGATCCACTTAATTTTAATTCACCCTTCCCTGCTGTAAACCAGAATTTCTCTGCTTGGAATACTCAACAGTGGCCTGGCAATCCAAATGCATGGCAAAACCCCCAATGGCCTTCTCCACAAACTGGTTGGAACCAACAACATCCAAACCCATGGCCTCAACAAAATTTCCAAGGCCCCAACTATAACCCCCAGTGGCCTACTTGGCAGTAGCAATGTAGCCTCAATGGAACAAGGGCCAACAATGGCAGCAAAATGCACATTTTCAACAACCTATGATTCCATCTCAACCACAACAGCCAGTCATAATGTTGCCATCAACACCTCAAAATCCACCTCCTAGACCTACCCAAATCCCTGCCCAACCTGCACCTAACCCTAACAACAAGCCTATTTAGCATGCTTCTACTAACGAGGTGACGCAATATCCCACCTATGGGGTGGAAGTGAGTAATGTTCATCTCAGATTAGGGAAGCAACTTGCAGGTCCTTCATCTCCCCAAATTAGAGAACTTGAAGATGAAGAACCCATAGAAGAGGCCTCAAATAAACCACCTTTGGAACCTAAATCAACTCAGGAACCTCAGACCATTTCACATCCTAAGCCTCCTTTCCCTGAATGCTTGGCTATCCAGAAACAACCAGCACAATCTAAAAATGACCTCATAGGCCAGTTGCAAGATATAAGCATAAAGATTCCCTTGATCCAAGCCATCAAAGATATTCCCATCTACACTAAGACTATCTGAGATCTCTGCATCAAGAAACTAGGAAGAAAGAGAATGGACCCAAAGACAGTTCATGTTTTCGGCAACCTAGCTGACATAATGTTGGGGAACATAACTATTCCCAAATATATAGATCCAAGTAGTCCAGTGGTGGATGTCAAAATCAATGGGACTCTAATTAAGAATACTCTGATAGATTTAGGTGTTGCAATTAATGTCATGACCAAGGAGACAATACAAACACTCCAATTGAACAACCTTAGGCCTACTCAGACAGTCTTGCAATTAGCTGATAGGTCTACAGTCAAACCTAAAGGAGTCATTGAGGATTTGGCCATTGCATTAGATCCTTGGGAATACCCTGTTGATTTCATAGTCCTGCAGCCAAAGGTTAATCTTGTTGGTTATCCTCTTATACTAGGCATACCATGGCTTGCCACTGCTAATGCATTTATAGGTTGCAGGTCTGGTAACATGATCATATCCAATGGGATTGTAACCAAGAAATTGGTTTTATATCCGCCAACCCAACCATACCATGAGCTTGAGCAGACCATTTGGCCTACCCTAGAAGATGAGGACAGGGATTCCCTATAAACCTTGATGACTATTGAATGTAGCCCCTTATTGGATATTCAAGATGAAGATGAGTTAATTGCTCACATTATACAAAATGACTGTGGGAGGTACCCGCAGTAGCAGGACTGTCTATCCTGCTTACAAGACCCTTTGAGCAGCATAATACCCAACAGTTCCTCAGAGGAGGCATCCCAAATATTTCATGATTTATTACCCCATCAATGCTTACCAATATTACCTAGCCTTGATTTGTCTTCTATACAAGAACTATCCAAACAATTAGAAATCAAGCCAGAAAAGATGATGACTATTAACAATGCATTGACTGATGAACAACAACAATCCCTGCATAAAGTATTGCAGACACACTTAGCAACATTTGCTTGGGATTACAGTGACATGAAAGGCATTGATCCTACCTTATGCATGCACAAAATATACATTGATGATGGCTATAGACCTATTAGGTAGCAGCAGAGGCGCATGAACCTCACTCTCAGAGAGATAGTGAAAACTGAGCTTCAAAAGCTTTTGGATGCCGACTTTATATACCCCATTTTAGACAGTGAATGGGTTTCACCATTGGTCATAGTGCCCAAGAAAGGTGGCAAATGGAGAGTTTGTGTTGATTACAGAGAACTAAATACTGCTACCAAAAAATATCACTTTCCATTGCCATTTATTGACCAAGTTCTTGACTCTTTGGCGGGCAAGAAATCTTTTTCCTTTCTTGATGGCTTTAGTGGCTATAACCAGATCAAGATTGCACCAGAGGATCAGGATAAGACAATGTTTACTTGCCCTTAGGGGACCTATGCATATTCTATCTTACCCTTTGGTCTGTGCAACACTCTAACCACATTTCAAAGAGTAGTCCTCAGTCTTTTCTCTGATTTTGCACATGACAGCATGGAAATTTATATGGATGACTTCACCGCATATGGTGAAACGTATGATGAAGCTTTACACAACTTGGAGAAAGTTTTGAAGAGATGCACAGAGCACAACCTATCTTTGAGTAATGAAAAGTTTTTTCTGATGATGACACAAGGAATAGTTGTGGGACATTTTATCTCAAGTGCAGGCATACAAGTTGACCCAAAGAAGATTGAAATTATCTCTACCCTGCCTATTCCACAAAAATAGAAAGATGTAAGGAGTTTCGTGGGACATGCAGGTTATTACAAGTGGTTCATTCAGGATTTTAGCAAAATTGCTACACCTCTATTTACCCTATTGACAAAGGACAGTGAATTTGAACGGACACCAGATTGTCAAACTTCCTTTGAAAATCTAAAAGCATCCTTGACATAGGCTCTAGTTCTTAGAGGTCCAAATTGGACACTACCTTTTTCACATCCACAGATGCATCAGACTTTGCCATTGGAGCAATTCTAGGCCAGCAAGAAGGAACTAAGGAGTATGCAATATAATATGTAAGTAAAAATCTGTAGGGAGCTAAGTTAAACTACACTGTGACAAATTGTTAATGCCATAAACAAATTCAGACACTACATTACTGGTTATAAAGTGTTCATACACACAGATCATGCAGCAATTAGATATTTGATGAATAAGCCAATAGTGGGTGGTAGGCTTGTCAAATGGTTGTTGTTACTACAAGAATTTGACATAACAATTGTTGACAAGCCAGGTAAGGCTAATGTAGTTACTGATTTTCTATCTAGACTGCCTACACAATCAACAGAAGGATTGGTTGATGACTCTTTTCCTAATGAGCATCTCTTTGCTCTCAACATACACACTCCCTGGTATGCAGATATAGCTAATTATTTGGTTTCAAGACAGATTCCAGGTTACTTTTCTCCAAGGGAGAAAAGGCAGCTAGTTCACAAATGTTTTCCTTATTCTTGGATTTCTGGATTCCTATTCTATACTGGCCCAGATAATATTATGAGAAGATGTATCAAAGAGGATGAGGTGTTTGATATATTGAAGGCCTATCATGATGAACCTTGTGGGGGACATTTTGCATCCAAGAGGACAACCTTCAAAATATTGACAATAGGATATTACTAGCCAACACTTCATAAAGATGATGTCAGGTATACTAGAAGTTGTGATAGATGTCAGAGAATGGGAATACCTACAAGAAGTGATGAGATGCCTTTGCAACCACAAATCTCATTGGCTCCTTTTGATAAGTGGGGGCTGGATTTTGTTGGTCCTATCTCTCCTACATCAAACAACAAGGAATATATCTTAGTATGTACTGATTACTTAACTAAATGGGTAGATGTTAAAGCCTTACAATTTGCCAGAGATGGCAATGTAGCCAAATTCTTGTATGAGGACATCTTCACTAGATATGGTGTGCCAAGGGAGATAGTGAATGATCAAGGACCACAATTTACATCTGATTTAATCACTAGAGTGGTAGAGGAATATCAGATTAGACACAAGAAGTCCACTCCCTACCATCCTCAGGCTAATGGCCAGATCAAAGTCACAAACAGAGAAATTGAGAACATCTTGACAAAGACAGTACAGCTTCACAGAAGAGATTGGGTTTCTAGGCTCCCAGAAGTTGTTTGTGCATACAGAACTACCTGGAAGACAACTTCAGGGTTTACACCTTATGAATTGGTCTATGGCAAGACAACAGTCCTGCCTATAGAATTTGAATACAAAACCTTGAGGATAGTAGTGGAACTAGGGATGGATTTGACAGTAGCTCAACAGGACAGACTACAACATTTGAATGCTCTAGATGAAATTTGATTAGAAGCCATCCATCACATGGAGGTCATACAAAAATAAAGAGCCAAATGACATGACAAGTATATCAAGACTAAAGAATTCATTGCTGGTGATTGGACACTCCTCTATGATTCAAGATACAAGGACTTTAAGGGCAAGCTTCAGTCTCATTGGTTGGGACCCTATGAGATTAAACAAGTTTTTCCTAATGGTGCAGTCCAATTACAGACCATTGATGAGGTCCAATTTTCATTGCTAGTAAATGGACACAGGATGAAACTGTATAAGAATCCCCTTCAGAAGGATGACTTTCTTGTTTCTCTAGCTACTCAGTATGGTACTCCTGGCACTCCTGATGAAAGTTCTGTAACACCAGCTGAGACACCGTCAGATGATGATCTGCCAATCTTGTCTAGTGATGCAGAGGTTGAGTTGCAATACTCAACCCCTATCGCTGAGACCTAATTTTTCATGTTTTATACATCACATGCACACACAACACATTATCCATGATGACCATAGTCAACTTCAAAGGGACCTACTTTTCACTCTTAGAGGGACCTGTTTTTCACTCTCAAAGGAACCTATTTTTAACATGCAGTAGGGACCTATTGCAATTGGGACATGGTGTAATGTTTCTATACACATTCGGTCAGGACCTATACTACAGGTGCCCATAGCAACAAGTGTTTGTGGAAATTTTTAACACTTTGTCAAAATTCCATTCTTCTTCCCGCACATTTCATTCTTTCTACACATGCTTCATCCATTTTCAATAAACCAATGGTTGCAGCATGCTTGTTCAAATCACATTCCCAATCTTTCATATCAACTATTGCAATCTGTCACATTGCATCAATTTCGATGTACCTACCACCCTCCGATTTACTCTATGCATATCACTCTATTTGTGCCTAATAAATGCCAAGTACGTGATCTCCAGTTCTAAGGCACACCGATCAATACTCTCCATAACAAACACACATAAGGTAACCTTTAATGATTAACTTAAAATTTCTATTTATATTCATTATTAATTTTGTTTATTTCATGCATGTGGCAATATATCACCCTTTCCATGTAATCATTACTCTTTCATCCCTGCAAATTCATTCGTGAAGTGTGGTCACTTCACCTTTCAGTTGGGGGGAGGGGTATATGGTCAGTTATTTTTTGTTTTTGCCACCAATTTTTTAGAAGCTATCAAGTTTTTCATGAGCCATTTTCCACGATAGTGGACCTGCCCTAAATTGTGAGCTTGTTGTTTCCCTGTGAGTGAGCTGTAATTTCAAAAAAATTCATATAACAAGAGCTCTAAAAGCTATAGTTGGGGGTGGAGAATTTAAAGGCAGTCTTCTAAAGGTGGTAAAATTGAAATTAGGCAAAATTAAGAATTGATAAGAGTGGAGAATGCAGGTGCAATGGGGGTGATGTTATCAGAAGAGAGCCATTGGTGCATAAGGAGATATTAGAGGATGTATTGGTTCTACCACTCTTTACCAGAATGGGGTGGTGTAGACACCTAAAATTGGACTGCTCTACAAACCAATTTTCCGTACCTCGCACTAATCCATTCCCCCAATCTCCATGTCCCTAGTGATCAATTAATTCACCTAATTGATTCATTTAACCTTACAACCCTATCCTATCAATTAAATGAATATTCCTAATATTCATTTAGTTGATTTATTCATTTCCCTAATCCCTGTTAATTAGATAAATCCTGATTATCTAATTAACCTAGACTTAAGTTAATTAAGATGCCACTTAATTAACCTTGTCCCTCACTCATCCACTTACTGAATTTAATATTCAGATGTCTCCCACTCACTAAATTTAATATTCAGATGTCTCCCATTCACTGAATTTAATATTCAGATGTCTCCCACTCACTGAATTTAATATTCAGATGTCTCCCACTATCCCCCACTCTTCGCAAAATGGGAATTTTTAATTCATCCACTAGGAATAAAAGATTCACTTTTATTCCTAGCCCTTGATCTTGTCAAATGAATCCTCACCCTCCATCCTCCCCTCCAAAATTCTATAAATTGGACACTCTCCAAGCCATTTGGATAAGACCTCTGAATGCATCAGAACTCTGTCAAAATCACCCCCATATCCAATCCCCATCCTAATCCCACACCATTTGCCATCATTATCCATCCATTATATTGTTCTTCCACCCATACACTCATGAAGGATGTCATCCATTGGCTAATAGCAAGGAATCAAACATCCTCATCTAATCCAACATCCACCAAATCCCTTGAACAACCCCCTATCATAACTCAAGAACCATCATGCAAATATGTTCAAGAATCCATCCAAACACCTATCACATCCCTCCAAGCACCTATCACATCCATCCAAGAATCCATCACATCTATCCAAGTCACTTCCACTTCCATACAAGCACACGAGCTATGTCAAGACACAAATCCAAAGCATGTTGAAACATCAACCTCTTCTCCTAATCAAGATCTACCCATCCCATCTAATCCCATCCCTGATCCCCTACCATCTATTGATTGCCTTATTGATCCCACACCTTCTTCTACCACCCCTTTACCATCCCCCATAAATCCTTCACCTCCATCCACCAATCTCATCCCAAATCCATCCCCTTATCCACTTGGCACAAGCACTTTCATCTGTGGTGACTTCCTTGTAGGAGGCGAACAACTTCCTTCCACCACCTATCTATCTCCAACAAATAATGGATTCGTGTCTTGTTTCCAAAGCACCAAACATCCCATTGCATGTCGCATGCTCCAACTTATGAACTATCAAGGCAATGGCTTAGGCCTTCACGAACAAGGCATGTTGGAGCCCATTCACACCACATTCCATCCATCCTCGCATGGCCTTGGCTATCCATCTCAAGGCAAACAACCTACATATGTCGATACCATCCACCCACCTTCCAAAATCCATTCATCCAATCCCACACATGGTGCATCTCATCGCACTCCCAAAACATATGTCACCATCCCTCCTCCATCATCCTACCATTTGCAAAAGCATGTGACCATCCATCTCCCTCCATCAACTTTACCTCCACTACTTCCAACTCCAAAGATCCCTATCAAATCCACTCTACCTCCTCTCCTACCAACCCCCCACATCCCTATCCACAAATCCTCTTATCCTCCCATCCTCCCAACTCCTAATATCCCCATCCTCAAATCTCCTTATCCATTTATCCATAAGTCCACTAAAATCTCGAATCAAGACCAACAAAAGCACACATCTTTCAAACATGAAGCTTCCACCAAATCCATGGGATTCAAACATTTGAATGCCTCAACTCATAAAGCACAAAAGCCTAAGGATATTATCCTTTCCAATCAAACTGCAAAATCAAAAAGGCTATCAAAGCCCACACCATCACAAGAAAAAGCAAAAGCAAAAATGGTGTGGGTCCCTAAACAAAGATCACTCAAATCTAATGAGGCATCCACCTCCCAATCTATGGAAAAATCCCAACCACCCCACTCCCCATCTAAAAATGCCCCAAAGCCTAAGTCTATTTGGGTCCCTAAAACCCCAAATCGACCATCCAAATATCCCCCATCCCAATCCCCATTACTCCCAACTCCACATCCCAAGTACAAGCTTCCAAATCAAACATGATGTGTGTAACCATTGGTCTTGGTTCCCCTCCACCACTTGCAATTCCATCATACCCCTGTCTCTCCATCTTTCGTTCACTATCCTACATATCTTCCCCGTCACATTCCTATGGTCCATGCTTTTGCATAGTCCACATCATAATCCACATAGTCCACATCATATTCCACATAATCCACATAATCCATTATCCACCATCCCTTCCATCTTCTCCTATCTACTAACATCCATGCAATCATCATCCAAATTGCTATCCAACATGGGACCATCTTCTCCTTGCTATGGAAATAGACGCTAGAGTCCCCCTTCCATCAAAAAAGTCAAAAAAGCAAAAAAAGCAAAAAAATCAAAAAATAAAGAAAATAGTAAAGAGAAAAAATATGTCCAATGGTGAAAACCACTCCTTGTGGCGCCTTGGGCAAGTACCATGATGAAAACCCCTTATGGGCGTCATGCGTAATCACTCCTCCATCCATTTTGTATCCCTACACTTAGGGGCAAAACTGTATCCTTCATCCGCATCCATAATATCCTTGCACATCTTATCCACTGTCTTATCATTATCCTATCATATTCCTATCCCCCATCTCCTATGTCTCCTATCATTCCCCATCCATCATATCTTGTTTTAACCATCTCTCACCCTAGATCTTGATAAAGACAAGGGGCAACATATCAACAACATGCTTTGGAAACCTCTTGGCATACTCCCTTTCAAAGTATATCCTCCATCCATCTACTCCCAAGTCCATCCATTTCGAAGAGCACAACCGTGTTCTCACAACCCACCTATCCTCTCAAGGGGGCATCATTGGGGCATATGATTCCTTGCAACCTAGCCCTTGGAGAAAATCCTCATCCCTATCTTCCATCTATCTAACATACATCCCTATCGCTTGTCCATTCATCTATCATGAATTAGTTATCCATCATCCTTTCATGCCAATCCCCCCTATCCCACCCCATCACCTTCCCCTCTAGACTTGGTGTTCCCTTGTCATTGGTATTTAGCACAAAGGCTATCCACATGAAATCCAAGGCAACCATCTTAATAAATCATGCCCTTTCTACAAAATCAAAAAATCCAAAAAAATCACAAAATCAAAAAATCCAAAAACATCAAAAATATCATCAAAAATACCAAAACAATAGAAAACACAAAATTCCAAAAATAATTTATTCATCATCACATCTATCATCAATAAGCTTACACTAGATCCAAGCATCGCATCACCTATCAAAGCACTGTCCTTAATCAAAATCATCAACTATCAACTCAGCATCAATCACAACGTATCACCATCACATCTGACGAGCTGTCGCTATACCTCATCATTTAATCTGTTTTCAGATGTCAAAGAACCAGGGCTGTGTCCATGGCTGTCTACAACTAGGGATTCTAAGTGACCAGTCTATAGCTAATCCTAAAGCTTACAAGAATGACTAATCTACCTGCTTGTTGAATAAATGTAATGAATGCTGTAAAACAGAATAAAACAGGAAATGTACTCAAAGCAAAGAATGATAACATGCATCTATCTACTAAAACAGGAAATACTTTTATAAAAGAAACTTGAAACAGTAAAACAGAGATACTAGCCTCCTGCCTAATTGGTGAGAGTGGGCCCTTGCTCCGCACCTTTGAGGCTGAAGGCTATTGCAGGAAATCAGCACTAAAGATGATCTAACCAAATTCAATCCAATTCATTCATTTTTATGTTCACGAGAAATGTATGGCTATAACAGAACTGAAATCTCTAAAAATCAGAATAATCTTATCATTATTTTTTTATTACTGTTTCTGAGAGTATATATAAAAAGAGTGATGATATATCACTAACTTATCTATCAGTCTTTCTAGGAGATGACACCATCTCTTATTTGTACTTATCTATCAAACTTATGAAACATCATCATGCAAGAAAGGTAGACTTGAGTGGAACAGAAGTCCACTCAGAGGTCTAAGTTTAGATCTTAATACACTTGGGCATCAAATCCCTGAAAATTAGTTTAATTCATAACTCATGCAAAATCTTTGGAAAGATAAAACTTCAGCAGTTTAACTGATAGTCGAACCTTCACCACTCAGGTGATGATTTAAGTGCAGTGCGGGGGTATTAGGATTGCTGCTGAAGTGTCTGATTGGCGGCTCTGACTGGAACATGCTTTGTTCTCAGGAGGCTCCGGAGATCGCTGTTCCTGTCTGCAGCTCCGGAGATATTCCAGACATTCGCAGAGCTCCGGAGATATTCCAGACACTCACAGAGCTCCGAAGATATTCCAAACACTCACAGAGCTCCGGCGAGTCATTCCCCAAATCTTCAATCTCCAGGTGTCACTGTTCTTTGTCATGGTCTCCAGAGATCATTGAAGATGATCTCCGGAGATGCACAAAACTGTTGTTTCTGATATTTACACCTGCGGATTCAAAAAGGAAGAGAAATTCTGCATTTTTCCATTAATCCCACGCACATTAGTCACCAAATCAGAAATTCTAATCTCAAGTAATCTATCTTAATTAATCACAAAATAGAACAATCTTGCTTAACTAATTTGAGTGCAGACACAAGGAAGATGAACTGAATAGGGAAAAAGAGAGGCAAAAAGGGTGTATTTTATGAGTGCAATTTGACAATCATCATCCCCCCCATACCTAAGGTTTGGCAGGTCCTCCTGCCTTTCACATTCTAGATTTGTTTAGACGAAGCAATCTGTCAGTCAGACTATGTACTCCTGGAGATAGGTTGTCCAAGTAGCTCTATTAGTGTTACCATTCCCTCTGTACTTGTCAACTTGCTTCGTCCAATCTTGCAGTTTTTCATCTTCCAGCTGTTCTGTCCACATGGGGAGTGGTTCAATTATCAGAGGAGGTCTGAACTGCCCACCTAGCCATTCTTGTTTATGCTTATCCATCAGTTTGGATATCATCTTTGCCTTCCTCATGAATAGTCTCATTTTTGCAGGGGTGACCACCTCTCTAAGTTTTTGCTCTGGTGTTAAAATACTCCATCTTTTCTTTGCTACAGCAAGGACAGGATTTGCTGAGTTAATCATAAAAAGTCCAAAGTCAATGGAGCATTCTTGCAAATTCTTCAAATATAATGGCAATATGCTGGTTGCACTGGCAGGATGATAGATGATGGATTTGAATTGGGTCTGGAAAGCAAAAGGATTGGGACATTCTTTTCTGAGGAGGAGCTCTGTTTTTGAATCCTTTTGAAGATGAGCTTCCATCCTTTCATCCCAAATCTGGTGGTTCCTCATGAGGGACATGAATGCCCTAAGCTGGCATTCTCCCACAAAGTGATTGATCATGAAGGCTATATCATTAATGCAGAACCCATGTAAGTACAGCTCACATAGGAAGTTTTTATCTTCATCGTTGCTTCTGGTGTAAGCAGTCATGAAACCTTCTGCTGTTTCTGTATCCTCATTCATGTCAGATAAGACTAAGGAAAGTTTCCTTTGCAGTATCCTCTCTTGTAGGAACATTGCATAGCTGGCACTTGGAGGTCTGCAAGATAGAATTTCTGAGGAGAGGGAGGCCATTTGAATGATTTTGCTCTCCAAAGTTGCTATCCTTTCTGCTCTGGCAGTAACTACCCTTTGCAATTGCAACATTGGTTTGGAGGCTTCATATTCTCTGCACCTTTCCTCCCAATGAAATAGGGCTTTAGGAATGTCTATGGGGATTGGACCCACATAGGCATCTGTTTGCACTTCCTATTCACTGGTTGCCCTTGGGCCAGACAGTTCTTGGATATACTCTTCTTGGTCATCTAGTCTTTTATTGGCCCAAGTTAATTGTTTGTCCTGGCTCTGTACCTTTTCAATTAGTGCTGCTATTACTGTGAGGCCATTGTCTCTGGCCATGGTGAGCTCAGAAACCTTTTGTGCTGCTTCTTTGTCTTTTTCTTCCACCACTTTTGCTGCCTCACCTTTCTGTGTTTCCAACTCTGCCTCCTCCTGGATGATTCTGTCCTTGTTTTGGAGGTCTGTTTGGATTTATGCAATAGTTTGCTTCAGTTCCATCTCCATTTCCACCCTAACCTTCTTGAGGTCAGTAATAATTAAATTCTTTCCCCAGAGCAGCCTTTTCAAATTCTTAATTTCTTCCATTAATTGTTGCTCTGTTGAGACCTCTATGTCTTCTTGGTCAGAGGGATGTGATAGAGTTTCTGCCTCTGTTTCTGTGGCTGGTGGCTGATTATCAAGATTATCCATGGCCACCTGCCCTGCTTCTCCCAATGTATCTGCGTGCCCTGTTTCTCCTTCTGCAATGCCCTTGTCCTGAGGGTCCTCTGTTGCTGCTGGCACAACTGAAGGTCCTGCCTTGTCCTCATATGTGTTCAATTCAAGGAGTACCTCAGCGAGCAAGGCAGTATCCTTCTCAACCTGTGAGAGCTGCCTCTTTCTTTTGCTTCTCCGGAGCATAGGTGGAACTGGTGCCTTCAGAGCAGGTCTTCCTTCCTCAGAGTCTGAGGAGATAGTAACAATTGGTAAGCTTCCTGTCTCTGGAGCACATGGTGGTGTTGAGACTGGACTAGACTCCATATGAACAGATGGTGCAGGAGAATGTTCCTTTTGTTTCCTCTTTCGGACCAGAGGTACCTCATCGGAGTCATGGGATGGCTCATCAACCCACCATTTCCCTTCAATTCCTTGCCCTGCTTCTTCCTCTGTTAATTCCCTAGGCCTAGATCCCTCAAGTGAAGTCATTTGTTGCCTGACTGAGCGAGTCATATATAGAGGCCGTGCAGGAGCAGGCTCTACAATTTGTTTGCCTTTTCTTTTCTTGTTAGGAACAGGGACTGCAGATGATGTAGCTTCCTGTGAGGGTGATATCCTTTTGTGAGAAGCTGTGGAGGAGGCTGTAGGCTCGGTTTCTTCATCATGGTGAGAGGGAGAACTCTCATCCTCTGTTTGTGGTATCTCTGGTGCTCTGACCTGAGGGTTATGCTCAAGAAAATTCTGTAATAGTTCATCCCCATTGGCCTGAGATAAGAAATGATGCTTGACTATCAAGAAGATGAGGCCATGATGTTTCATGGGCCCTTTACCCTGCTGGTATTTTTCTGCAGTTGCTCTGATGGCAGAATAGAGGAAATTGGGGATATTTATGTTATATTCGGGGTGCCTATTTCCATATCTAAGAAAGATGAGCATTTTCATTATGGGCCCTAAGACTATGGAGAATTGGCCATCACAGGTAAAGTATTTCATTAGCCAGGTAGCAACAGTTGCCCAGGGATTTGGGAGAGTGGACCTCAAAATTCCTTTAACCTCATTCTTATTCATATGCAATTAGATGGCAGGCTCACCACGAACAGAAAAATTTCTAATTAAATCTATATACAAGGTTTTCAGGTGGTGGAACCTCTCACCTTGTTCGGGGAGTCCAGAGATGTGGCTGATAATGGTGGAGGAGAGACTGATTTGGTTCCCTCTCACAGTGGTCTGGTCGTCTCTCAAATTCCTAAGGAATTCATCCACAATGTCCTCCTGAAACCCCTCGAACTTGTCCAGGAAATCAAGCCATCCAGCAGTCCTTAAAATATTTGCTGCAGCTGCATCCTTTAGAAGACCCGCAGTACTTTCTGGCTCAGACTTTTTCTTGACCCCCATACCTGAATTGATGGCAGTTTCTGTGTTTTATTCTTTTCTTCTGCGATCTGTAGGCTATCTGTCCCTCTGATCTCTATGGGCTCCGGAGTGCTGTTCAAATTACTCTGTAGTCTCCGGAGTGCTGTTCAAATTACTCCGTAGGCTCCGGAGAGTTGTTTATCTTATGCTTCAATCTATTCCAGAGGTTTGAATGAGGGATGCAATTATTTTCAGGCTGGGTTTATGCAGATGGGTTAAGGAACCAAAGCAGCCATAATTGTAACAGACTGACAGGGCGCTCTGGAGGTAAGGTGGCATTAATGCACAGAGGAGGTATCCCCTGTATCAAAACACAGATCATCAAGAAACTCTTCTTTAGTAGACGGTCTTTTGTAGAGCTTTATCTGGTGACCATTTACTAAAAATGTGTCTGTACTTCCAACACCGTGATAGAGGAGGTATCCCCTATATCAAAACACAGATCATCAAGAAACTCTTCTTTAGTAGACGGTCTTTTGTAGAGCTTTATCTGGTGACCATTTACTAAAAATGTGTCTGTACTTCCATCAATTGGTTGCAATGATACAGTTCCATTTTCAAACACTTCCTTTATTTGATAAGGACCTAGCCAGTGAGTCTGTAATTTCCCTTTGAATTATTTGAATTTAGAATCATAAAGAAGAACCCAATCTCCTTGTTGAAATATCCTCCTCTTGATATATTGGTCATGCCATTGTTTCCTTTGGTACTGAACCAGTTATGTTTGCTAAATGGCCTCTATCCAAATCTCATTCAACTCATTGAGTTGAAGAATCCTGTTCTACTGAATTGTAGACAGCGGCAGCCCAACATCCAATATAGTTTTAAGTGTCTGGAGTTCAAATTCAATAGATAGTATAGGCTTTTTCCCATAAACCAATTCATATGGTGAAAACTTTGTTGTGGACTTCCAAGTGGTGTTGTAAGCCCAAACTACTTCAGGTAGTCTATTAGCCCAATCCTTTATGTTCATTGCCACTGTCGTGGTTAGGATATTCTCAAGTTCTCTGTTAGTTACCTCTACCTGCCCATTTTCTTGAGGATGGTAAGGTGAAGTTTTTCTGTGCATGACTTGGTACAAATCCGTGAATGCCTTGATTACCTGTGAAGTAAATTGAGGTCCTCTATCTGAAACTATTGATTTTGGGGCTCCAAATCTCAAGAAAATCCTATTGTAAAGGAAATCAGCAACTTTTTCTTCCCTTGCAAACTGCAATGCTTGAACCTCAGCCCACTTAGGAACATAGTCTATGCATACCAGGATATACTCCTTCCCTGATGATGGCCACAAATTCTAGACCCCATTGCTCAAATGGTTCCACCATGACTTGAGGATGTAGCAGCATTTCCTGGGTAAAAGTGGGCTGCCCCATCCTTTGGCACTGGTCACAGTGCTGCACATACCTCTTTGTGTCTTTATGAAGAGAAGGCCAGTAGTAACCAGCTCTAAGGATCTTGTGGACTGTCCTATGGAAAGAGTAGTGGCCACCAGATGGTTCATCATGGCATGCTCTCAACACATCAAAAGTCTCCTCAGCCTTCAAACACCTGCGTAGAATGAAATCAGGACCACATTTAAATAGTAAACCATTCAACCATTTGTAGGATAAACTTTCTTTAAGCAAACGTTTTCTTTGTTTTGAAGTAAAATGGGATGGATACAAGCCTGTAGCTAATAAATTGGCTATGTCAGCAAACCAAGGTACAGTAGTGGATATGGCAAAAAGATGTTCATCTGGAAATTTGTCCTCCACTGGTTGATCTTCTCCTCCTGTATGTAATCTTGACAGAAAATCAGCAACCAAATTAAACTTTCCTGGATTATCAACTATGGTAATATCAAATTCTTGCAATAGCAATAACCACCTGATGATCCTTGCACCTACTACTGGTTTATTCATTAGGTACTTGATGGCTGCATGATCAGTGTGCACAAATATTTTATATCCAGTAATATAATGTCTGAATTCTTTCTCAGTTGTTGTATAGTTTCTTTCTGCAGAGGTAAGGTTTTTGTTGATGTAATAAATGGCGTGCATACTCTCTCTTTCCTCTTTTTGTCCTAAAATGGCCCCAATGGATTCATTTGAAGCATCAGTTTGTATATGGAATGGTAAAGTCCAATTAGGTCCCCTTAAAACTGGTGTCACAGTAAGTTTCTCCTTCAAAGTTTCAAATGCTGATTGACAGTCTGCTGTCTAAAGAAATTCTGTTTCCTTGTTAAGCAGGGTAAACAGGGGAGCAGCTATTCTGCTAAAATTTTCTATGAACCTCCTATAGTAGCCTGCATGACCTAGAAAACTCTTGACATCAGTCTAATTTTTGGGTGAAGGCAACTGTGTGATTACTTCTATCTTGTTCTGATCCACTCTGATCCCTTTTTCTGAAATATGGTGTCCCAAAACAATTCCTTCTTCCACCATCATAAAACATTTCTCATGGCTAAGGGACAGTCAATTTTTATCACAACATTTAAGTACTTTTCCAAGGTTTGTGAGAGCTTCCTCGAAGTTATTCCCATACACAGTAAAGTCATCCATGTAGACTTCCATGCATTCATTAGCCAATTCAGCAAAAATAGCTAGAGCCAGTCTCTGAAATGTAGTTGGGGCGTTGCACAGCCCAAAAGGAAGAACTTTGTAAGCGAAGGTTCCTCAAGTGCATGTGAAGGTGGTTTTTTCTTGGTCTTCAGGTGCTACTTGAATTTGATTATACCCATTGAATCCATCTAAAAAAGAAAAATACTTTCTCCCAGCAAGGTTGTCCAGAACTTGGTCAATAAATGGTAAGGGAAAGTAGTCCTTTTTTGTGGCCTTATTGAGTTCTCTACAATCAATACACACCCTCCATTTCCCATTCTTTTTAGGCACAATGACAAGGGGTGAGACCCATTGACTGTCTGAGATTGGATATATGAACCCTGCCTGGAGTAATTTTTCTATTTTAGTTTTGACAATGTCCTTTAAGGCAGGATTCAATCTTCTTTGTGGATGTCTGACAGGTTTAGTATCCTCAGTGTAGATGTGATGGGTACAGATTTTAGGAGGTATGCCTTTCATATCTTGGTATTCCCAGGCAAAAGATGCTGAGTGGGAAACCAAAAGCTGAATGAGTTTTTCTTCCTAATCTACTGTCAACCGAGTATTTATATTAAGTGTTTTCCTTGGCAGAATCATGACCTGTTTTGTAATTTGATCCATAGATGTGGTGGGTCCATACATTGGTGTCATGGCATTGAGAGGACAAGAATGTGGGAGTAACAAGTGGAAGGTGGCTAAGTCCCTGTAAAAGGTTTCCCCACAAGGAATAATGTTGGCAAGGGTACAATGAGAAGAAACAAGAAGTTCTCTTTGAGGATCTTGGGTGAGTTCCATCACATCTTTGTTGATTAGGATGTGAGTGAAGTCTTCCATTGTATCATAGTATACCTCTTCTTCTAATTCTCCCAAATGTTCCTTAATGGTTACCATAGCCAATGAGGCACTGTTGTTCATGTTATCTGGTTCATCCACCCATACTCTTCCTGTGTAATGCACCGATGGTTTAGCTGGAGGATACAGAGATATTTTCTTTAAATCTATCCCATTAGAAATGACCATATCTCCAGTTCGACAATCAATAGATGCTACTGCAGTAGCCAGCCATGGCCTTCCTAAGATCAGAGGATAAGCATTTCTCTGGTTTCTAGGTTCCAGTATTAAGAAATCCACTAGGAATTCCCATGAATCTATCACAATAGGTACATCAATGATCACTCCCTTTGGAACAACTACTGACTGATCAGCAAGTTGAAGAATTGTAGTCGTGGATTGGATACCTGACAGAGCTAACTTGTCCATTGTATGAACTGTCATCACATTAATTGCTGCTCCTAAGTCAACCAGAACATTTGAAATTTCTACCCCTGAGATGAAAACAGTTATGACAGGGTTCCCAGGGTCGCCATATTTTGGGAGGAGAATTTCTCCCATCAATAGACCCATTACTTTTCCTTCCACCTGTATTGTGGAGGGAAAACTTTTCTTTCTACCTTGAGTTTTGATGCAATACTGTTTGATGAATTGATTTAGTTCCGATACATCTCTGATGGCCTGGAGGAGAGGAATTTCAATGTTTAGCTGCTTGAGTTCTTGTAAAAGTTCTGATTCCTGATTGGGTTGGATTTGTTTTTGTAAAACCTTTTTCTGGGGAGCATTTTGTTTAAGTCATTCTGGGTAGGGTGCTAGTTTTTCCATCTCCGGAGCTCTTATCAGAATTGCGTTCTAGACTGTTCTCTGGAGCTGGCTTTTTAGGAGGAACTCTGAAGTTGTCTGTGGTTGATTTTTCTAGCACTTTTTCGTTAGTAATCTCCTCTGGGGGTTGATTGGATGGATTTTCAGGTTCCTCATCATTGGTTATTTCAACTATAGTTGGAGGAGAAGGTCTTGGAAATGCTTTCCCAGAACGCAGCTGGAGATTATTTGAATATATGGCATTAACTCCAGCCAGATTTTCCTGATCTGTCATATAGACAGCTGCTTCCTGTTTATTCTGTGGGTTTGGTATAGGCTGAGCTGGTAAAGGTGGTTGACTAACTGGTTCATTTTGCATTTGACCCTGTGTGTTGGAGGGTCTAGTTAGTAAAGCCTGCTGTTGAGGTTGGAAACGTCTAGGTTGTCCTTGGTATTGTTGATGGTATCCCTGTTGAGGACCCCATTAAGGTTGCATGCCTTGTGACCCAAACTGTGGTGGCCATTGTTGATTTCCCCAAGGCTGGTTTTGCCAGTTTTAGTTTTGCCAATTTTGGTTTTGCCAATCTTGCTGTCCCCAAGGAGGATTATTTTGAGGGCCATACCAAGCTGGATTCCACTGATTATTTCCCCAATTAGTAGGACCCCTGTAAGAAGACTGGCTTGGGTATTGATTATAAGGGAAATTTCCACCTTGTTTTTGTCCCACATAGTTCAACTCCTCCTCTATCACAGCATTCTTTTTACTCAATCTTTTCAAGGTTGGAAGTTGACTACACTGACTGGTAGGATGTTCCCTATCATAGATTTGACAGATCTCTGATTTGTCCAAGGGGCATTCTCTCAACAGGTGTTTGTTTCTACACCTAGGACAATAAATGGAAAGCGGTTCAGTTGCTCTACTTTGATCAGTTGTCCTGGTTTTTGCTTGAATCCCATCCAAAGTGGTATTTAGTTGGACCAGAATATCTGTTTTTAGATTTGCAATTTCCTCCATCAACTGTCCTATCTCATT
Organism: Cunninghamia lanceolata; assembly: GCA_027924645.1. Classification (NCBI taxonomy): domain Eukaryota; kingdom Viridiplantae; phylum Streptophyta; class Pinopsida; order Cupressales; family Cupressaceae; genus Cunninghamia; species Cunninghamia lanceolata. The sequence continues at coordinate 120,226 of BSBN01000386.1, forward strand.
CTTCCCCTTAAAAGTTTTGGATGACCTTACTCCATCTTGAGTTCTGGAATAATTCCTGCAGAGTTCCTCTATGTCAGGTATTTCCATTTTGTTAATGTTCCCTTTTCCCATTAGGTCCAGTGCCTGTTTTGATTATTTATCTAATCCTTTTATAAACAGGGTTCTGGCCAAGGAGTGGTTTACCGGATTGCCATACCTTCTCAAGGCAAAATTAAACTTATCCACATAGTCTTCTAAGGATTCTTCCTCCCCCTGCCTAATTTTAAATAGTTCTTCATTTTTATTACTGGATCTGCAATAATCTTGGTATTTTTCCAAAAACTCTATTTCCATTTGATCCCAAGAACGGATATAACCCTGGGGTAAACCCATAAACCATCTCATCGTAGAATCTTTCAGGGTTGAAGGGAACAGTTTAAGTTTCTGGTTATCTAATCCATAGTCATAGGTTTGGCAGACTACTTTGAATTCAAACAAGAACTGATCTGGATCCTCAGAGGAAAGTCCTCTGAAATTTGGCAGATGTGCTGGTGAGATATTCTTCATGGGAGCATTGTCTCCAGCAGCCAAAATAATAGGATAAGAGAAGGTTCTTGGGGCCTGATTTTCCTCTTCCTCATGATTATCGTTTTCCATGTTTAATAATAGCTCTTCTTCCTGAGGTTCTGAGGAAGTAGGTTCTACCAAAGGATCTGCCTCAACTTTTTGTTGCAATTCCTGGATATAATTGGCAAGTGGAATATCTGTAGGATCTAAGGGATTGTTGTTTTGAAATGTAGGTTCCAAATTAGGATCTAGGTTTCTTTCTTCAACAAGATTTTGTACCACCTCACTGCTTTCCCCTATGGTGTGTTGTTGGGGTGTCTGTTTAATATATCTTCCTTTAAGATCTCTAGCTCGAACCATACAGATCTATTCTAAAAACTATTTTTAACTCAGTGTCCCTAATTAACACAAACTAGTCCCCGGCAACGGCGCCAAAAATGACGAGGTGTTGCTGTACCTCATCATTTAATCTGTTTTCAGATGTCAAAGAACCAGGGCTGTGTCCATGGCTGTCTGCAACTAGGGATTCTAAGTGACCAGTTTATAGCTAATCCTAAAGCTTAAAAGAATGACTAATCTACCTGCTTGTTGAATAAATGTAATGAATGCTGTAAAACAGAATAAAACAGGAAATGTACTCAAAGCAAAGAATGATAAAATGCATCTATCTACTAAAACAGGAAATACTTTTATAAAAGAAACTTGAAACATTAAAATAGAGATACTAGCCTCCTGCCTAATTGGTGAGAGTGGGCCCTTGCTCCGCACCTTTGAGGCTGAAGTCTATTGCAAGAAATCAGCACTAAAGATGATCTAACCAAATTCAATCCAATTCATTCATTTTTATGTTCACGAGAAATGTATGGCTATAACAGAACTGAAATCTCTGAAAATCAGAATAATCTTATCATTGTTTTTTTATTACTGTTTCTGAGAGTATATATAAAAAGAGTGATGATATATCACTGAACTTATCTATCAGTCTTTCTAGGAGATGAAACCATCTCTTATTTGTACTTATCTATCAAATTTATGAAACATCATCATGCAAGAAAGGTAGACTTGAGTGGAACAGAAGTCCACTCAGAGGTCTAAGTTTAGATCTTAATACACTTGGGCATCAAAGCCCTGAAAATTAGTTTAATTCATAACTCATGCAAAATCTTTGGAAAGATAAAACTTCAGCAGTTTAACTGATAGTCGACCCTTCACCACTCAGGTGATGATTTGAGTGAAGTGCAGGGGTATTAGGATTGCTGCTGAAGTGTCTGATTGGTGGCTCTGACTGGAACATGCTCTATTCTCGGGAGGCTCCGGAGATCGTTGTTCCTGTCTGCAGCTCCGAAGATATTCCAGACATTCGCAGAGCTCTGGAGATATTCCAGACACTCACAGAGCTCTGGAGATATTCCAAACACTCGCAGAGCTCTGGAGAGTCATTCCCTAAATCTTCAATCTCCAGGTGTCACTATTCTTTGTCATGGTCTCTGGAGATCATTGAAGACGATCTCCGGAGATGCACAAAACTGTTGTTTCTGATATTTACACCTGCGGATTCAAAAAGGAAGAGAAATTCTGCATTTTTCTATTAATCCCACGCACATTAGTCACCAAATCAGAAATTCTAATCTCAAGTAATCTATCTTAATTAATCACAAAATAGAACAATCTTACTTAACTAATTTGAGTGCAGACACAAGGAAGATGAACTGAATAGGGAAAAAGAGAGGCAAAAAGGGTGTATTTTATGAGTGCAATTTGACACTCATCAACATCTTGAGCCACTTTTACAACATCTTCAAATCATCTATCAATCCCTGCCTTAGGATATATCTTTCCTACGATAGGCAGAATCTATCAAATCATCATCCATTTTGGCAAAAGATACAATGGTTACTTGTTTGGTTCGTTGGTCTTTTAGTTTTTGATTTTTATCTTTTGTCCTATTCGAAGATCACATCAAAGCTACCCTGATCTTACTATATCATGGTATGTGGCAAAAACATCTAGAATGGGGCATGGTCTTGCTTTTGTATGTTGTGCTTGTGGGTTGGTCTCATTACTCCAAGAAGGTATTCATATCTTGATTGATCATAGGGTCGGTTCTAGCATATTGATCTCCTTATGCATCTAAGGTTCATCATACCTTTTTTGTACTAAGGGCTTATGTTATGAGTCCCCTTCCCTCGTCTAGACAAGGTTGTACTATCTTGGGCATGCATGAGATCATCCCTTTATCTGTGTGTCTAATCCATGCAAACGTTGGATAAACATCATCACCCTGGGCTTCTATACCTTGGTGAACATATCCACTTTGCTATATCAAACCTAGGATTGCTCAAATTCAGTTTCAGCACAATGATCATCCACCAATCATCTCCAAACATCATCATCCTTTCCTCCCACCACTTATCCTCTGCCCACATCTACCAATCTGTCCCATCCATTTTGAGAGCACAACCGTGTTCTCACAACCTGCCTATCCTCTCGAGGGAGCATCACCCTTACCAATTATCCCCAAACCTTATCCTTCCAAACCAAAACCTTTTTTCTATCCAATCCATCTCTATGATTCTAACTTCTTTGAAATGATGTTACTTAGCCGCAACATCATCTCAAAGAGGGGTAAATGTAGACACCTAAAATTGGACTGCTCTACAAACCAATTTTCCGTACCTCGCACTAATCCATTCCCCCAATCTGCATGTCCCTGGTGATCAATTAATTTACCTAATTGATTCATTTAACCTTACAACCCTATCCTATCAATTAAATGGATATTCCTAATATTCATTTAGTTGATTTATTCATTTCCCTAATCCCTGTTAATTAGATAATCCTGATTATCTAATTAACCTAGACTTAAGTTAATTAAGATGCCACTTAATTAACCTTGTCCCCCACTCATCCACTTACTGAATTTAATATTCAGATGTCTCCCACTCACTGAATTTAATATTCAGATGTCTCCCACTCACTAAATTTAATATTCAGATGTCTCCCACTATCCCCCACTCTTCCCAAAATGGGAATTTTTAATTCATCCACTAGGAATAAAAGATTCACTTTTATTCCTAGCCCTTGATCTTGTCAAATGAATCCTCACCCTCCATCCTCCCCTCCAAAATTCTATAAATTGGACACTCTCCAAGCCATTTGGATAAGACCTCTGAATGCATCAGAACTCTGTCAAAATCACTCCCCAATCTCCTCAGCCTACCAAACCTCTGTCAAAATCATTCCAATCATTCCCAACCTCCATCCAAATCAGGCATTAAGCCACTTGTCTCCCATTTACAATGTGTTGTAGGCATTGAGCAATCCACATTAGTCATTTGGATCAAGAGAAACATCTGAGGAGCTATGAAGGCGCACTCCTTCCCCGTATGGATTCGTGAGATCTCAATGAAGGTATAATCGTGTTATTTTGCATTAGATTAGTCTTATCTTCATTCAGATTTCACTTATTACAGGTGGTTAGACTACTTTCTAAAATTAATGGAGTATGATAATGAAATGGCAAGGGATTTTGCAGAAACGTTGTAGTATGATGAAGCAACATTCAGGGGATTGGTCGTGGATGCCTCTGAAACAACCATTGCCCAAGTCACCAGATTACCATGTACAGGGTCTGAGTATCCAGCCCGTGCTGATGCAGCTATGACGAGAGAAGAATTTTGCGAGCGTGGAGAGAACCTGGACTCGACCACACAAGATATAAAGAGATTATCCCTTCCATTCTTTTGGGGGAAATGTGCTTCATATATTATCAAATATATTACCTATGATGGTCAATATAATTTGTTGTATACTGCACACTTTAAGTTGTTGAATCACCTGCATCATGACAAACTGGTTAATGTTCCCAATTAGCTTTATAATATGTTGAAAAGAATGGCATTTGAGTATCAGAAAAGGCAAATAGAGACTACATTGTCTCATCATTGTTTGATAGCTATGTTGGTTAAAAGGAGTTTGAGAATTCAACACCCACAAGTTGGTTGGGATGCTTTTAAACAATGCAAGGATATTTCAGTATTATTGGAAGTAGATGAACCTCAACAAGAACCTGATGTTGAACATGAAGCTGAACCAGATGTTGAACCTAAATAGGAAGAGCCATAGGAGGAAATTCCTCCAGAAACTAGGCTGGTGACAGTAGAAGAACCCTCACCTCCTAACCCTAAACCTATGAGAGGAGCTATGATAAGTGATGCTTCTACTTCTTCTAATAAGAAGAGTAAGAAGAATGTGAAGAAGCATAAGGGTGTTGAGAAAGAGAAGGGTACAGGGGAGAGAAAGGAGAGGAAGAAGAGGAAAAAGAGAAAAAGTGAAGAGAAGCCAGAAATTGTCACACCTAGGCGTTCAGGAAGGCTGAAGAGGCAAGATGTGGGAAAAAGAGTTGATGAGGAACAAGGGGAAGAAGAAAAGGAAGAAGCACGGCAGCAACAAGATCCAACACTATTGGACACAACTTGAAAGTTTTGATTTTGGAAAAGAAAAAGAGTTGTTGGAAGATAGAAATATAAGGCAAGAACTTCAAGAAGCCCTTGATAGGATAAAACAATTAGAAGAACAAGTGAAACAGTATGAGGAAAAGGATAAGGAAAAAGAGATAAGAATACAAGAGTTGGAAGAGAAAATTCAAACCTATGGTCATGGCACCAATATGGATCTATTAGCACAAGTGGTTGAGAGTAAAATAGAAAATGAAGAAAGAGAAGCACCAATTTTGCAGCCTCCTATAATAAGACCTCCAACATGCCTCACTATTCTATCTTTGGGTTTTGAATTAATGAAATTCAATAACAAATTCAAGCAAGAAAAGGAAAACTAGGAGAAAAAGAAACAGATTCTTAATGCATCATTAGAAAGTAAAAATTTTGAATTGAGAAGGCTGGTAGGGAAGCTGACAGAGGTAATTGATAGAGCAATTCAAATCATTGAATGAAAACCCCCACCTAGAGTTTATGCATTATTTCTTAAACAAGAATTTCTTAGTTTCTAATTTAATAGATTAATTAATGATCAACCTATTCCTATCTATTCAAGGCATCATTTTTTCTAGTTATTTCAAGAAGTCAGTTTGGAGGAACAAGATTAGTTGTGTGAATATTGTTTGCACAATTACTTGATGGAAGAAGATACAGAGTGGAATCCCTTAATTTATGTTGGGAATTTTCAAGTCAAAGCATTGTTATCTTACTTAAGGAATGAGAAGCTCAGGGGAGGACTAATGGACAGGTATGAGGAGCAAGAAAAGAAAGTATCACTGCAGATTAGGAAAGAATCTTTAAATCCCGATGTGATCCTGACCCAATGGTTAGCACTCCTCTCTCATAAGGGTCCAGGTAAAGTAATTATGGATTTGAGACTCAGGGATTATATAAGGATATAGTAGTTAGCAGTGTCTATTATTTAGAACTGCTAGAGGTATGTTCAAAATAGATGGGATAGTCTGACCCCAGAATTATAGAAGAAAGAGCCTCACTCTTTCCACAATTTCATGAATATGTTTGAGAGATTGTGCAAGTACATACAGATCTCAGAGCAAAGAGGAGTGGCATGGCTACCCCTTACTTATCACCCTCCTATTCTCCTTTATCCAGTTCCATACTGGGCAAAGGAAGAAGTGTTGAGTGTAGGAGTGCAGAGTCAATTACGATGGATAGACTTACATGCTATAATGGTTTTTATCTCAAGTAGGGACAGGGTGTCAGAGAGATTATGGACCTTAGGTAGATTACTTTGCATCATAATATTTTCCCCTAGGAGTTTAATTGAGTGTTTTGCTTGAGGTCAAGCAAAAGTCTAGTTGGGGGGAAATGATGGGTTCAAATATTGGCTTCTTTTATGTTATTTTTATATGCTTTCAAACTTTATGCCTATGATATTCCAGATATGTTTCTAAGACATTACCATCATAATATGTTGTCTTTTATATATTCTGCAAGCTTTGAACCTATTCTGTCAAATATGAAACATGGTGATAATATTTGTCAATTGAATGAGTTAGACATTAGTATGTATGCATATAGATGAGATTTTATAGTTTAATTATGAAGGTTACTTGCATACATATGTTCTATGGATTAACCCTTGTGCAGCAGTGAGTATGTGGCATCGAGGAAAGGAGAATTCGCAGCACATTACAAAATAGGGCATTAAAGGAAGTCACAATCAAGCATTAACTGAAGTTGAACATGATCATTATGGAAGAATAAATACAGAAGAAGACTTGTTTTGGGATTCTAATCATAGCTTATGTGTTTCACATATGAGCCATTGTATAGGAATTTTTGTTTGAATAGGACTCTGCTTCCTTTGTTCAGTTAGAGTTAATAAATCAATCTTACTCTATAGCCTAGTATCTAGGAATGGATTGATGGTTGAAGGTAGTTGGTAGTTGTGTAAAACTCTCCCATTTTTGTATAAGTTAGGGGGGATGAGTTCGATGTCAAGTTAGTTCTTTCCAAGTTACTTTATTTTATGATTGCTCAACTGTTACTCTAGTGTTTTTCTATTTTGGAAGATCCAGACATGTTTTATTGAATAAAATCTAAGAATATTTTGTTTATGATATGAATTGAATACAACTGTGTTATGAGAATGCATGAGAATCTGAAGTAGATTTGATTTCTAGTTAAGTGAGATAGTCCCCTGAGCTAGCCACTCAAGGTACTGATCTTCACTTCATCTATTTCCTTATTTATTTATGCATTTCTAGTTAAAGTTGTTTCTTTGATATTTCATAAATTGCATTGTGAGTTAAGTAAAATATTCTAATTACTATTTCCAGTAGTTGTGATTCATGAATGAGTGCATGCTTTGTTTACTATAAGTCCTCTGGAGGTTAGTGTTAGTTCTTTTATAATTCTATATAGTTTGAGTTAATTCTATAATTCCCTATTGAATACAGTTATCTACAACTTATGCTGCAAGTACCCGTAGCCACTAGGTTCTATAGTTGTTTTTATAGTTTTTGTATTTATGAGAATTCCATCCAAGTAGAATACTCTGAGTAGGTTTGGATAAGATAGTTTAGGATAGATAAGAGTCTTGAAGGCATATATAATGTAGGTACCTATTGGAATTAGGTCAGACAACTAAGGGGGGGTGAATCAGCAGTCCCAAAACTTTAACACTTGTAGCAGTTGATTCTTCTTTACCACTTAAAACAAATTAATGATGTAAACATTAAAGCATGAATCATCAACACATGAGCAGAAACAAAAATGAGCACACATAACACCAAAATTTTTACATGGAAACCCGGTTAAGGGAAAACCACAGTGGGGGTAACCCACAAGATTTGTACCCTGTTAAAAGTACTTAGAAGAAAAGAGAAGGCACAAGCCTTCGAGCGCACTGCCCAGAGCTCACTACTCAAAAAGAGGCTCATTGCCTACGAAAATTTATGCTTAACACAGAGATAATGAACTGAGAAATAACATCTTCTTCATGCCTGTTTCAGTCCTATTGAAGGCTCACAAACTTCTGCTCTATCCCTCAAACACTTCTTCGCTATATCTTCACCCTTTACTGCTCTTGTTCTTTTGCTCTTCCTCTTCTCTGCTCTGCCTCTATACCTTTCTTAGGATTTTATCATTTTCACACACGGACTCCTTTCCACAACTCATCAACAATTATTTATATGCTTCATCAACCTTGGCATGAACATCAAGGTCGGCTTGACTTAACACAAATCACTATACTGTCAGTCAAACATAGATGAGACTTAAATCTTCATCCAACAACATGCCACACTCCAGAGAATTGCTCTTAGATCATCCGCAACATGCTTGAATCATCTGGTCGGCCAAGACTGGGAAGAACAACAACACCAAGAAGGAAATCTTCACTAATGAGCTCAATCTTCAATGCGGACCTCCAACATAGTAGTCACACGATCCAGAGACCTCCACAAGCACATTAAATTCAACAAAAACATCCGCACTCCTCCAAATCATCAGAATTACTTGCATCTTCATCCAGAACCTCAAGAACACTATCTGCCATGACTGTCACACTAGAAAGATTGCTTGCGGACCTCCAAACCATGAACCACTTGAGTTGATGATACACATTAACTTCCCAAACATGCCTCTAGATTCATAGATCATAATATTTCAATGTAGAGCAATCTGGACCAATTTACTATCACTTTGTCTCTTCTAAACACAACAAAACCTAGTTCTACTCAGATGGCCATAGCTTCTTCAAATCTTCATGCGGACCTCTCAATTCTTAACTGGAGCTACTTCAGACAATCCTCTACACAACCATATGGTTTGCATACATTGATCTTCATTAATTTTCTCAATATCCTCAACAATCCAGTCTTCTAAACAGGCAACAAAATAGGATACAGTTGACACCAATGGCAACAGGGATATGTTGACATCAATGACAACACCAATTAGGCACATATTTGTAACAATCTCCCCCTTTGTCATTGATGGCAACATATTATGTGAAAAACTAATTCAACCATCAAGATAAGAACTTCTTCACCTTTCTCTTATCACTTCTGCAACTACTTTCTTCACTGCTCCCCCTTTCATCAGCAACTGGTTTTTTACATGACTTCTCTCCCCCTTTGACATCAATGGAAAAGGGCACATATTTGCAATGTTTTCTCCCCCTTTTTGTTTTAGATTGATCTCCAAAATTTGCATACTGACTACTCCCCCTGAGTAGTATCTCCTTAACATCAATCCAGATCACAAGATATGACTGTGAATTCCACCGGACTAATGCACCCTAGTGCATCTTAGTTCTGATCAGGAGGGGTAATAACCCCTAACTTCTCTTTGAGATACTCAAAATTATCCTTGGGTAGAGGCTTAGTGAAAATATTTGCAATCTGATCTTTTGAAGAAACAAATTCCAAATCTAACTTCATTCTCATTAACCTTCTCTCTCAAGAAGTGAAACTTGATTGATATATGCTTTGTCTTTGAATGCAACACCAGATTCTTTGAGATGCTTATTGCACTTGAATTATAACAGAAGATTCTAACAAGCTCCTCAAACACAATTATGATGTCTTTCAACATTTGCTTCATCCACAGAACTTAAGTACAATTGTTTGTTGCTGCTATATATTCTGCCTATGCAGTAGACAGAGATATTGCCTCTAGTTTTTTGCTCATCCAAGAAACCAATCTCCTTCCCAAAAAGAATGTACCATCACTAGTACTTTTCTTTTCATCCACATCTCCTGCCCAATCAGCATCTGTGTATGCATGAAGAGTGAAGTTATTATCTTTTGTATACCATAAGCTATAATCAAGTGTCCCTTTGAGATATCTAAAAATTCTTTTGATTGCTACAACATGGGATTCTCTAGGATCAGCTTGAAATCTAGCAACAAGTCCAACTACATTCATGATATCAGGTCTGGTCTGAGTCAGATAGAGCAGTCCTCCAATCATTGATCTATACCTTTTCTAATTTGCCTTAGGGGAGTCGTCATCTTTATTCAACTTACATCTGGTTACCATGGGTGTACCCACTGGCTTTGAATCTTCCATTCCAATTTTTTTCAACAATTCTCTCACTTACTTAGATTGAGATAGGAAGATACCTTTATATGACTGAATGATTTGTAGACCTAAGAAGAAAATCATTTCACCAAAGATGGACATCTCAAATTCACTCTGCATATGATCAGCAAATGTTTTGCACATACTCTCATTTCCACCAAAAATGATATCATCAACAAATACCTCAACAATCAGAATGTGCTCATGATCAATCTTGAAGTAAAGATTATTGTTAGTAGTGCCTTTGCTATGTCCTAGCTTTAGCATATACTTATCTAATCTTGCATACCAAGTTCTTGGGGCTTGTTTAAGTCCATACAATGCTTTCCTCAGCCTGCAGACCATATCTCTCTGATCAGACAACTAAAATCCTTCTGATTTCTCAATGTAGACATCTTCCAATTCTCCATTCAGAAATGTTGACTTGACATCCATCTGATAGACCTTGAAATCTTTATAAGCAACAAATGCAAGAAATAATCTGACTGCTTTTATTCTTGTCACCGAAGCAAAAGTTTCTTCAAAATCAATTCCTTCCACTTGAGAATACCCTTTGCATACCAGCCTTGCTTTGTTTCTTACAACTTCACCATCTTCATTTAGTTTATTCTAGAAGACCCATTTAGTTCCAATAACATTTTTATCTTCATGAATAAAATCCCAAGTGTGATTCTTTTCAATTTGCATTAATTCTTCTTCCATTGCTTTTACCCAATAATCATCATTGCAATCTTCACTTACTAATTTTGGTTCAATCTTTGAGATTAGACAAATCTCCTCTTGATCTTTAGCAATTCTTCTTCTAGTTTGAACACCATTGTTTCTATCTCCTATGATTTGATCTTTAGAATGATTCAGCCTTACATACCTGGGAGTTTTGGGATTTGTTTGAACTTCTAATTCTTGAGCTTGTTCCTCAACATCTGCACTAAATTCTTGAGTTACTGGATATTCTAGATCAATCTAGATCAGAGTCTGAGTTTGAACTTGCCTTCCTTGATTCTAACTTTTATCTTGATCATCTAAGTCATATCTGCAAGACTTGGAATGTCCTTCTTTGCTCTCATCAACTCTAACATTTACACTTTCAACAATTTTTTTCAGTCTCTTGTTAAAGCACTGGTATGCCTTGCTTTGAGTAGAGTAACCCAGAAATATTCCTTCATCACTTCTTGCATCAAACTTGCCTAGATCCTCATCTCTTTTGATATAGCATTTACTACCAAAAACTCTGAAATATTTCACAGTAGGAGGATGACCAAACCATAGTTCATAAAGGGTCTTACCAGAATTGCCTTTGATCTGCACCCGGTTAAGAGTGTAGACAATAGTACTCATAGCTTCTGTTGGTTTTTTCCCAGACTGGATGTTTGTTCCCAGATTTCCCTACAAGGTAGCCATCAGTGATCAACAGGATCTCTGGGCCAGGGGCCAACAGTGTAGGAGATAGACTCTATGTTTTATCTCCTCTTCTTCTTCAGGCTCTGCAAGACCTAGGGGGGTATTCCCTACTCAACATCCATGAGATACGCATACAAGGATTGGGATGCTGTCAGAAAGCAGATAAGTCCTCCTGTAAGTAGACTAAAACTGAAAGATAAGAGCAAAGGGGCTAGCTTTGGGCCTATTTGCAGTTGTAGACAGAGGACTGAGGATCCTAAAACTAATTCTAATGTCCTAATGGTTGTTTTAGAGTTTGATTATGATTTTAAGTTTGGATGCAAAGCTGGACATGGTTGTAACACAAACACAAAGCAAGATTGGTGCCTATCCAGGGCCTGGAGTCAGTAGACATACACTTGTGAATGATCAACATGAACAGCTAAAACTGGATTTCAGGGGGATATATATGATACCTGCCTTACAGATATCTCCCAACACAGAGTGTTAAGTTATCTCTACTTATGGCATCCCTACTGCAGTATACCCTTCCCAATCTTCAACCTGAAAACAGTTTAATCTACCCCTTGAGCAGAAGTTAAAAGATCAGACATTCAACATAGGAATTCTATGTTCTAGAGTCTCAAATATTGCTTAAATATCCAGACTCAGAAGAAAGATACATGCAATACTGGAGACAGAATTAACAAAACACATGCAAACGTAGCATTATTCATACAAGATTAACCATGAAATCAGTGGATTCAAGCCAAAACGTACAACAAGAGATACATAAACTCACAAGTTTAGCTGTACAGAGCAACCAAAACGAACTGTATTGTGTTACAGAGCCAAAATGTTCAACTTTCAACAACCTGAAAAATGGTAACACAGTCTGCTTATAACAGCCAGAAAGTGTACCACAGCAATTAATTACATGATTATGACAAAAATCTGCCAGATACAGTCCTCAGAAGGAATGGCGCTCAGAAAATGTTAATGCAGTAGACAAAGGGGGGCCTCGAGCCACACGCCACTATCTGGAAGTCTTCATTCTCAATCAGGTAGCCTGATCACTTGTACCATCGCCCATACTCCTGCTACAGTCGCCTTTAAGGGCCTCAACCACCCGCGGTCCCTTGAAAACCGTCGCTGCAATCAAAAAAGAAATTTCCCGCCAAAATGCGTTCTACCGCGGGTTCAAAACATACAGGGGAATAATCCCACATTGGTGCCGCGGAGACAACTTTAGTATTTTAAAAATATGGCTGCATGCATACCAAGTGTCGAGCGCTTTTGCCGCGCTCGACACACATGCCTTCGTCAAAACCCATCGCCGTGACACAAACCATCGGCCCAACCCACGAATCCTTCGTCGACCTCATCAGTCTGGCCGATACAACACTACGCTCCCTTCTGTCAGCCAGACATAGACCATCGGGCTAGCCCTCCAAACCTCCACCGACAGACCAACTCTCACCGATGACCAAAAGAAACACATTTCCCCATCGGCCAGAGAAAGGCCATCGGAGCAACACCAAGCCCCTCCACCGATAACATAAGTCACCCCAATAACCTTCAAAACATCCCTTCGTCGGTGTGACCCACGCCGATAACATCACATCGGCCAAACATCCACATATCGGCAACTCCCAAAAAACCTTCGCCGACGACAACTGTCTCGCCGATCGCTACTCCATACTCCGCTGTCGGTGTGACCAACACCATCGGCCAACCCAAAAGTCTCCCCGCCGATACGCCGAGTCTCGCCGATGAACACATGACTCAGCCCCCATCAGCAAACCAACACCGTCGGCGGAACCACAATATCCTTTGCCGATAGGCAATAGTCTTGGCGATGGACAAGAACACTTAGGGTTTGAAAGAAGAAACCCTCCAACAAGCAAGCTCAGTCTCCAGGTCAAAATGAGCACCAACACTAGCTCTGAATGGGGACGTGCAGGTGAAAACCTGCAGTGAGAACCAGATCTCCGGGCAGACCAGGCAAAAAACCAAAAAGCACGAACTGCACAAGACATTTACACTATATACATGTTTTTTACAAATGTGCACAGTGACAAGTCATCTATGCAAAATAGAACTTAAGGAATTGGCCATGCACAGGCAATTCCAGAACTTCACCATCTAGGGCCTGGAGGAAATAAGAATCCTCCCCATGAGCACTGCAAATCTGATATGGGCCCATCCACAAGGGTTCAAATTTACCGTGTTTACCCTTTTCTTAACCTTTTGCATTCCATATGAGCACCAGATCATTAACCTGAAACTTCCTTTTTGTAGTTCTCCTGTCAAACTGATATTTCACATCTTGTTGTCTCTTGAGATTGATCTGGTGGGCTTTCCTTCTGTTTTCATCCAGTGCAACCAGCTGATTCACTCTTTCTGTCATGGAATCTTCAATCTCCTCATCATTTTCCTGAATGAATCCGTAAACTGGCAGTAGATTGTTCATGGGCAATCTGGCTAATGCACCATATACTAGCTCAAAGGGTGACATTCCAATAGCCTTTTTTACTGTCACTCTGTCAGCCCATATTGCTAACTTTAATTTTGAGTCCCAAGCTCTCTTGTTCTTGTCCAGTATCCTCTTGATAATTTTCATGATGTTTTTATTGCTTGATTCTGCTTGACCATTCCCTTGTGGGTGGTATGGCGATGTATATGATAGATTTATCCCATACCTGTTGCAAAAATCAACAAATTCACCTGATCTGAAGCACATAGCATTATCAGTGACTATCTTGAATGGTACTCCAAACCTGATGATAACATTTTCCAGTATGAAATCCATCACCACCTTACTTGTAGCTCTCTTAGTTGGAATGACCTCAATCCATTTGGTAAAGTAATCAGTTGGCACCAAAATCCAACTGTGTCCCCCACTTGATTTGTCTGCAATTTCCCCTATGAAGTCAATTCCCCATTGCTGAAATGGAGCATCCACAGTTACAGTTCTGAGGGGTAAAGCACCATCATATTTCAGCTTTCCTGAAAATCTTTGGCAAGGGTCACACTTCCTTACTAACTTTTGTGCATCCGAAAAGAGAGTGGGCCACCAATATCCTGCCCTGAGAATCTTATGAGCTGTTGTTTGGGCAGTATAATGTCCACCACACAATCCTTTATGCATATCAATCAAAACATTGTTAGCCATATCCTCATCCACACATCTTAGTAGCACACCATCAGGGTTTTTCCAGTATAGCTCACCTTGAACAATAACATACCTGATTGCATGTAACTTCAAAGTCCTCTTTTGACTGTCACTGAAATGGGAAGGACAATTCAGATTTTGCAAGTAGTAGATAATATCCTTATACCATTCAGATCTTGATACATCTACACTCTCATTTTGGACTGCATTAACTTGGCATGCTTCCAAGTTTGACTGTGCCATCATCTTGGCTAATCCTTGTCCTCTTACCAACTTGGTAATTTGTATGTCTATGTTAAACTTTTGCAGTTTGTTTATCCATCTGCACCTTCTTCCATTCACCTCCTGTTGAGTGAATATGTCTTTGACTGCTGCATGGGGTACATATGCAATTATATGTGATCCTACCAAGTATGGTCTGAAACTTTTAATGGCTCTGACTAGTGCATATGCCTGTTTTTCCATAATATCATACTTCAACTCAGAGGCCTGCAAGGACATACTGAAGAAAGCGATGGGCTGTTCAAAACCATCTTCGTTTTTCTGTAGCAAACATGCAGCAACAGTATGAAAGGAAGCAAATGAAAATACTTGGAATGGCCTAGAAAAATTAGGAGATTTAAGAACAGGGGCCATCTTGATTGCCTCTTTGATACTCTGAAATGATTCTATTGCTTCATTTTCCCAGTGGACAGTTGCATCCTTCTTCATCATCTTGGAAATGTTCCTTGTGGTTTCTGCAAAGTTGGGAACAAATCTCCTAACAAAATTTATCTGTCCAAAGAAGGACTGAACTCCTTTTACAGTTTTTGGCATTTGAATTCTGTCAATAGCAGCCACTCTCTCTGGATCTATCCTGACTCCATCCTTGGAAACAATATGTCCCAAGAGCTTTCCTTCAACTACCCCAAAGGCACACTTCTTTGGATTTAAAGAAATACCATACTCTAGTGCTCTTATGAAAATTTGCTCCAGATGCAAACAATGCTGCTCTTCTTTCTTTGAGTAAGCAGTCAAGTCATCCTGATATACAGCCAGGATTGAATCAATCAACCCTGCAAAAGCAACATCCATTGCTCTTTGAAATGTAGCACCTGCATTGGTTAGTCCGAAGGGCATTCTAACATACACATAAGTTCCCCATGGAGTGGTGAAGGCAGTCTTATACTGTTCTGATTCCTTCACCTTCACCTGATTATAACCTGAAAATCCATCCATCATGGATAAGAGTTCACAACCAGTCACTCTCTGCAACATAGCTTCCATATTAGGCAGTGGATAGTTATCCTTTAAAGAGGATACATTCAAGTTCCTGAAGTCAACACAAAGCCTAATATCACCATTCTTTTTTCTGACTGGGACAAGGTTAGACACCCAAGTTGAATGTCTGATTGGCACAATTATTCCAGCCTCCCTGAGCCTTTTGAGTTCTTCCTGCATCTTTGGAGCTAAGATAGGATTAATAGGTCTTTGCCTTTGTCTAAATGGCTTAGCTCCAGGCTTCAATGGGATCTCATGCTGGAATAAATCTTCCCTATAGGCTTTTAGGTCCTCATATGACCAAGCAAAAACATGTTTATACCTTTTCAGTAAAGTAATCAGCATACTTCTAATGTGTGGTTTGAGCTGCTTACCAATATATACCTTCTGAGGGGCCTGAGATGTCCCCAGATTTATCTCTTCTAAATCTTCCTTATTTGTGGGAGATGTCTTTGTGACCAATTTGTCTCTACTGTCAAAAGCTCTTTCCAAAGCTACCAACCCTCTAGGGATTTTATTAGTCTTCAATTGAATTATCTCTTTTCCCACAAGAGTTTCTTTTCCATCTATAGTCTCTACAAAAGCTTGGAAATCAATTTCTTGATTCTCATATTCATCTATGCAGTGCAAAAAATTTAACAAGTCCCTATCATCATTAAACACTTGCCAACTGCATATGTTTTCTGGTACTACAGGCCTGATTTTAACTTCTACATTTGTAACATCTGACAGAGTGATGTCATCTGGCCTTATTGCAACATTGGCTAAGAAATCAGCCATAACATTCTTTGACCTCTCTACCTAGTCTATTGAAAATGCATCAAATAGTTCAATGGTATCCCAAACAACATGCTTATATTGTTTTAATCTTTTGTTTTTTGAAGCATACCTATCTCTAATTTGGGATACAATCAGCTTAGAATCCCCAAATACTCTTAGCATTTTGATTCCATGTTTGAGAGCAATATTTAGGCCTAAGAGTAAAGCCTCATATTCTGCAATGTTGTTTGTGCAAACAAACCTCAGCAAGAAAGAGAATTTGAGGAGCTTACCAGTTGGAGACAGGAAAACAACTCTAGCTCCAGAGCCTTCTTTTGCACAAGCTCCATCAAAATACATGGTCCACAAACCTTGCTGATCCAATTCTTCAATGCAGACATTTTTCTTTTTATCTTCTCTATCATCTGAGACAACCTTGAAGTTATCACAGTCAGTGTTTACAAAGCATATCTGTTCCTTTGCTTCTTGGTCTTCCACTGTCTCTGATGATCTTTGTTCTCTGATTAGCTTAACATCCCTGCCATTCATTGGAATCATGGCATATGACAGGTCCAGCTGCATACTTCCACCAATTAGTGCTGCCCATCTTCTTGACAACAGCATACCATACTGTGGCTTGATGTCAACCACTATTATATTCATTTTATATCTCTTTTCAGGAAATGCTGCCAGTTTGAAATCTACATCCTTCATGATTCCAATAACCGGTACCTCTCTGGCATCCATAGCATAACATTTTCCACATGCCTTGTCAATTTTCAATCCAGCTTGTTGCATGATGGCCAAAGGCATGACATTTGTAGATGCTCCAGAGTCCAGCATACAATTTCTGATTATTTTTCCATTTATAACCAGGGATACATAAATGGTTCCACTTGTGAAGGACACTTTGTCATAGTCACTCCTAAATAAACTTCAGGAGCCTCCTCTATTAAGGATTGCATGAATGACTTCATGAAAACATCCTCATGTTCAACCTCAAAGTTATCCATGACATTTTGAAAGGCTTTTAGATGATCTTCTCCCCTGCATATAAATTTTACTTTGACCGGTTGGGAGATTACTTCGGAGTCGCCACCTATTACTAGGAACTGTTTTCTTTTATAAATCAGGGTTCTTTCAAAAATAACAATTTTCAAATCACCATCCCCAGTAGAGTCACCAATTTCTGTTGGTGACTCGGATGGGTCACAAGATATAACCCTTTCTCAAATTTCTTCCCCAGTAGAGTCGCCAATTTCTGTTAGTGACTCGGATGGGTCACAGATATATTATTGGAGATGATTAGATAGTACTTTTACTTCTCAATCCCCAGCAGAGTCGCCAATGTTGTTGGTTTTTTCCCAGACTGGATGCTTGTTCCCAGATTTCCCTACAAGGTAGCCATCAGTGATCAACAGGATCTCTGGGCCAGGGGCCAACAGTGTAGGAGATAGACTCTATATTTTATCTCCTCTTCTTCTTCAGGCTCTGCAAGACCTAGGGGGGTATTCCCTACTCAACATCCATGAGATACGCATACAAGGATTGGGATGCTGTCAGAAAGCAGATAAGTCCTCCTGTAAGTAGACCAAAACTGAAAGATAAGAGCAAAGGGGCTAGCTTTGGGCCTATTTGCAGTTGTAGACAGAGGACTGAGGATCCTAAAACTAATTCTAATGTCCTAATGGTTGTTTTAGAGTTTGATTATGATTTTAAGTTTGGATGCAAAGCTGGACATGGTTGTAACACAACCACAAAGCAAGATTGGTGCCTATCCAGGGCCTGGAGTCAGTAGACATACACCTGTGAATGATCAGCATGAACAACTAAAACTGGATTTCAGGGGGATATATATGATACCTGCCTTACAGATATCTCCCAACACAGAGTGTTAAGTTATCTCTACTTATGGCATCCCTACTGCAGTATACCCTTCCCAATCTTCAACCTGAAAACAGTTTAATCTACCCCTTGAGCAGAAGTTAAAAGATCAGACATTCAACATAGGAATTCTATGTTCTAGAGTCTCAAATATTGCTTAAATATCCAGACTCAGAAGAAAGATACATGTAATACTGGAGACAGAATTAACAAAACACATGCAAACATAGCATTATTCATACAAGATTAACCATGAAATCAGTGGATTCAAGCCAGAACGTACAACAAGAGATACATAAACTCACAGGTTTAGCTGTACAGAGCAACCAAAACGACCTGTATTGTGTTACAGAGCCAAAATGTTCAACTTTCAACAACCTGAAAAATGGTAACACAGTCTGCTTATAACAGCCAGAAAGTGTACCACAGCAATTAATTACATGATTATGACAAAAATCTGCCAGATATAGTCCTCGGAAGGAATGGCGCTCAGAAAATGTTAATGCAGCAGACAAAGGGGGGCCTCGAGCCACACGCCACTATCTGGAAGTCTTCATTCTCAATCAGGCAGCCTGATCACTTGTACCATCGCCCATACTCCTGCTACAGTCGCCATTAAGGGCCTCAACCACCCGCGGTCGCTTGAAAACCGTCGCTGTAGTCAAAAAAGAAATTTCTCGCCAAAATGTGTTCTACTGCGGGTTCAAAACATACAAGGGAATAATCCCACATTGGTGCCGTGGAGACAACTTTAGTATTTTAAAAATATGGCCGCATGCATACCAAGTGTCGAGCGCTTTTGCCGCGCTCGACACACATGCCTTCGTCAAAACCCATCGCCGTGACACAAACCATTGGCCCAACCCACGAATCCTTCGCCGACCTCATCAGTCTGGCCAATACAACACTACGCTCCCTTCTATCGGCCAGACATAGACCATCAGGCTAGCCCTCTAGACCTCCACCGACAGACCAACTCTCACCGATGACCAAAAGAAACACATTTCCCCATCGGCTAGAGAAAGGCCATCGGAGCAACACCAAGCCCCTCCGCCGATAACATAAGTCACCCCGATAACCTTCAAAACATCCCTTCGTCGGTGTGACCCACGCCGATAACATCACATCGGCCAAACATCCACATATCGGCAGCTCCCAAAAAACCTTCGTCGACGGCAACTGTCTTGCCGATCGCTACTCCATACTCCGCTGTTGGTGTGACCAACACCATCGGCCAACCCAAAAGTCTCCCCGCCGATACGCTGAGTCTCGCCGATGAACACATGACTCAGCCCCCATCGGCAAACCAACACCGTCGGCGGAACCACAATATCCTTTGCCGATAGGCAATAGTCTTGGCGATGGACAAGAACACTTAGGGTTTGAAAGAAGAAACCCTCCAACAAGCAAGGTCAGCCTCCAGGTCAAAATGAGCACCAATAGCTTCTCTCCAATAGACTTGAGGAACATTTGCTTCCATCATCATGGTCCTAGCAGCTTCTTGAATGGTCCAGTTCTTTCTTTCCACAACTCCATTCTGCTGAGGAGTCCTAGGAGCAGATAACTTACTTTTTATTCCTTGCTTTTCACAAAATGAATCAAACTCACCGGAGGTAAACTCTCCACCTCTGTCAGATCTTAGACACTTTATCTTCACACCAATCTCATTCTCCACCATGACTTTGAATACTTTGAATTTATCAAGAGGTTTTGATTTTTCTTTTAGGAAGGTTACCCACATCATTCGGGAGTAATCATCAATCAACAACATAAAATATATGTCTCCTTGCACACTCCTAATTCTAGTAGGACCACAAAGAATAGTATGCACAAGTTCTAACAATCCACTTGAAGACTATTCTTTACTCTTGAATGATGTTCTTTTATGTTTACCTAATTGACATTCTCTGCACATCCTATCAGCAGGTTTCACAAGTCTTGAGAGATCTCTTACAGCCTGAGTGGAACTTATCTTGATAATGTTATCAAAATTCACATGACACATTCTCCTATGCCAGAGCCAACTCTAATTAACCTGAGCAATCAAGCAAATTTTACCAGAACTACTTAAATGAAAGATGTTACCAGCTAGTCTAAGTACCAGATGCAATTTCAGTTCCAGAGCTTTCCAAGATTCTACATTTACCATCCTTGAATCGGAGATCATAACCCTTGTCAACCAACTATCTAACACTAAGAAGATTATACTTCAATCCTTCCTCATACAAAACATAATTAGTGTTATTCTTACCATCAAAAGAGATGGATCCTCTGCCACGAATTCTACCAGCTGAGTTGTCTCCAAATTTTATAATTCCACCTTCATATTACCCATATGATGAGATCACCAGTCATATGATGAGAACATCCACTGTCAATTACCCATTCATCTTTTTCTATAACCTAAACAGCCAATGCACTTTCCACATTTACATAGCTAGTAGATTCAGTAGGCACCGGATCTTCTTCTTTGATAGCAATGAACACCCAATCACTTTCTGTGGAACCTCCATGATCAAATTCATCATTTGTGACTCCTTCACCGGCTTCTTGGACATAGTAGTATTTCTTCTGAACTCTAGGTCTGTTAGGGTTTGGCTTTGAACCTCTCTCTGGACACCTTGAGGCAAAATGACCAATCTTATTACAAATATAACATTTGAATGGCAACTTTCCTTCATACTTACCGGATCCTCTTGGCAATCTTTTGGCAAAAAGGGCTTCAATTTCATCGAAATCAATTTCGTCATCTTTAAGATCCTTCCTTGTCTTGTCAAATCTATTTGATCTTCTTGAATAGCTTTCACCCAGATCATATATTTGTTTTCCATGAATACTAGCTTTAAATGCAGATTCAGACTTAGGAAGAGAATCACCAAACTCATTCATTTCAAATGCTGAAAGCTTACCAACCAACTGATCCCTTGTAACAGTTGTCACAATCCTGATCTCTTCAATGGCAGTAACTTTATGCTTGTATGCCAGAGGTAAGGATCTGAGCACTTTGGCAACAATTTCTGATTCATCCAATACTCCACCAGCACTACTGATACCGGTCACAAGTTCATTTACCTTCTGCATGTAGGAAGTAATGTTTTCATCTTCACTCATCATCAACCTTTCGTATTTACCCTTCAGGCTCTGTAGCTTGGCACATTTGACATGTTTATCACCTTCATACAGAGTTTCCAACTTTTTTCAAATTTCATGAGCAGTTTTGAATTCCAGGACATTTGTCATTTCTATATCATTCAGGGCACTCAATAATGCTTCTTTAGCTTGAATGTTGTATTCGTCTTCCTTGAGTTTGTCTAGTGTTGTAGGACCATTCTTCAGAATCTTATACTCATTCTTAGTTATCAACCAAAAGGCATCATCCATACATTCCAAATGACACTACATGCGTACCTTCCAAAGTGAGTAATCTGTTCCATCAAACCTTAGACTTTCCTTCTTGTAAGTCGACATCTTGGATCTCCTCAAGCGGTCAAGCTTCTTTTAGAGGAACTAACTCTGATACTAATTGTTGGAATTAGGCTGAACAACTGAGAGGGGGGGTGAATCAGTTGTCCCAAAACTTTAACACTTGCAACAGTTGATTCTTCTTTACCACTTAAAACAAATTAATGATGTAAACATTAAAGTATGAATCATCAACACATGAGTAGAAACAAAAATAAGCACACATAACACCATAATTTTTACGTGGAAACTTGATTAAGGGAAAACCACGGTGGGGGTTAACCCACAAAATTCATACCCTGTTAAAAGTACTTAGAAGAAAAGAGAAGGCACATGCATTCGGGCGTACTGCCCAGAGCTCACTGTTCAAAAAGAGGCTCATTGCCTACAAGAATTTATGTTTAACACAGAGATAATGAACTAAGAAATAACATCTTCTTCATGTATGTTTCAGTCTCATTGAAGGCTCACAAACTTCTGCTCTATCCCTCAAACACTTCTTTGCTATATCTTTATCCTTTACTGCTCTTGTTCTTCTACTCTTCCTCTTCTCTACTCTACCTCTGAACCTTTCTTAGAATTTTATCATTTTCGCACATGGACTCCTTTCCACAACTCATCAACAATTATTTATACACTTCATCAACCTTGGAATGAACATCAAGGTCGGCTTGACTTAACACGGATCACTATACTATCAGCCAAACATAGCTGAGACTTGAATCTTCGTCCAACAACACGCCACGCTCCAGAGAATTGCTCTTAGATCATCCGCAACACGCTTGAATCATCTGGTCGGCCAAGACTGGGTAGAACAACAACACCAAGAAGGAAATCGTCACCAAAGATCTCAATCTTTAATATGGACCTCCAACATAGCAGTCACACAATCCAGAGACCTCCACAAGCACATTAAATTCAACAAAAACATCTGCACTCCTCCAAATCATCAGAATCACTTGCATCTTCATCCAAAACCTCAAGAACACTGTCTGCCATGACTGTCACACTAGAAAGATTGCTCGCAGACCTCCAAACCACAAACCACTTGAGTTGATGATACACACTGACTTCCCAAACATGCCTCTAGATCTCCAGATCATAATAGTTCAATGCGGAGTAATCCAGACCAATTTACTGTCACTCTGTCTCTTCTGAAGACAACAAAACCTGGTTCTACTCAGATGGCCATAGCTTCTTCAAATCTTCATGCAGACCTCTCAAATCTTAAATGGAGCTACTTCAGACAATCCTCTACATAGCCATATGGTCCGCATACATTGATCTTCATTAATTTTCTCAATATCCTCAACATTCCAGTCTTCTAAACAGGCAACAAAATAGGACACAGTTGACACCAATGGCAACAGGGATATGTTGACATCAATGACAACACCGATTAGGCACATATTTGCAACAATACCATCATAAGCTTACGCTCCTTGGTTGATAATTTAATGTAGGAATGTAGTGATAGAGTGGACTGTTTAGATAGGTTTACCCCTGAATTATGTTAAGTCTACAATGCATTAGTTTTCCTCTATAGAGTGGTGTACTTGTGAATAATTGAGTATGTCTTAATTCACAAGTATTTTGAGGATTTGCAGGTTTGACAGTTGGGACATCCACAGATGAGTTTAGTTTGGTGTGTCTTGGGTGAGCAAGGAGATTTAGTGGAGGTTCTTCGTCAAGTTTCATAGAAGATATGGAGTGTGCACATGAGATTTGGTTTTGAAACATGGATTGGACATAAGGACCTTGCTCTAAGCGGGTGTTTCTCTTGTCAATAGAGTCATAAGGATGACTAATGGATAAGCTTTTGGGATTGGCATAATGACTAGTGCTAGGATGATTAATGGATAGAAGTTTAGACATGACATGGTAACTAGTGTTTGTAAGGAAGCTAAGGTAGCGGAACAACTTCCTACACTAATCTTGAGGGGAGTGATATGCAAAACTTTTCATAGCTTTACAATTGTTACCGAAATAAACACAAATAGCAATCATACCACAACACAGTAATTACATGGGGAAACCCTTTAGGGAGAAAAAACCCACACTCCAAAGTCACCCAATATATTATTCAGGAATCAAGAAGATTACAATATACTTGAAGAGCAATCTTTCAAAGGAGTATAACCAACCAGAGATCCGGAGACAACTCAACATCTATAAGACTCTCACACACAACCTCCATCTCAAGCTCCTGATATATAGGAGATACAATATAGGAAACTGTCAACGGTAATTACAAAATCATGAGCCAAAACCACCCAAAAATGGTGCCCAAATTATCTCCAATTAAAGATGCCTTGTGATGTGCCAAATCACACACCAACATTTGCAGCTCTCCCCTTTACAACTCTTTTAAGTGTCCAACACATTTTTACATTTCTCAAAATGGGAGGCCCAACTTCCGGAGGCCATAACTTTTGATCTGGGTGTCTGATTGATGAACCATTTGATGCATCAGAAATCTCGTGAAGGGGTCTATTATACTATAACTCAGTTCACTAGTTACAAAAACTTTCAAGGCATTTAAGGACCTCTAAGTGCCTTAAATATGAGTTTGAAACTTTTTCAAGAGTTTCAAAAATAGAAACTTTAATATCTTGCAATCCAGATATGATCTTGAATCAAAACTCACCCAAGATGTTTACTTGACAGTTCTGCACATTTTGGGAAAATTCTGGGTCCATCCATGCTCAAATGTAGAGTTACTAAAAATAGTAAGCCCTACCTTTTTAGCCCCTTTTAGAAACTTTAAAAGTTCTAAACCATTCTTCAAGATAAAGGGTGTTTGAAAAGACCAAAATTGAGAAGAATAGAAACCTTTTGTAGTTGCAAGGTTGAGACACCTTTCCTAACAATGTTAATAGGCTCTTAAATGCAAGGCTCTTTCATGTTCATGAGAGTGGAAAGCTTGTGATCAATAATCTCATCATCAAGTTGAGGACCTCCTGTGATTGTAATTTTGGGTTTCACATTGGCTTCATTAATGGTTTTAAGACTAGATGTTCTATCTTGCATGATAAAGTTCTCAATCCAAGGATCCCTAGTGTACATGATGAAGGATAGCAAGGTATTTAGATGCAACCAGGAGCTGGAATAAGTTGAATTTGGTAGACTTGGCACAGACTATGATTTGACAAAAGGATGACTTTAAAAAGACTCAAGTTTTAAATGCTAAGGTTGATTGGATGAGGATAAAGTTTGATGGGAATAATTTGACTTGATGTAGGATAAGGGTTTGATTTGGATTAAATGGGATCTAAAATTAAAACTTATATTTCAAGACCTTGAATGGATTCAAAGACGAAACATGATATCTATACTTAAGATAGACAAGTTCTTAAGTAAGACAAGATGGATTAGATAGCTAGACTTAAGATAGGCTAGGTTCTTAAGTAAGCTAGATTAGAGAGTGATGATAGGATTTAGGTCTTGGTTACAAGTTTGAG
Organism: Cunninghamia lanceolata; assembly: GCA_027924645.1. Lineage (NCBI taxonomy): Eukaryota > Viridiplantae > Streptophyta > Pinopsida > Cupressales > Cupressaceae > Cunninghamia > Cunninghamia lanceolata. The sequence continues at coordinate 145,701 of BSBN01000386.1, forward strand.
TTTTTGATTCAAGAGATAGTGAGTTGGGATGAAATGGAATGGACTTGGGAAGATTGGGATAACAGATGCAAGACAAGGTGGGTTATGCAACTATGGCAAGGATGATGATTTTGAGGTGATCTAAACCTTTTACAAATAGATGTGGTTGTTCTCTCTGTCAAAGTCAAATGTTTGGACTACGTTTTAAGTCTAAGGTTTGGATGTTTTTAAGATTGACTAGGGATAAATTTGCAAGAGTATTCAACAAACAAAGGAAACACGTTAGTTTGTGTGATGGATGCAAGGATAATCCCTAGTTTCACACAAGAAGACACATTAAACACATGAATAAATCCTATATTAATCAGGTGGGTGTGTCAATCCTTGTGAGCCCACGAATATACTATCTATCTAGTGATGGGTAGATAGGGAATGCAAGGTCATGTACCACCTATGCACCCCTTACCTTGGAGGCAAAATGTCCTGCCCAAGGTGAGTTCTATCTCTCTCACTATGAAAGTATGTGTGAGTAACTTCTCCTTTTTCATAGAAATGCACCACAAGGAAGGACGGATGAAGGGTCTTAAATTAGGCTTGAACAAGATATCTAGGGGAGTCGTCGATATATGCTAGGTACTTTGAGGCTCAAGTCTGTGAACCCTAGTCCATCTACAAGCATGGGACTAGAGTGTAAGGTTGGATGATCCCTTCACCTTATGTTCTGAATCACAAAGGCCCCCAAGGCTACACCAAAGACATGACATTGACTAGATTAACGTACAACTTTCGCTCTCCCCCTTTCTATACCCCGTCAGAACCCGTGGTTGAGGTCGTCCCTTGGGGTGATGAAATCCCTAAGTATGCCTCCTAAAGGGAAATGAATCTAAGTGCTTTTGATCTCCAAGATCACTTTGCAGCACAAGGAGCTAGCATACACACTTGGACTCTTGGCATAACACAACAAAAAGAGAATTTGAAGAGTGTTTTTGATCTCCAAGATTGCTTTGTAGTGCAAGGAGAGAGAACACACACTTTAAAAATTCTCAAACATAGCAAACAAGATAATCCCCTATAGATAAATTAAATGTGCCTAATTTAGTGAATTGATAGTCTTTGACATGCAGTGTTGTAGAAAATAGATTAGTAGTTTGTAGAAATTTTTTATCTTTGACAAGTGTGAAGCTGTAGGAAAAAGTGTTTGTGCAAAAAAGATAAACCCTATAAAATAAAATAAAAAATCAATACACAGGAAAAAAAATGGCACCAATGGATTCTTTATGATCTTCTATGCAGTTTAAAAAAAATTGCTAAATTTTGTTTCCATATGCAAAAGTTATGTGCACTTAAAGTTCTCAAAGAAGGGGTAGGTTTAGGCAATTATACCTCAAAATCTAGGTCAAATCTGAAAAAGTGGTTTGTATTGCAGCGTAGAGCTCCGAGTCTTCTTTCTAATACCTATAAGAACACAAAAATCTAATATTTGAACAAAACTCTGAGTCTTCTTTCTAACACCTATAAGAACACAAAAATCTAATATTTGAACAAAAAATTATATGTATTGAAAGAATTGCTCCTTTTTGGCCTCTTAGGGCTAAGGGTTCACTCCAAGCGGTCAACTCTGTTACTAGTGATTTATTACATACTGGTCACATGTGCATGGTTTGTAAGTCTGACGGTCAAGTATTACCTAGTGGTCGGAATAAGCCACTGAAGGTTAATCACAAACTGATCACATTTATACTATATTCCTTGGCAGTTTAAGTTTTGTGTCACGGTTTCACTATGGCGGTTAAGACAGGTCACGGTTAAGAGATTTCATGATCACATTATGTAGCTTTGAAGCCACATCTAAACCAACAGTTAGGTGCAAATTAATTAAATACCATCGTCAAAGTTAATGTGAAACCTAACAACTATATGGACAGTTAACGGTTAAGATTAATAGTTGAAGTTTTAAAAAAAAATTAGAAATAACATTCACCACCGCGTAATTGCTAAAGGTTCGTTGTCACTATTTGTGCTACAATTAATGTCATTGCCAACGGTTGTAGAAAATAGACATGGCTTAAAGGTTTCCAACACAGTTTAAAGTGATCCCAACCGTTAAGTATCATGGTCAACAATTATTACTATGAGCAAAGTTTGCTTAGAATCTGTGATCACGGTTAAAGATTCTAACTCTATGACTAACGGTTAAGAAAACAACAGATGGATACAAGAACAGTTAAGGTTTGTATGTTGTATTTGTCTTTGTATTGCTCACACTAACATTTAATGTAGACACAAGCTGCTAAATGCTAACAATTTTTACTAACCATAAAACATAGCGTTAACAATGAACATTACTAACAATAACCCTCGACTAAAATGTTAATGCAAATAATTAAAAGAAACTATTGACATGGTCGACGGTTAGGGTTTTAGCTACTACTCAAAACCCTATGGACAAATGAATCTTGAAACCGTTGGATAATAGAATGCTCCCCTGTTATGAAGTCATTACTCTGAAATGAAAGAAAGTGCACAGTGGTTAACAACAAAGCCAGAAGATACAGAGAAAACAAACCGTACAAACCAGTATATTGCACAAAGAATAACTTTTTTAACCAAAGGATAATATTTTAGCATAAATGATATAAACTAGAAGAAAAAACTACACAGAGAGGCAAAAATTGTATGGTGCAGTCATACGATCGTACGGCCATACAAGGGAAGGGCCTAAAAACAAAAAATTGCAAAAAAATTTCTACACCGAAACATAGAGTGTTATATGTCAATCTTCATTTGTTGGCTGCTTCAGACGCAATGAAAAGGTCTATTTCAGCCCACAAGGTCTCTTGCAAAAGTTGACCTCTAAGATTTGTCCAAAAATGCACCGAAAACCTATGCAAACTCAACAAAAACACTTGCAAACAAAAAAATTAATAGGGACAAGGTCCCACAGGGCATGCCAAAAATGTCAACACAAAATGTAAATCCAAAATAAAGATTTTAAATTCAATTTTGAAACTTTAGTCTACATTAAATGCAACCTCTGAGAAACTAAAAAATACGAATGAATAAACAAAACAATGTTACCCAAATTGTGATCTTTGTTGCACTGCGAGGGTGGTTTTGCTCGAATCAATATGATTGTGGTTGTTTGAACCAGCAGCGTGATTTTACTTTGAAGGTGATTGATAAAAAATGTCTCCTGATAGGTCAATTTATAGACATTCAAAGAAGTTGATCAACGATGAGGATTTGATGTCAAATGGACGGCTACGATTGAGTTGGTTGGGAAGTTACAAGATGGAGGGAAGAGATAAAAAGATGATTATTTTAATTGGAAGTTGGATATTAGGAGATAGTTATGGAATATGTGGTTGAAAATAAAAGAAATTTTATATTTCTTTTTATTGATTTTTTGGTAGTTATATGGGAAAATAGGGATTTAATTAATGAAAATTAATTAGATCATGTGTAAGAGGAGACAGGAATTATTAGGACTAGGAAATAGATTAGGACCTAGGGATAAATAGAAGATAATTAGGATAATGAGGTAAAATAATGGAGGATCAAAACCTGATAAATGATTAATCCAACTTAAAGGATAATCAAGACCTGGGGCTAATTAGGGCATTTTTAGGAATAATTAGGGATAAATGATAAGATTAGGCCTTGATAATGTGATAATTGGGATAATGGTGAAATCAGGACAATGAGGGGATAACTAATTAGGATTAGGGGATTTAGGATGGTTTAGGGACAATTTGGGTGATTTAGGGAATTAGGACATGGTTGGGAGCGAATTAGGTCCTGGTATGATTTTAGGTGTCTACACAAAATCATTTAATATAATAGTTTTTTTTTTCTTTTTATATGTATAAAATTGAAAAGAAATAAAATGACTTATTTAGGCATGGTAATGGGAGAGATGACCGTGTTAGCGGATGGTAAGCTGTTAGATAATTATGAAGACAATTGGTGTGATCTTCTTAGGCATCATATAATGCATGTTTGGTAACATGCCTCAGGTGGCAGTGGGCTCTCATGTGAGAATTTAGTTTTGGCTATTATTGGGTATGTTGGTCTTGCTTTGGAGGCTTGGTGTTATTGGTGCATGTGGTGGTTTTTTCTCTATCTATTTTCTCATGGTGTCCTCCTTGACTCCTCGGTGTGGTAAGTGTCACTCAACTAAGTCTTCTAAAAATGGTTCCACTAGTTCAGAACATGGGTGAAAATGACTACCTTGAGTCTCTAGTGTGGCTATGGTGGAGGATTTTTTTGAATATGTGGAATGGGAAATTAAAAATCCAAATCTAAAAATTTGGGGGCTAAGAATCTAGGAGTTGGACAAGGAGGTGGATGGGGAACCTTATGTGAGGATTTAGGTGGCCATGTCAAACTTTTTGTTGAATCCTGGGAAAATGCGTGAGCATAGAAATGTGTTTGACATGATGTAATCCCTTAGCTACACTTCCATGTTGTCTATGGTGGATAGGTCTTACCTCTTACACAATGAAATTGAGGATATCTTGTACTAGGGCAAGGCATATTTCATATGCACCTTAGACCACCTCCATGCTATCAAGTGGTGTTAGGTGCATATGCAACTGGCTATATTGAAGCTATCACTAAGGACCTCAAGGTATCTTTTTCTAATGATGATGTTCCTATATTATCTTATTGTTGTGATGATGAGGACTCTAAGGACTTGGTTGAGGTCCCTTTGCCTCTTGGGTTTGATTCATGTAAGAATTATCATTGTGGTTGTGGGGTTTTGACGAAGCCAAGGTAATTTACAATGCCAACCCTATTTTGTTTTGTAATAATCTTAAATATTCTCTTAAGACTGGTTAGGGGGTGGAGGCCGTGAAATTTTCCTCCATTCCCTATATGCACTATGCTCGCTAATGGTGTTTTGTTGAGCTTTTTGGGTTGGGGTCCATTGGGTTCTATTTTTTGGCTAGTTGGGTGTTATTTTGAAGCGATATGCAATTTAGTTAACATGTATGGTTCCAACAGTGTAATATATATGTATATGTTAATATGTATGGGTGTTGTTTTCTTTTTTTTTTCATTTGCTACCTTTAGTCTACTTTAGCCCAATCCTTATCCTTGGTCTAGTCAACTTCTCACCAACCATTGGGGTGGTTGTTTGGGTTTTGGGGATGACACTATCTAGGTTGATAATTCTCTAATGTTGGATTTGGCGAACATAATGTTACTAGGAATCTAGGATTCAATGCTTTACTCTGTAGCTCCTAGGTGACTAGCCCAAGTTATCTAGTAAAAAAAGTGATTTATTTAGGCATATAATAAAAGTAAATGCTTTTACTAAAATTTTACCTAGAGTAAATAATTAAACAATAATAAAAATTATTGATAATTAATGTTCTATTAAATATTGAAATTAATGTGATAATTAAACAAATAAAAATAAATGTATCTAGCTCTAGATTTGATGAAGAAGATGTTACAAATTAATTCACCATGGTACCAAAAAAATTAGGTCTCATCAGATGACCACATTGGAAACTAAAAAATCTACCAGAATTTTCTCTAGTTCAAATATACACTTACAAAAGTGAACCTAGTGCATAGAAATGAACTTGTCTCGTAGAAATGAACTGACAAAAAATGATGATTATTGTAGATAAACCTTGGCTTGTTGGGACCTTGTCTAAAGAGGGGTGGTGTGTAGGGACACCATTAATGAGCTTATCAGGAAAGGATTAGTTCTCCTTTGATCAAAACCTTAGGTAGGCCAATTTAACAATGATGAATAAGGATGAAGATAATATGAAAACATGCAATATTCTTAGGATGATGATTTCAGGTGATAATGCAATTAGGATGCTCTATGATGTTTCTAGGATGCTCTCATGTGAATACACCTTGGTCATGACTTATCATGTCTTGGTAGGTTGAAATGCATTAGGGGAATGTCCTTTTATATAACATTATTCGCACCATGTGTAATCATTTTGAATCTTGTAATTATTCAAACTTCAGTGTGTTATTCACTTGCAAAGAATTCTTGGTTAGAAAAAGTTCAATCTCAAACATTAAGATGGTATGTCATAAGAAAGAAGGTGTAGCTTGGATCACTATGGAGACTATATAGTGTGAGTTCAGGATTTATGATATAATGCAGTAAGGTATAGCATGAGTTAGACTTGGAAATTTGGTCTAGAGATGTGTTGGATTCTCTTAAATCCATGGCAGTAAACACAATAGGTTTGAATGTAATATGGTTACCACATCTTGTGTTGGGTGCTTTGCACCATTGGTGATGTATGTGCAACATAGTTAGAGTGCACATGACAACTATAGAAGATAGGTGGATAATTTGGAAGGCACTCTTGATCATGAGAGTGTTTGTCTTTATTACTACAATCCATGAGAATGGTCTTGGTAGTATTTTGGAAGGCATTATTGCTACTTTATATTGTTATATTTTAAACAATAGATGTATGTGTTAGATGGAAAAGGGAGACTTAGCTTAAGAGGTTAAACTAGATCAAACCCTCTTCTATCAACATTGGAACACAAACTAAGTTTGCATTCTACCTTTGAAGGAGAGCCAAACTACATGAGTTTTGTCCCTTTGTTGTATAAAGAAGTGTCAACCAAAATCAACCAACCAAACTAGGGTGAAACATGAAACCCTAATTAATAAAGATTCATTAATAAACAACTGTCAGAAATAGACACAAGAATTTTGAAATGATAGTAGAGATTAGGGAACAAGGGAGAATTAGAACCTGGGTTTGGGAACAGAGAAGTACCAGGGTGCTGGGTGCCCTAGACCCAAATTAGGGTTTTACAAAATATTATGATCTAGGTGTCTTCACCTGTATGTCTTCCTCCTTCCTATCACATATTGTCATCTGATTCCTTTGAATGTGACCTGCACACAAACAAGAAGGTAAAAGGTTGTGTTGTGTTTAGGGGCTTGCCTTAGTCAAACCCCATGTTGGTGTTTCTACCTCCACTATAGTAATGATTAGAGATCCAAGAGTGTGTGCCCTAGGAGGGTAGAGGCAAGATCTACAATAAATGATGAAAGAATGAGTGTAAATGGTGAAGATTACCACAAGATATGAAACCCTAGATGGAGTTGGTTACTCAAGACCATGCACCAACAAGGAGATAGAAGATGAAGACTTAAACTTCCTTCAAGACTTGCAAATAACCATCATAACATCCACACAAAGAGATATTCCAACCATGAAGAACACTTGAGCATAGGAGATCAATTCATCAAAGCATATAATAAGCAATTCCAACATTCTCTTAACAAGCTAGGTGTTAAATGAATAATAAAACTCATTATATGCATTCCTGCTCACTAATAATGAATAAAACCAAATGGGGCCAACAAGGATAAGCCAAGGAGGTGTTCTAAGCCGACACCACAAAAATAGGGTCGAGGCTAACATCTAGGACCAGGGTGCTAGGCAATCTGGTCCTTTATCCCCACAAACTTTGGAGAGTGCCAAGTGAGGTGGGCTTAGACCAATCCTAAGTTTATTTTGTCAGTTTTATTCATTAGGATCGAGATTTAATTGTTTATTGTTCCAAAAGGTGTCAAAATAGGTCCTGATTAGCAAGGGTAAACATTTTACTCTATAACATTTAGCCCCCACTTTAGTGTGGGTATGACATACATTCTAACTCACACTAAAGTAAGAAGAAGACAATTTTCCAACATGAAAACATAGAAGCCCAAAGAATTCCGCCAAGTTGTGGACTATAGTAGCCCCCAAGCTTAGGATTCTAAGCTTGTAAACATGAAAGACATTGCAACATAATTCACACATACATGGAGTACTACCAACATATATAAGGAATACACGCTAGAGACATGGAATACACAAAGGCAATACATGTCATACACAATGCATACATGCTTGACATGAAGCATACACATAAGACATAAAGTATACATGGAAAACATGATGAAGGCACACAAAACACATGGAATCATTAAGAGAATACAAGTTCAAACAATACATAAAACAAACAAACATGGGAACAAACACACAAGCAACATGACTCTGACACTAGCTTGCTCTATCGCTAGGGGTCATGTGAAGAGAATCGTTTTCATGGATCACGGACTAGTAAGGACCGTCGAATTACTAGGTAACTATGACAAGTCACATGAAGCATATGGGCTAGAAAACTTCATTATACTAGGTGGCTCATGGACAAATAGCAAAATAAAAACATCACAGGCTATTGTGGACCACCGAATCACTAGGTGAGTTCCATGTCAATTATAATTAACAAGTGTATAATCAAAAGAGCATAGCGTGATGTATGCCCCCACCTTAAAATGATTGCTTGCATACTCAGATAGCAATTTCTTTAAGGTAGAATAAAATACAGAATAGGCATGAGAGATTTCTGGACACACATGCCTAGACATGATATGCATTCTCAAAAGCTACATTGCAACAAGGGGTTGCCCCTAGAAAAAGGAAAATTGAGGCAATGTTGTGAGCATGATACACAATGGCTTGTGTAGTCATGGTATGACATCGAGCATAGCAACAAGGTGCCACATAAATCAAATCATACAAGTAATATCAAGTTAGAGTGAATACTATAAAATAATAACACAAAGGGATTTATCTGACTGGCGTCAGTATATGAAGGGTTGTATAAATAGGAGACGTCTCGTTATTATAAATGTTTGGAACTATCATCATCAGCCAGTCGGTAGAACTATGGAGACAAAGGAGGAAATATGACTTGAAAGCAAATATAAAACCTTAAGTCAAAAAGGAAGGATGCTAAATCATCCTATGCCTTGTGTCGTCCCCAAAGGAAACAACAATGATAAAATGCAATTTGCAACATATAAAGGAATGATGATACAAATAGAGAGAATGTCACAATGGATTTTAGTCCCTTTGTATCTGTTGGTTTTTCTTCTGAATCAGCATTAGGGTTTGCCACTTCTAATGCACAGGCAGATTCAGCCAACTAATACAGGAGGTTGCGTGAGCTCCTCCCCTTCACTTCTGGTTCTGCCGCACCAAGGGGGGTATCCCTATAACTCAAGATGTAACCTTGACTAGCTCAAAGATAGAAAGATCTAACTTGACAACAACAGGCAGAATACTCTCATGTATGGACCAAGATCTGTATGATAGATCACAAGGTGGGCAACGTTCTTGGACATATATGTCTGGTTAGGGATGAGAGCATGCAAGGGTTTCCTACTCCTAATCCTACAACTAACAGATGGAAGGGAGAGATGGTTTGAAATGGTGTTTGGATGCAAAGCTGGACATGGTGTATAACCTCAACACAGAGCTAGATTGGTGCCTATCCAGGGCTTGGAGTCGGTAGACATACACCTGTGAATGATCAGCATGAATAGCTAAAACTGGATTTCAGGGGGATACACATGATATCTGCCTTACAGATATCTCCCAATAAAGAGTGTTAAGCTGTCTATACTTATGGCATCCCTATTGCAGTAAGAAAGATACATGCAAAACTGGAGATAGAATCAGCATAACACATGCAAACACAGCATTATTCATATAAGATTAACCATGAAATCAGTGGATTCATGCCAAATCGTACAACAGGAGATACATAAACTCATAAGTTTTGCTGCACAGAGCAACCAAAACCAGTTGTATCTTATTACAGAGCCAAAATGTCCAGTTTTCAACAACCTGAAAAATGGTAACACAGTCTGCTTATAACAGCCAGAAAGTGTACCACAGCAATTAATTACATGGTTGACCAAAAATCCCGCCAGATACACAGTATCAGAAAAATGGCGCGCTCAACGCATTACCAGATTGGTGCCCAAACATGAATGCAGCAGGTAGGGGAGGAGACAGGAAGAAACCTCGAGCCCTACGCCACCGCCTAGGGATCCACATCTTCAATCAAGTACTAGATCCGTCCATACCTCTGCAACAATCGCCATTAATGGCGCACCAACCCGCGGCCTTGGGAAAACATCAAACAGTGCATCGCAACCGTTTCCCGCCAAAATACCTCATCGTGATATTTCAAAATATGCAGGATATCAATTATCCCACATGCACCCCGCGGCGACCATTTCAACACTTTATATACTAGGCCACGAGCATATAAGATGTCGGTGCTTTTGCTCCCGATGACACCAGTATAAGACTTCATCATCATCCTCCAACAGCATGATATCCTGTTGCATGAAATATCACCCTGACGTCAGCATCATCATCGCAATATCACCTACATGATAATCGCCTTCATCGGCACAACCTGATCCATCAGAGGAAGATCCTCCTACTTAGCCGATACCAAATGTCTGGCCGATGAACATCCTGATGACGTCACCGTCATATCCTACTGACGTCATCAGCATATCTGCCTACTGCACACCTCCCCATATCCGAATGACATCATCATCATGTTTGCAAATATCGGGGGATCTCCACAAGATGATCAGTGTTAGAAATATGACCCCCCCGGACCTTGATGACGTCATCATCATATCGACATCAGGATGATATTCGGAAGATAACCGGATATTTGGAAATATCATCCTGATGCACAAATATCATGCTGCACTGTAGCTCCACTATAAGATCGGGGTGATATATGAATATGACAGATATTTGAAATGATCACCCCCCACTGGATAATGCATAAAGCCAACAGGCGAATATCTCCCTTTGGAAATATCATGATGCAGACAGGTAGAAAAACAGATATCACCCTGACATAAGAATGACGTCAGCATCATCAGGGTGATAAAACAACGAACATGAAGTGATAAAACAACATCAGGATGATCTTGACTAAGATCAGTCGATGTTCAAATATGATGACCCCGATGAAGATCGGATCATACTTAGGACTTTGCAGCAATATCATCAGGATGATCTTAAGTAAGATCACCCGATGTTAGAATATCACCCCAGCGAAAGATCATGCTGACAGAAAATATGATGACCCTCGTAAGCAACATCGGGGTGATGTCCAGAAATATGATGATGATGACCTCCTCCAAAGAAAATATGATGCTGATGTTAAAACATGCTGAGGAGGCCCAAAGACTTAGAACTTTTTTGGATTTTTTGGGAAGGTGCCTGCATGAAAATTGCTCAGAAACTGACAGTGAAATCAGGCACCAATAGTGGCTCTGTCTGGGGACGTGCAGGTGCAAGACTGTAGCGAGAACCCCAGATCTCTGGGATGCAGACCAGTCCCTTATCCATTGGGCACAGAGTCAAATACTGCACTGACCTACATCACCAAACACACTTGATGGCCTAAGGCCACCAAGAAAATAAAAACATGTATCTCCCTTTGTCAAACACTTTGTTTTCATCTGCATTTACTGGATCAAGCCTGGAGATACTGTCAGGATCCACCCACAAACAAACCTTGTCATCTGCACACTCAACCCTCTGATTTGGCTTGTCATTGTCAATCCTGTGCAGATAACCCTTAGCATCCGGCAACAAGTGGATGCAGAATGTATCAGGCAATGCATACTCAAAGGGAATATTACACATGTTATCATTTGTATCATCATCATGCATTGCAACATGATCTCCTAGCTGGACTGCAAATAGGAAACACTCAGAGTCCACCACACAACTAGGAAGATCAGGGCTCATTGTATTATATGTTGGCACATCAAAAGAAAAGCTTTCAAAATCACAATTGTGCACATCATGTACACAACAATCAGCAGCACCAGGCTAGAAAAGATCAGGCTCTGGCATCTCTTTCAAATCAGGCACATTTTCACAGTCACTTACCTGATGCATGTTGTTTCCTCTTTCATCAGGATGAGAAATAGAATCCAAGCCAAAAATAGTGTCTAGATCTTCACCATACTCAGACAGATCCTCATCGCCATATGTGTCATAAATGGGTGACCCAAGTGCATCAGTTTCATCATAGTATGCCATTTGTTCATGGGCAGCAGAGCACACATCTTCATCACCAATGGATTCCCTCTGTGGAGGAGTATCAGCCTGCATGCTTATTTCTTCTCTATCTTGAGCACAATACTCACAATTATCTCCACAGGTCCATTCCAAAAATTGCTCATTGTTGTCCACAACCTCATTGTTGTTTTCATGGTCAGATGCCTCATCATTGCAATGGGAATCCTCATTAGTCCTTTCACTGGCATCCTCAACATTCATCTTTTCATCTTCACATGATGCCTTAATTATTTGGTCATTTGCAGCTTTACAACTATTATTCACACCAAGGCCTGGGGATAGGGGTTTCAGCAGGTGCACATTTCTGATTTTTTCTATCTTTTCTATGAACCTGTATGCCATCTGCATACTTGTCACCTTGAAATCCCTCAGTATTGCACTAAAGCCCTCCTCAAAAGCTTCAAAGAATATGCCAACACAGGCTGAAATATCAGGTCTGAAACTTTTAGGGACATGTGAAAGGGCTACTGCAAACCTATGACTGAAATCAACACATGGCTCTTCATCTTGTTTTCTGATGTTCATCAATTCTGCAACAAGATCAGCAGGTTCTCTTGCGAATTCTTCCTTGAAACAGTCAGCAAGCTCATCCCAATAGGCAAAGGATCCTTTTGAAAAGCTCAAATACCAGTCTTTTGCTTTTGCATCAAAGGACCTAACAAAAAACCTCATCCACATATCCTCATCTCTAAATGAATGTTTTCCCATGAACTCATGAAAATTTTGGATATGTGCATTCCCATCACATACACTGTGACCACTAAATCTGGGCATCTGACAGTATATCCTAGCAGGCATAGTTTCTACTTTATAATCAACCCATGACAAATCCAGTTAGTCATACAAAGGATCAAAAGGGCTGAGAAGAGGTTTAGCCTTCTAACTAGCAGACACAACAGGGTTACTGCTTTTTAACTGGGCCTGCTCAGCCTCTAAGAATATCAACCTATTTCTTATCTCTTCTATTCTTTTATCCAACATTTCACCGCTGAGTATGGGATAATTCATACTTGGATTCATAAAAATCTTACTCTTAGACATCCTTTGTTTGCCTAAGACCTAAGGCTTCCCTTGGCATCTAACTTATGCAGTAAAATAGCAAATATGAAGGGGAAGGAACAAGATACCTTTTCTCATACAGATGCTAAAGTCTAAACAACACATTTTCTGTCACAACACACACATCAACTTTTCATGTGCACTTGAATTTTTTGCAGAGTCGCCACCTCTCCAAAGAGGACAAAATTTACAGCAGCTGAAAGCTCATCAAATATGTTTCTGACTTCATTCCACCAGCAGAGCAAAGCTTCACCAGAGACTACAGGATATCACTTTACATCAACATCCCCAGCGGAGTCGCCATTTTGTTGGTGACTCGGATGGGTCACAGATATATTACTGTTTGTATCAATTCTCCCCAGCGGAGTCGCCATTTTGTTGGTTTTTCTTCTGAATCAGCATTAGGGTTTGCCACTTCTAATGCACAGGTAGATTCAACCAACTAATACAGGAGGTTGCGTGAGCTCCTCCCCTTCACTTCTGGTTCTGCCGCACCAAGGGGGGTATCCCTATAACTCAAGATGTAACCTTGACTAGCTCAAAGATAGAAAGATCTAACTTGACAACAACAGGCAGAATACTCTCATGTATGGACCAAGATCTGTATGATAGATCACAAGGTGGGCAACGTTCTTGGACATATATGTCTGGTTAGGGATGAGAGCATGCAAGGGTTTCCTACTCCTAATCCTACAACTAACAGATGGAAGGGAGAGATGGTTTGAAATGGTGTTTGGATGCAAAGCTGGACATGGTGTATAACCTCAACACAGAGCTAGATTGGTGCCTATCCAGGGCTTGGAATCGGTAGACATACACCTGTGAATGATCAGCATGAATAGCTAAAACTGGATTTCAGGGGGATACACATGATATCTGCCTTACAGATATCTCCCAATAAAGAGTGTTAAGCTGTCTATACTTATGGCATCCCTATTGCAGTAAGAAAGATACATGCAAAACTGGAGACAGAATCAGCATAACACATGCAAACACAACATTATTCATATAAGATTAACCATGAAATCAGTGGATTCATGCCAAATCGTACAACAGGAGATACATAAACTCACAATTTTTACTGCACAGAGCAACCAAAACCAGTTGTATCTTATTACAGAGCCAAAATGTCCAGTTTTCAACAACCTGAAAAATGGTAACACAGTCTGCTTATAACAGCCAGAAAGTGTACCACAGCAATTAATTACATGGTTGACCAAAAATCCCGCCAGATACACAATATCAGAAAAATGGCGCTCAACGCATTACCAGATTGGCGCCCAAACATGAATGCAGCAGGTAGGGGAGGAGACAGGAAGAAACCTCGAGCCCTGTGCCGCCGCCTAGGGATCCACATCTTCAATCAAGTACTAGATCCGTCCATACCTCTGCAACAATCACCATTAATGGCGCACCAACCCGCGGCCTTGGGAAAACATCAAACAGTGCATCGCAACCGTTTCAAGCCAAAATACCTCATCGTGATATTTCAAAATATGCAGGATATCAATTATCCCACATGCACCCCGCGGCGACCATTTCAACACTTTATATACTAGGCCATGAGCATATAAGATGTCGGTGCTTTTGCTCCCGATGACACCAGTATAAGACTTCATCATCATCCTCCAACAGCATGATATCCTATTGCTTGAAATATCACCCTGACGTCAGCATCATCATCGCAATATCACCTACATGATAATTGCCTTCATCGGCACAACCTGATCCATTGGAGGAAGATCCTCCTGCTTAGCCGATACCAAATGTCTGGCTGATGAACATCCTGATGACGTCACCGTCATATCCTGCTGACGTCATCAGCATATCTACCTACTGCGCACCTCCTCATATCCGGATGACGTCATCATCATGTTTGCAAATATCGGGGGATCTCCACAAGATGATCAGTGTTAGAAATATGACCCCCCCGGACCTTGATGACGTCATCATCATATCGACATCAGGATGATATTCGGAAGATAACCGGATATTTGGAAATATCATCCTGATGCACAAATATCATGTTGCACTGTAGCTCCACTATAAGATCGGGGTGATATATGAATATGACAGATATTTGAAATGATCACCCCCCACTGGATAATGCATGAAGCCGACAGGCGAATATCTCCCTTTGGAAATATCATGATGCAGATAGGTAGAAAAACGGATATCACCCTGACATAAGAATGATGTCAGCATCATCAGGGTGATAAAACAACGAACATGAAGTGATAAAACAACATCAGGATGATCTTGACTAAGATCACCTGATGTTCAAATATGATGACCCCGATGAAGATCGGATCATACTTAGGACTTTGCAGCAATATCATCAGGATGATCTTAAGTAAGATCACCCGATGTTAGAATATCACCCCAGCGAAAGATCATGCTGACAGAAAATATGATGACCCTCGTAAGCAACATCGGGGTGATGTCCAGAAATATGATGATGATGACCTCCTCCAAAGAAAATATGATGCTGATGTTAAAACATGCTGAGGAGGCCCAAAGACTTAGAACTTTTTTGGATTTTTTGGGAAGGTGCCTGCATGAAAATTGCTCAGAAACTGACAGTGAAATCAGGCACCAACAGTATCCTTGTACCAATAAGACTATCAAGGGTCATCCAAAGATAGCTTAACAATTAACCAAAATACACATCAAGCAACACAATACGGGGGTAACAACACATGCAATCATAACACAAGAGAGAGAGAGGCCACACTTTCAAGTTGACCTAAAATAGATCATCCTCCTCCCAATCTTGCTCATCATAAAGGGATAGAGGGCAAGATGCAAGAGGGACTATAGCAAGTGTGGTGCAGGTAGTAAGAGCCATACCTATATCATTATTACCTTCTGATTCGCCATCAAAATATAGCACAATAGGTTTCGTTGTGGGTTATCAAGAACTATCTTTCACTAGAGGAGATAAAGTACTAGTAGATGTCTCATTCGTCGATGACTGAAACTAGCGAGGAAGGAGATTATCCTCTCCTATGGCAAGGTGAGCCATAGCATGATGACACTTCTTTTGTTCTCTTGCAATTTGATTTCACTTAGTTTTGTTTGTGATGTTTGTGAGGGGAATTGTAGTATTTTCAAAAGTGGGTTCCTTTTCTTCCTTTGATTTAGGAAAATTAGAAGAAATGAGAGGAACCTCCAAGGGTTGAGAGACCATGGGGGAGGGTTCCTCAAAGTGGGATACTCTTCCCTCTTAACTTATGAAATAGGTGGAGGTACTTGAGCATCCACAAGCAGTTGAGAAAGCTCATAAAATAATTTATGCACAGTTGATTGCTTTTCACTAGTCTCTGAAGAGGTAGGTGGGACAAAATAAATATTGTGATTGTGGGGAGGTTTTTTTTTATGCTATATGTCTACCTCATTGTCCTTGAAGGGATGGAAGAAGGGGAACCTTAGTATATCTACTCGACGCTCAAGGATGGGGAGGAATCTTTGATTCAGGCTTAACTTCATTCACCACTTGCGGGATAGGAAGAACTACCATTGTATCCTCAAAACATTGAGAGGGTCTAGGGACATCACTAGAAGGTATGCTACTAAGAGACAATTCAACAATTTTTTGTGCCTTGTATTTTTTATATGATAAAAAGAATAGATCCTCTCTAGTTCAAGTGACTTCAACTGGTTTTGGCCAGAAGTAGTCAAGTGTAAAGTGTTTATGATGAGTTATGGGTTGGTATCGATTGTGATGTATAGCATGCACCTGTCCCTCAAATGGAAACTTTATGAACTTATGAACCATAGGGGGACTACTTTCATGGAGTGAAGCCATGGGTGACCCAACTTCACATGAAATAATTCTCATGTTGGAATGATGATGAAAGTAGCATCCAAGGTTTTTGGCCCAACCTTGACGGCAAGGGTCAAGGTACCAAGAGTTGGAAGAATAGATCCATTGTGTGCTCTAATCATGATTTTTGATACATCATAGTTATCATGGTGTAAACCATGCATGTAGGGAAACTCTTCAGTTAATACATTTACCATGCAAACAGGATCGATCATAGCACCTCTTATGGGTTTATCATTGATTCGAATGGTAATATATAAAGGTCCATCAGGAGCTTCAATAGTAGCATCAAGAGGAGTGAAAGATATTGTTGGTTTAGGCTCTGGTCACTCTTGATGAGGGCGAGCATCCACCATGCAAATATCTCCATAATTTTGTTCTTGATGAGTATATTGCATTTCTTAAGATGGATCCACAATGTTAGCTTGGTGATGAGGGAACGGATCTATGAATATTTGCAAGTTTTTATTAGGCGGGTCCACTAATTTATTGCCTTTTTCATTTACGCCAACAACCTGGATGACATTGGAATTGATGAGGTCTTGAACTTCATGTTTAAGACATACATCTTTCAGTGTCATGACCGGTGGTGCGGTGAAATTGACAAAAGGTCTTTGAATAGAAAGAAGATGCTTGCATCTTACTTGGATCGAGAGGTCAAATAGGTGGAAGCTTGATTAGATTATTGTTTAAAAGTTGCATCATTATAGAATAAAAAGATTTTGATAATGGTGTGAACTATCTAGTTTTTGGTTTTAGTTTATATGGGGTGAGAGAAGAAGATGTTGCAGCCGCTACATGTTTTTGAATGCGATTTGATGATATTGCATTGATTTTGATGATTTTTTTGTTATTTCTTTTGAATGAATGATTGTGTGAGGCTTCAAATTGACCAAGTGGAAGGAATGAGTGATTATTCTCATACTAAATAACTGATAGTTGGTAATCACAGAGAGTCATGCAAAGATTGGTGAAAGAGTCATAACGCATCAACAAGATTTTGTCACGGATGTGAGGTTATAAATTTCCAATAAAGATTCCTTGTATGTCAGCATCTAGAATGGATTATTGAATTTGTGAGAAGAGGGCTTGTTAATGCCCCATGAAATTAGTTACTTTTTCCTTTATTCCTTGTTTGCAATGGACCAAATCAGTTAAAGAGACTTGAGATCCAATCTTTGATTGAAAGTGTTGAAGAAATTTATTAATTAATTGCACGAAAGAAGTGATTGAGTTAGAAGGCAAGGAGCAAAACCAATCCAAGGTCATGTCTTTGAGTGACCTAGGAAAGAGTTTAGCCAATATTACATCTTCGAAGAAGAAATCACTACATATAGCTATAAAGGTTACCACATGGTTTTTAGGGCCTCTCTTCCTATTATACTTCTCAAAGTGAGGGGTTTCAAACTTCTCGAGCATTTGAGATCTTAGGATTGGATAAGACAATGGGTTGTGAATATAATGTGATGTCATAGTGGGCTTTGAGGGACTTTGGTTTATGTTTGCTAACTGATGTTGGATGGAATTCATATTTTGCAAAAGTTGGTTGATGACAGGGTTGGAAGGTGAACTAGGTTGAGATTGGTACGAATGAATAGGGATAACCATTGGTTGCAACATTGTATGATTGGATTTTTGGACAGTTATATTAGGTTTAGGTTGATTAGATGTATGCGGAGTGACACTAGGTGTAGTACTTGGATAATTAAAGGGAATGACACTATAATGACGAATGAGATTCCCAATAGATAACCCAACACATGTGGTAGCACTATTACTTGGTTGTGTAGTTGTGAGGATATTACAATTGTATGTAGGAATAGGGAGTGTTGGTATGGGTGCCAACACTTGAGTCCCTATTTGATTCAAGGAAGTCACATTAGTGATGATTTTTACACAACTAGTTGTAGACATAATGTTATTGTGCACTATGTGAGCTACGCCACACAAGACTTCTAGTCCCTCTTGTCCTTCGAGCAATAAACTTCTTAGACTCTCAACAACAGGGACAATCTCCTTAGCTATATGTTCAAAGATTACAAATTGCTGAAAATTAGCCAACTCAGTGTCTAATCATTGAATTTGAGCTTCAAGAACATGAGCCACGAGGTCCTCTATGTTGATGGTTTCATGAAAAGTTGATGCTTTTGAGATATGTGAAGTAGGGATATCGTGAAGAGGTGATGTGCCCTCTTGTGTGATTAGACTCATGAATTGGGGTTCTTATGTGTTGATATCGGTGTTATTCAAAGCATTAGAACCCATAATTTGATGACTTCTTTGCACAAAGGTGTTAGAATCAAGGCATTGGGACACAAAATGCATAAATTGTTTACAAACTTTAGTGACACTCAAGATGCATAAGTAGAAGAAATGAATGATGTGATAAGGGGAGAGTTTGACTTTTTGTTTAAATGAATCAATGTTTTGCTCTTTTCATAAAAAATGTACAAAAATACAATGCAATAATAAACCCTTTAATCAAATTCACCTCTGCTCAATTTAGATTTAACCAATGCTTGTATTCAAATCAAATCCTAAATCTAACAATTCAAGAATGCTTTATGTTTCAAATTTCAACACAAGATGATATTTATGATATGTTAAAGCAATGTAAAATTAGATTTGATAAGCAAATAACATCAGCAAAATCTGAAACAAGACATCAACATAAACCCTAGGCTTTAAGACTAGCTAGGCTTTAAAAATTCAAGGCTTTTGTAAACCCTAACAATGAAACAATGCAAAAGTAAGCTATGCAACTATGTAAAATGATCAATGGATTCAACCTAATTAGATCTAGCACAGAAAATAACTCAAATCTAAAGCAAGAAGGATGCAAGGGTGCAAGACATGTCGAGTTCACCAAAATGTTAGATGGAAAAGGGGGACTTAGCTTAAGAGGTTAAACTAAATCAAACCCTCTTCTATCAACATTGGAACACAAACTACGTTTGGCTTCTACCTTTGAAGGAGATTCAAACTATATGAGTTTTGTCCCTTTATTGTATAAAGGAGTGTCAACCAAATTCAACCAACTAAACTAGGGTGAAACATGAAACCCTAATTGAGCAAGATTCGCTAATAAACAACTGTCAAGAACAGATACAAGAATTCTAAAATGATAGCAGAGATCAAGAAATAAATGAGATCAAAACCTGGGTTCGGGAATAGAGAAGTACCAAGGCGTTGGGTGCCCTAGACCCAAACTAGGGTTTTATAGAATGTTATGGTTTGGGTGTCTTTGCATATATGTCTTCCTCCTTCCTCTCACTTATTGTCATCTGATTCCTCCAAATGCAACCTACACACAAACAAGAAGGCAAAAGGTTGTGTAGTATTTAGGGGCTTGCCTTAGCCAAACCTAGTGTTGGTGTTTCCACCTCCACTAAAGAAATGAATAGAAATCCAAGAGTGCATGCCCTAGGAGGGAAAAGCAAGATCTACAATAAATGATGAAAGAATGAGTGTAAATGATGAAGATTACCAAAAGATATGAAACCTTAGTGGGAGTAGGTTACTCAAGACCATGCACCAACAAGGAGATAGAATATGAAGACTTGAAATTCCTTCAAGATATGCAAATAAACATCATAACATCCACACAAAGAGTTATTCCAACCATGAAGAATACTTGATCATAGGAGATCAATTCATCAAAGCATAAGATAAGCAATTCCAACATTCTCTTAACAAGTTAGGTGTTAAATGAATAATAAAACTCCTTATATGCATTCCCTCTCACTAACAATGAATAAAAACAAATGGGACCGACAAGGATAAGCCAAGGAGGTGTTCTAAGCCGACACCACAAAAATAGGTTCAGGGCTAACATCTAGGACCAGGGTGCTAGGCACTGTGGTCCTTTATCCCCACAAACTTTGGAGAGTGCCAAATGAGGTGGGCTTAGACCAATCCTAAGTTTATTTTTTTGGGTTTATTCATTGGGATCGATATTTAATTGTTTATTATTCCAAAAGGTGTCAAAATAGGTCCTAATTAGCAAGGGTAAACATTTTACTCTATAATAGTATGGTCAACTATTGACATGACTTGGACCATTTGTGGGAATTTCTAGACCAAGAGTCTTTTAATGGATGAGAAAATCTCATGGGAGTGATACATGGCAAAGATGTCATCATGGAATGTGGCCCATAGGGATATTTATCATTTCATAGGTAGTTATAATGTTGAGTTAGTTTGTATTTTATGGAATGACTTTGTCTACATCTTGTTGATGTGTGTTTTAGCACGCAATAACGCAGGTGTGATTGTTGGTTTCACACCTCTCTTCAAAAGTATCCTACCCTAGGTAAGACTACTCCAAGGATAATACAGCTAGGTCTTAGCTTGCTTGGAATAACTTCAGTGGAATGTCTAGCTATGCTAGTAAGGGGTCTTACATGCAATCTACATATCTTCAAGTTGGAATAGCAGATACACATAAACCCTTCAAGATTGTTTATCAGCTATTCCTAATGATCTTCTATGAAATTCCTAATGTCACCTTTGAAGAAAAGGGTTGAAGGTTGGAAAGATGGAATTTATTGTTGGCTAAAGGGAATAGGCATGGTACTCTTTAAGCGAGAAGAATCTATTCTATTTAACTCAAACAATGCAAATAAACTTTAATCAAGTAAGTTGTGTCACCATAGACTAGGTCACATAGATGAAAAATGTATGGAAACCTTGTTGAGTAAAAATATTATGATTGGTCTTTTAGATTATTCTATTGATTTTGAGTTCTATGAACATTCTGTGTTTGGAAAACAAAATGGGGTGAAGTTTTCTTTTAGTAGTAATAGAACTAGAAAGATTTTGGAAGTGATTCATAGTGTTGCTTTGGATCTTGTGGATGTGCCCTTCATTGGTAACACATGGTATTATGTCTCTTTTATTGATGATTACTCTAGGAAATTTTGGTTTTATTTTCCTAGGAAAAAGTTTGAAGTTTCCTGCAAATTTAAGGAGTATATAAGACATTTGTACAAAATAGATGGATAATAAAATAAAAGTTTTGAGATCAAATAATGGAAAAGAGTATTACTCTAAGGAGTTTGAAGAATTTTGTAAACAAGCTATAATTATAAAACAAAAAACTACACCTTATACACTACAACATAATAGCATAGCCAAAGAGATGAAAAGAACCTTAATAAGTAGGGCCAAATGTATGTTAAGTAGTGTATAACTAGTGTAAAGGTTTTAGGCTAAAGATATAAGTGCTACCTATTATCTAATAAATAGGTCTCTTGTGCTTGAGGATAAAACACCATATCAAATGTGGACAAGAAAAAATCATATTGTTTCACATCTAAGAGTATTTGGTTATGAGGCATTTGTTCATGTGCATAAGGAAACATGTTCTAAGCTGGATTATAAACTTGGAACTTAAGTAGTGTACAAATATAGAAAGTATTTTGGGTTGAATTTGTAAGTACCATTTGTTATCTAATAAAGAGATCTCCTACTTCTACACTTGATGATAAATCACCATATGAAATGTGGAAAGATAAAAGTCTTGGTGTTTCACATCTAAGGGTATTTGGTTGTGAGGCATTTATTCATATGCCTAGGGAAAAATGATCTAAGTTGGATTATAAATATGAAAATGTATTTTCTCCCCCCGTTAATGGGGCTAAGGGAGTTGATTCCCTGAAGAAAAGAAGGGAGGCTAGGTGGATGTCGCTGGCAAATGGATGGGTTAAGTTAAACTTCAATGGAGCATAGAAAGGCAATCCAAGAGAGTCTTGTGCTGGTTGTTTGGTGCACAATTGGAAAGGGGAGATCATCAGTAAAGTGGTGAAGAAGTTAGCTCATGGGTCAAATAATGAAGCTGAGTTTTAGGCTCTCATCCTGGGGCATAATCTCTACCATCATCTTAAGGTGTCTAAGGTGGAAATTGAAGGTGATTCCTTAATTGTTATAAATGTAATTAGAAAGAGGGAGATTTTAAATTGGAAACTTAATACATTATTGAGAGAGGCATTAAAAATATTAGAAGGCATTGGGAGTGTGGTAGTTAACCACGTCTATAGAGAGGGAAATGATGAGGTCGACATGTTAGCCAATTTGGCTATCAACTCGCAGCATGCCATTCTATGGGAGGTGAAGGTTAATGATAATGCCCACTCATATCTCTGACATTATGTATTTTCTATGTGCTGTGATGGAGCTGGCAGAGCGTGTGGGTAGCTATTTTTTAAACAATGGCTTGGGTTGGATGGAAATGAAGAGTTGCTAGGCAGTGAATTTCACTTTGGTTTCTCCCTCTTTGTGATTAATGGATACTCCGATTTGGCTGGTATGCTGCAAAAGATAGATGTCCTTTTGGGGGTACATCTCAGATAAGTGAATGAAGTAGGTCTTCAAACTGAAGAGCGGCATTGTCCTATTTTCCATTGAATGGGTCTTGGGTGAGGAATACATGGTGAATGCAAACAGATATAGGGTTAATTGAGATTTAGCTTTGATGTTTTTGGCAGTCCTACTAGACTCAAATGAGGAGACAGAGGTGATTCAGATGTTGATGGAATCCTTTGTGGAAGCAAATTTTAGAGGGGGTTGGAAAGAGGTTCTGGGTGTAGCACGCAGTGGAATTAGGATACCACTTCTGAAGGAATTTCACAGGGTGAATGCAGCTGGGGATGTTGTTGAGTGGAATTCCTTCATCATCAAATCTAGCATTGAGAAGATTATAGGTTGTAGGAGGAGGGCGGCTCATGGAATTTCTTTTCTCAAGAAGCCCATGGGACTTGATGTGGAGGACGATTGGATGCAAGAAATATTGGAAACTTACTATGCGGTGAACAATAATGCTTGAGATTGTTGGCTATGTTTGCTATGATAGATAGTCTAAGTAGGCGGTAAGATAATGTAATGTATAAGCTTAAACTATATATAGTCTAATGTATGATTGTAGCTATTGTAGATAGGTTGTATAGTAGGGATTTTGTTGTGACCTTGATCAGTAGTTTAGGTTGTGGTTTTTTGTTGGTTTTTCAAACTCTGTTAAACTTTCATGTTAAAGCTTTAATATAAATGGGAGCAAACCCCAAGTCTACAATTTATTGATCTAAAAATATATGAAAATGTACTTTCATAGGGTTTGGTGAAAATATAAAAGGGTATAAGCTTTGTGATCCTTTAACTCCAAAAGCTATCTAGTCAAGAGATGTTTTAATGAAATTTAAATTTTTCTCCAAGGATGAATAACCAAAGTAATTAGAGTGCAACAATTTGCATTTTTAGAAAAAAAACTAGAGCAACAAGATGCATTTCTATGTTTTTTCTCTTTTACACCCATGTTTAAACCTTCTCATGTTGTCTTTTACCTTGGTGTGGCTCTTAATGGCAATTTTGATTCCTTCTTCAATTTGATTGTCAATGGGTCAATTATTGATGTCAAATATTATCCTAATGATTGAGTCAACTTGTGAATCTATCTATAAAACCTTGTTTGCTTTTTGAAAAGTTAAATTTAAGCTTAAGAGTGTTTTCCAAGCATCTTGTGGAAATGCAAAGTCTGCTTGCAACCTTACAAGTATTGCTTACTTGCTCAACTATTCTACAAACCTGTAGACTTATAAAGTGTTGTAGAACTCTATCGCCCCCATGCAAGTTTCATAAAATTTACAAATGACCTATGTGGTTTCATGATCTACATCTCTATAAAATAGTGTTAACATTGGAGTCACAAAATTTTGATGCACGCATGTCTTGCAAATCTAGCCTATGCTCCCATACTCTTCTCCTGTGACTACCCATCTATTATGGATTTATGAATTTCACATGCATATCAACAAACTTGCCAACCTGCTCACTTGTTTTGGATCCTTGAAATCTCTCAACTCACTACATCTATAGAGGCCAAGCCACATTTTTCAAACATCGTAAACATGACATCACACCCTTAGAGAAAGTAGGTTGCTGCAAAAAACTAGACACATAATTTATTGCTTTCTTGTATAGAGAAATCACCTTAAATGGAGGAATTTCCTTCTCATTTTTACATTTATTTACACTTTTTTTGAGTCATTGAAGTGATTTTACCAATAGTAAAACAATTTTTCCTTTCCTTTATCATGCATCGTGAAGATTTTCCTTGCATTCATGGAGAGTTTTGAAAAGACATTCACATCTATACAAACTAGAGGATTGCATGTTTTCCTATTTGAGTATTCACTATTGAGTCACATTTATAGGTATTTATCTTAAGATTCTATCCATTCCTTGCTCTCCTAAGTGAAATTGTTATTTGGTTCAAAATCTCACTCCATGAATATGTAACTCAAACCCTAGTGTGTTCCTTTTCCTTCATGAGATTTCTTTGGAGTTTTCAAAGTTAGATTTTTGACTTGGTTTTACATGCCCTAATTTTGTTGTGAGTCTAAATCCTTCATGTTACAATTGATCCTCTTGGTTTTCCATGATTGTTTTGTGTTTTCATGTGTCTCCCCTTTGTCAAGATCATGGAAATATGCTCTCTAAAGCACCCTTATTATTTAAAGTTTTCTCACTACTAAGTTACTCCCATGTTTAACATCTTCATACATTCACATTTGCAGAGTTGTAGAACTCACATGTACATTTACAAAACTTGCTTGATGCAACCTTGCTTCCATGCCCCAAAACCCTATGAAGCGTGTGAAATGTAAAACTTTAGAATATCCCAACACCTAAGCAACTTTTGTAACTTGCTTACTTGCTTTTGCATCTTACAATTTTACAATATTTGTACTCTGCAGAATTGCAATCCTTTTGTGCATCTAAGAAAATAGCCTATTGCTTCCTTTCTCATGTTCTCTGTACTTTTGTAATGCTTATGCTTGATGGATTACAAACTTTTCATAAAACTAAGAAAATTTTTCACTGCTCACCTATTCCTACATGCCATATTCCCACAATCTTTCTATTTGCAAACTAACTTCCCATAGAATCCAAAAAAATTACCTTTTAATCTCCACCCTCCATTCAAATTTAAATGATTTAATCCTACCCATCCACTTGCACTCACCCTAGCATCAAATTCTCTCCATGCATCCACTTACCCTCACTTGATCAAGAGTGCACTTATTTGCATCTCATTTCCCATGCAAGTTAAGATAATCTTAGTCATCCATCATGAGAATCAATCATCTTCATCCATTTGTGTCAATCACAACCCTCTACAACTAGCTTGTCCTACAAACAAGCAAATCATAGACATCCAATCTCATGAGATAATCACAACCCTCTAAATCCAATATTTAATCTAAACCCTTCATCCATTTGCCAAAATCTATAAAAACCTCATTAGAAGGGCATCCATACCATAACTAGAAGTGAAGATACATGCTACCAAATTAAGAAGTCTTTTAAAAAGAGAAATCAAACATTCTATCTCAACTTACTTTTAAATCCATCTTGAGCACATGAGAGCATCGAGGTTTTTATGGGTGAGATATTTGCTTATTTCTTCCAAATTGTTATATGACCTTTTTGCTCAATTGGAGGTAATTGCTAGGTTTAGAGTAGGATTTGTGTTTCTTATGTGTTTCTCCTTCTTTCCATCTAGATTTTTGCATTCTGTGTGTTGGGACCCAAAATAATGGCAACATAAAACTCAAACATTCCTAAAGCACCTAGGCTAGGGACTGTCGTCAGGGTGATAGGAAGAGGTTTATTAACAAGTTTTGGGTGATTTTGGCCAATTAATAGGAGTGGGTAAACTCCTCTGCTCTTCGAGCTCAGCTTCAACTCTGGAGGGATATTACAAGGGGGTTTTATACCTGAGTAGGTATTAAAATCAAACCAGATGAACAACTAAAAATAAGAACAACCAAACCTAGATTTTTCTCTTAGCCCCAAATTTGTTACTAAACTAAGCAAAGCTGGTTGTTGTATGACCCCTATATAGCTGATAAATGCAATCCTATACAATGAGGATGCATGAAGACTACTTTTGCTTCTAAAAATAAGATGTATAATTTTTGTTTTGAAGATGGGTGATCTAAGGCTACTTAAACTAGTGCCTATCCGTTGGGCTGTAGAGTCAAATGTAAATAGAGGAAAACAATCATATAAAAGTGTATAACTGCCTGCTTGACATATCAAATGCAAAGAAATCACAACCAGATTATTGAAAATACTTAAGAATCACACACCATACCAAGTTTTTTCCTATGCAATACTAAAATGATCATTCACAAAGCTTGGGAATGAATTAAGAACTGTCACCTTCATCAAATCAAAGCTTACAATCACACCATGAAATGTGGTAAAAGAAAACTAAAACTGTGGTTACAGTTTACTAAGAAAAACACCTACAGTAATGGAGAAAAACAATAATTTGATACAAATATTTGAATTGTATTACATACACTTCATGATTGATTCATGTATAAACATAGCTTGCACAATATCCTTTATTAATTTGCCTCTTGGAGTTCACAATCCTACTGAGCAAAATGCAAAATGACCAACCCCTAACACAAATTATAACCCTGCATATATAGCAATTGATTGCACTCATTCCCAGTGCAACACTCAGTCAAATGAGTACGCACCATGATGAATTAAATTCAAGCCTAGATATCTCAAAAGATTTGCACGTTGGGATTGCAAACCCATACTCTGTCACTTCTGAAAATGTCAAAAAGAAGACTTTTCACATGCCTTGTGTACTTGGGGCAATAATGAGGGAAGGTTCCAATTCATTTCTTGGCACCTACAATCTTTGACATATCTGATATGTCCTCTGTGCATTAAAGAATTTCACTGCACCACTCACTTGCACAACATTGTTCTGTAGGCTCATTAAATTCTGGATACAAATCAGTATTTCTACCCCTGCAATCAAGGCATACATCTAAGGAATTATCTACTTTTGGTATTGATAGCATTTCTAATGTGTTGTCCTTCTATTCTATTTTGAAGCAACTAATTACTGATTGTACCCTTTGGCATTTTCTACTCTTTCTTGAGCATCTAGGTCATCATTTTTGCCTTATCAGCAAATTTGTATTTTTAGGACCTTGACTTGTGGCTTGGTTTTCCTCTTTCCTCTTATCTTTTCATTCAGTCAATAAAAGTATCTTTCTTTGAACTTTGAACCCATTTTCCACTTATTTTCCTTTATCGACAAATCTTTGATTTGAAGAACCTGAGCCATTTTTCCTTTATCAGAAAAATATAACAATTTAGAATTTTGCCCTTTATCTCTCTATTATCAAGAAATTCTTCATTTCTTAAACCGAGCCTTGTCTTCACATCTTTGACTTATCGTAAAAAGTATCGCTTGCCAATTTTTTTCCTTACTTCTCCTTTGTCGGCAAAATATTGGTTTCATGAACCAAGAACCTTGCTGCCTTTTATCGATAAAAAGCCCTCCTGCCGCACGTTTTCTTCTTTTCCTTCATTGTCAGTGAAAAAGCCTATTGGTGAACTACTGAAATATTGAACTACTTCATTGGTTCGGCTTTCCACCGATTTCTTGACAAAGGGAAACATTACACTTTCATGCCTTAGTCATTTTTGCCAGAATTTGCCTTGTCGGTAAAATTATCCTACACCGAACCAACCATACTTTGTCAACTCTTTTGTCTTTCATCGATAGCCTTCTGCCTTTATCATTTTGCCTTATCAGCAAAATGAAACATTCTTGAACTTGGCCTTCATTCTTCATGCTTCTCCTTTATCGGTGAAATGGCCATCGGGAGAACTCCCTATCGGTGAACCGTCGGGTTCTTGAACAATTCCTTTCACTGATAGAAGAGCCCTTTTCACCTTTTATTTACTTTGTCGCAACACTCTCCCCTTATCCTCTATTGCTTTATTGATGAATCGGCTAAAAGCCAAACTACTAAAAAATTAGGAAGTTCAGAAGAAGCCCAATTTGTCGATAAAGGCAAAACATGAAAAATATTCTAAGGGAAAGACCAATTTTTACTAAGGCAAAAAGCACAAGAACCAGACTTTGAAGAAGCATAACTTCTTCATTTCAAGGAATTTTAACATGATTCAAAAGGCAAAGTTGCTCAGAATTGAAAAATCTATCCAATGGTGACATCTGCTAGAAATTTTGCATAGGACCTCTAGATTTTTTGGGGGCAAAATGGGCACAATGAGAAGTGGTTTTTCTTGGCTCTAACACTATGTATTCTAGCACACTCAATGGGACCTCAATAATGTTTGTGGTTGCAAGTCATTTTGACATGTTTTTCATAGGCCTTTATGCTTTGAAGTTATGATTTCTATACAATGACACATCCATTGTCCTTTTTGGTGCATCTATAAATCTTCGCATATCCATATGATACATGGCATATCCATTATGTGTGTTTACAGGGGTTGTTTTCCCTTGGTTTCTTGGGGTCTCTAACTATTTTTGGTCTTGCAAGGGTCTTTAGGCTCATTTTAACTTCACAAATGTTGTGTATCAACTTAGGTCCTTTGTGGGTGTTTTGTTAGCTAGGGTTGTGAGATTTTTATCCTCTAACTAGGGTTTTAGCATAGAGTTTTCAATAACTACGTCATAGTAGGAGTCATGTTACTAACTAGTGTCTAACTAGAGTTTGCATGTTGTTTTCCATTTATTGTCTTTGCAAGGTTTTTCTACTAATCTCTTATTTGTAGGAAAATTGGCATTTGTGTCTAATCTTTAGTATATGCATTTGATTTTTAGTGTACCTTCCAAAACCTTCAACATATTTGTCTCTCAACTTCTTTTCTACATCATAGTGTATCTATATAATCTTTAGTGCATTTATCCAATTCTTGGTGAAATCATGTAAATACTCCATTTCTGTTGGTAAATGTTTTTTCTCTATTTCAATGTGTCTATTTAATATTCAATGTATTTGTTTTATTTTTGGTGTATGTCTCTATTTTGGTGTGTCCATTCTATTATTGTTTTTTTAGGTTTTTCTTAATTTTGGCCTACAAATCCCTAATATGCTAGGTTTGATTGATATTTTTCTACTATCCTAACTCCATTCTTGCAAAAATCATGAGTCTAATGCAAAAATATTGAGAAACTACTACCTTGCAGTGTTGTAAGTTTGTTTATTGAAGACCAGACCTTCAAACTATTTCAATCACATTTTTTATTAATAAGGGGAGTTAACTTTGTTTTTTGTGTTTGTTGTGCAAGTTGGTTATGTATTCTCTCCTCTTGCACCATGAGGTGATCTTGAGGATAAAAAATAACCCCCGCTTGTTTGTCTTGTTTTTGTGTTCATGAGTTTGTTGTGTATGCTCTCCTCTCACTCCGTGACATGATCTTGAGGATCAAAAACAACCTCTTCACTAGTGTCACCTAAGGCCAGTACATATGCTCTTTCCTTGCACTTTTGATTGATTATGGAAATCAAAATCAAGTGTTCCTTTTTATTTTTCATTTTCTTAGGGGCTTAGTGACTTGGATTTAATCACTAAGCACTAGCCAAACCATGTGTTCTGGTGGGGTATCTAAATTTGAGGGAGGAATTTTATTCTTATCTAAGAAAACATGTGTTTTAAGCATGCATTAATTGAGGTGGTTTCATCCCCTAATTTTCCCATGATTTCTTATTCTTGGTGCAGCTCTTGTTTAATAGGATGAAGTGAAGTGAGAAGGGATTTGACCCTAATCACACCCCTTAGAGAAACTTGGACTAATTTTATGGACTTGGGCTTCACATACCTATAGGTATATTGAGGGCTCCTTAGAAATACTTTTCAAGCCTAGTATAAGAAACATCTCAATCATTTGTAACTTGTGATGCATTGGTAAGCAGTTAGCCTAAAGAAGTTACTCGCATCGTACTTTTAGAAATAGAATAGTAGGATACATGTATGGTCCTAATCCTCTGTGGTTAATGCTCTGAGATATTGGACCAATATTATTTATGACCAAGTCAAGTATATTTATGAGCTCACAGCCAAACAATCCCATTTTACTAGCATAGGGTGTTCACATATTTTCTTTATTTTTATTTTTACGTTAAAATCATGTTGATCCCAAAACCTTGAGATCTAAACACATAAAAGAAAACATCTTAAAATCAACATCCTAGATCCAAATTCTCAAATTAACATCTCAAAACCAACATCCTAAAGTCACGTCTTAAAATCAAATCCAAATGTAAATCCTAAATTCAAAATCAAGACCAAAGACCTAAAGTATATTTACATGTAACCCACCACAAGATGGCAAGCTAGATTGAACATGGAGATTAATGAAGAAAAGCCCTTTCTCCCAAGCCAACCATTTTCTCAAATTCCTTATATCGGAGAACCCTCTTTCCAAAGGGTATAGATAGTGATGTATATAATACGAGCCTCCCTAACCAAAGTGAATATTCCCATGATTATCACAATTTTTTTGGCTCAAAAAAAGACATTCCATGTTAGATAGGTTCATGCAACAAAATAAAGACAACATGCTTAGACACCTAATTGAATTAGGGGAATTAGGGGCTAAATTGCCCTCGAACTATAACCTTGAAAACCTTAACAACATAGTGCACCTTGAACCATCAAACCAAAATCATGACAACATCATATACCAAGAACCCACACATCTCAACCATGATAACACCAATAACCATTTAGATCAAAACAATAATGAAAATGTAAAGGCCTCTTGTCATTAAACATAAAACTTACATGATCCCCAAATCTGTTACATCCCCAACTTTGACTATATTTAACTTTTACTTTTTGTGAGATTAATTGGATCAGTAATCATAGATTAATGATTTGACGTTTATGGAAAATGTCAAGATAAATCATTAGTTATATGGATTATGATTAATGTTATTAAATTAGACATGAGATTACATGTGATGGAACCATATAAAAGTTTTCACGGCTCTGATATTTTTGTCCTCAGGCTTATTTCATTAGGGTAGAAAGTCCTTGGCATAGGGTTCTTCTTTTTGCACGCTAAGTAAGGTATTTTGAGAAAAATCCCTTAAACCCTAAACCCTTGTGCCAAGACGGTAGTAGAAGTCACATTCATTATATTTCCATGTTGACCACTTATCCCCTGTTACCCAAGCTCTTAAGTTATTTCCTTATGTCCCCCAGAACGTTATTTGACTAGCCCCTCGCCATACTGTCATCGCCTTTGGTCCGCACCCAAAAGCTTCATTTTAAAGAAATCGACCCAGTGGCCCTCTTTTCCTAGTAGGAAAAAGATATTTTTAAGATGTATATGCCAAGGTCCAGACCCACTAATTCTTTTTTACATGTGCCGATTGTGGATTCATTTCTGCCAATTCGCTAATAATAAAATGTTGATGGAGTAGGTGCCTGCAGAACTATGGAAGGGGCAACAACTAGCCGGTGATTGTCTTGTATCAAAAGGAAAGAGAAGTGGTGGGTTCTTGGCTCTATAGGGTGGCCCTTTTTATATTTTCTGACGTTCTACCATACTTCACCAAGGGGTCTTTCTAGGCGGCCAAGGAATGATAGAAACCTGACACATGGTTTTCTAAAGGACGAGACTGATGCATTAAAAGAAAAGGACCCGACGAGTCACAATCCTAAGGGACTTGATCGCTTTTGGGGAACTGTCCTGTTCACATGAAGTTGACCTAACAGTTCTCCATTGTTCCACCAAGATCATATCTCCAGCCATATCCTTCGAATGCGGAATTGTGGATGGTGTCTTAACTATACTGCAAAGGGGATATTTTCTCGGGATCACAGTTGGGGAAGCTATCCATGTGGCCAGTCATCATTGGGAAAAACAAACAATACCCTCCTACCGTGTAAAAAGGCCTAATCAGCATCGTGGAGTCAAGCCATCTAGGACCGTGATCGATGGCTCAGATTCAAAATTATGATAGAGGGATGTGTTGGCACTGGATCTGATGATACTTTATTATGGGCATTAATTTATCAGGTGTGTGCAGGGTCTCCATCTCCACCACTACAAAGGAATTTACTAACTGAAAGATTGGCTTATGTAGGCTCGACCTTTAGAAATCTGTGCTTCTACCAGGAATGACATTCCATCTGCTGTGTGATAAATTTTGACATGATGACAGTGCTAAAATGATGAAATCGAGACACCTGACCTAACATCTTCAATGCAAGAAGTGATGTTCTTAGTTAAGCAGAATTATTAAATCCAATCTTTATGTTCATTTTGGTAATCTTCAAAAGATTTCTGTTTATGGTAGAAATACTTCGAAATGACTGGAATTTATTAAACTAAAGATGTGCGGATGTGTGCTTGCTTCCTGGAATTTCTATAAATAGGTAATTGCTGATGTTGCTTCATACACTATTTAAAACGTGCTGATACTATGGCTCTCCCCTACATTTGTATGTTCTTTTTGCTCCCCTATTCTATCAGATTCTCCTCCCTATTTTCATGGTTATCAATATGTCCCTACCAAATTAAAGGAGTTAGAGACTTCTTCTCCTATAGAATAGGGGGGATTGGAAAGATTTCAGGGCAGTGGCAATATTTTACAAATCTCTATGAGTGTTTCTTCTTCCTACTATTTCATCCAGATTTGGACCACAGGTTTTAATCTCTAGATTCCAGTCATTCCTTATGTTTGTGATTTGGCAGATTAGAATCATGTACAGAGGAAAAACATTTCTCTCTCTACTCTCATCCCTTTTCTACTTTTCCTAACAAAGCATCATCTCTAGTTGTAGGGATGTTTCCTCTCCAGATGTGGCATATGAAGATAGAAAGCTCCCCAATTGTTGTTGTTGTTGCTCCTCTTGCTAGATAAATGCCATAGCCATGTCTAGCCTGATGTGTTTTCATCTGGTTTTTGTCTGGTAGAGCTGGTTGGTAACCACTCAATCATGAAAGATGAATCACATCCTTGCAATGGACAACCGACATAAAGCGAAGAACTCCAGTTAATTGAGTTTTCTTCTGATATTGTTCATTGCAATGTTTCTCTTTCTTGGTGGATAATCGGGGTAGTGAATGCTCCTATTGAACAAATAGATGGCATACGATGGGTATGTGAGCTCTAACGACATTTAACAAATAGTCACCCATTAGCGTCATGACCTATTTTTCCCGCCAAAATTGAGAGGACATGCAGTTTGAAAGCAAGTACCTCAGCATGTGTGGGTACCAATGGAAGTATCTCCATACAGTTATGAAATGGTTACACCGACATCTTGTTGCATCTTCATCTTCTAGTTACGCAAATTTGTAACTTCTTTTGTCTTGAAGCCTAAAGCTTGTCTACTCCCTTGTTTCTATAAAAGGGGATTCAGGGCTTGTGAAAATTATTGGTTCAAGGTCATGTCTCCAGACTTAGTTTGAAATGTGAGATCAATATGATTAAGGAGGAGTTGTATATAGTTATTTTTCTGCAATAAAATCAGTTGTCTATTTTCAAGTCTTCATTTTGAGTTTTAAGATTTCTTGATATTACTGTAAAGGCTATGTTGTGATTCAATGGACAGTTTACTTTACAAATTTTGTTGAGTTTTAGAGTGTACTATCTCCTACTTCATGTACATAGTTCTACATTTATGAATAAATTTGATTAAGGATCATTTTATTCATCATCACAGTCTTTCCTGTGTTTGTGTATTCTTCTTGTGGCATTTACTCAGGTAGTAAAATAAATGGTTGCAAGAGAATATTGAATGTAGTATTGGTTTACAGGGATAACTAAGCATGGTTAACTCTAAAACTAGTAAGATACTTTTAATGTAAGGCATTATTATATCTTTATAGTAAACTGGGATTAATTACATAATAGTTCTTTAAGTTTATGTTAGTTTCTTGACTCTATGACCCTTGGATAGGCACTGATTTATTGATGAATACTATACTATGCTTACACTCCCTTAATCACCCTCATCATTTTAAAAAGATCAAAACATATTCCCTTCTAGTAATAGGTTTTTAGATGATATTTTCATTTTCCATGTTCCTTTGCAAAGAATAAGGTTGAAGCTTAAGAATCTAGCCCATTACTTTACTTTATCAGAAATTCTTTAAGCAATAAGCAATCTAGAAGGAACATATCTGTTATAGAAACAATGTTATTGAGCAAGTATTCAAGGACCCCCATCCATTTGAGTAGAACACTGTTTTCAGAAAGAGGAACACCCTCCTTGGTCCTACAAAGCCTAAAGTACAGAGGAAAAGGGATTGAAACCCCATTTCCTATTCATTGGCCAATCCCTCGAGGTAGATCAGTTATTAGAAATGGCTATTGTATAGATCTATTTGCTTGAGATCAGGTTGGGAATTTAAAACAACCAACAGATTGGTGACTCCGCTGGGGAATAAAATAAGAACTATGTCTTATCCTAAAAGTATATTTTCCCTTGCAATTACCAACATTCTTAAAGCTAAGGATCAAGAAGCTTCTATCCAGTTGAGCCACCAATAGATCTGTGACTCTAATGGGACATGAAGATAGAACTATGTTTTATCCTGAGGTCTTAGCTAAATTGGTCCCCATATGTGTTGAAGAGTTAGAGGTCAAATTGTTATGTTCCTTACAAGAAAAGGATGGCGACTCTACTATTTTTTCATAGTTGAGAAAGATTCAAACCTACTGCATAGGTTTTTATGCTAAGATGTTATGTATAACTCTACTATAGAATAGGATTCAGAAGTTGATTTTAAAGGAAAGTGCTATACTTTCAAGGTTCATTCCTCTATGAGCAGAGGTGGCAACTTTATGAAAGAAGAGATCTGGTGATGTAGTCTAGTGTTCTAGATTTTTTTTAGAACAAAACTTATGCCATTAGCAAAAGTTCTCTTCAGGTATTTTACAAGGCTTGAAAAAACTTTTCTAGAAATTTAAGATGTGTACTTAGCAATCACATTTCTTTTATCAAGGTCGATTTGTGATGGAAAGGTATAAGGCTATTGACTTCAATAATATTTGTGGGTTTCCAAACCATGTGCCTAATGAAGTTAGAGGTCAGGTAACAAAGTTCAATAATGACAAATCCAAAACAGCTAGCAGCTATTTACAAGAATTTTGTGACTTAATGGGAGATTGTGAAATAGATCATGAGGATGTAGTGATAAAGTTGTTTGTTCAAACATTTAAAGGAGAAGTTAGAGATTGGTTTGCATGTCTACCCAATTAGTTTATTCTTTCATGGCAAGATTTAAGGTTTGCTTTTATGGAACAGTTTGGGGAAAGAATAGATGTCGGTTTATTGATCAAAGAGCTCATGCAGATTGAGAAGAAGATAAAGAATCAATCCCAGCTTTCAACTTAAGATTTGCCAAAACAGTGAGGGATATTCCTGAAAATATTAGGCCTAATGAGGCTATGTGTTTGATCATATATCTAGGTGCATTCAATGAAGAAGATAGTTATCTGCCAAGAGGTAGAAGCCCTACTACTATGAGGCAAGCATATTCTTTGGCCATGAATATAGAAAATAATTTAAAACATACAAAGATAAAGGATTGTGAGTTTATGGGAAGTAGCTATAAAAGGAAGAATGGATCCATTTGTATCCCCATTTGCCAAAAGGGAGATAAACTGGATAGCTCAAATCAACCCATGTGAGATCAATCAATACATAGGACTCAATATACTAAAAGGGGTAGGGATTATGATCAGAATAGAAGAGTTCAAAGTCTATATAATCCTATTACTCATTCTTCCCCTTATTATCAAAATGAGAGGAAATCCCCAGATCCTTATAGGGCAACTTATGAGATAATTGATACCCAGGCGTATAAAGAAACATCAATTAAGGAGGTTCCTTTGTCTTATGAATATATAGCAAGTTGTGAGGATATTTCCCTTGTTTATGAAGAGGTATATCTTGTATCAAATGACAAGATTTCATCTCCTAGAGAAGCAGCTTGTTTTGAGCCTAAATGGTAGGAAGGATTGGTTTTTACCAATAGTACAAAAGGTAGTGAGCAATTATTAGAATGCTCACATCAGACTTGTGGAAGCTCTAAGTCGGATGATGATACAAGCTATCAGGAGAGTGATATTGAAGAATGTGTAAGCACAATGCATGTAAGAGACAACCCACTTTATGATGAGCCTATAGATTTATCAGTAATAAAAGGTATGGAGCCTTATGGATACAAAGATAATCTACTCTTTGAAGAATACCCCAGGGAGGCTAATGAATTGATATTAGTTCAACATGCAGAAGTATTTGGGGGAACAAATGCTTCATTAATGGATCAGGGTCTAGATTTCAGTTCTAGTGGTGCTTCCCAGTCCCATACTCACCATCAGGTTGAATGGCTAGTTCAAATACTAGAAAATAGAATCAGAGTATCAGATTTTAAGGAAAAAACTAAGTATGATTGTTTTAGGTTTGACACTAACTCAACAAAAATTGAAAACTCCCTCAATACCAACTATAAAGTGGATTATGATTGCTGTCATTTCCTAGATATATGCAAAAAATAGAAATCAGGAAATAATAGTTATTTTAAGTGGTTGGATATGATTGAACCATGTGTTGAATCTCTTTTTAACAACAATATATTTTAATTATCCATGGTTCAAAACAACTGGGGAGACTCTAAAGAAAATAAAAATAGTTGTCCAATGAGTTATCCAAGTATCCATATCCGAAGCAAGTTGGATTTCTGTGAAGTTTTTAGAAGCAGCCTAATGAAGTCATTAGAGAACAAACTATTTGATAGAGGCAGGCTCAGCTTTTTCTCTACATAATGGCCTAGGGCTGTTATGTGTTTGGTCTACTCCTCCAGAGTTTTTATGTAATCTCGTCCTGTTTAGGTTGAACAAGTGTCCCCAACTAGAGCCACTGATGGAACCATATAAAGTTTTTCACGGCTCTGATATTTTTGTCCTCAAGCTTATGTCATTAGGGTAGAAAGTCCTTGGCATAGGGTTCTTTTTGTATGCTAAGTAAGGTATTTTGAGAAAAATCCCTTAAACCCTAAACCCTTGTGCCAAGAGGGTAGTAGAAGTCACATTCGTTATATTTCCATGTTGACCGATTATCCCCTATTACCCAAGCTCTTAAGTTATTCCCTTATGTCCCCCATAACATTATTTGACTGGCCCCTCGCCATACTGTCACCACCTTTGGCCCACGCCCAAAAGCTTCATTTTAAAGAAATCGACCCAGTGGCCCCCTTTTCCTAGTAGGAAAATGATATTTTTAAGATGTATATGCCAAGGTCTAGCCCCACTAATTCTTTTTATAGGTGTCGATTGTGGATTCATTTCCGTTAATCCACCAACAATAAAATGTTGATGCAATAAAATGTTGATGGAGAAGGCGCCTGTGGAACCGTGGAAGGGGGCGACAATTGGTCGGTGACTATCTCATATCAAAAGGAAAGAGAAGTGGTGGGTCCTTGGTGCTATAGGGAGGCCTTTTTTTATATTTTTCGATGTTCTGCCATACTTCACCAAGGGGTCTTTCTAGGTGACCGTGGAACGACGGAAACCTTTCATGTGATTTTCTAAAGGACGGGACTGATACATTAAAAGAAAAGGACCTGACATGTCACAATCCTAAGGGACTTGATCGCTTTTAGGGAATTGTCCTATTCGCGTGCAATTGATCTAACGGTTCTTTGCTAGTCCGCCAAGATCATATCTTCGGCCATATCCTTCGAATGCAGAATTGTGGATGGTGTCTTAACTATACTGCAAAGGGGATATTTTCTCAGGATCACAGTTGGGGAAGCTATCCAAGTGGCTGGTCATCATTGGGAAAAACAAATAATACCCTACTACTGGATAAAAAGGCCTAATCGGCATCGTGGAGTCAAGCCAGCTAGGACCGTGATCGATGACTCAGATTAAAAATTATGATAAAGGGATGTGTTGGTGCTGGATCTGACAATACTTCATTATGGGCATTAATTTCTCAGGCATGTGTAGGGTCTCCATCGCAGCCACTACAAAGGAATTTACTAACTGAAAGATTGGCTTATGCAGGCTCGACCTTTGGAAATTCATGCTTCTACTAGGAATGACATTCCATCTGGTGTGTGATGAATTTTGACATGATGACAGTGCTAAAATGATGAATTCGAGACACCTGACCTGGCATCTTCAATGCGAGAAGTGATGTTCTTAGTTAAACAGAATTATTAAATCCAATCTTTCTGTTCATTTTGGTAATCTTCAAAAGATTTCCATTTATGGTAGGAATGCTTCGAAATGACTGGAATTTATTAAACCAAGGATGTGTAGATGTGTGCTTGAATCCCAGAATTTCTATAAATAGGCAATTGTTGGTGTTGCTTCATACACTGTTTAAAACTTGCTGATAGTATGGATCTCCCCTGCTTCTGTATGTTCTTTTTGTTCCACTGTTCTATTGGATTCTCCTCCCTATTTTCATGGTTATCAATATGTCCCTACCAAATTAAAGGAGCTAGAGAATTCTTCTTCCATAGAATAGGGGGAATTAGAAAGATTTCAAAGCAGTGGCAATATTTTACAAATCTCTGAGCATTTCTTCTTCCTACTATTTCATCCGGATTTGGACCACGAGTTTTAATCTCCAGATTTCCATCATTCCTTATGTTTGTGATTTGGTAGATTAGAATCACGTGCAGAGGGAAAACATTCCTCTCTCTTCTTTCATCCCTTTTCTACTTTTCCTAAGAAAGCATCATCTCTAGTTGTAGGGATGTTTCCTCTCTAGATGTGGCATATGAAGATAGAAGCTCCCCAATTGTTGTTATTTCTGCTCCTCTTGCTGGATAAATGGCGTAGCCATGTCTAGCCTAATGTGTTTTCATCTGGTTTTTGTCTGGTAGAGTTGGTTGGTAACCACTCAATCATGAAAGATGAATCACATCCTTGCAATGGACAATGAACATAAAGCGAAGAACTCCAGTTAATGGAGTTTTCTTCTGATATTGTTCCTTGCAACTTTTCTCTTTCTTGGTGGATAATTGGGGCAATGAATGCTCCTATTGAACAAATAGATAGCATATGATGGGTATGTGAGCTCTAACAACATTTAACAAAAAGTCACCCATCAGCATCACAACCTGTTTTCCCCGCCAAAATTGAGAGGATACACAGTTTGAAAGTGGGTACCTCAGCATGTGTGGGTACCAATGGAAGTATCTCCATACAGTTATGAAACAGTTACACCGGCATCTTGTCGCATCTTCATCTTTTGGTTACACAAATTTGTAACTTCTTTTGTCTTGAAGCCTGAAGCTTGTCTGCTCCCTTATTTCTATAAAAGGGGATTCAGGGCTTGTGAAAATTATTGGTTCGAGTTCATGTCTCTAGACTTAGTCTGAAATGTGAGATCAATCTGATTAAGGAGGAGTTGTATATAGTTAGTTTTCTGCAATTAAATCAGTCGTCTATTTTCAAGTCTTCATTTCGAGTTTTAAGATTTCTTGATATTACTATAAAGGCTATTTTGTGATTCAATGGACAGTTTACTTTACAAATTTTGTTGAGTTTTAGAGTGTACTATCTCCTACTTCGTGTACATAATTCTACATTTATGAATAAATTTGATTAAGGATCATTTTAATCATCATCACAGTCTTTCATGTGTTTGTGTATTCTTCTTGTGGCATTTACTCAAGTAGTAAAATAAATGACATTATTATATCTTTGCAGTAAACTGGGATTAATTGCATAATAGTTCTTTAAGTTTATGTTAGTTTCTTGACTCTATGATCCTTGGATAGGAACTGATCTATTCATGAATACTATACTACGCTTACACTCCCTTAATCACCCTTATCATTTTAAAAAGATCAAAACATTTTCCCTTCCAGCAATAGGTTTTTAGATGATATTTTCATTTTGCATGTTCTTCTACAAAGAATAAGGTTGAAGCTTAAGAATCTAGCCCATTACTTTACTTTATCAAAAATTCTTTAAGCAATCTAGAAGGAACATATCTGTTATAGAAACAGTGTTATTGAGCAAGTATTCAAGGACCCCCATCCATTTGAGTAGAACATTATTTTCAGAAAGAGGAACACCCTCCTTGGTCCTACAGAGCCTAAAGATCAGAGGAAAAGGGATTGAAACCTTATTTCCTATTCGTTGGCCAATCCCTCGAGACAGATCAGTTATTAGAAAGGGATAGTTTATAGATTTGTTTTCTTGAGATCGGGTTGGGAATTTAAAACCACCAATAACATGTAATTGAGATTATTTTAGTATGATCCATAGTGATTTGATGATGATACATTGATAATGGTTTTGAATGATTATGAGTGTAACCAGGAAAAGAGACTTCCAATTTCGAGAAGGGAAGGAGAGTATCACCCATGAGAAGGAAATAGATGTTACGAAAAAAGACAAGTTCACATCTAAATTTTCAAAGTTGTTCTTTATGTGAACCATTGCAAGATTGGGTATGTTTTAGTCATTCTCCCTTGTTTAGTCGATTTTGATCTAACTAATTTTCATCATGTCAAGTTAGGGTTTCTTGGCATCTTTTATGTCGATCTGACTAAATAAATGTTCTAGAAACATTATTGTTAGTTGGAGTT
This sequence comes from Cunninghamia lanceolata, assembly GCA_027924645.1. Classification (NCBI taxonomy): domain Eukaryota; kingdom Viridiplantae; phylum Streptophyta; class Pinopsida; order Cupressales; family Cupressaceae; genus Cunninghamia; species Cunninghamia lanceolata. The sequence continues at coordinate 186,949 of BSBN01000386.1, forward strand.
AGCCATTGTCTTTGTTGGGGCTATCCTATATGTTTATTTATTACGTTTGTGAATATCGATTTATTTACTCTAGATATTCTACTAAGATTGCGACTTGGGGAGTGAACCTTGACCCCTCATTCATATTTTGGGTGCTTCTTGATGCTATTGTTGGTAATGCTATCTTGGTGATAGTATAGATTACCATATTGTACTTATAGTATATTTTTTGATGTATGTATATATGTATTATGTGGTTTATCATTATTTCACCACCTTTTGCTGTGATAATTATCTAGTGATTTATTACCACTACATGCTCATAGCTTACGTAGCCCATGTTACTCGAAGTATGGAGGAGTGGGAGAAGTGTTTATGAAATCCCATCCGACCCATGATTGTAGCAAAATCAAGTGCTACATGTTCTCGATGGGAGGGAATTTAGGTGATGGTGGAACTATTCCTGCGAGAGTGGGAATGAGAGTGGAGGCTCTTGATACCTCTACCATAAAAGAGACATTTAGTTAGTGTTTTTGGGTATCGAAAACGAGGAGGATGGAGCTCTGGGTGAAGAGTAGGAAGCCGAGAGAAGTGTAAGCTCAAAGAAAGGCATAGCTATGAATACATTTGTTGATAGACTACACATATTGACTCAGGTACTCTATTGACTGTGTAATACACATTATAATACTATAGTACAATGATAAGTTGTTGCTATTGGCTATAAAGGCTAAAACCTTTTATTAATATTATTTTGACTATGATAGTCCGTCAAGGCCATGAGGCTGAGGATTGGAATCTTTGTATTAACTATGATAGTCCGTCAAGGCCATGAGACCGAGGACTTGGAACTATATTAGTATCAGTTGGAAACTTGTATGTGCCTATATGGCTGAGACATATGATATTTGAATGGAAGCTATGGAGGCCGATAAGACCGATAGTATATTACACTACTGTAGCAATATATGAATATAACCACGGCCATGGTAATGACTGGTATTCAAGTAATCTTTACTCAAGGCTATGAAGTCTTTAGTCTTTATATAAGGTTAAATCGAAAGCCTGACACTTGCCATGCTTTTGAGCTAACCTGGTAATTGGCTGAGAGCCACTCCACTTATTCTATGTGCTATATCTTTCTCAAAACAATGTTGTAGACTGAACTTTAAGGTTCTTGGCATAAGATATATACTATAAAGATTTCTTTATAGATGCTTTATGTACATGCCTTCAGTTGTCTCTTGATAGAAAGAGAGTAGTAGGCTCTTCATTAATCATTAAAGATGACTAAGTTGGTAATGATAACATTACCACACTATGAGTATATATATATATATATATATATATATATATATATATATATATATATATATATATATATATATATATATATATATATATATATATATATAATGAACCTTGGATATGAGATACAATACATAGATGTAATCATGCATTATCTTTGGAAAGAAAACAATATAGCAGGGTAGCTCAATTATTGTGTTATCTTTTGAATACTATTTATAAAGATAGAAGGCATTATTATTACCTATCAAGTCTCTAGTAGACTATGAATATTTCTATGACAAAAGTTGATATATTTATTGTTATCTTGAGGAACTAATGATTTTATAGTGACATTGGGACTGGAGATGATAGATCTCTTAGTACACCCTGACACTATGGTAAAGTATGAAACTTGTTTTACAAAGGAATTGTTGATTTGAATGGGCCATGTTTTAGTCAACAAGGATTAGATGGAGATCCATTAATCTAAACAATTATTCAAACTCATCTCATAGAGATGTTATCCACAACTAATTTTGTGGTAGGGAGCCAAGAACTTATATACTTAAGAAAGGGATAGAGTGACGAGGAATCATAGATTCCATGTTGTAGATGCAATGAGAAAACTAATGAAATGAACTCCAGGAAACAGAGTTAGAAGTCTAAGGTGATGGACTAAATCTATGACTAGAATGGGTCAACCAAAAATATTGTAGGATGAGATAACTTCTAAGTCAAGTTAGAGGTGCGTGAACATTCGAATACATTCATTGCGAAATGTTTGTTTATATTAATACTTTGGCCAAAGTAATGCATTCATCTCTGCATGCATTAGTCGGTTCACTATGCTCCAGATGGCATAACCATCCAATAGTGTCATACATAGAGTGGATCTAGAGTTGTATGACTGTGATGAGTTATGAATGACACAACACTAGAACTAAGCTGGCAAACCTTATGTTTCCTTATATCTACTTCCTTCATGAAGGGTAGGGCCACTTCTAGGTAGGAAGTTGTGTGAGGGACCACTGGTCTGTGGTTGGAGGAAAAGCACTCAAGTGATGCTCTCCTTCCCTAGCAGATGACAAGCTGAGACTTATGAAGACGGATATCAATACTCCAGATGTAGTATATTCTATTATATGACTGGACAGTCAAAATTTTATGTAAAACTTGTCATTATTACCATGAGCAAAACATTATGATTGTAAAGTGAAGGAAATCACTATTATGTTATCTTTGAATATGTTGTAAATTTCAGTTTTGACATTATTTAGAAAAGATATGCATTTAATTATTGATTATGAAATTAATTATTGTTAAACAGAAATATGATTATGTTGATCATGACTATTTACTTGATGGTAAATTGAATTGATAATCCGGGTAATATGAGATGGCATGTTACAAAATCCAAAACAAAACATGACCCCCTTCACCCAAAATCTTGTGGCAACCTTATCAATAAAAAAATCAAACAATCTAAACCATAAATCAAATCAACCTAGTCCAGCAACAAACATTAACTAAAATCAAGAATTTGAATTTATCAATCAAACCCAAACTTTTTAAACAACTTAATTAAATTAGACAACCCAATTCATCCAAATCATCTAGCCCCTCTAAGAAACACACCTTATCAACTCAATCCAATTTATCAAAACCAAAACACTTTAAACAATCAATCAAACCAACCCACTATGAGTTACCAAACATACCATCAATATTATGGGAATCTTTCTCCAAAGTCAAAAGAAAGTTATTTTTCCATGAAATAACCCTTTAGAATTAAAAGGGAGATGGAAAAATAAAGAATATTATGCTCCTTCAGTTAAAATGGGCATTAATAAAGAGTATTTATATAATCTTTTTAAAAGGGGGGAATAATTGTGTTTATTAAAGACAACCTTTGTGAAAGGGTGTGATGGTTTGAAAACCACCCCTTAAGGCTTATGTAAAGCATTTGTGTGAGACATGGAAAGGGCATGGAGAAAATTCAAGGAAGAATAAAGTGGTTTGGTGAGATATGGGCATTAGAGAAGGGGACATATAGAGTACATCCAACTTGGGATTGTGTACACCTAGGATTCTCTTGGCTAGGGCTTTGAACACTGTGCGAGTAGGCACAACAGTTTGTGTGAATAGGCACATATTGTGTTTTTACATAGGTTCTCCAAATGTGCCATAGCTATGAGGGTCAAGACCACTAAAATCTTCCCAGAGTGAGAGTGGCTTTTCCATGTACTTTGATTCAAATAAGTATTGAAACCATTGATGTTTAAAGGACATTTTAAATAATAAATATATGATTTTTTATGTTAATCTGATTATGGATTGTGTTATTCAGCTAGCTATGTTAATTATTTACTTTAAAGTTCCTATTAAATTATCATATGTGGTAATTTATACTTAAATTAATAACCTTGCATACTTTAATTTGTTTAACTCTAGTAATAAGTATATTTAAATATGTTGCAATTAATTAAATAACTCTGGGAAAAAGTAGCGTTACATTTTGCTATCAGAGCCTATTCAGGGACTTCACTATTATCAAACAAGCCATCCACTTCATAAAATCATAATCAAGATACTGAACTTAGAAAAATACAGCAATTGATAAATAAAAGTATAGCAACAAGATACAACATCCAAACTAGATTGGAATATGACAAGATACATATCCTAGACACATTGGGTCGATATCAATATCAAATATATCGGTATTCTCCAAGTTTCCTAGACATGTGGATTAAATTGTAAAAAAATGTTTTTCAATATGCCTTAAACAATGTTATGCTTGTTGGCATTTTCCCCTCAATTGTATTAAGGCCTATGGCCAATTCCTCAATTATTTGCCTTCCTTCTTATAACTTGCAATTATTAAATCGATCACTAGCATTTTTACCTATTTATAGTAAAATATATATAATCAAGACCTATAGCCAATTCTTGTGTATATGGGTGTTTAAAAGTTCTATGAAATCCATCAAAGAGTTGGCTAGATAATGAGATTTGTTGATACACATGTTAAACTTTGAATCATTATACAAAACTTGTAGATTCAATAGTTATATATTCTTGCCTTAAAATTCTAGCATGGTGTTCTATTGTTCTTCTATTCTTTTGCTAGAATGCTATGGTTACCATTGTTGTAAGTTTCCTTTTCTTACAAATCCATTTCCATTCATAACACATTAGAATCATTGAAAGTGTTATCCCCTGTGTGACCTACAATCAATGCCACAAATCCTAGTAAACCTCATAGCTCTTCCTTGCTAATCTATGTTATTTATTTTTCGAAGAGAGAAATGTATCTTATATTCGTCAAGGAATATAATTACACTAGTTGAATAAACATGATTACAAGAAAAATTTTGTCCCATAAAAGTTGTCATCTGAGCTTGCACCCCAAGAGGCAAAGAATTGACATCTTTTTCAAAGAAAATTAAGCTTTGAGAATCATAGAAAAATCATTAAAAAGAAAAAAACTTACTTCCATTAACTTTGAATTGGGAAATGCCGATGATGGCATGGTTCGGTGGTTAAGTCGCTCGGTTGTAGTGGCGGCCACCAGAGTTCAAACCCCCGCTGGGCCAACGAGCTCGCAAGGCTTTACGCCTTCGCTGGGCCAATGAGCTCGTGGGTTTGAAGTGTTCTTCCTAGGGGATGAGGTCCCCCAGTTGTGGCCTCACCGGTTCATTGCTCCGGGCAAAAGCATTCGCGTGGAGCCAGAGGGCGTGTCGCACCAGCGTCGCCGGTCACGTTAAAAAGTTTACCAGGCGCATTAAAAAAAAAAAAAAAAACTGAGTTGGGAAATGTCCTCATCAAAATTTGTCTTGCATCTAGTATTTTGTAGGAAACCAATAATACTCAATTGTATTATATGCTAGAAAATTTTGCATCTATCCTTGATCATTATTATGTCATTTTAAAGATGAACTCACCAAGAGAGAAGGACAATGAATATTCTCCAACATTCTATACTTTTAAAATATTTTCCATTAAAATTCTTTGGACATAACCATTCACTTCTCTTACAAACATTGGAAATAATCGACAATTATATTGATACTATTTTAAGCTTGTATTATGCTATTTTAATTCACACTTAACAGCGCACAAGAGATCCTTCTACATGTCTATATGACAAGTACGTATGACTCTATGAATTGTATGACTTATAGACCACACATAACGATATTTTTCTAAGGGATGTGACCTATTTTAAATCTCCCTTCACTCATAATTTCATTTTGCCTCAAAAATATATATATATATATATATATATATATATATATATATATATAAAATAAAAAATAAAAATTTTAAAAATAAAAAATATTTAGTCTTTTAAAATTTGTAAAATGGCACACGAAGTGAACGAAGATTAAAAACAAAATAGCGATTAAAAGAGAACATTTTTACCGTAGGGATTTTTAAACCCTTAAGTCACGTGGATAATTACACACTCTCACACGGTATCTTCCCTTCCCACTTAATGATTTAAAATGTAAGTTCGTGGGCTTCATATTATTTTTTACTTATTCTAAATAAAATTTTAAATGATCACCTATAGCCTACATAACACACTATAAAAAATGATTTTTATGACCTTAATCTATTAAAAAGAATTCAAACTAAAATATAGGCGATCCTAATTAGTATTCTTTAATTATTTTTGGAAAGGAAGGCCTTTTATCAAGCGGATACACAAATTAATAAGTTGGAATGTAAGATATTGAATGCATCGAACATTTTTTTATAGTTAAGAGATTCAATTAGAAGAAACACATAGATGAATTAGAAGAAACACAGATGAATTCATGTGTCAATAAATAATAATGGGTGAGATTCAGTGTCACCTAATTTTAGGAAGAATTTGGTCAGAGAATGAATACATATCAATTGCACGTGGAAGATTATGGTAGGCTCCAATGGTTCCCCTTTGTGATAATTTAATGGAATTAGAAAATTGCTAGTTAAAGACACTAAAATATTTTTTATTTACTCATAAAAGAAATCATGTATAAGAAGAGTAAAAATGGAACAAGACCTACATGAAATTTTAAAAGAAAAAGTTTACCTCAGTGCCACAATTTATGAGTTGGCTAGCCTAGTCATTTGGATCTAGACATGAGACAAGTGTGAACTAGGATCTAATCAAAGCTATTTTAATTAATAATTCATTACTACAAGGAATGGCATGCTCTATCGATAAAAAGCTATGAAACCTTTCCCTCATTGATCTCTGTTTGATCTTCCTTGAGCTTAGAAATGGCCTAAAATGTAGCTAAGATCTCATTTTTAATCTCCTAGCTAATACCAATCATGCTATGTTACCCTAATTTAAGTTCTCCAACAATTGATTGTAGAGGAGCACCCTTTGGTGCTACTCAAACCTAAGACATTTTATGTTGGCTAGCAACTTTATCAAGTGTTCTACACACATTCATATGTAAGTGACTTCGTTGATTTTATTTCAAGTATAGTCAAAATTAGGACTTATATTATGATAAGCACCTCTAATTGGTCATTGACTTAATTTAGTTAGTCATGAGTAACTTATGTTGTGCTTTCACATTGTTGAGATGATTGAAAACCCTTATGTTGCATGGGATGACCAAGTTGTGTGATCATTTCATGTGACCTTTGATCCAGAAGTGTTCACTTATATAGGAATTATATAGTTGGTAGTAAGGTGGCTAGTAGTGTAAGCATTTTTCCTACTATCATATGTTAAGATGTCCCTCTCTAGTGGTCAAGTTAATATATGTATTAGTAGGTGGTGGACCCATAACCCATAGGTCCCCGGATAATTTTTTTCCACCTTTTAAAATTGGAACAAAATGATGCTATCATTGGAATGAATTGGTTGACTAGTTCAAAACAATATTTTATAGAATAATTTCTCTTAGAACCAAACATGGGACATGTCGATTTTACAAGGGTAGAGATGGCCTCTAGAAATCAAATCATTTTTATATACAAACTTTTCTATGGTATGCAAGTTCCTCAAGAATTTATTTGGAAATGAGCTAGTTTATGTAATGTTTAGTTTAAATCTTCCACATGTTTTGTTATTTTATAGACAACTTTAGTGAATTTTCTTATGTCATCAAACTTCTAGAAATGCACCAAGGTTATAAAAATTCATATCAAGAATAAAATCCTTGAGCTCATTGTTGTGAGTAAGATCTAATCATCTTATACATCCTAGGCACATGGATATTTAATCGGAATTCCTATGGGTTTATTAGATAAGATTTTAAAAATATAATCCCAAGGCAAGGCATAAGATGAAAAATTTGTCAAATAAAGAAATTTAATTTTTTGAAATATTGAGTTTTAAAACATTGCTTGGGATTTAGGTTTGGATAGTCAATCAAAAGACCTTGAATTGAGAAGGTGTGCTTAATTTTTTTAGAAAGTCATAATTATATGGTTGAGAGATCAATCATGATGGAAAAGGTGAAGATAACAAAGAAGGATGTTCAATTATCGTAGTCACTTAAAGGAAATATAAGACTAGTGTTTCTCTATGAAGTACTCTATGGGTGGTAATAGTTGTCAATGTTTTGTTTCTTAAGATGCCTTGTAAGATTATTTGTACCATCTTTGTTTTATTGTACTTTGTTATTAGACCCGATCAACCCAATAACCTTGTGCATGTTTTGTGTAGGACTGAGATCCTTGGAATTTTATATCATTATTAATTACCTGTGAACCTTTTACATTATATTGGAATAATTTGTGACTAAGTTAGGTATCATAAACACCTTGATGTAGTAGTAAACCAATTTACATTTAAATCGTTGATGGATTTAGACTTGTCCCAAATCCTTGTTTGAATGACTAGGTGAAGTAACATGCAATCTATTAAAGGATAATTGTGCACTTGTTGCCATTCAAATTATATGTAATATAGGACGAGAAGATTTCATGTAGTCCAGAATACATGATTATTAACTTAAAATGTATTTTGAATATATAAATATAGTTAGCAATAGGTGACTAAATAGTATGGATATGTATGTCATTCACTAAATAAGTGTTATATAGAATTTATGTTGAAATTACATATATAAGAATAAAACATCTATATTAAAGATAAGGGGGTACATGAGTGAGCAAATTGATAAAGTTAAAAATAAGAGATTAAGCATATAGACTAGCATTAATTTTTCAATTCATAAGAAATATATATACATAGTTTTGATCATGTTATTGATTGACAAAGTATTTCTATTGAACGAACTTGAGAATTTATATTTAAACTAGAAAGAATTATTGGAAAAGATCTAGCAACTGTGAAATAAAACTATAGATGAAATTAAAGTGAAACAGATTCACTATGATATTGATAGTGTTACATCCACACTTGTTTGACTAATTATTTTTGGTGAGTTAAGATGTAGATTCAACTTGAGCTACTGAGGACAGTAGCTAATTTACAGGAGGAGAAATGTTATGGGACTTTTCCCACAAAGTCAAAAGAAAGTTATTTTTCCATGAAATAACCCTTTAGAATTAAAAGGGAGATGCAAAAATAAAGAATATTATGCTACTTTGGTTAAAATAGGCATTAATAAAGAGTATATATAGAAACTCTTTTAAAAGGGGAGGAATAATTGTGTTTATTAAATAATTATTAAAGACAACCTTTTTGAAAGGGTGTGATGGTTTCAAAACCACACCTTATGGCTTATATAAAGCATTTGTGTGAGACATGGAAAGGGCATGGAGAACACTCAAGGAAGAAGAAAGTGGTTTGGTGAGATATAGGCATTGGAGAAGGGGACATATAGAGTACGTACAACTCAAGATTGTGTACACCCAAGATTGTCCTAGCTAGGGATTTGAATGTTATGCGAGTAGGCACAAAAATTGGTGTGAGTAGGCACATACTATGTTTTTACACAGGTTCTCCAAATGTGTCATAGCTATGAGGGCCAAGACCACTTAAATCTTCCTAGAGTGAGAGTGGCCTTTCGAAGTACTCTAGTTTAGATAAGTATTGAAACCATTGATGTTTAAAGGACATTTATCATAATAAATATATGATTTTTGATGTTAATCTAATTATGGATTGGGTTATTCGGTTGGCTATGTTAATTATTTACTTTAGAATTCCTTTTAAATTATCATGTGGTAATTTATACTTTAATTAATAACCTTGCATACTTTAATTTAACTCTAGTAATAACTATATTTAAATCCACTGCAATTAATTAAATAACTTTGGGGAAAAGTAGCATTACAATCAAAACCAAAAAAAACTTAAACAATCCTTTCCATCCTAACCAACAAAATCAACCCAACCAATAGAAAAATTAAATCCATCGGATCACTCAAACATTTTAACCACAACCATCTAACTTCATCCCACCACCACCACCTCTCAACACCCATTTTGATTAAGAATGGTAGGCCATGAATGTTTCCATTAAGAAGTTACAAGTAGGGACACAAAATCAACATAAGACATATAAGTTTGAATAACTATGTATCTACCCATTGGATCAATCCATTTCACAAATCCCCTTCCTCCCTACTTTGAGATACCCAAATTTGACAAGTACAAAGTATAAGGAGATCCAAGAGACCATGTGAAGGAATTTTAGATGACATGTCAAGAGGTTGGATATGATGACAGCTACTTTCTTAGACTATTTCCCTAAATTTTGTGAGGAAAAGCAATGGAATGGTTCTTACACCTCTCCCAAGGCTCTATCACCACATTCACTGAACTCAGAGAAATTTGTGAAAAATTTCTCCTATAATGTAGAAGACAAGTTAACCATTATGGACTTTTCAATTCCAAATAAAAAACAAGGAAAGTTTCTCATCTTTCCTATAATAGTGGAAAAGTCTAGACAATAGATTCCCATGGCCCATTCATGAGAAGAAACTAGTTCACATCTTTATCACCAATTTCAATCAAGAAATGGAATTTCACCTCCAAGTCCATTATGTCACCTCTTTTGATAAAATTATTGAGAAAGGAGTGCAATTCAAAAAATTACTTGTAGCTAAAGGATTGGTTAAAAATCTTTTCTAAGGATCAAAATCAAATGGAGAAACCTAAATTCTTTAGCAAAAACAAAAATGTAGTCAGTGATGGGCTAATTGATTCAAAGCATGTTTAAAATGTGCATCAACCTCCTAACATAACCATCCCTTTTGGGCAACTTGTTGTGTGGTTGCACAACACGTCCCATTTGCCTTGGCAAAATAGGGACCCAACTTTTTTGGCTTTTTCCCTACTTTTTCTTGCTCTGGGTGGTATGGTGAAAGTTAAGTACCACATGTGGTGATAGGATATCACCCTATGTATGCATAGGCCTCATCAGAGGTAGGTTAAAGTGCCAAAGTTAGATTCTGCTATCTTGAGCCCCACCAAGTAAAAGAGTGCAAAATTCTAAGCAACTTTGCCTTTCAAATCACCTTAAAATTCCTTAAGGATAGAAAGTTATGTTCGGTCAAAGTTTGGTCAAACTAGTCACTCAAAGGGATCATCACATGTACAAATATCCCTAATGTTCACTAATATCCCAGACATATGTTTTGACACAAGAAAGACCGATATCTGCATATTCACTAATATACAGACGTCAAATTTAAATGCAAGAGGCATCTACCCGTCAAGAACCCATGCACATTCCAGGAGGGTGATATTTCTTAATATCCCTGATATTCACTAATGTGAGGGTTCACCCTAGATATAGTGTAAATACTCAATATTGGTATAATCCTAAATATCTATCATGTTATCTAAAATCCCTGATCTTCGTTAATATGATGATGACGTCATCTTAACTCGATATAAAGAAGACCCGATATGATGATGATACCATCATATTCCTGACATCAAAAGTGGGTCATCTATTTCCCAATATCCCAGATATTTGTTAATATCCTGATCCAATGCAAAGTAAAGAAAAACCTTAATATCCTGCACATTGTCCAAGATCCCTAGTCTTTGCCAATATGACAATGACGTCACCTACACTCTAGTTTGAAATATTAAGGATGTTGACATCATCCTAATCTTTGAATGTGGGGGGATGTTTCAGATACTTAAGAACCCTAATATTTCTTAATATCCCCATACCCACTTTTAAGACATATAACACGCAGATCTTTATGAACCAATAGGTTGCTACCACGTGGCACATTGAATCAATCATATCACCACCCTATGTTATCAAGATTGTTAAACAAAGGTAAAATGACCTGACTTTGGTCATTGGTCAACTTTTAGTTAGCATCATGATGACACCATTATCTTCTGAGGGTCATATTCCTAATATCCCTGATATTTGTGAATGTGCATGCTCGCATTAAATGTTATTCTAACGGTTGGTGAACCTCCAAAATTTCAAATAATCGTGTGCCACCTGTTAACATCTCCAATGCTTAGGTGTCGATCAATAGATATCAACAATTATGCATTAATCACTCCCTAATTCACCAATATTTTTGATTAAAAACAAGGATTTGAGTTCAATTTGAATTTATCACATATTCAAGCAAAAGTTACAAATTTACTATGCGATTAAGGCAACATTACAACAATCTGTGAAAGCAACAGAATGGGGTGTGAATTCAAATAGCAAATGGAGGAGGGTAATTGCAAGGTGAACGTGCATAGCCGGATATCAACTGAATAGTTAAAAGGTACCAAATATCAGGTATGTAATGACAAAACCCTCTTTTGACTCATATGGATAAAATGAGCAGGTAAAATTGTTTTTACCAGAGTAAATTGATATGATGATGAATGAAATGTGTTGAATAAGAATCAAAACATCATTATATTCATATTATCATTGATCTACATGCACACATGAAATGGTAGGGTAAGAAATGCATGTGTTTTATCGCAGGATTCAATGGCAGTCAGCAAAAATAGGTCAGATGTAGAATTCCTAAAACCCATGTGTATACAACCTGAAGGAATATCATTCAAATATGAATAGATAAATGACACTCATCCACAGAATATTGATCTAGATGCATGGACGACATTGTCAGAAAAGGGGAGCGGACAACCCCTGCTCATTAACATTTACTACTCAGGCATGTGGCATGCAGGAGGATTCCCTTATGCAATGGAGGCCACTGAGCTGGTAGTAGAGTGTGCTTGTAATTACAATACCAACACCAGAAAGGTAGAGAAGCATGGTCAGGTATATGCAGACTTTTCAGTTGAGGGTATTACTGTAGCTTTTAATTTGTACCCAGAGGACGTCAAGTGCATGGAATTAACCTGAAGAAGTTAGAAAAGAAATACAATAAAACCCTAAAGGATTGTAGGAAAATCATGTACTCATGGAGAGATAATGATAGCACCTATAAGGCCTCTGCAAAGCTCCCTGTGCATTTATACAAGTTTGATTTTGCCCCTGAATATCAATACATGATGGTGATGCTTAGCCACATAACAGGAAAACCAAATGTTGGATACATTGAAAACTAGATGTATGGACTCATAAGAATGGTAGTAGATACTAATGAAAAACCCCAGTGGGCCAAAATCATAAGTGACAGTTTGGCTGAAGGAATGAAGAATATGGGGCAAAAAACCAATACGTTTCACATGACCTCTTATGTGGTTTATGCATGTACATTCAGAGGTACTGGTTTGCAGATAGTTGGCAAGGTTGGTAGTAACCCTAGAGATGTGAACATCTAGGATCATTACCCACAGTTGAAACAGAGAGAGTCTCTCCAACACTACCGGAGAGTAAATGATTCATTTTCCATGCATTTAGTAAGGACTATGGAAGAAGACAGAGCAAAGAGGCTGAGCATGGAAGCTCAAGCTGTAATATACAAGCATGGGGCTTGGTTCATCCAATTCCCCATTTTCACATACATAAGAATAGAGATTTCACTAGGAATCCTCTCATGTTGCCAAGATACCCAACAGATAAAGTCATGCTGATGGAGATGGCTAGGCAGATATTGCCTTCATTTGAGGCCTATGTTGAGAGGGGAAAGATAGCTAATGTCTTGTTCCCAATCATGATTGGGTGGTATATGTGCCCTGACAAGGAAAGTGCCAAGGAGGCAATGGGGGGATTGTAGTTGATGTCTTTGCAATCTTTTTCATTATCTAGGCAATATGACCCATATGGTAGGATGCAGGCACTATACAAGAAACCATTGCATTAGATGCATCTTGAGGACTATTGGGCTGATTGTGACAATGAAATGGAAGTGAGAAGGAGGAGCTATCAAAGTCTCACTCTGAAGTAAATCTGCACATTGGACTACATACCAGTGCCAATGCAATTACATGAGGATGATGGGAACATCATGTCTCAGGAATATGAGAGAGAAAATATACAATGAAACAATATCCTCCCCTAACTAGAATCGGCCAGAAGAGACATCATTAGAATAGATAACACAAAAGGTTATGCTATTAACCAAAGACTGGGTGGATGCAGAAGTTACAAAATTGAAGAAAAAGTGGGTACTCTCACTATTGATAAGAAGAGGAAGAGACAAGAATTGACATATGAAGAATATGATGATTTTCTCAAAGAAAAGAGGGCATCTAAAGGTGAGAGGTAGCAGAACAAATCTAAGAAAGGACACCAAGTTGGTGGGGTGATAATCATCCATTATCCTCAACATAAGGAGGATTTGGCCTCAACTTTTGCTGTAACAACATCTCATGCACCTACAGAACAACAAAAACTTGTTACAAAGACTGCCTCTACTTTCGTAGAGGAAGAGGAAAGCACAGATGGTGATGATCTCTTGATAAGTAGGGAGAAAAAAAACTCAGGAGACACCCCAAAATAGGTAGGTATCTACGATGAGGGGAACAGTGGAAAAGAACCTTGCCATCATACTAAAAGGAAAAGGTGGTGAAGGTATCAAGAGAACTTTGTAGCATGAGGTGCCTATTCCTACCATAGTGCATTTCAAGACTGAATTGGCAGAAGGGCAGAAGAAGGAGATGCACAATAAAGGAAGTGATCAGTCTTTTCCATTAGATAACACAGTGGAATTATTAGATGATGATGTGGTAAATGAGGTGTCTGCCAGTTCTATGGAGACACTAGTAAAGAACACAAAGATGACCCCTCGTGGTACCGCCACAGTACAAAAGGAGGTCAAAGAAGAAGAGATAATAGAGGATAATCATGAAATGGTAGCACAACAAATTGATTCAATAGGATTAGTAGATCAAGTTACCAACCCAGTAGCAATAGACTTGACATATCAGGGCGAGGATGACCAAAGTAAGGACAAGGACCTGCCTCCAGAGAAAAAGAAACTAGAAGTCAATGTAGACATGGAGGATGAAGAAGTACCGAATCAGAATGATGGTCAAGATAATGAACAAGTTCCTGAGAGGGAGCCAGATAAAATGGAGATAGATAAACCCCAATATTCTAAAGAGGTAGGTATGCCAAAAGATGGGGAACAGGGCCCACAGGTAGGTGATGATCAAGAAAAGAAAGAAGATGTGAATGAAGACAATCAGAAAGATCATTAGGATATGCTAGATAAGGGCAATCTAAACCCTCATATAGATCCACCACCATCACAAGATGAGTAGGACAAGAATAAGAAGGTAACACAAGATGTCCTTGGATGTAAGGATGAAAATGAGGAGGAAGTACCTGATGAATAGGAAGAGGAGAAACCACCACCAAGAGTGGAACAAAATATAGAATCACACGATGTTCACATTGAACATACAGGCCAGCAAGGGTCTACAGATGAGGTGCCATATTGGTTGCAACAAGAGGTACATACACATCCACCTAGTATTGCATCAGTTTTTGATATTGCTTCATTATTTTCGGCCAATACATCCAAGCCAAGGAGAAGGGCTAGGGCCACATTGGCAATAAAGAGAGATCCTACAACAGGTAGGAGGACAACTGAAGTAGCTATACCTGTGTTAGACAAATCCAAAGGAGATATAAGTGCTAGAGAGTTCTAAATAACCACTGTTGATTTAGGCTTTGCTACAGAGAACCAAGAAGGCCAAGAGGCCAAAGATATAATTGATTCTCTATTGAATAGCGTAGAGAAGGAGAAGCATAAAAATAAGGTGTATAAAGAGCACATTGCTCAATTGTATACATTCATAAAGGGGTTGATAGACCCAAATAATGTGCCAGTCAGCACATCCACTCCACTAACTGTCATATCACAGGATGAAATAATAAGACTGGACATCATGAAGCACAAAGCACATATGATGGACAATTGGTTCATTCAATTCATCACAGAGGTAGAGAAGGTGATAAAGAACTCTCTTAATAATTGGAACCTGCTTAGTACATTAAAGAACAAGGTAGATAGATTGCAGAAGGAAGTTGGGAAGAGGTCAATCAAGATTGAGAAACATCTGACTATCGTATCAGAAATGAAACACATAGATGCCAATGTCCTGGTTTACAACAAGGTATTGAATAACTAGACATCAAAGTTGTTAAACATATGGTATGAAGATACTAAATTTGAGAGTGATATCCTTAGGAAATGCAATGCAAAACTCAAAGATATCAGTGTTAGATTACACAAACTCTTATCTAATGAAGTAGAAATCTTGGAGGCTCTTGAAGAAAATGTGGAAGGGAAGATTAAAAATCAAGATGCAAACTTTGCAGTTAAAGCCTTCCAAGACAATTTCAACCTGCTACAAATGACCCCTCAATCATCTATCGGAAGATACAATAAACAAGGCTATGAGGATGAAAGCAAAGGTGGAAAAAAATAATGAAGTACTAAACAATAGAAAGAACGAATGGTCTATATTGCAAACACAATTAAAATCACAAGAACATGCAGTCACCAAAGCCAAAGTCCAAGATGGAGGGGAAATTGAAAGGATAGTACAAGCATATGAGCCCATAAGGGGAGTGATAAGTGTGCTTGAGGATGAATATGATTTATCCATTGATGAGGAAATGAAGAATAAGCATGATGTAATAAGACATGATCATGTGCACGATATGCTACCATATGGTTGCGAGTCAACAACCTGTGTCACGTGTTTTCCCGTTGACTTGGTCAAGGAGTAATATGGACCGTTGATCTTAAATGATAATCCTGATCTTAGGATCATTTTGTAACTGCCTCCTCCCCTTGTCCTATAAAAGGGAGATGGAGTGCATTTTGTAATCATTTGAAACTTAATTGAGATTAGATTGCTAAAGCATCAGGGCTAATTCTCAAGGCTAATTGTAAACATATCTCTTTTGTATACTTAATGAAGAAGAAGCTTTGATTACATACAATCGTAAACTTTGAGTAATCTGTAAATGGATTCTTGACTTGTACTTTGATTTGTTGCATCCCTTGGAGTGCATTTCATGTTGTGCATGTTGCTTTCATTCCTTTTCCATCGAAGTTAGAATCAATCATATCTAGCTATGGAACGTCCTGGTGAACATATGGTTTGATTTCCTTGTCTTCATGATAGTATCGGGAATGTATACATATCAATAGCTAAAGATTCACTCATTTTAGTAAAATTTAGCAAGAATTCATTCAAATTTGTTTGATTTCATTGTAAAATCATCATCACAACTGCATATTCATAGAAAATATTAAGCAAATACAATAAAATATATTGATATCCCATAGGTAATTGAATACTCATAGCATATTTGAGCTAAACAACATGTTGAAATGATAAATATCATGCAAGTAAACATAAATAATGACAATAATCATGTAAATATCTGCCTACAAGCACATCATTTAGGTGAATATACAGTGCAAAGGTGAAATTTAGCTCACATTAGTGGAGGAATAGAAGAATTGATCAAACTTAGAAAATATCCTCATCATCTGTTTAAATATAGTAAGATTAATCTTGTTTGTTGAAAGATTTACAGAAAGTAGGTAAAACTTAGGATGTCCAAACATCAGTTCTTGAAATTAGAAGCGTAAGACCCCTTGAATGGAAAACAGAAAGGCACATCAAACCAATGAACAACATCAGTAGATTATGAAATAATCCACAGGGACTTGGGATCATGAATTCTTTGAATTCATCATATCTTTCAAGATGATAAAGGTTTGATGTACATTTGTTTATCTATGTTTGTTTATGCATAACATCATAATCAACACAACTTAGATAGGAAACCAAAAAATGACAATACACACCTTTGAGGGAACCCTTGGAGGTGGTGTTCCACAAGATTGTTAAACCCAACATGGTAACCTTCCCCCTCACTAAACCCTTTGACAAAAACAAACCTAAAGTTACATGGTTCAAAGAACATGAATATTGTTGTTATCATAAGATCAAGGGCACTGCCACAAAAAAATGCATGAAACTAAATAACTACATCCAAGAGATAATCAATCAAGAAGACATTGAAATAGAAGGTGCCATGTCATTTTTGTTAGAAAAGAAAGCAACACTACTTCAATGGAAATCTGATTCAAGATAAATTTCAGCAATCTTTAAGTGTGCATTAACAATGGATATTGTAACAAAACATAAAACCCACTATAGAGAAAATGTCAAACATGAAGAACACAACACAAGACATAGTGTTTACATGGAACAAACCCTTGTGGGTAAAAAACTCCACTAGGAAAGAGGCACAAGTTTGTATTAATCTCAACAAGATTGTACAATACATCAACTACACAACTCTCTCCACAAGTCTTCAATCTGACAACATTCCTGCAGCACCTAAGTATCTAAATCCTATATTGCAGCAAAAAATACATGGAAAATACTTACAAAAATATTTTCCAACTCATCCTAGGCGTTCACCTTCTCTCTCCTAAGATTCTCAAACTTGTAAACATTAATTACCATCTTACAAGCATCTTACACTTGTCCAAAAATAGTCATGCAAAGGTTGGGTGCCCAAGACTAAATCTGGCCTCTTACAGCATCTTATGACATGTCATAACTGTCATAGATTCTACAAAAGAGTATCTTTCCAAGATAGGAACCTTGGGCTAAATATAGCAAATATACAACTAACATATTCGTCATATGCGTCATAGAATCTCAGAATCTTATGACAACTTGTGGCTATCATAGATTCACTTACCAAATATTATGACAGTTGTCATACATGCCAAAAATAGTAGATTCCTCAAGGGAGCACACCTACCCTCATTTACATTGAGTTTTTACATTTGCCAACAGTAAAAGTCACTCTGTAATTATCTTTGGTTACTCCAAAATTACCCCTGCCAGTGAAACTAGTACATCTCCTCATGGATAATTACAAATTACATATAATAAATGGAATATATACAATATTGGGATTTACAAGGTTAATGGCACCTGATCCCAACATTCTCCCACTTGACATTATATATTGTAAATCAACCCATAGGAAATCAAATAAAAATAATCAGGCACTAGAAATAAGGCCCATGGCCTCTTTGCATTATACGAACTTCTCTGTGCTCACAGGCTTGGTCAATGAATCTGCAACATTCTCCTAAGTGTCCATCTTCTTCAGCTCAATCTCTCCATTTGCAACCAACTCTTGAACAAAGTGATACTGAACATGAACATGCTTAGTCCGAGCATGATACATGGGATTCTTGGCCAAACAGATAGCACTCTCACAACCAATCTGAATGATCCTGCAATCAAAACCAATACCTAGACATAGTCTTCTCAACCAAACTGCCTCCTTAGAGACATGAGTAGCAGCCATATATATTCTACTTCTGTGGTGGACAAAGCAACTGTGGGTTGCCTCTTATTCATCCAACTCACTGCACCTCCAAACAAAGTAAACACATAGCCACTAGTGGACCTTCGACTATCTAAGTCACTGTTGATTTTACAGTTTGAGTGAGAGCTGTTGATTAGTCAAATTTTGTAACTATATTGGGGTAACTCAAATCTATATAATGAGCCCTGTTGGTTGTTTTAAATTCCCAACCTGATTCTCGCAGCAAACCTATAAAATTAGCCACTTATTAATATTGATCTGCCTTGAGGGATTGGCCAACGAATAGGAGATTTAAGGGGAGGAGGCCCTTTCTCAGTCCCCTTTGTTCTTCTCCTACACTTTAGGCTCTATGAAACCAAGGAGGGTGTTCCTATTTTAAAATGGACTTATTTCTAATTCTCTAGCTATTTCTTCTAACTGATGTATTCCTATCTTGGGGATAACAACGTTATGCTCAAAGGGGATGGGGTTTCCCATAGATACTAGATTGTTAGCTTTGTTTATATCACAGATATGTTTCTTGTAGGCTACTTGAAAGAATGTATGATAAAGGGAGGATTGGATAGATTCTTTAAGCTTATATCTTATTCTTTGTAGAGGAACATGCAAGACATAACTTAATCAAAATAAATATCCTAAAAGCCTATTGCTGGAAAGGAAAATATTTGAATTGAAAATACTTTGAGGATAACCAGAGGGACGTAAGTTCAGTATTGTATCCATGAAACAGATCAGTACCTATCTAAGGGCCAAGGAGTCAAAAAGGTCAAAATGATGAAACTTAAATAGACAATGATGTAAGAAACTTTAGTTTATTGTAAAGGTACAACAATGCCATACATTAGAAATACTTTTACTATCTTTGAAATCAACCATACTTAATTATCCCTATATACCTGAATCATATCTGATATTTTCTAATAGCAATTTTAATATTACTCCTTGAGTAAAGGCCATAAGAGAAATATGCTAACACAGGAAAGAGTGTGTCAATGAATAAAAATTATTCTTCAACCAAATATATATTCATAATATGAAATTGTATACATGAAGTAGGAGACAGTGTATTTCAAAACTCAACAAAATCTGTAAAATAAACTGTTCAGCAACTTGCATCATGGCTTTCAAATTTTCAATCAAGAAACTAGAAGAGACTCAAATTAGAAACTTGAAAATAGACTACTAACTCTATAGCAGAAAACAAACTTATTTACAACTCCTCCCTGACTAGATTGATCCCTATCTCAGACTAAGTTTGGAAAATGTGACCTCAAACCAATGTCTTCTCATAAGCTGTGAAATCCCTTTTATAGATGAAAGGGAGAAACATGCTTTAGGCTTATGACAAAAGAAGTTATAATATTTTTCTAACCAACAGATGCAGCTAAAGAGGCTGGTGTAACCACTCCGCAACTGTATGCTTTGCTTTCATGGCACATGCTAAAGTGCACTCTTCCAACAAACGTGTCCTCTCAATTTTAGAGGGAAACAGGGCAGTGATGGTTGATGGGGATTCATCTGATTTGATGTTGTATAGGCCCTTATCCCCATCCTATGCCTCTTATTTACCAGATAAGGGCATTCACTGTCCAATTTATCCTCCTCAATTGAGAATGATTGCAAGTGTCAATATCAGAAGAAAACCCCATTAACTAGAGTTCTTCACTTTATGCCCATTATCGCTTGCAGGGATGTGATTCTTCTTTCATAATTGAGTGGTTACCAACCAGCTCAACTAGACAGAGACTAGACGAAATCACATTAGATTGGGTATGGACATACCATCCACCCGGTGAGGGCAGCAACAACAATGACAAAATAGGAGTATTCTATCCTTATATGCTACATCCAGAGAGGAAACATCCCTACAACTAGAGATAATACTTTGTTAGGAAAAGTAGAAGATGTTGGAAACAAGACAGATAACTGAGAGGGGGGGTGAATTAGTTATCTTAAATATCTTAACTTTCTTTTCTTCTTTACTATTAATGCAGCATCAAAACATAAAAGAATACATAATCATGAGAGCACACATAACACAAGGAATTTTACGTGGAAAACCTTGTTAATAGAAAAACCATGAGGTGACTAACTCAAGATTGTATTCTCTATTAAAAGAATAAGAAGTACAAAATGGCACTTGCCAATTAGGGCTCACTGCCTGAGCACACTGCTTACAAGAGGCACACTACCTAAAGAGACTTACTATCTACAAGGCATATAGAAAGTAACCAGGTGTTTGAACTGATGAGAGGCATCCAGATATGCTGGGGTTTAGTTCTGGTTAGGCTCAATATACTGATCTAATGCACTTCATTCTTCCTCTATTGTTCTGTCACATACCAGACCTGTATTGCTACTTCCACACTTCTCTCTACCTTTCCTCACACACACTAACAACACACACACCACCTCATACCGAAATCCATCTGGTATATATATCCACATCAAGGATTTCAACATCTTTGTAGTCAACAATTGGAATACTTAAGATATTTACAAAACACTGATCTGTCGGCTGAATCCATGCTTAATATGTGATGCGTATCAAAGACATAGACATAGAAGTCATCATTCATGTCGGCCAACCATGTATGATCTCTCAAATAGATTGACCACCATCAATTTCTCATCCAAATTAAAGTCTAATGCTCTGTCAGTCAGTTCTTCCTCAGTCTACTCTGCCTGTCAGGAACCCAACACTTAGGTGCTCATATCTTTTCACTCTTTCATCACCAGAGGCTCAATCTATAGAATGTAACAGTCATGGTACTCCTCTTGACTTGTCCAATTTCGTAACTTGCTGAGTTACACCATTTGAGAGATTCGGACCTAATTATCAGACCTTGCTGCATGCTCTGTTCTTGTTCACTGGACTAAAACACTCTTCAATCTGACTTTCGGTATAGGCATACTATGTGCTGCGGATGTGTGGGATAGACTTTGTTGCCATCAATGACAACAATAATGAAGCCACACAATGTCTCTTGCGAACAATCTCCCCCTTTGGCATTGATGGCAACACTTAGTGAAAAATGACTAAGTGTTGTAGCAAACTCCCCCTTGGCTGATGCTCTATCTTGTGCACTATTTTACCAGAGCTCCCCCTTAGCTAGATTCCACATTTTTCACTACTCCTCACTCCCCCTTTGACATCAATGGCAAAGGGTGGAATCAACACACCAAAATTTTCAAAAATTAACTTATACATAGCCGCATAAGTATATATACAAGTTATACTTACATATACTTAAGTATATCCGCAAAGGTGGTCTTCAACTGTACAACTTTTGTCATCCAAATCTACTTCATCCTGTCCAAAATTAAAATGTGGCCACTCAACAAAAATGCAAAAGCTTCTCCCCTTCTTAACTCTATTAGATCATTGGTCCGAGCTGTGGCCTGAGCATTAGTTAAGGCCTCATGCATGACCTCTAACTTGGGGATAATTATCCCTCTTAGTTCACTCATCCTACTTATTATATTCTTCCTCTCCTTTTCAAGCCTTTTATTTCATTTATAATGGCGATGACTTGGCACTCTTGATTCATTATAGATGTGGTGAGGAGATCAAAATTCTGAGATAAACTTGACAGTTTATCTTCTTGTTCTTTTACCTTCTTTTCAATATCCTCTGTCACTTTAGACCAAGATAGACCAAATTTATATATTTCTACACCATCTTTAAGAGCATTTTCTAGGCTCTTTATGCCAATATCCAGGGTGCTCCTGTCATTAGTTATGAGTCCCTGCACTTCAATGAATCTTTTTTCCAAAAATTCTTTCTGGACTTTCTCTTCTGCCGATTTCTCCAAAGAATCAAAATGGGTACTAACAGAATTAACTAGAGATTTCAAGATACCGGATGGAGAGGCCAAAAGATCCTTTTGGAAGGATGGCATGATCTTCTCTAGCATCCCAGATGTAATCTCTATAAGATCATAGTCTTCCATGTGAGACTTCAAAAGATTCTCTTTTGCTTTAGCTTGGGCAAAAGATGCTATCTTCATTGTCTGGACTAGAGAGAGGGAATCAAAATTTAGTGGTACTTGAAATAATTCTGGTTCATCTATCTCTAACATTTCTTTGCTCAACAAGCTCTTTACTACCTCAACAGTGTTTCTTGCTAGAGACTAAGTCTTCTTTCGTTTTGCAGCCTCAGTGCTGTCATCAAAGATCTTCTCTATGTGTTCTTCTTCTCTTCCCTTTTCCTCTTCTACTTGACTCAATTTCTCCTCTTTTCTTCATTCTCCTTCAATTCCAGAGTCTACAGGGGGATCTGGAAGAGAGATGTTAACTTCTTCATGGACTTTCTCTTTCGAAACAGAGGAATCCAAGTACTTAGTCTTTTCCTCATTCATCTCTTTTGGCCCTTCTATAATTTTCTCAATAGATTCTTCCTTAGATGCACTTAATCCTTCGACATCCATGGTAGAAGGTTCTTCATCTATGTCCTCTATAATAGGAAGATTGAATTTCTTGAAGGCATTCCAGAGGATGTCTTCTATTTCTTTTGCCACCTGATTAGTCTCTCTAAGCATAAGTTTCTTCATTCTTGCATTTCTCCAGAACTCATCCTTGTAGTCCTTAAAGGTCATGGTCATTTGTTTTGGAGTAATGGAAGGATAGAGCTGAATTGCAATCTGTTCCCGGATTTCTAAATCCTTTTCTTTGGCATTCTCCTTTCTGAGTTCAAGTACCTTCTCTAGACTTTTGGGAATTAGAGAAATGATTTCAATGAATGCTTTATTATAAATGTTTAGGTACTTAACTGTAGCTTCCTCCAAAATTCTTTTGTCAGTGTCACTGTAATCATCATAAAATTCAGTGGCTGGTTGTAGGTTCCCATCCACTGTGACTGCCTTGATGATATCATCAATAGAGAAAGTAGGCCTTTCAATAAATTCTTCTTCCTCTTCTTCTTTGTTTGTACCGGTAGAGGATTCCCTAGATGTTTTCTTCTTCTTCCTTATTTTCTTAACTTCCTCATCAGACTCTGTTTCTTCATCATCTTCTTGGCTTATATATGACCTTGTGGCCTTTGTCTTTGTTCTCTTTTCTCCCTTTTCAGATGTCTTGGCTTCCATTTTTGAAGCTCTTGAGCTCTTAGAACTGGCAGGTGCAGAGCTCTTGGAGGATCTAGTCCGGGAGGAGGCTTGCACCAGAACACTTTCTTTTTCTACTTCTTGTCTCTCTTTCTCTGCTCTTTCTACTTTTTCTTAGTTTGCATCAAGTGCCTCTTTTGATATGCCATATTGCTTGGCAATTTCCTCTACTTCCCTTCTCACTTTTCTTTTCATCTCTGGTTGTCTCAGTTCAACATGTATTTTCAGACGTAATTCTTGAAAGGTTCCAAACCTTTATGCCTCAAGGTCCTTAGGCTAACTCAACAAGTGTTGAACATGTAGCTCCAAGATTTTCTCATCTACCTCATAACCCATTGGCATAATCTAGACTGGTCTAGACTCCACTGCCTCCATTAGGCATTGATCAGTGTCTACCATGAAACACACTGTATCCTTGTATTTTTCAACTATAGATTGGGGAATTCTTTCTCTGGCATGCATAATACTTTGGAAGTTCTTGAAGTATCCCTAGAGTGCTATACTTTGAGCCTTGGCATCACCAAGCCCATACATGTAGTCTCTGATTTGTATGGCAACCAGTCTATCATTTTGCCATACCCAACCACTTGATCTGGGTAGCTCATTCATATAGTAAAAGAATAAACACAGTATTAAACCACCGTACTTGAATGAGTTCTTCTTGTCCTTCTTGATCTTTTGCAATTTTTCTAATAGTTGGTTTAGGAGAAGCTTGCATAGATCATAATCTGCATTTTCCATTAGCATCTGATATGCAGTATATATTGCAGTTCTGAACACAAAATTCTCCTTGCTGGAGTGATAGATTTTATAGCCAATTATCATAGAGGCAAATTTGATATCCGGATCTATGATATCTTCTATTGTCATTGCTCTTTTGTCAAACTTTGATCAGGTAGCCTCACTTACTCTCTGGTTCTTGACAGATTTGAGAGTAGGCAACCCACCGGATGAGTGCAATCTAGTTACTTCCCTAATTGCATCTTTTGTTATCTTAAAGGGCTTCAACAACCACATGAAGTTGTCATGTATTCTACTAAGAACATACTAGACCCATTCATCTTCTGCAAAATAGGGAAAGTGGATGCAATGTCCAAAATACTTATCCCGGATGGCCTTGTATTGAGGTTTGAGTTCAAAGGTTTCATCTATTAGTTGTTTATGGTAGATATCAATTAGCTTTGATTCTCCAAATTCCTCAATATTGGCATGGATGTATACCCTAACATCTTCTACGTGCAGAACCCCATGCGGAATGCTAGAAAAGGTGCCTAAGGGATCAAATTCTAGGGATTTGAGGGGTGTTTCTTAAACTTTGGGCGTGGCCTATCAGTGATCTTAACAACCATAGGAGTAGCCATCTTTGCAAAAGATTTAGAGAGAGATATTCAGAAATCAAAATACATTTTTACACTTCTAGGGTTCACAAAATGCGCCGAAAAGATTGCTGGTTGAATCAGATTCTACGGTTGATCTTTGAGAAGATTGTAACAATCTTGATGCAGAGCTCTTCCTTTATTTTTCTCGAATGCAATTGTGCAAATGATGAATAAAAGAACCCTTTTATCTTTACACAAACCCTAATTTCCTATTGCAATAAATTCACAACTTAAGTTATTCCGATTGCCTTGTTCAGAGAGAGATCTTTCCGAATCACTAAGATGCACTTAGAATTATTTTAGTGATAATTGACAATGTATCTCCTTTCCTCCAATCATGTCATTTATCACAGATCAAGATATTTCAATTTTGAATCATACCAGTGTTGCAAGTATGAGGTTAACCAGTGTTGTCATTGATGTCAACATACTCATATTGCATTGGTAAGAAGGATTGGATGAGCTGTGTGTTGAGGATATTGAAGAATAGTGATAAGAAGAAGGCAAATGTACTCAATAGGATGAGGATCAGAGGATGCAGATTAAAGGGTTTGTAGATATTAGTCTTGAGATGATCTAGTTAAGATTTTAGAGGTCCGCATGAAGATATGAAAAAGTTGTGATCGGTCAAGTAGAACCAGTTCCGGGAGCTATTCCGGAGTGACAAAGTGTTACAAAAAGATCCGGTGAGATCCGGAGGTGCATTGTCAGACTCTGCAGATTGGAAGGAGTGTTTTGGATATCCTTGTGATGTGTCATCTTGGTTTGTACATAGTTTGGAGGTCCAGAAGAACCTGTTTCAGTTTGACAGTCGCAACAAACTGTGTTCTTGAAGTTCCAGATGAAGAGGAGAAGAGATTCCAGTAAGTAGAGGAAGTGCGGATGTACCTGGTCACTCAGGAAAGCTTGTGAAGGTTCTTGGATCATGTTGAGGTTGTTTTGTCGGTCCGCATTAGTATTAGAGCCCAGAGTTGAAGATATTCTTCCAGATGAAGATGTTCTTGTTCAGATTGGCCGACCGGATGAGTTATTCATCTTGTGAATGTTCTTATGGATGTTTGTCGACTTGCAAATGTTCTTGTGGATGATTGCCGACTTAGATGATTGTTCCTAAGTCAATGCCTTGTATAAATAAAGGTTTGTGAGTTCATTTCGAAGTGTGTGTGGAGCGGATGAGTGTGGTATAGTGAAAGAGCGAAGGGCAGAGCAGAAGTATCTCGGGCTTAAATGGAATTGATCCAGACATGGTAAAGATGTCAATCTCCAGTTCAAGTTTGTGATTCTTATCACTTTGTAGACAGTATGTCTCTTGTAGGCAGTGTGCCTCTTTGTGAGCAGTGTGCTTAGGCAGTGAGCCCTAATTGGCATGTGCCATTCATTTTTCTTATTTTTCTAATAGAGAATAATCCTTGGGTTAATCACCCCGTGGTTTTTCCCTTAACCGGGTTTTCCACGTCAAAATCTTGGTGTTCAATGTGTTGATGTTTATCTACTCCTGTGTTTGTGCATTATGCTTTCATGAATGGTTAACTGATATGCTATTAACTAACAAAGAAGAATCAAGTGTTTGAAGTAGAAGCAAGTTTTTGTACAACTGATTCACCCCCCCTTTCAATTGTGTGCCCTAGATCTAACAATTGGTATCAGAGCTAAGTTCCTCTGAAAGGAGCTTAACCGCTTGAGGAGATCCAGGATGTCGTCATACAAGAAGGACAGTCCAAAGTTTGATGGAACCAACTTCTCTCTCTGGAAAGGCCGCATGAAATGTCACTTGGAGTGTATGGGAAAAGCATACTTGTCCATGGTCACAAAAGCATATGTTCCTCCACAGGGTGGTTTGACAACACTAAATGAAATCATAGATGCTGAAAATAATCTGCGGACCAAAGAGGCTCTTCTAAGTGCATTAACTGACTCAGAACTCTCAAATGTTATTGACCTACCAACTGCATATGAGATCTGGGTTAAACTGGAACTTCTGCATGAAGGAGATGAGTTTGTTAAGAGTGCAAGGTTGTAAAGTCTTAAAGGGAAATTTGAAAGATTGAAGATGAGAGATGATGAAAATATCACTACCTTTATGCCAAGAGTAAATGCACTAGTGTGTGGAATCAGGAATGCTGGTGGAGTTCTGGATGAAAATGAGATTGTTTGCAAAATTCTTAGATCCCTTCCTGCTGCCTACAAGATCAAGGTTGCAGCCATTGATGAATTCAATGCCCATGCAACTGTCACAAGAGAGCAATTGGCTGGCAAACTAGCTGCATTTGAAATGACAGAGTTTGGAGATGATCCCCCCAAGACTGAATCTGCATTCAAAGCCAGTGCATATGTGAAAGGCAAACAAAGATTTGATCCGGGAGAAAACTCTTCAAGGAAGCTGTCATGGTATGATCAAGCAAGGAAAGACATGGAAGAGGAAGAAGTAGAAACAACTCATCTTGAAGCCCTCATTGCAAAGAGATTGCCAAGAGGATCTGGTAAGTATGAAGGAAAGTTACCTTTTAAGTGCTTCAACTGCAATAAGATTGGTCATTTTGCTTCAAGATGTCTGGAAAGATCTGCAAGGTCAAACTCTAACAGACAAAGGTTCCAAAAGAACTGTTATTATGTTCATGAAGAAGCTGATAATGAAGGAGTAACAGATGATGAATCAGAGATAGGAGACAAATCTAGAAATGAATGGGTGTTTATTGCCATCAAGGAAGAAGAACCAATATCCTCTGAATCTGTCAATCATAAGGTTGTAGAAAGAGCTTTGGCTACCCAAGTTGAAGAAAAGGATGATTGGGTTATTGACAGTGGATGATCTCACCACATGACAGGTGACAAGAACAAGTTCTTAGATTTGGAAAGGTATGAAGGAGGAATGATAAAGTTTGGTGACAATTTTGCAGGTAGAATCAGAGGTAGGGGAACTATTTCTTTTGATGGAAAGAGCAAAACTGGTAATGTACTGTATGTTGAAGGATTGAAGCACAATCTTCTCAGTGTTGGATAGTTAGTAGACAAAGGTTATGATCTCTGGTTCAAAAATGGAAGATGCAGGATCTTTGAAAGCTCCAGAACTGAGATTGCATCCGATACTCAAACAAAAGGTAATATCTTCCATCTAGTTAAAAGTTGTTTGTTTGTTCAAATTGATCAGAGTTGGTTATGACATAGAAGGATGTGTCATGTAAACTTTGATAACATCATCAAGATAAGCAATATTTAGGCTATAAGAGATCTTCCAAAATTGGTGAAACCTACAAATAGTTTGTGCAAAGAATGAAGGCTAGGTAAGTAGAGTAGAGTCTCCTTCAAAAGGAAAGATCAGTCCTCTATCGGATTATTGGAATTAGTTCATATTGATCTATGTGGTCTGACAAGAATCAAGAGTATGCAAGGTGATAGATATTTCATGTTACTAATTGATGATCATTCTCGGATGATGTGGGTTACCTTTCTGAAAGAGAAATCAGAAGCCTTTGAGAAGTTCAAAATCTTCAAGGCTATGGTAGAGAATCAAACTGGATTGAAACTGAAGTGTCTAAGGTCTGATAGAGGTGGTGAATTCACATCCGGTAAATTCATAGACTTTTGTGAGAAGCATGGCATAAAGAGACAGTTGTCTACTCCTAGGACTCCACAACAGAATGGAGTAGTTGAGAGAAAGAACTGGACCATCCAGGAAGCTTCCAAGACAATTATGATGGAAGCAAATGTTCCTCAGATGTTTTGGAGAGAGGCTGTTAGCACTGCAGTCTACACTCTCAACCGAGTTCAAATCAGAAGCAATATCGGTAAGACTCCTTATGAACTTTGGTTTGGTATAACTCCTACTGTGAGATATTTCAGAGTATTTGGTAGCAAGTGTTACATCAAAAGAGATGAAGATCTAGGAAATTTTGATGCTAGAAGTGATGAAGGAATTTTCTTGGGTTACTCCACTCAAAGCAAAGCATACCAGTGTTACAATAAGAGACTGAAAAAGATGATAGAAAGTACAAATGTGAAGGTTGATAAAGGAATTGAGAAGCCCTCAAGGTTTTATGAATATGATGAAGATGATTAGGATGGTGTTCTGGTTCAAGGAACTCAATCCCTTCCTGAAAGTCAGATTCAGACTGATCTGGTAAATCAGGAAGAAGAGGTTTGTCTGAATGAACCTGATCAAGAAACCATAGTGCAAGAGACTCCCAAAGTTCCAAGGTATGTAACTCTAAATCACTCTGAAGATCAGATCATAGGTGACAAAAGCAAAGGGGTACAAACAAGGAGGAGAATTGCTCAAAATTCAAATGAATACTGTCTGATTTCAAATATTGAACCTAAGACAATAAATGAAGCTTGCAATGATGAAAACTGGACCAAAGCAGTGAAGGAAGAGTTGATGCAAATTGAGAAAAATCACACTTGGTATCTTGTTCCCAGACCTAGAAACAAGAATGTGATTGGAACCAAATGGGTCTTCCGGAACAAACTAAATGAGGGTGGTGAAGTAATTAGAAACAAAGCCAGATTGGTCTGCAAAGGCTACTCTCAAATAAAAGGAATTGATTTTGAAGAAACCTTTGCTCCGGTAGCAAGAATTGAAGCAGTCAGATTATTTCTTGCATATGCTGCCTTCAAAGACTTCAAGGTATATCAGATGGATGTCAAGTCTGCCTTCCTAAATGGTGATTTGGAAGAAGAAGTATACATTGAACAACCGGATGGATTTCAATTGTCTGATCATGATGATATGGTCTGCAAGTTGAAGAAAGCACTGTATGGATTGAAGCAAGCCCCAAGAGCATGGAATGAAAGGTTGGATAAGCATCTTGTGCAGATTGGTTTCAACAAAGGTACTGCTGACAGTAATCTATATTTTCAAATAGATAATGAAAACATCCTGATTGTTGAAGTATTTGTTGATGATATCATTTTTGGAGGAAGAGATAGTTTGTGTAAAACATTTGCAAATCAAATGAAAAGTGAGTTTGAAATGTCAATGCTTGGTGAAATGAATTTCTTCTTGGGTTTGCAAATTACTCAGATAAAGAAAGGTATCTTTATCTCTCAGACCAAATATGTGAAAGAATTGTTGAGGAAATTTGGAATGGAAGATTCAAAGCCAATGAACACTCCTATGGCAATGGGATGTAAGTTGAGCAAAGATGATGACTCTTCTAAGACAGATCAGACCAAGTACAGATCAATGATTAGAGGATTATTATATCTCACTCAGACTAGACCAGATATAATGCAGGCTGTTGGTTTTGTGGCAAGATTTCAGGCTAACCCTAGAGAATCTCATGTTATGGCAATCAAGAGGATTTTTAGATATCTAAAGGGGACAGTTGAGTATGGCCTATGGCATCCTAGAGATCAGGATTTCTCTCTTCATGCATATACAGATGCAGATTGGGTAGGAGATGTGGATGACCGGAAGAGCACCAATGGTGGAGCATTCTTCTTGGGAAAGAGATTGGTTTCTTGGCTAAGCAAGAAACAAGAGGCAATATCTCTGTTTACAACTGAAGCAGAATATATTGCAGCAGCAGGCAGTTGCACTCAAATCTTATGGATGAAGCAGATGTTAAGAGACATGAAAGTAGAATATGAGGAGCCTATCACAATTTTCTGTGATAATTCAAGTGCAATAAATATTTCCAAGAATCTGGTATTGTATTCTAAGACCAAGCATATATCTATCAAATTTCACTTTTTGAGAGAACAAGTGAACAAGGGTGAAGTCAGATTGGAGTATGTGCCCTCCAAGGATCAGCTTGCAGATATTTTTACTAAACCTCTTCCCAAAGACTCTTTTGAGTATCTCAGG
This sequence comes from Cunninghamia lanceolata, assembly GCA_027924645.1. NCBI lineage: Eukaryota > Viridiplantae > Streptophyta > Pinopsida > Cupressales > Cupressaceae > Cunninghamia > Cunninghamia lanceolata. The sequence continues at coordinate 218,207 of BSBN01000386.1, forward strand.
GAGAAGTTAGGGGTCATGGCCCCTTCAATGATGAACTAGGATGCACTAATGTGCATCAGTCCGGTGGATATCACAGTCATATCTTGTGATCCGGTTTGATGATGGGGAGCTGCTACTAAGGGGGAGCAGCTGGTATGATTCTGATGTGTTACAAGTGTAAGTATAGCCCTTTGCCATTGATGTCAAAGGGGGAGAGAAGACATGTGAAAAATAGGTGGTTGATGATCAAAGGGGGAGCAGTAAAGGAAGAGAAGACGTGAAGAGTTGTTGCTGATAAGGGGAGCAGTGACAGAAAAGAGAAGTTCTTGTCTTGATGGTTTTTCACATCATATATTGCCATCAATGACAAAGGGGGAGATTGTTGCAAGTATGAGGTTAACCAGTGTTGTCATTGATGTCAACATACTCATATTGCATTGGTAAGAAGGATTGGATGAGCTGTGTGCTGAGGATATTGAGAAAATCAGTCTCAATCAGGAACAATGAAGAATAGTGATAAGAAGAAGGCAAATGTACTCAATAGGATGAGGATCAGAGGATGCAGATTAAAGGGTTTGTAGATATGAGTCTTGAGATGATCCAGTTAAGATTTCAAGGGTCCGCATGAAGATATGAAAAAGTTGTGATCGGTCAAGTAGAACTAGTTCCGGGAGCTGTTCTGGAGTGACAGAGTGTTACAAAAAGGTCTGGTGAGATCCAGAGGTGCATTGTCAGACTCTGCGGATTGGAAGGAGTGTTTTGGATATCCTTGTGATGTGTCATCTTGGTTTGTACATAGTTTGGAGGTCTAGAAGAACCTGTTTCAGTTTGACAGTTGTGACAGACTGTGTTCTTGAAGTTCTGGATGAAGAGGAGAAGAGATTCCAATAAGTAGAGGAAGTGCAGATGTACCTGGTCACTCAGGAAAGCTTGTGAAGGTTCTTGGATCATGTTGAGCTTGTTTTGTCAGTCCGCATTAGTATTAGAGCCCAGAGTTGAAGATATTCTTCCAGATGAAGATGTTCTTGTTCAGATTGGCCGACCGGATGAGTTATTCATCTTGTGAATGTTCTTATGGATGTTTGCCGACTTGCGAATGTTCTTGTGGATGATTGCCGACTTAGATGATTATTCCTAAGTCGATGCCTTGTATAAATAAAGGTTTGTGAGTTCATTTCAAAGTGTGTGTGGAGCGGATGAGTGTGGTATAGAGAAAGAGCGAAGGGCAGAGTAGAAGTATCTCAGGCTTAAATGGAACTAATCCAGACATGGTAAAGATGTCAATCTCCAGTTCAATTTTGTGATTCTTATCACTTTGTAGACAGTGTGTCTCTTGTAGGCAGTGTGCCTCTTTGTGAGCAGTGTGCTTGGGCAGTAAGCCCTAATTGGCATGTGCCATTCATTTTTCTTATTCTTCTAATAGAGAATAATCCTTGGGTTAATCACCCCATGGTTTTTCCCTTAACTGGGTTTTCCACGTAAAAATCTTGGTGTCCAATGTGTTGATGTTTATCTACTCCTGTGTTTGTGCATTATGCTTTCATGAATGGTTAACTGATATGCTATTAACTAACAAAGAAGAATCAAGTGTTTGAAGTAGAAGCAAGTTTTTGTACAACTGATTCACCCCCCCTCTCAGTTGTGTGCCCTAGATCTAACAACTGGATCTAACTGTGAAAATCCTACTTTTACCGGATGGCTGTCAAACCGGATCAATCTTGGCTGATTAAACTCTTCAAAACTCCTTGCAAATCTTTCATATTTTTACTGAGGGTTATTTGGATATTTCTCTGAGAGCCCTTTAATCCGCAACATTCCATGTGCCAAATTTAGGCACCAATTGATTGGTTGGGGGAATTTATTTTCCTTTGTGACTCCCCTTGAGCCAGAGCTCATCTGTTTAGTTTTCGAAAGGAATATTAGCACCAGATTCTGGTGCGGATCCATCCCCAACATTTTTTGTTCTCTTCTTCACCCAAATCTTGTTCATCTCTCTTTGAACTTCATCCACATTCACTTTTCCTTTTCTTTTATCTTGATTTTGATTATGATGCACCTGACCCCTTTTATCTTGATTCTTACTTCTGCAGAATTTGGCAATATGACTGGATCTATTGCAATTGTAGAAAACAACATTTCTTTGCATATTTGACTGATATCCTCTTGATCTACAATGATTAGCCATATGTCCCATTCTATTTCATGCAAAGCATCTTCCATTGAATGAATTGTTTATTTTCATACTTTTGCATTCATGAGATTTGTGACCATACCTTTTGCAGTTGAAACACTGTCTGGAGAAGGATGAATTAGTTTGATTCATTCTTCTTCTGCATTAAGTTGCTTTCTGACTGAAGTTGTTGCAAATGTAGCAGTATCCATTGAAGGATGGATATCTTTGAGCATTTGGTTACCTTACTGGAGGTCTTTTGGGCCTATTCCTTGGATTTCCTGATCCAGAGTTCCTCTGACCGGATCTGAAGCTTTCACCTTTCTCATATCCCAAACCATGCTTGGCATCTAGCCTTTTTTGGCTTTCAAGAAGAACTTCAAGTTTAACAGAGCTTATCTTGAATTTCTCTTTGTATTCATTTGTTGTTTGAAGATCCCTTTTAAGAGTGTCTATTTGATTCTCAAGTTGTTCTTCATTATCTCTAGCTTCTTCAAGATCATATTCTAGATGCCTGATTATTCTATCCATTTTCTGGCAATCTTCTAACTTCTCCTTGAGAGATTGTTTTAAATTATCCTCAATTTTTCTTTTCTCTTCAATTTCTTGGGTGAATCTCATAACCCCTTATTCCATTTCATGTCTTACCATAATTACCTCTTTTGATAGCTTCTCACATAACTTGTTTTTCTCATTCAGATCTTCATTAGTATCATTGGATTCACTTTGACTTGCTAATTGTTGAAGTAGTTCCTTTCTCTTTTTCACAGAGATACTCAGTTTTTCTTTTAGCTCATATATGAAGTCATCAGCTTTTTTGAGTCTTTCTCTCAAGTTATTGACTTCAGAGTGAGATTGATCAAGATCATCTAGGGCAGACTGAAGTTGTTCCTTCATACCATACATATCCATTGAGATTCCCATATCTTCCTCAAGCTGTTAGGCTCTGTTTAGAGGAACTTAGCTCTGATACCAATTGTTGGAAACAAGGCAGATAACTGAGAGGGGGGTGAATCAGTTACCTTAAATATCTTAACTTTCTTTTCTTCTTTAATATTAATGCAGCATCCAAACATAAGAACATACATAATCATGAGAGCACACATAACACAAGGATTTTTACATGGAAAACCTTGTTAAGGGAAAAACCACAGGGTGACTAACCCAAGATTATATTCTCTGTTAAAAGAATAAGAAGTACAAAATGGCACTTGCCAATTAGGGCTCACTGCCCGAACACACTACTCACAAGAGGCACACTACCTACAAGAGACTCACTGTCTACAAGGTATATAGAAAGTAACCAGGTGTTTGAATTGATGAGAGGCATCCACATATGCTGAGGTTCAGTTCCAATTAGGCTCAATATACTGATCTAATGCTCTTCATTATTCCTCTGTTGTTTTGTCACATACCAGACCTGTATTATTGCTTCCACACTTCTCTCTACCTTTCCTCTCACACACTAACAACACACACACCACCTCATACCGAAATCCATATAGTATATATATCCACATCAAGGATTTCAACATTTTTCTAGTCGATAATTGGAATACTTAAGATATTTACAAAACACTGATTTGACAGCTAAATCCATGCTTATTATGTGATGTGTATCAAAGACATAGACATAGAAGTTATCATTCATGTTAGCCAACCATGTATGATCTCTTAAATAGCTTGACCACCATCAATTTCTCATTTGGCTTAAAGTTTGATGCTCTGCCGGTTAGTTCTTCCTCAATCTACTCTGCCTATCAAGAACCCAACACTTAGGTGCTCATATCTTTTCACTCTTTCATCACCAGAGGCTCAATCTCTAGAATGTAGTAGTCATGGCACTCTTCTTGACTTGTCCAAGTCCAGAACTTGCTGAGTTACACCATTTGAGAGATCCAAACCTGATTGTCAGACCTTGTTGCATGCTCTGTTCTTGTTCACCGGACCAAAACACTCTTCAATCTGACTTCCAGTATAGGCATACTATGTGCTACAGATGTGTGGGATAGACTTTGTTGCCATCAATGACAAAAATAATGAAGCCACACAGTGTCTCTTGCCAACAAAAGAGGGATGAAGGTGGAAGGAAAAATGAGTTTCCTCCACACCTAATACTAATCTGCCAAATCATAGTCATAAGGAATGGCTGGAGTATGGAGATTAAAATCAAGGATCCCGGTTTGGATGAAGAACAAGGAAGAAGAAATGCTCTTAGAAGTTTGCACAGTGTTGTTGTTGCCCCTTAATCTTTCTTGTACCATCGATTCCTAAGGAGATAATTCCAAGTCTTTCTAATTATGTAGGGACAGATCGAGAGCCATGAGAACAAGGAAGAAAATCCTAAAGAATAGGGGAGCAGACAAAACACATAAGAGCAAGGGAAATCCATAATGTCAGAATATCTTTAGATAGTATGAATTACAACATCAGCACTTGCCTTTTTATAGAAATTCAAGGATGTAAGCATACATCTGCCCATTTGTGGTGTATTAATTTTTAGTCACTTCAGTACATTTTTGCCATAAATGGAAATCTATCAAAGATTACCATAATTGAACAAAAAGATAAGACTTCATAATTCCACATAACTTGAAAACATCACTTCTTGTATTGAATTTGGCCAGATCAGATGTCTTGGTTTTCCCACTTAAGCACTGTCATCATATCCAATTTCATCACACAGTAGATGAAATGCCATTCCTGGTAAAGGCACAGATTTCCAAGGGTTGAGCTTTGCATAAGCCAAATCATTTTGTTACTAAATTCTTCAAAAGCAGTGGTGATGAAGACCCTACACACACTTGAGCAGTTAATGCTTTGATATGCAACTTAGCTAGGTACAGCGCTAATGAATCCTTCTAGCATGATTTTGAATTTAGGCCGTTGATCTAGATCCCAACTAGTGCATTTTAACGGTGTTGATTTGACCCTTTTTCCAAGTCAGACCTTACTGCTTTCTTGATTCAATAGTAACATGCCACTTGGACATCCCTTTCCAACCGTGATCCCAAGAAAAAATTCCCTTTGCAATGCAGTTAAGATGACACCCGCCATTCCGCATATGAAGGATGTGGTTAGAGATATGATCTCAGCAGAATGGCATATAACCATTGGATCATTGTACCCTGAGCAGATAATCTCTTGAAATGGTCATCTTTGATGCCACATCTAAGAGATGCATTTAATATAAGAGTCTCATCACTTTAAGAAAGCTACGCATCTCAATTATGTGATTCTGTGGTCACTCAGAAAACCTCTTGATGGAGTATAGTGGAATGTCAGAATTGAGATAAAACTGGTATATAGCACTTGGGACCCACCTTCTTGCCACCCGAGATTGTCTGTAGCTAGCTATCACCTTTTCTATGTTTCTGTTGAGGCCAGTTTCCTTTGCAATTCATCATGGGTGGAATGGCAGAAATGAATCCGCATGCGCCACCTGCACAAAATTAGTTAGTAGGACTGGTCTCTGGTGTGTATACAATCTTTTGCCATCTAGACAAAGGGTGACTAATCAGGTAGATTTCCTCTTTAATATTAGGTTTCTTTTTGGTGTGGGGTATAGACGGTATTTGCTTGGCGAGGGGCCGGTAAACAAAATTGAGGGATGACAAGAAAAGGGAACTTAAAAGGATAATGATGGGAACAAGCAGTCACCGAAGAATTATATCGAGTGTAGCCAATGACCTCATTCTATAAGGGTTTAGGGTTTTTGATAGAGTTGGGTTACTCAGAACATTTTTTAGCAAAAAAACCCTTATCATGGAAATCTTGTAGCCAGGTGACATAAAGCAGGGAACAAAACAACTAGAAACATGGAAAAATTATCATGGTTCCATCAGTGGCTCTACTTGGGGATGCATGTTCAATAATGAACAAAGCAAGATCACAAAAGAACTTTGGAGGAGCAGACCAAACACATAATGACCTTAGGCCATTATGTGGAAAAAATAAAAATCCAACCTGCCTCTATCAAACATTTTGTTTTCCAATGACTTTGTTAAATTGCTTTGGAAAACCTCATTGAAATTCAATCTAATCCTTACATATATATTCATTTAACCTTTTGGATAATTATTTTCATCTTCTCCATGGTTCCTTTCATCATTCTGAATCAAAAATATTTGAGACATACTGTAATCAGAAGGAGATTCATCCTTCAATCAATTGTTTCTAACCATGTAAAAATATCATTACCTCCATATTTTTGCCCTTTGCATATATCTGAAAAGCAAAAGCAATTATAATCTACATTATAATTGGTAGTAGGGGATTTTTTACGTTCTCCTATATCAATGTCAAACTTGAAACAATCATACTCTACTTCCCTTTTGAAATCTGACATTCTATTCTAACTTTCTTCTTTCTGACTTGGCACTTCATTCAGATGTTGAATGTAGGATTGGGAAACACTAATAGGCTAGAGATTTAGGCCCTAATTTTTTGATATAGTGTTTGTTTCCCCATATACCTTTGGATATAGAACTAATATTACCTCATTAGTTCCCTTAGGAGTCTCTTCAAAAATTGGATTTTCTATGCATTCATAAAGCTCCATATCATCTCCTATTGACAAATCTATAGGCTCATCATATAATGGATTATCTCTGATATGCATTTCATTGGCACAATCTTCATTATCACCATCCATATAGTAGGTATCATCATCTGTTCTAGGACTCTTATCATTTTGATATGAGCATTATGATAATTGCTCACTATTTTCTATATGATTGACAAGGATTAATCCCTCCTGAGACTCAGACTCAAAGTAGGCTAGTTCCCTAGGAGGTTTTTATGTAAAATATATCTTCTCACAGTCTAGGGAAATGTCTTCAATTTGTTCATAAGTCATAGGGACTTGCTTGACTAATATATCCTAATGTATCATGGTGTCCATTATTTCATAAGTTGTTTTGTAAGGCTCTGGGGATTTCCTTTTATTTTGATACTGAGGGGAAAAAAGAGTAGCAGGAGTATAGGAACATAGGATTCCTCCTGTCTAAACATAGTCCCTATTCCCTCCATTATACTGAGCTCTGTAATTTGAGTTTTTTGGAATGGGTTTATAAGAATAGTCCATTTCATTTTTGCTTTGATAAATGGGAAGATAAATGGATTCATTATGCCTGTTACACCCATTTTTCACAGACTCATAGCCCTTTATCTTTGTGTTCTTCAAATTATTTTCTATACTTATGGCAAAGGAATATGCTTGCCTCATAGTAGTAGGGTTTTTGTCTCTCACTTTATAACTATCCTTTCTATTGAAGGAACCCAAATATATGATCAAACACATAGCTTCATTGGGTCTAATATTTTCAAGGATTTCCCTCACTATTCAAGCAAATCTCAAATTGAAAGATGGGACTGATTCCTTATTTTCCTTTTCAATCTACATGAGTTCCTTAATTAATATACCCACATCTATTCTCTCCCCAAATTGTTCCATGAAATAAAACTTTAAATCTTGCTAAGAAAAGATAGACTGACTGGGTAAATATGCAAAACAATCTCTAACACTCTCCTTTTAAAGTTTGAACAAACAATTTTTTGACTACATCTTCATGATCTATTTCATAATCTCCCATTAAGTCACAAAAATCTTGTAAATGGCTACTAGTTGTTTTGGATCTGTCATTGTTGAACTGAGTTATCTAATTTCTAACTTCCTGGGGTATATGGTTTGGAAACCCCCAAATACCATTGAAAATAATTGCCTCATATCTTTCCATGACAAACCCACTTTGACAAAAGAAATGTGAATGTTCCTTATACATTTCTAAACTTCTAGGAATGTTTTCTGAAGCTTGGTAAAATACTCGAAGAGAGCCTTTTGCTTCTGGTGTAGATTTTGTCTTGATTTTTATGCAAAATCAATAATACTAGACTGCATCACCAGATCCTTTCTCATAGAGTCGCCACCTCTATTTTATAGAGGAATATATTATTTCCTTCTCAGGACCAACTTTTGAATCATGTTTCACAATAGGGTTACATAGAATACTTTGACATATAAAACTTTATGTAACAGTCATGCATCTATCATTACTATGAATGGAAAATTTATGGTAGAGTCACCATCCTTTCATTTGAAAGGAATGTGATCCAACAGACTTCTGTCCTAATATATTCATCAAAAGACCTCTTAGCTTGAGAATACAACTCTATAAAGTCAGAAAACATGAGGAAACTTTGAATGGATAGAAACTCTATTTGAATCTTATAAATTATTGGCACCTTTTGCAAGGGTTTTATGTTCTTTGGATAAGACACAACCTCTTTTGCTTAAAGGGTCCCTAGTAGAGTCGCCAATCCGTTGGTTGTTTTAAATTCCCAACCTAATTCTCACAGCAAACCTATAAAATCAGCCACTTATTAATGATTGAACTGCCTTGAGGGATTGGCCAATGAATAGGAGATTTAAGGGGAGGAGGCCCTTTCTCAGTCCCCTTTGTTCTTCCTCTACACTTTAGGCTCCGTGAAACCAAGGAGGGTGTTCCTATTTTAAAATGGGCATATCTCTAATTCTCTAGCTGTTTCTTCTAACTGATGTATTCCTATCTTGGGGATAACAGCGTTCTACTCAAAAGGGATGGCGTTTCCTAGAGATACTAGATTGTCAGCTTTGTTTATATCACAGATATGTTCCTTGTAGGATGCTTGAAAGAATGTATGATAAAGTGAGGATTGGCTAGATTCTTTAAGCTTATATCTTATTCTTTGTAGAGGAACATGCAAGACATAACTTAATCAAACAAAATATCCTAAAAGCCTATTGCTAGAAAGGAAAATATTTGGATTGAAAATACTTTGAGGATAACCAAAGGTCCGTAAGTTCAGTATGGTATCCATGAAACAGATCAGTGCCTATCCAAGGGCCAAGGAGTCAAAAAGGTCAAAATGATGAAACTTAAACAGATAATGATGTAAGAAACTTTAGTTTATTGTAAAGGTACAACAATGCTATTCATTAGAAATACTTTTACTAGCTTTGAAATCAACCATACTTAATTATCCATGTATACCCAATCATATTTGATATTTTCTAATAGTAATTTTTATATTACTCCTTGAGTAAAGGCCATAAGAGAAATATGCTAACACAGGAAAGACTGTGTCAATGAATAAAGATGATTCTTCAACCAAATATTAATTCATAATATGAAACTGTATACATGAAGTAGGAGACAGTGTATTTCAAAACTCAACAAAATCTGTAAAATAAATTGTTCAGCAACTTGCATCATAGCTTTCAAATATTCAATCAAGAAACTAGAAGAGACTCAAATTGGAAACCTGAAAATAGACTACTAACTCTATAGTAGAAAATAAACTTATTTACAACTCCTCCCTGACTAGATTAATCCCTATCTCAGACTAAGTCTGGAAAATATGACCTCGAACCAATGTCTTCTCATAAGCCTCGAATTCCCTTTTATAGATGCAAGGGAGCAACAAGTTTCAGGCTTATGACAAAAGAAGTTACAATATTTTTCTAACCAACAAATACAGCTGAAGTGATCAGTGCAACTGCTCTGCAACTGTATTCTTTATTTTCATGGCACATAATGAAGTGCACACTTCCCACAAACATGTCCTCTCAATTTTAGAGGGAAACGGGCACTGATGGTTGATGGGGATTCATCTGATTTGATATTGTGGAGGCCCTTATCCCCATCTTATGCCTCTTATTTACCAGATAAGGGCATTCACTATTCAGTTTATCCTCCTTAATTGAGAATGACTGCAAGCGTCAATATCAGAAGAAAACCCCATTAACTAGAGTTCTTCATTTTATGCTTGTTGTCGCTTACAGGGATGTGATTCTTCTTTCATAATTGAGTGGTTACCAACCAGCTCAACCAAACAAAGACCAGACAAAATCACATCAAACCGAGTATGGACATACCATCCACCCGGTGAGGGCAACAATAGCAATGACAAAATAGGAGCATTCTATCCTTATATGCTACATCTAGAGAGGAAACATCCCTACAACTAGAGATAATGCTTTGTTAGGAAAAGTAGAAGAGGGATGAAGGTGGTGTTGGTAATTTTCCCAGACTAGATGCTTATTCCCAGTTATCCCTACAAGGTAGCCATCATTGATCAATAGGATTCTCAGGCTAGGGGCCAACAGTATAGGAGATAGACTCTATAAATATCTCCTCTTCTTCTTTAGGCTCTGTAGAACCAAGGGGGGTATTCCCTACTCAACATCCATGAAATATAACTGTGAAAAGACCAAGATGCTGACACGAAGTAGATAAATCCTCTATTATGTAGACCAAAACTATGAGATAAGTGCAAAGGGGCTAGCTTTGGGCCTATATTTAGTTGTAGACAGAGGATTTCAGTCCTAAAACTACTTCTAATATCCTAAAGGTTTGTATATGAAGTTTGAGTTTGTTTTGTATTTGGATGCAAAACTAGGACTTTGGTTGTGACCTCAATACAAGACTGGATCGATGCCTATCCAGGGCTTGGAGTCAATAGACATACACATGTGAATGTGCACATAAACCTATACTACTGACTGAGTTTCAAGGGGATTGTTTAATATTTGCCTTACAGATATTTCCCAAAATTGAGTATTCGATTACCTCTACTTAGGAGATCCTCACTGCAATATATTCTTCTTAACACTTTAACCTAAAACATTTAATCTACTCCTTGAGTAGAAGTAAAAGACCATGCATTAAATATAGAAAATCCATATTCAAGAATCTTAGACACCCCTTAGCTGTTTAGATTCAAAAGAAGAATACATTCAATTTGGAGACAAGTAACAGAACACATGCCATGAAGCATTACTCATTTAAATCAACATGAAACCAGTAAGTTTATGCATTAAACATACAACATGAGATTCATAAACTCACAAAAACATCCAAAACAAGGCCACCAATGAAGTTGTATCTTATCACAGCACCAAAAATTGTCTAGTTTTCAACAACAAAATGGGTAACACAGTTAGGCCTTTATACCAAGACTGTGTACCCAGCAAAATTTAATTTCAAGGCAAATCAAAAACTTTGCCAGATTCAATGCATCTTCAGATTGGCACCCAAAAATATTCAATGCTGGGGGGAGACAAAGAGGAATGGTGCAGATGGAATTGGGATCCACACCGCCGCTCAAGGACATTCATCTTCAATCGGGTTGTTGACCCGTCCTTTCCATCATCCATCCTCTACAAATCTACCATTATTGCCACATCTACCCGCACCCTCTTCCTGGAATGCAGCAGCGGACCCATGGAGTTTTCCCACTCAAAAATTGAACGTAGATACAAGGAAAAAAAACCATCACTGAGGGTTTAAAACCTGACGGTCGATCACCCTCCCGTCACTGTGATCAACGACACCCAAAAAATGTTGAAAAGTCATGAACCAATAATACCATGCCACATCAGCACCTCATGCATCTATCACTGACTTTTCGCCCTCTCATTTTTGCCTTTCAAAAACCCTTTGTATATGCAAAATGCATATACATGCAACAACTCGATATACAAGGCGGACCCCAAATATCATGAAACAGACTAGAAACTTATTCAGGTCCGACTTGCAACTCTTTCCTTTATGTATTGGCTTGTATATCGGCATATACAAGTGCTTTATACAACCCATGGACCTCAAAATTTATTCAATGCATTCCATTCATCCATCACGTCCGGGTTGTTTGTCCTTTTGCTTGCATGTCGGCACATATAAGAGTGCAAATATACAAGTGGTGGGCCCAACCCACTTTCTCTTTCCTTTGCACATTTTCTTGCACATCGCATATACAAATGTAATGTACAAGCCGCGGACGCCCCATTGCTTTAGAACGAAATGAAAACGACTTCGGGTCCGCCTTGCATCTTTGGAATGCACTTCCATCATATGTTTGAACATACAATTACTTTATACAAGTGGCGGGCCCCATCAAATGCACCCTCTACTTTTGTATGTTGCGGAACATACAAGGTCCCTATTATATTTTGCTAGTATCTTCAATTGTATATCACCGAATATACATTTGCCCTTCGCATGCAAATAGGGAATCTTTAGAGAATATGTGATGAATGCATCTAACCATTGTATATGTGCCTGAATGTATATTACACACAATCCATATTTGTATATCCACGGCACTATTCACTTTGCATGTCGCGGGCCTTTGTATATTTTCAATGTACATTCCCTTGCACATACAAGGAAGGAATCTTCTCCAGAATATTCCTGCAATGTATCTTTTCCTTTGTATGTTTCGCCTGCATATTCTACATACAAGCCTGATATACAAGCAGGGCTGATATACAAATGGTGAATATTCCCAGAATCTTACAGAAGATTCCTCCAATGCATATGCAACCCGATATACATTTAAAAATGCATATAACTCAAAAATTTTACCATTTCTGGAAGCCGATTGAGATTTCACAAGCTTGTCAACAGATTTGATCATTTGCACATACAAAAACATGACAATCTTCCTACACGTGATAGGAGAAGGTGGATTCCACATTGCATTGGGCTGATTAACCTATGAACATTAAGGAATGGAGATGAAACTTAGTAGTAGGGAACCCATTACAAGAAGCCAACATCAGAATAGACAAAACAACGCAACAGACCAAGGAAGACCAAAACTTCAGGGTTTGAAAGAGAAAACCTGTCAATATTCAAGCTTAAAACCCTAAACATAAATGAATACTAATAGGTGGAAGGAAAAATGAGTTTCCTCCACACCTGATACTAATCTGCCAAATCACAGTCATAAGGAATGGCTGAAGTGTGGAGATTAAAATCAAGGATCCCAGTTTGGATGAAGAATAAGGAAGAAGAAATGCCCATATAAGTTTGCACAATGTTACTATTACCCCCTAATCTTTCATGTACCACCGATTCCTGAGGAGATAATTCCAAGTCTTTCTAATTCTGTAGGGATGGATCAAGAGCCATGAGAACAAGGAAGAAAATCCTAAAGAATAGGGGAAAGCCATACTGTCAGAATATCTTTAGATAGTATGAATTGCAACATTAGCACTTGCCTTTTTATATAAATTTAGGGATGTAAGCATACATCCGCCCATATGTGGTGTATTAATTTTTAGTCACTTCGGTATATTTCTACCATAAATGGAAATCTATCAAAGATTTCCATAATTAAATAGAAAGATAAGACTTCATAATTCCGCATAACTTGAAAACATCACTTCTTGTATTGAATTTGGCCAGATCAGGTGTCTTGGTTTTCCCACTTAAGCCCTATCATCATATCTGATTTCATCACACAGCGGATGAAATGTCATTCCTGGTAAAGGCACATATTTCCAAGGGTCGAGCTTTGCATAAGCTAAATCATTCTGTTACTAAATTCTTCAGAAGTGGTGGCGATGAAGACCCTACACATGCTTGAGCAGTTAATGCTTTGATATGCAACTTAGCTAGGTTCACTGCCAACGAATCCTTCTAGCATGATTTTGAATTTAGGCCATTAATCTAGATCCCAACTGGTGCATTTTGACGGTGTTGATTTGATCCTTTTTCCAAGTTAGACCTTACTACTTGCTTGCTTCAATAGTAACATGCCACTTGGACATCCCTTTCCAACCGCGATCCCGAGAAAAAATTCCCTTTGCAGTGCAATTAAGACGACACCCACCATTCCGTGTATGAAGGATGTGATCAGAGATATGATCTTAGTAGAATGGCAAATAACGGTTGGATCATTGTACCCTAAGCAGAGCATCTCTTGAAATGGTCACGTTTGATGCCACATTTGAGATATGCATTTAATATAAGAGTCCCATCACTTTAAGAAAGCCACGAGTCTCAATTCTATGATTATGTGGTCACTCAGAAAACCTCTTGATGGAGTATAGTGGAACATTAGAATTGAGACAAAATTGATATATAGCACCTTGGACCTACCTTCTTGCCACCCAGGATTGTCTGTAGCCAACTGTCACCTTTTTCACATTTCCATCGAGGCCAATTTCCTTTACAATTCATCGTGGGTAGAATAGCGGAAATGAATCTGCATGCACTACCTACACAAAATTAGTTAGTAGGACTGGTCTCTGACATGTATACAATCTTTTTCCATCTAGACAAAGGGTGACCAATCAGGTAGATTTTCTCTTTAATATTAGGTTTCTTTTTGGTGCGGGGTATAGACGGTATTTGCTTGGCGAGGGGCCGGTAAACAACTTGGAGGGATGACATGAAAAGGGAACATAAAAGGATAATGATGGGAATAGGCAGTCACCAAAGAATTATATCAAGTGCAGCCAATGACCACATTCTATAAGGGTTTAGGGTTTTTGACATAGTTGGGTTACTCGGAACATTTTTTAGCAAAAAAACCCTTATCATGGAAATATTGTAGCTAGGTGACATAAAGCAGGGAACAAAATAACCAGAAACATGGAAAATTTTTCATGGTTCCATCAAGCCCTATTATTTGTATTTACACACACAGGAATACACGAAGGCTTCAAAATTAGACAGAGTATGCGGAGAGGTGACTAAGGAGTAGTCCCTTGAGCATAGCTAATAGGTAGAAATTCGCCTGTTGTCTATAGTTAAGAGTATGCAAAAGTGTCTGGTCTCTTTGTGCATCTATGAAAGGGTCTGTAAGTGTTGTTTATTACTATTAATTCAAAGTAGTGGAGTCATAAAGACATTGTAAACTTGAAATGGTTGTCATATGTTAATTAATGCAAACATCAATTTTCTACATCTATCACAGAGTGTTAATTGATTCAGGTATTTTTTAATGTATTTTCCCTTGAAGATCGCAATTCCATATATCAATTCATGATACTGCTTAGGATTTATGTATGAGGATTTATTTTCTTTTGGATTGATCAGGATAAACAAATTTATATGCGTGAGTAACAGAGAGCTATATGTGGATAAAATCTATTTTTCTAACCATATATTTTCTAACTTTTCCCCAAAATCTTTAAATAATTAGCCAGAATGTAATTATCTAAATGAAATTGTTGAAGATCATGTTAAATACATGGAAATGCTAATGATCTTTAATGATTTTCATAAAGTTTGAAATATCAAGTCTGTTTCTGTGAAATTCATGTAAAGTTTGACTTGAAAGTTATAAATAGTTGCAAAGGATCATTAATTTGAGAGATATTTTGAGACATTTGAAAATAATGAGTGACAATTGCCAGTGACAAATCCTTAGATTGAATAAGGCCCCTTGAATATTATAGCTTCACAACGAACTGTTGATCTATCCCACATGGTCAAGAATTGACCATCCAAAAACTTGAGATTGAAAATTCCTGTTTAATTCTACTTATATTTCAAGACAGCTAAAGTTCTTATGTGAATTTTAACTATGATGTGAGAGTGTAAAAACTCTCATCAATAGTAATTTTAGTTGTGATGTTCACAACACGCCCCATTTTTACCTGGAGGCAAAATGAGGACCCCCTATTTACTTTTGTTTTTTTTGCGTGGTTCTGTGTGTGGGGGTGGTATAGGCAAAATGTCCTTGGTGCTTGAAAGTTAGTATGAATCTAATGCATGATAAAACTAATGAGATCCATGAATTCTGTGTGGAAATCTAGCTCAGGGTCACCTTTTGAATCATTTGAGAAGTCCTTGTATGTTGAAAGTTGTGATTTGTTTTGAAAAAGGGCATGGTTGGTAAATTCATATTTCATATACAAATTTTATTTGTATATGTTGAATACATTGTTTCTTATGTCTGTCAGGTTACATTTTTACGTTTGGTATGTCTTGTCTTTTGTATTGGATAGCAAAAATTAGAGTGTACATGTTCGGACTAGACACGTGGTTATGTCGTGCTTTATGAAGTTTAGGGTTCATATGCATCATTGTATGAAAATGTTTGTATTTAGTATACATGGCCAAAATATGCATAGGGTACAAAGTTGGACCCGTTGGTTAAAGGTTCGAAGTCCACAAATGATTGTATAAAGCATACATCCATGGATGACAGAGGTATCCAATTCAGTTCAAGGCATACATTTGTATAGCAATAACATGCATTCTCGTATGCAGTTCCATAATATGCAAACTAAATCCAATAGTCTTTTAAGGTATATTTCATAAAAGTTGGAGTCTAAAATTGTATGTAAATAAGTTTGTAATTGTTATACAATTTTGAAGTAGGCATATCCGGACCCAAAAACAATTTAAAATGGACCTAGAAGGTGGAAAGGGGGGTTATGTTTGTGTTATCTCCTAGATTTGCACCCTTGCATGCAGTTGTGAAACCTCAGCAATCTGGAGTAGCATGGGAATGATCTCTAAGTGTGGGACTTTGCTAAATAAGATCAGACCTCCGGAGAAGGCCGACTTCCTTAACTGGTTATCACCTAAAACTACTAAATCTTAAGAGGAAAAGGGAGAAGGAATGCTTTAAAATGAAGGATGAAACAACAAAGCTTGAAAACAAAGGGTGATTCACCAAGTTTAATAAAAGAACCCTCATAGTACTAAGAAAATGCACAGCATAACCAAATATAGCAAGCAGACATACACAGATTCAACTGATCCTAGCAGAGGTGAGAAACAAGATGATTGAAAGGAACAATACGTTCATAGGCAAACATATACAGATTCACACTAAACTAAAACTCAGTCCAAGAGGCAAAATAACTTGCATATATTTAATGGGAAGGCAAAGTTATAGTAGCGGAAAGCTCTGTTTGGAAACAAAAAAAACTCTATGTTTAGAAAATTTCCAACCTTATTTACAACTTACGAATGCATATATATAGCATTCCAAAAAATGCCCTAAGTCAGCTACAAAATTTGCTCAAAGAGCTGCAGTAGGAAAATATCTCCCTCTTAATGATTGTCCACCTGCAAGAAGTTATGGTGCAGACGATCTAGAATTGGGGCATATGGAAGATATTTTAAGTCTTTAATGCAAGCAGCTCCAATGGTTATCTTCAACAAGGAATATATGAAATATCTGAAACATGATAGTTTAAGAGATATTTCCGGTCATTAATGCGAGCTGCTTCATCTTTGTGTAGCAATGAATGCAAGAAATATTTGCATCTGCTCAAAATAGTCGTTGAAACATCCACTTGCCCAAAACATGCAAATCCAGATCTAAAATTTGAAAAGTGACAAAAACCCCTGAAAACCCCGCCAAATGAAAGAGGGGAAAAAAATATGCATCTTTGCCTTTTGTAGCATGTGGAAATTTGCTAGAATGGAGGAGATACAGGTGGTCAAAGTTTTGGTCAACTGCTTGTATATATCGCTATCTGAATCGGCCTCTGAAACTGCCTTTGAATGTACAAAATGCCTGTATGTATCAAGCTGCGGGATGTCCTCAAGTCGAGCCGCTGATGTACGAAAATCTCTTGTATATCCCTTTGCATTTGGTGCCTAAATGACCCTTTGAAATCGGCCTATGTATATGCATTTGAAACTACATACAAACGTGGGCCTTTACCTTTCGAATCGGCCCTTGTATCACCTGCCATGTGGCACCACTTGATTCGCCACTGAGCTAAAACTGAGAAGCATCGCTGGAAACCTGTATCCTCCTCCTTGCATATTTTTCTTGTATATCACATTATATACACGAATATACAATGGCGATATACATACAACTGCCTGTGCCTTTACTTTGTTTCCTCTTGCATATACTATTGCCAATGTATGTTCCTTTGTATATGGCTTTGTATATTCAAATGTATATCGGCACATGCAATTGCCTAGATACATACAATGTGGACTCCAGCAGATTATTAGCCACTTTTGAACTTTAGGACGAGTCTGGGTTGTATGTCCCCATTGCACCTTGCCTTGTATATCACATATACAAGGTATGAACATCAAAGATCATCCGCTGCATTTGGTTGTCATTCAGATCCGGACCTTGTATCTTTTGTTCTTTATATATGTCCCTTGTATATTGCATATACAATCGCAACATACATGCAAGTCGCGGACTCCGGCGCTGAATTCATCAAATTTGACTTCCCATTCGGGTCCGCCTTGCATATCGCCGATGTACCTTTTTCCTTGTATATCACATATACATGCAAAATATACAAAGTGCGGAACTTAGGAGACTATCAAATGGAATGTATGTTCCCTTCAGATCCGGTTTGTATATTATGAATGCATATTTGATTGTATGCGCAAACATACAATCGCAAATATACAAGCGGTGGGCCCTAGCTTTGAATCACCTTCCCCTGCATGTTGACTTTGCACAAGACTCCTTGTATCCTTTCTTTGTATATGCGCGAGATACATTCTCCTTTGTATATGGCCCTTTGCATGTCGACTTGCATCTTTTTCCTTGTATATCGCATTGTATATGCAAATATACAATAGCGATATACATACACGCGTGGGCCCCACCATTTGAATCTCCTTTAATATGATTGCTCGTGCCTTTGGTGGACCCCACCAATTGTATCTGTCTTTGTATGTGCAAACATACATGCAACTTTTACAAAGGAAAACATGCATACAAAATTCCTTGTATCATTTCTTTGCATCTTTCCACACTTGTATATTTGCCGATATACATTTCACTTTGTATCTCTGACTTGTATGTCGCCGATGTATCTTTGTATCTTTTCCCTTGCACATTTTCTCTGCATGCACCCGATGTGCATTTGACTTTGTATCTCTACGGGCCCCACCAAATGTATGTCGGCCCTGTACATTTTTCCTTGTATCTTTCGATTGTATGTTGGGAACATACAAACCCATCATATACAAGCCACTGTAGCATCCAGCCGATGTACATGCAACTGCTCCTTCACCCTTGTATGCTTTACCCTGCATATACAAACTGACTTGTATATTGACCTTGTATATTGCGAATGTATGTGCCTGATGCATGTCGAATATACATTGCCCTTTGTATGTCCCTCCTTTGTACATCGTTGTCGATGTACATTCAACTGTAGCCGATACATATTATCTTTGTATATCGGCCTTGTATGTTGCAAATGTATGTTCTAAACATACAATGGCGAATGTATACCCAAATATACATTTAAAAATGCATATTGAAATACAAGCATGGAACTAAGAAATCCTAGCGATAGAAAATACTTGAAGTTAAAAGATTTCTGGGTTTTCTGGGTTTTTTTGCAAAGATTCCTAAGATGAGATTTTTGAGATTTTTTGACAAGTCATAGCATAATTATTTGAAGGATTTAATCCTATAGGGACATTTCTAAAGGATTTTCAAGGAAAATACAAGGTGAACTATTTAGCTCTGGGTAGAGGAAAATAGGTCAACAATTTTGGTGACTTCTATGGGATGTTTGCTTGCTAAACAATTAGATCAGTGGCCTTAAGCATCCACTGGGCATGGAGTCATACGGAGGCTGATAAAATAACTTGACAAACAATTCTGACTTAGTAACTCAGCATATTAGCAGTGAAGGACATTGAAGACCAAACCAAGACAAAATTCTGAAGGCAAACCCTTCAACTGTGCTAGATAGCACTTAGGGAAATCAAACAAAAGGGATCTAAACTATTATGCAGTAGCACTTATTGAAAACAAGAAACCTAATCTACTAATTTACAAGGTGCTCATACCTCAAAACACCTCTTTAGGTGTCTCCCATTGACTAGGATAGGCAAATTTTGTCCATCCATGCTTGATAACTGAAATGCATTATGCTCCTTGCATTCAGTAATGAGAAATGGGCCACTCCACATGTTGTCAAACTTGGAGTGCTTTCCTGGTCTACTTTTCAACTCATCCCATTTGAGCACCATATCACCCTCCCTAAAGATTCTGGGAGTGGCCTTCTGATCAAAATATATTTTGGTCTGAAGCTGATGATACTCCATAGTTTTCATAGCCCTATCTCTGATTTCTTCAAGCTCCATAAGCTGAGCATATCTGACAGCCATGGGATCCTCTTCTTCTAATATCTCCAGCTGATTCATGATATCAAGTGCTAGCAACTCCATAGATATAGGCAATCTCGCCTCTTTCCCATAAACTAACATATATGGGGAATTCCCAATAGACCTCTTGGGAGTTATTTTGTCTTCCCATAAGACATATTTCAGACTAGTGTGCTAGGTCCTCTGGTTGTCTTACATTGATCTTTTAACAATCCTTATGAAACTCTTATTTGTAGATTCAACCAAACCATTACCCTGTGGGTAATAATTTGATGAAGTATTCAGACAGATCCCATTCTTAACAACCCAGTCAGTTATCTTCAGGCCAACAAAGGCTAAAGCATTGTCAGAGATGATTGACTCAGGCACTCCAAATCTAGATATCAAATCTTGGTAAAAATTCAAAACAGTATTTTCATTTGATTCCTTCAGAGCCACTGCTTCAGTCCACCTTGTGAAATAGTCTGTAGTTGTAAGTATCCACCTATGGCCTGTGCTTGATGGTGGATTAATGGGACCTACAAAGTTAATGCCCCATCTCATGAAGGGTTGTTCTACTTGAATTGGCTGTAGAGGTAAAGCTGGTAGCGTTTCCTTGCCTGCAAATATGGCACATTTTACACATTTTCTAGCCCATGCATGGGCATCCTTGAATAAGTTGGGCCAGTAATATCCAACTCTCATTATTTTCCAAGTAGTAGTCTTTGGGGCAAAATGACCCCCTGCTGTTCCATCATGAAACTCATGCAACACCTTGTCAGTCTGATCATTATCAATGCATCTTAACAATACACCATTAAAATCTTTTCTAAAAAGGATGCCATTTATTAAAACATATGGAACGGACTATAGTCTAAAGTACCTCCTCTTGGTTCTATCCAAACCTACTGGACATTTACCAGTTTGTAAAAATTGAGTCATGTTATTAACCCAACTTGTGCCCATTGCTGTTTATCATCCTGAGGAGCATCTTCAATGGTTAGAAACACGTCCTCCTCTTCTTCTACTTTTTTAGAACTAGTAGCGAGCTGTACAATGAGTCCTCTACCTCTAACAAGCTTGGTTATCTGAATATCCACATCATATTCCATGACTTTGGTTATCCAACCAGCCCTTTTCTTATTTACATCCTTACTTAACAAGAACTCTCTCACACTAGGGTGAGCCACCATCAAATGTATCTTGTTATTAGAAACAAGATGCCTGAACATTTTTAGACTCCTTACCACTACGAGGACATGTTTCTCAATGAAGCTATACCTTTGCTCATACTCCTCCAGCTCCTGACTAAAGAAAGCGATTAGCTGTTCAAAGCCGTTACTCTACTATTGTACCAGAATCACATAGATTGTATCTAGACCGCCATAAGCATACAAAAGAAAATCTTTGGAGAAGTCAGGATTTACCAAGGTTGGCGCAACCGATAATGCCTCTTTTATGGACTTGAAACTGAGTTTGGCCTCTTTCATCCAACTGAATGATGTACTCTTCTTCAACATAGACGTCAAAGGCTTCAAAAGATTTGTAATATTGGGAATAAATCTTCACAGAAAATTAATTCTGCCAATAAAACTTTGTAGTCCCTTCTTATGGCTTGGTAAAGGCAACTCCAAAATAGCCTTTACTCTTTCAAGGTCAATGGTAATGCCTTCCTTTGACACAACGTGCCCTAACAGCTTGCCCTCATGCACAACGAAAATACATTTTTTGGGATTGAGAGATATCCCAAACTCTTTACATCTCTCAAACACTTACCTCAGGTGGGATAAATGTTCAGATGCATTCTTAGAAAAAATTATGATGTCATCTAAATACACAAGCACCAATTTATACAGCAAACCCTTAAAAGCCATGTCCATAGCTCTTTGAAAAGTTGAGCCAGCATTTGACAGACCAAAGGGCATTCTCTTATAGGCCATGGTGCCCCATTTGGTGGTGAAAGCAATTTTAAACTGATCCTCCTCCTTGACTAACACTTGATTATAGCTGGAATATCCGTCAAGCAAGGAGAATCTTTCAAAACTAGCCACTACTTGCAGAATTTGCTCCATTGAGGGCAGTGGGTAGTGGTCTTTTAGGGAGGCTCTATTGAGGTCTCTAAAGTTGACACACAGTCTAATCTACCCATTCTTTTTTCTAACAGGGACAAGGTTAGAGACCCAAGAAGTATGCTTGATCGGGAAAATGATCTTTCCCTCAATCAATTTGGTTAGTTCTTTAATCATTAGAGGCTTAAGCTTTGGATTTAAAGGTCTTTGCTTCTGCCTCATAGGTTTAGTACCTGGTTCTAACTCTATGGCATGCTGGGCAATATGAGGGTCAAACCCCTTTAGGTCTGAATAATCCGAAGCAAACACATCTTCAAACTCTTGACACAGAGCAATGAAGGCTTTCCTATCTTCAGGGGAACAGATTTTACCTATTTTGAGAAGCTTACCCTTAAAGATTTCCAGCTCCTCATAATGTTCCACTTTAATCTGCATGCCGGTTTTATTCTTCTTTAACTAGTCATCAGTACCAAAAATAGATTCCAAGGTTACCAATCCCTTGGGCAGCTTGTTTGTTCTCAACTGAACAATTTGATCATTGCTATATTATTGTTTGAGTTTATCCTGATTCATCATGGAAAACTCATCCTCCTCCAACAGGAAATGGAAGATTTGTTCATCACTTTCAAAAACCTGCCAATAAATGTTATTGTCAGGGATAGAAGGCATGTCCACTATTTTTACATGGGGTCGCACCTTCTCTCTTTGAATATCACTGGGGCTATCAAACTGGGCCCCAATTGCAGCTAACCTATCAGCATGGGAATTCTGATTTCTTGGAATAGAGATCAGATTGAAAGCATCAAACTCTTCAATCGTATCCCATACCCTGTGCTTGTAGCATTTCAAAACATCATTTTTTGTAACATGCAGCCCTCTCACTTGATTTACAATGAGCTCATTATCACCATAGACCTGCAAATAGCCAATTTTCCTCTTCTTGCCCACTACAAACCTTGAATCAACCCTTGATATTCGGCAATGTTGTTTGTGCATGAAAAGGCAAAATGGAAAGAAGAATATTTTTCACCTTGGGGAGACACAAGCATTGCACCACCACTAGATCTATTTCTATTCCTAGAGCCATCAAAGTACATTTTCCACACCTCATTTTGTTGTTCTATCTATTGTTCTGCATCCTTTACAAGGCTTGGAATCGCTATTTCAGGCTCATGCAGTATGTAAGCCCCCATACCAGTTTCTTGGATGTGTCCCTCAGGATCATCAACAATATTTTCAGAGGCCCACTCCTTTAACAGCACCTCTGGTATACTTTCAGATTGTAACTCTTGAGCAACTACAAGCTCAGGATCATCAGAAATAATGCAATTTGCATTAACAACACTTGGTGTATAAGGCTCTATGTGATGATTTGAAAGCAATTTAGATTTTAGAGTCACTTTTGTGCCATATCTGGTCCTAAAAAATATGTGAGACCAGTCCGAGGATAAATATCCTCCTATCTTGGCTATGAATTCTCTTGACAAACACATGGCAAAATAAGGAGGTAAGTCTATAATAAACACCTCCTAGGAAATGGAAACATTTGGGCAAGTGTGCAGAGTGAGACCTAGCTCTTTGATGACACCCACAGTATTAACAGTTGTGCCATCTAACTGAAGTACACCCTTCTCAAGGGGCTAGTATTTCAACCCTAATTGATCTACAATTTGTTTCGGCATCACAGAACTACTTGCACCACTATCCACCATACAGTTATGTACTAACTTGTCTCCAATTATCAATGACACATAAAATGGGAGTGGTTTGGCATTTTTGTTTGGTTGTTTGCTGTTATCCTAGGATGAATTGGTAAGGACAACCCTATTTGAGTCAGCAGTTGTATCATTGGGCACTTTTAAATCGGACAAGGCAGATTGCAATATGTCCTTTTGGCCTGGGATGGCTAGAGAATCCCACATAGACATGGTCACATTCATCTTTTTCATATTTTCAATAATATTGAAAGATGGAGTGGCACTTACCTTTTGTTGTGACTTTGTAGCAACAATATTAATTTGTAAATGAGGCATTTCCCTTGTTGTTGCTGATGTATTTCTTTGTAAAATATGGGGAATATGGGATGTAGAAGCACCAGCATGTCCTTTCTCTTTATTTGTTGCTTGATCTACTTCATAACCCCTCTTCTTGGCTCTTATATTGGATGCAACTAGAGTATTATCGATGTTTATACCACAGAATTCACCTTCTTGCCAATTTATGAAGGTAGAATCATTTTGAGGTTGGTTCTGCTGTTGCACAGCCCCATCATAAGGTGTATTTGGATGAGAGACTGCTGTGATAGGTGAAAAGTCAGGTTTAGCAGATCAGACATAGTCATGAAACCCTAACCCTACCATCATCAAAGAATCTAATATAGATGAAATCAAAGCATAATGCAATTCAAGCATAACATCACCTAGACCGTGCGATTCCTTGTTTGAGAGATGTGGACTGCTTCTTCAACAATGAACAATTGCAAAGCTGAAAAGCTGCCATGATGGATGATAAAAGCTCAATTGGATGCTCAGATGCTCAAGATGCTCAAGATGATAATGTAGGTGCTATATGATTGCTGGATGTCTCATATGGAGTGAGAGGGTGTTTATATAGGACTCAACCAAGATCAATTGATGGTGGAGATTCAGAGGCTATGTGAATGGCTAGGATTGAAAGTTACTAAATTTAGGTCCTATTAGTTGTGCATGTGAAGGATATGAATGAAAGTTGTCTTACAACACATGATTGACTGGACAATTGTTGGAATGTGATAAAAGATGAGTGTTTAATTCAAATAAAATATTTGAATTAGTTGTGATATGAGTTGGATATTAATTAAATAAATTAAATTTATTTAATTAATAGGATAAATGAATAAAATGGGATAAGATATGATGTGGAAATTAATTAAATAAATAAAATTTATTTAATTAATTGGGATGAGGATAGGATGTGATTGGGATATGATGTGGAATTAATTAAATAAATAAAATTTATTTAATTAATTGGCTAAGTAGGATGAGGATGGGATTTTAATTAAATAAATAAAATTTATTTAATTAATTAGCTTAATGATTAATGATTTGACAAGGTGTTACTAGACATGGACAAAGTTGGGACAAATTTGGGTGTCTACATTTTGCCCCTCTTTGATACAATGTTTGATAGAGCGTTGTGTCAAAGAAGATACGATATGCGTTCGATAAACAAGTTATGCCCCAGTGTAACTGGCAGGTGATGCCCCCTCGAGAGGTAAGCCAGGCTAACTAGGAAGGGCTGGGTTGGCTCTTGATAGAAGAAAAGGCTAAAAAGAAGGCAGACACGAAGGAAATGGGGGTTGGATGGGAGAAAATAGGCGATGGCATGGAAGAATTAGGGTTGTGAGAAGGGCTATAAGTAGGTTCTACAATGGCAAATAGGCTCATTGGTGTTCATTTGTGCTCAGAAACTAGAGAAATCCAGAGCTCCTGAGAGTGAGAGTTGTAGAGCTATCAGGATGGTTATTCCACGCAGGGATCATCATGCGGAGCGAGTGAGGACACATGGGCGACCAGAGGGAGCAGGCGCACCTGTATGTTTCAAAACTTTTCCCAAAAGCATGTAATTAATAGCCTAAAAGCGTAATTAATGCACACACGTCACTAAAAGCGACTAGGTTAGGAAATAACAGCTTGAGGTCGCTTATGTAGGAAAAGAGAGCGCTTGCAGTAGTTTTGGTCGCTTATGGGTGCGGGTAGGTCGATTAGGAAAAAAACGGGTCGCATCCCGTCGGCAGGAAAAATACAGGCGAAATGCGCGTTAAGAACAAATTGCGTCGCTTATAGGTAGATAGCTATCGCATAGAGTAGTGTCCAAGACAGGATATAGGTTCATTGTCCACATGACAGGACATTAGTCTATTTTTAGTATGTTTGACTTCATAATGTAATAAGGTCCATTGGACCAATGCATATGTATTAGATCAGCCTAGGAGAGTGTGCAGGCAGTTAGAGTTCGTGATCAGGTAGTATGAGTTGTCCTCTCCCAGCCGCTTGGAAGCTCCCAGCCGCTGGGAATCGAGTTGGTAGTACCCGTAGGATATTGCTATAAATAACTCAGGTCAGTTAGGGTTTGATATCATATCAGAGAGTAGTAGTTATGTTATGTTGTACTGGTGATTGAGTGAAATCCAGAGATCAGTCCAGACATTGTGAAACATTGTTGTAGAAACAGGACATTTGTGTTTCATCTAAATAAGATCTCATCAATTGCATTATCTGGTTTATCAACTGTTTATGTTTTGATTTCTGTTCTGATTACAGGTTAATGGATTCTTTCAACCCTTCCACCAGTTGATTCTGTGAATCGGTGGAATGGTCATGCATGTTAGTTTAGGTTGTATTTTAGTTTTCTGTTTATGCATTTCATTGTGTGGGAGATCGATTGGTAGCATGCTATGAATCAACCTAGCATCCTCATGTGCTAGGATTTAGGAAGATAAACTGTTAAGTTTTGATCTGAAGGTGATCCGGCCCGATCATCATGTTTTCTTTGTAAAATTGTGCAGTTCTGTGAGTTTGCATGCAGCTGACGGATATACAGGGATCTGCATGTGCTTTTCCAGACGGAGTGAATCGTATCGTCATCTACGAGTATATCTCTATCCGGATCAGGTTATGAAGCTGACGAAGACTGTATGTTTCAAGTACATCAGGATGATATAGGTTGGATATATACTCAGTGTATATATCATCGTCAGGATCATCTTTCGTGTGTAGCCATCGTCCGCATGTCGCTATCGCATGCAGAAGTGAAAGTTCACTTTTTGGCTAAGGACCGGAAAGGTCATCATCAGGATATTGAAAAGATCACTGGATATTCATTATCATGTTGCGGAAGATATAAGTGTCTTATATCCTGTTGACATCATCATCGGGTGCAAGTGACGTCATCGTCATCAGGATATTGCGAATATCACCCTATGCAAGTTTATCCTGCTGTCCCTAAGTGTTTTGGTATCGGCGTAAGTCATCGGCATAAAGTTTGGTTAACATCATCAGGATGTTTCAATATGACCTGATAAGTCATATCCTGATGCTGTTTGTTTAAAGAAGGTCGATATCGGGGTGACGTAAGCATCGAAGGAAAGGTGCGTGAAGTGTCGTCATCAGGATATATGGGAGGAACCGGATATTTTATATCCTGCTGATGGAGATGATGCTAAACATCATGATGCTGCCGATAGAGTTTGGCGCTAAGTGAATGGTGATCATCAGGAGGATAATTGTGTTCATCGAGTATCATGATGATGCTGACAGGCGAAAGGCGAAAGGCGATAAGGAAGTGAACAGTAGTTAGCAGGAGGATATTTCATGCCTCTTCAAAATATGATGATGTTGTCTGTGTTAGCAAGAAATATGATGATGATGATAAGCCGATAGGTACTACACACTGCATGTCCAGGGTTTTAACGTGCTGGTTGTGTTAATGACTCCTCCTTCCCATTTGTAAGCTTCTGTTGCATTTTCCTCTGCATCATAGTGGTATCAGAGCAAAGGAAGGATCTTCTGGAAAAGATCAGGATATAGCAGGATGTCAGATGAAGAAGGAACATCTGAGATTCCGGCAAGGATGACCAACACTGAGTTGGCAGTTCTGGTAAAGAAACAGATTGCAGAGAGCAAGGCCGTGAAGGCTCAGAATCAGGAATTGAAGAATGAGTTAGAGAAGTTGAGGAACAGAGTAGGTTCTGGTAGAGAAGAAGATAGGGAAGAAGAAGAGATCCCTAGTTGGAACGAGGAGGTCGTTCCTGCAGACCAGAGACCACTGTTGAACGCCCTCAAGGCCATGGAGAGGAGAACCATGGATGTGAAACTGGATTTGCTAGTGTTTACAGGAAAGATGGAACCTGATTCAGTGATGGAGTGGATAGACTCCTTGAACAATTTCTTTGAAACAGAGGAGATACCAGAACAACAGAGGGTGAAAATAGCCCAGTCAAAAATGAAAGAAGCTGCCTTGACATGGTGGAATTTCGTCCAAGATGATAGAGTACAGGAAGGAAAGCGTAGAGTCACTACATGGAAGAAAATGATGGCATTAGTAAAGGAAGCTTATGTCCCATTGGATTACAGTATCCAATTACACAAGAGGAAGCAAAACCTGAAGCAGAAGGAGCTAGATGTCAGCTCATATACAGAAGAATTCATGAAACTTTGTATGAAAACAAAGGTAAAGGAAAGTGAAGAAGAGAAGGTAGCCAGATACCTTAATGGATTGAGGTTCAACATTCAGGAATATTTAAGTCTGCATAATCCAGATACAGTTCAGAAATGCTTTCAGTTGGCATTGAAAGTGGAAGAGAAGTTAAAGAGAAAACAAGAACAACACAATAGAGGAAGAGGAAGACAACAAAGGGGTGGAAGAGGTCCTTTTAGAGGTAGAGGACATGGACATGGATATCAAGGAGAATCTAGTCATGACAATAGTCAGGGAAACAATAGTCAGAACCAGAGGGAAAATTATAGTCAGCAAGGAAACTTCAGAGGTAGAAGACCTTTCAGAGGAAGATCCCAGGGCAGAGGATCCATCAGATGTTATAACTGTAACAAAGAAGGCCATATAGCCAGCAGATGTCTAGAAAAGGCCACAAGCTCAACAGGAGAAAGGAGAACAAATCTGATCCAAGAACCTGATAATCAAAGTATGACAGGCTCTAATGATTTTTAGAGTGTGAATGCTCCTGATAATTATGGATACCCAGAAAGTGGAGAGTCTCTAATGATGAGAAGAACAATGACTACCATGAAGGTACCTGACAAAGAATCCCCTCAACGAAAGTCTCTTTTCAGGACTATTTGCAAAGCAGGAGGTAAGGCATGTAAAGTTTTGATTGATTCTGGTTCTACTGAAAATTTTGTATCTGAAGAAATGGTGATAAAGCTTAAGCTTAGGAGATTGCCTCACCCATCCCCATATAAAGTCTCATGGCTTACCCAAGGTCATCAGACAATTGTAGAAGAGCAGGCTTGGGTAGACTTTCAGATTGGAGCATATAAGGATAAGTTGTTGTTTGATATTACCACGATGGATGCTTGCAATCTTTTATTTGGTAGACCATGGCAGTATGATTTGAAGGCACAACATGATGGTATTAGAAACACCTATACAATCACTAAAGATGGTAAGGTTATAAAGTTACTACCATTGACGGAGAAGGAGGAAAAATCTAAAGGAAAAGAGGTGAAGGTAATGCTGATGGAAGGTAAACAGTTCATGAAAGAGGTAGCAGCAGAAGGTGCAGTTGCATATGCCCTAATCCCATGTATGAGGGTGAATAAAGAACAGCAGCAAGAAGTCAAGGAAGAGAAAAAGCAAAGGTTCATAGACCCAGCTATCCAAGAGCTATTGGATAAGTACAAAGGTATCATCTCAGAAGGAATGCCGAGATCCCTACCACCTGTCAGGGATATCAGTCACTGCATAGACTTAATTCCAGGGTCAACACTTCCAAACAAAGCAGCCTATAAACTAACTCTAGAATAGAATGCAGAAGTAGCCAGACAAATTGAAGAATTATTGGATTCAGGTCTGATTGGGAAAAGTTTAAGTCCATGTGCAGTACCAGCTGTACTAGCACCAAAGAAGGAAGGTACTTGGAGGCTTTGCACAGATTCCAGAGCTATTAACAAGATCACAATCAGGTATAGGTTTCCAATCCCTAGGATAGAGGATTTACTTGACTATTTGGGAGGTGCTAAGTATTTTACAAAAATAGATTTGAAGAGTGGATATCATCAGATCAAGATTAGGCCAGGAGATGAATGGAAAACAGCATTCAAAACTAATGAAGGGTTATATGAGTGGAAGGTTATGCCTTTTGGTTTATCTAATGCACCTAGTACTTTTATGAGGTTGATGAATGAGGTTTTGAAAGAGTTCATTGGTAAGTTTGTCATAGTATATCTAGATGACATTCTGATTTTCAGCAACACAAAAGAAGAACATCTCAGACACATAGATTTGGTTCTTAAGAGGTTACATGAAGAGTAGCTGATGATAAATTTAGACAAGTGTTTGTTCATGCAAGAGGAGATCACATATTTGGGTTTTGTCATTTCACAAGGAAAATTACAAATGGATAAGGAGAAGGTAAGTGCCATATTATCTTGGCCAACCCCAAAGACTATGAATGATGTCAGAAGTTTCCATGGGTTAGCAACCTTCTACATGAAGTTTATAAGAGGGTTTAGTCATATTTGTGCACCCATGCTTGATACCATCAAAGGAGGACAGAAGTGCAGATTTGTTTGGACTCAAAGAGCAGATGATTCTTTTGAAACATTGAAGAAGAAGGTGGCACAGCAGCTAGTCCTTGCACTTCCAGACTTTAACAAAATCTTTCAGGTGGAATGTGATGCCAGTCACATGGCCATTGGAGCAGTACTCAGCCAAGAAGGTAGACCTATTGCATTTTTCAGTGAGAAGCTCAATGATGCTAAAAAGAGGTATTCCTCATATGATTTGGAAATGTATGCTTTAGTCCAGTCACTCAAGAAATGGAGGCATTACTTGATGCCAAAGGAATTCATAGTATTCACAGATAACCAGGCTCTGAGTTTCATAAACAGCCAGGAAAAGCTGAACCACAGACACATGAAATGGGTAGAAACCTTACAAGCGGTTACTTTTACATTGAAGCATAAGAAAGGAGTCAAGAATAAAGTTGCAGATGCTTTGAGCAGGAGAGTTCTAACAGTCAACCAGATTCAGTTAGAAAGTGTTGGCATTGATTCACTAAAGACCATGTATGAGACTGATGAAGATTTTGGGGAGATATATCATGTATGTACTTCTTTTGGAGAGAACTATCATGCTGAATTCTCTGAATTTTTGATTCAGGATGGATTGTTGTTCAAAGGTGGACAGTTATGTATTCCAAGGTGTTCTATGAGGTTAAACATCATTAAGGAGAAACATTGTGGAGTTATGGCAGGTCATTTTGGTCTAGATAAGACTCTTGATCTTGTCCGAAGACATTACTTTTGGCCTAAGTTACAATCAGATGTCAGAAAGTTTGTAGAGACATGTGTGATATGTTAGAAAGCTAAAGGCAGGTCGACTAATGCAGGTTTATATCAGCCCTTACCCATTCCTTCCAGACCATGGGAAAGCATAAGTATGGATTTTGTCTTGAGTTTACCAAGGACAAGGAAAGGGTTTGACAGTGTTTTTGTTGTAGTGGATAGATTTAGCAAAATGGCACATTTCTTGCCATGCAAAACCACTGCTGATGCTTCATACATTGCAGATTTGTTTTTCAGGGAGATTGTCAGGATCCATGGATTGCCATTGAGCATAGTGTCAAATAGGGATGTGAAGTTTATTGGTCACTTCTGGAGAACTCTTTGGAAGAAACTTGGAACAAATTTGTCTTTTTCCTCTGCATATCATCCTCAAACGGATGGACAGACTGAAGTAGTGAACCGTTCCTTAGGAAATTTGCTTAGATGTTTGACAAAACAGCATGGAGAAAAGTGGGATAATATTCTATCTCAAGCTGAATTTTCCTATAATGATACTATCAATAGGAGCACAGGGAAATCACCTTTTCAGATAGTTTATGGTGTGCATCCAAGAGGAATTTTGGAATTGAGAGATCTACCTACAGTAGACCCTGTTAGTGCAGAAGGAGAAGCTTTTGCAGAAGCCATCAAAGAGGTTCATGATCAAGTCAAGACCCAACTACAGCAAACCACCTTGAAGTATAAGGAATATGCTGATAAAAAGAAGAAGGATGTACAGTTTGATGTTGGAGATTTGGTATGGGTTCATTTGAAGAAGGACAGACTTCCTAAGGGCAAATATACTAAACTTATGCAGAGAAAAGTTGGACCATGTCAGATCTTGCACAAGCATGGACAGAATGCTTATGAGATACAACTCCCCCCTGATCTTGGTTTGTCCCCTATATTCAATGTATGTGATTTAACTCCATACAAGTCTTATCCAGATGTAGATCAGGATCTCCTACAGGATACAGTCCATGATAACATTCCCAAGCATGATCCTCCATAGTTGCAGAAGGTTTTGGACACCAGAGTGGTCAAACAGACCCGGAACAAACAGTACTTGGAGTATCTAGTCTCTTGGAAGGGAAAACCTAATTCTGAAGCAGTCTGGATGACTGAAGAGCAGCTCCAGACACATGGTACAGATCTTCATACTCTCATCTCAAGTGGACTTGAGATTTCTTCTTCTGGGGAGTATGGTGCAGGAGCACCCCTACAAGATAGGATATAGGTTCATTGTCCGCATGACTGGACATTAGTCTATTTTTAGTATGTTTGACTTCATAATGTAATAAGGTCCATTGGACCAATGCATATGTATTAGATCAGCCTAGGAGAGTGTGCAGGCAGTTAGAGTTCGTGATCAGGTAGTATGAGCTGTCCTCTCCCAGCCGCTTGGAAGCTCCCAGCCGCTGGGAATCGAGTTGGTAGTACTCGTAGGATATTGCTATAAATAATTCAGATCAGTTAGGGTTTGATATCATATCAGAGAGTAGTAGTTATGTTATGTTGTACTGGTGATTTAGTGAAATCCAGAGATCAGTCCAGACATTGTGAAACATTGTTGTAGAAACAGGACATTTGTGTTTCATCTAAATAAGATCTCATCAATTGCATTATCTGGTTTATCAGCTGTTTATGTTTTGATTTCTGTTCTGATTACAGGTTAATGGATTCTTTCAACCCTTCCACCGGTTGATTCTGTGAATTGGTGGAATGGTCATGCATGTTAGTTTAGGTTGTATTTTAGTTTTCTGTTTATGCATTTCATTGTGTGGGAGATCGATTGGTAGCATGCTATGAATCAACCTAGCATCCTCATGTGCTAGGATTTAGGAAGATAATCTGTTAAGTTTTGATCTGAAGGTGATCCGGCCCGATCATCATGTTTTCTTTGTAAAATTGTGCGGTTCTATGAGTTTGCATGCAGCTGACGGATATACAGGGATCTGCATGTGCTTTTCCAGACGGAGTGAATCGTATCGTCATCTACGAGTATATCACTATCTGGATCGGGTTATGAAGCTGACGAAGACTGTATGTTTCAAGTACATCAGGATGATATAGGTTGGATATATACTCAGTGTATATATCATCGTCAGGATCATCTTTCGTGTGTAGCCATCGTCCGCATGTCGCTATCGCATGCAGAAGTGAAAGTTCACTTTTTGGCTAAGGACCGGAAAGGTCATCATCAGGATATTGAAAAGATCACTGGATATTCATTATCATGTTGCGGAGGATATAAGTGTCTTATATCCTGTTGACATCATCATCGGGTGCAAGTGACGTCATCGTCATCAGGATATTGCGAATATCACCCTATGCAAGTTTATCCTGCTGTCGCTAAGTGTTTTGGCATCGGCGTAAGTCATCGGCATAAAGTTTGGTTAACATCATCAGGATGTTTCAATATGACCTGATAAGTCATATCCTGATGCTGTTTGTTTAAAGAAGGTCGATATCGGGGTGACGTAAGCATCGAAGGAAAGGTGCGTGAAGTGTCGTCATCAGGATATACGGGAGGAATCGGATATTTTATATCCTGCTGATGGAGATGATGCTAAACATCATGATGCTGCTGATAGAGTTTGGCGCTAAGTGAATGGTGATCATCAGGAGGATAATTGTGTTCGTCGAGTATCATGATGATGCTAACAGGCGAAAGGCGAAAGGCGATAAGGAAGTGAACAGTAGTTAGCAGGAGGATATTTCATGCCTCTTCGAAATATGATGATGCTGTCTGTGTTAGCAAGAAATATGATGATGATGATAAGCCGATAGGTACTACACACTGCATGTCCAGGGTTTTAACGTGCTGGTTGTGTTAATGACTCCTCCTTCCCATTTGTAAGCTTCTGTTGCGTTTTCCTCTGCATCAAGTAGTTTTGGTCGCTTATGGGTGTGGGTAGGTCGATTAGGAAAAAACGGGTCGCATCCCGTCGGCAGGAAAAATACAGGCGTAATGCGCGTTAAGAACAAATTGCGTCGCTTATAGGTAGATAGCTATCGCATAGAGTAGTGTCACTCGCATATGAACAAAAATGGATCGCATAAGGTGAATAGCGCGCGTCTAAGGCTAGAATGGTCGCATATGCTTAGTTGGCTCGCTTATGGTATAAAAATAGGCGCATTTAGGAAGTAGCTCGCGTTTAGGCAAAAAAAGATCGCATATAGTATATAACGCGCATATGAAGCAATAATAAGCACATGCGGTAGTTTAGCTCGCTTTTAGGGAAACAGCAAGCGCATATGCAAAAGAGCTCGCATCTAGTCAAAACAGAAGCGCATAAGGTAAAGCGAGTCGCTATTGAGCAGGAAATTAACGCATGTGGTAAAATGGAACGCTTATGGTAGGTGGAAAGTAGAATAGCAAATAGATAAGCAGATTTTGATATGGATGACTAACAGAAGAGACTGACAAGGATAAATGGATGATGCAGGATGTACTACCGCCATTGCTATCACGAGAGCCACATCCGAGAGATTTGCGATTGGTGAGGCAGTTGGATGCAGAGAAGCTCCTGGTGTTAGAGATCCTGGGCTTGGAGCATGTATCCTGATTAGAGCCAGTTCAGGCACATCGAGGGCTGATGACAGTGATGGATGAGCGAGCACAGTTCATTCTTGTTACCGACAGGAGAGGCAACCATCACTTTAGAGGATGTGTTCCAGATTTTGAGGATTCTAATAGATGGGGAGCGTGTGGATTATGATCCCGATATGGGTCCAGCAACATTTAGGAGATTATTTGGGACACCAGACATCGGATCAAAGGGTTCAGAGATCCCTATGGTGAGGATGGAGGAGCTCTGTGATAGGTTACAGCGGGTAGTAGTGGCTATCATTAGATGGCTAGTGGGCGATAGGAGAGCCAGAGGTTTTCCAGTAGGATGGGGGACAGTGATGGAGGGCATGTTTTCATATGGCACGAGATATGCATGGGCAGAGTGTGTGTTGGGACAGCTCTATCATTATCTACATGATTGCGCTTATATGTTTGGAGCGAGTATGTCAGCAGGAGTGAAAGTGTTGCATGTATGGGCGTATGAGCACATTCCAGTGACGAGACCAGAGGGATGGGTGGCTAGAGCAGCAAGAGAGCCATTTGCACGGATGTATAGAGGGGCTTTGACATATCGACAGCACCGAGGTGTGGTATACTGGCGGAGGAGATTGGATGAGGTGGATAGATTTGTATGGAGGCCATGGCTAGGATGTGAGCACTGGGATGAGGAGGATGCAGAGCTTGTCTATGCTAGACAGGCGAGATACATTTTTGGACGTGGCGTGTATATTATAGAGCGCTAATTGCCAGAGAGAGCTTTGAGACAGTTTGGGGAGGCACAGGCAGTACCAGTAGGTGATGCCATTTTTGGGAGGATGAGACAGGAGGTATTTGATTGGGGTCCAGAGGTTGTGGTTGAGATAGCCTTGGTAGAGAGAGATGGATTACAGCCAGTAGCATGGCAGTGGGGACAGGGTCCTGCAGGTCCAGGCACATTGCCAGAGTATGATGTATACTGGGCGACAGCTAGGCCGACTCGGTTGACACGAGATGGGGAGATTGGAGAGATTGGGTTGGAGAGGCCAGTTCAGAGGAGACGACGACGGGCTCCACCAGCGCAGGCTGTTGTGCCAGCTGCACCAGGGATACAGATGCCAGAGCAGGTGCCAGGTCAGCCTGCTATATTAGCACAGCCTCAGGCACAGATTGTAGTAGGTGATGATGTTGGTATTTAGCAGCTGCAGAGACGGATCAGGGAGGAGAGGAGATGGAGGCAGCGAGCACAGATGAGGCTGAGGAGGATGGAGATGGATAGGCATCAGGCAGTGATTAGTCTGCAGCATTCGAGAGCATAGGCACAGACATATCAGGCTCAGCTACAATTGAGAGCACAGGAGGGAGATGGACAGGATGACGGTGCTCTAGATAGAATGACAGGAGAGAGGGATACGGCGAGACAGCATGAGCAGATGATGAGACTAGAGCGAGACACTGCGATACAACAGGTGCAGGCTATGAGAGCAGAGAGAGATGGTCTGCGAGTTGAGAGAGATAGTATGCGGGCTGAGAGAGATAGGGCGGTGCAGCAGCTACAGGGGGTGACCAGTGAGCGAGACAGAGCAGTGGCTGCATTGGGGACTAATGGAGCTACGATGTACCTGTACATAGTTGACAGAGGTACAGGCAGAGCTTCGGAGAGTGCAGTGTGAGGTTGAGTATTACAGAGGCTTGTACTATGGAGCGGTGCCAGCAGAGCAGAGGCAGCCTAGTTTCAGGAGCAGGTCAGGGGCTTCAGGGTCACGGAGGATAGGTGGATCTCGATCAGTAGCCTCAGTGGTGGGGCCATCGAGAGACAGAGGACTAGGTACAGGACCTAGTGGTGGTGGTGGTCAGGGCGAGGGAGCTACCAGTAGTCACTAGGGCTACCTTGTTTATTTTGTATCATGATGAGGCCTAGAGCCGATTTTGTACATTTAGTCTTTTAGGGCTCAGCTTGTATTGTAGACACTTGTATTTTGACACACATGTATATATATATGGCAGTTTTGGCGATCTATATGATGTTGTAATGGTTCTGATGTTGATATTATGATGGCTATGCATGTTGTGTGTATATTGTTATGGATTATATATGGATGTTTATGCAAATGTTAATGGATGGAAAATATGTGAATATGTAAATAGTAATGATATAGATAGACTTATGCATATAGATAGATGGTAATGAAAGGATATATGATGGACTGCAAGAGCGGGAATATGGACAAAGGATGATGGAAATGATTGATCTTGGCTGAGTATTTCGGAATGAATAGATAGGATGATGGGCAACTTTCAAGTAATTGCTCAGAATGAAAAGAAATGCAGTCCTTATGTTTGATATAGCATATGGATGTTATGCACCAGGGTATAAGAGACCAAGGTGTTGAGATATCCAATGCGCAACTAGCGTGTTACAATCTTGTCTGAACGCATGAGGTCAAGATGTTGAGCCAACATGCACAAGATATGAATAACAGCTAGTGTTAGACTTTGACGCTACAAGCAATGGTTTGAGCTTATCTCCACTACACATAATGATAGCTTGTTGGTTATATGTATGGAGTTAGTCTTAACATAGAATAGTCTCAAATGCATAAGAGACTGTTTAGCTTCTCAGATGCTAGAGATATTGATATGTAAGATGCTAATCCCAACACGTACAAGATACCGATACACGTAGGAAGAGGATAAGATCATCCCACAAACACGGTAGATGAAAGCTATATGACCATGCCCCAATCCTTACTTCATCGCAACATACCAAGATAGCAGTCTTGATTAGGCATAGGAAAGGGACAAAAGATAAAACAAAAGATACTATCATCACGTTCTCTTGCCAAACGTTGGGTGCTCTTGGATGGATCAAGCTGGCACCTTGTTAAGAGGAAAGCTACATCCTGTTGAAGGCTAAAGTTGTTGATAAACTGCTATAGCAAATGTTGGCTTAAGGCATGTGGACAAATAGCTTCTGGCATACCTTTGATTGGTTAAAGTGCTTGAGCTTTCAATATACACATGGTTTGCTTCCTGTTTGAGCTAATCAAAGAGAAGAAGATTGGATGATGAATAAAGATGAAGAAGGTGGGGTGGATCATCTGTGCTTGAGTACTGGAAACTTCCTTCGTATTCCAGACTGCCTACATACCCTGTATCCACGAGATCAAAGCACATTTACGATGAAGATGAGACATGATGAATATGTAGTTCTGGGTTTTATTGATGATGTAAGTGATGAAAGATAGAAGAATGTGAGCTAAAAGATTGAAGGATGTTTAGAAGAAAGATGAATGATGAATGATGAAAGGGACTATCGTCTTAGCCTAAATCAGAGTGCTTCCTTCGCATCTCAGATTGCCTACATACCCTGTATCCACGGTATCAAGGCGTCAACGATAGAGTTGGATGTAGTTCTTATTGATGTCGCTAATTGGTTAGATGTTTGATCAAGCGATGTTTGTTGCGATTGTTGGATGAATGTGGATATATTGCGAGGATATGGGTCATGGTTGCAAATCGTTAGGTCACATTTGTCGTTGGATCTATACCATGGCTGAAGTTGATAAGGTTTGCTATGTTGTAAGCTGAGTTGTTTGATGTGTTATGAGCTAGAGATAGCAGTATCCACTTCCAAATAAGACTCAACAAATGCCCCCAGTTCGGGATGAGGTTTATTATGCAGAAGCGACAATGCGGAAAGGCTGTGGCCAAGATGCTAAGGTGCCAAAAGATATAGGTATTGCAACAATGTCTCAAATATGATAGCTAGCATTGGCAAGGACGAAGATGAAGACGAAAGGCTATGCATGGTATTGTGATGAGGATTGTGATTATGGACTATACAAGATGAAATGGGGAAATGTGATCAAACGAACCAAGCAGATGAGGGAAGCTGGTCACTACACATAGCTCCTGTTTGCCAGGTTTTCACTATGGTACTTATCCAAGGTGCCTGTTTACCAGGTTTTCACCAGAGGATGGATTATTTATCTTATGTTTTTTTTTTTTTTTGGATAGCTAAAATTTATGGATAAAACTTCTTGAGATGAACGCTGTTGACTGGTTCATCTAAGGGAATGCCTTCAGGTGTTGAAAGAGTGTAGGCACCCAATCCATAGACTGTTGTGATAATGAAAGGACCAAGCCAATTGGGTTCAAACTTGCCCTGTTTCTCTCGATGTTGTTGATTCCTTTGGTTTTCTTTAAGGACAAGGTCGCCAACTTGAAATCTGTGTTCTCTGATCTTTTTGTTATAGCTGCGGTGTAGCCAGTTTTGGTAGACTTGAAGATGGTTCAATGCTGTAAGGCGGCGTTCATCTAATAGCTCAAGATCATGGAGTCTGGATACTCGATATTCTTCATCTAAGATAGTATGTTGCAGGGATATGCGCAAAGAGGGGATCTCAACCTCGATAGGTAAAATAGCTTCAGTGCCATACACGAGAGCATAGGGTGTGGCTCCAGTGGGAGTTCTGATGCTTGTTCTATATGCCCATAATGCAGGATGCAGTTGTAGATGCCAATCTCGACCAACTTCATTAATAGTCTTTTTAAGGATCTTGATGATTGTTTTATTAGAGGCTTCAGCTTGACCATTGCTCTGAGGATAATAAGGCGTAGAGAATCTATGTTGAATGTGGAACTTGTTACAAAGATCTCTAACCTCTTGGTTCTTGAAAGGGCGACCATTGTCTATGACAATAGCTTCAGGAACTCCATAACGGCAGATAATATAATGTAAGATGAATTTGGCTATTTGTTTACTTGTGATATAGGTCATTGGTATGGCTTCTACCCACTTCGTGAAATACTCAGTGGCAGTAATAATGAACTTATGACCGTTGGATGAAGTAGGGTGGATTTTACCTACGAGATCAAGTCCCCATTGTGAAAAAGGCCATGGAGTGACAATAGGCTGAAGCTCATGTGCTGGTGCATGTATTAGATCTCCATGTTTCTGACATTGTAGACATCTCCTTGCAAATTGTTGTGCATCTTTTTCCATAGTTGGCCAATAGTATCCTACTCGTAAAAGTTTCTTGACAAGGCCAGGGCCAGCGGAATGCGAACCGCAGACACCTTCATGTACTTCACGTAAGGCCGTTTTTGCTTCCTCAGAATCAAGACATCTAAGAAGGATACCATCAAGACTCTAGCGATAAAGGGTGTCTCCTAAGATAGTGTAACGAGAGGCTCAACAAATAAAGGTTTTGCGCTGGGTGTTGGATAGTTGACATGGAAAGGTTTGATTACGGAGATACTCATATATATCCTTGTACCACGACGAGTTGGGACCAACAATTTCACATATGAGCTCAGACTGTGGAACTTCAAATGCTGGGATCAAAAGCTATTCGACCAAGAATTCACATTTATGGGTGTTAGATGGCACGTCTAAAAGAGATCCAATCATAGCCATGGCATCTGCTGCTCTGTTTTGTAGTCTTGGAATCTGCTCAAAGGTAATATCCTCAAAATATTTCTTGAAGTCGTCCACCATTAGCTTGTATGGAATAAGCTTCTTGTCTTTTGTTTGATATTCATCTAAGACCTGTTTGATAACCAGCTGAGAATCACGAAAGACTCGTAACTGTTTGATAGCCCATTGTACTGCCATGCACAAGCCTGTGATTAAAGCTTCATACTCTGCTATGTTGTTGGTACATGGGAATGCTATTCTGTATGATTTAGGTATACAATCGCCTTGAGGGGTAACAAACAAGATGCCTGCTCTAGATCCATGTTGTGTGTATGATCCATCAAAGTATAGTTGCCATCGTGCTGGAGAATTCAAATTAAACAATCCTTCATCAGGGAATTCTGGATATATTGGCTGAATGTCTGTGATGGGTGCTTCAGCTAATTGATTAGCAATAACTTGTCCTTTGATAGCTTTACGGTTCACATATTGTATGTCAAATTCACTTAAGATCATAACCCATTTTGCTAATCTCCCTGTGAGAAGTGCTTTTGAGAGGAGATACTTGAGAGGATCCACATTAGAGATGAGCTTTGTTGTTTGATTCAACATATAATGTCGCAACTTTTGGGAAGCAAACACTAATGCTAAACAAGCTTTTTCCATGAATGAGTAATTGAGTTCATATCCCACAAGGGTTCTGCTAATGTAGTAAATGGCTTGTTCTTTTCTTGAATCATCATGTTGAGCTAGGAGTGCCCCCAATGCTGATGTTGTTGATGATATATAAAGCAATAATGGACGATCAGGTATCGGAGGTACTAACACAGGAGGTGTTGCCAAGTATTCCTTTATCTTGTCAAAAGCCTGTTGACACTTTTCATCCCACTTAAAAGGTTCACCCTTATGAAAAAGATGCTGAAAAGGATGACATTTATTTGCTAGTTGTGAGATAAATCTGCGGATAGATTGTAGCCTACCTTGTAAACTGCGAAGCTGTTTAAGATTCGTTGGTGGAGGCATTTCTATGATGGCTTTTACCTTAGCTGGGTCCACTTCTATTCCTTGTTGAGACACAATATA
Organism: Cunninghamia lanceolata; assembly: GCA_027924645.1. Taxonomy (NCBI): domain Eukaryota; kingdom Viridiplantae; phylum Streptophyta; class Pinopsida; order Cupressales; family Cupressaceae; genus Cunninghamia; species Cunninghamia lanceolata. Next base: position 259,400 of record BSBN01000386.1, read on the forward strand.
TCCCAACAGTTTTCCCAATGTTACACCAAATACACACTTCTTTGGATTTAATCTGACTTGGTATTTTTCTAATCGATCAAAGATTTGTGCCAATACTTGTAGATGTCCTTCCCTTGTCTTGGATTTTCCCAGGATGTCATCAACATAGTCTTCCATGATGGTATGGAAAAGGTCATGAAAAATAACTGTCATGGCTCATTGATAGGTGGCTCCAGTGTTTTTGAGACCAAAAGGCATTACAACCCAGCAATATGTACCCCACATACAGATAAAGGATGTTTTATCTTGATCTTCCTTTGCTATTCTAATTTGATTATAACCTAAAAATCCATCCATCAAAGATAGCATTTCATGTCCTACTGTAAGATCTACAATGTTGTCTATGCTTGGTAGTGGAAAATCGTCCTTAGGACATGCTTTGTTAAGATCTCTAAAGTCTATGCAACAGCGAACTTGTCCATCTGGTTTTGCTACAGGTACTAAATTTGAAACCCATTCTGGATAATCAATGGGCTTTATAAATTTTGCTTCTAACAGTTTCTAAATTTCTGCTTTGACTAATAAGGCAACTTGTGGATGCATTTTGCGCAATTTTTGTTTGACAGGCTTTGCATCAGGAAATACTGCTAAATGATGTACCACAAGTGAAGGATCTAGACCTGGCATGTCTGCATAAGTCCATGCAAAATTTATAGCTCTTCTCATAAAAAATGCTATGAAGTTTCTTCATTCTTGCTCTGATAGTGATGCTGCCAAAAAAGTGATCTTTGGATTCTGCTCTGTTCCCAAGTTCATGTCGTGATTTTTCAACTAGCACAGTTGATTTCTCATGGTAATCAGTGGCAATAGGAAGATCAAATCCCCCATCCTCAGGTGCCTCAGAGAGGTTTTCACCTTCGGATACGTCCTTTATTTTTACTTTTTCACGGTCAAGAGGTGCCTTTTGGTTTTCACCTAGTGACCTATTTTGTTGAATTTTGTTTATTTCACTTTTGCAACTGAAGGATTTGATACTTCCGCCAAAATATGCTAGTTTAGGTAAATCCATCATGAAACCTGCTTTATGATCACCCAGTGGAATACCTTGTCTCAAACCCATGAATTCTGCAATGGCTTCGTCATTTTCAAATGTATCTAATATCGGTGCCCCCTATTGGTCCCAATCGATGAGGTCAGGATATATGAGTGAAAGGCGAATGGAGGAATCATGATGGCTAGAGGAGGCTGTGGAGAACATGAAGATGGAATGTTCTTGAAAAAGGTCGGTGATATGAAGGGAGGAGTCATCGATAGTATCCAAGTTAGAAGTCTCTCCTACCGAAGAAGGTCCAATGTCAATATCGGAAATACACTTAATGTCTTTCGGTTGCGGTACCTCCGGTTGGTAACCAAGGCCTTGCTTATTAAACTTATTAGACACAATAATGGACTCAGTAGGTCCTTGTTCCTATGATCCCAAGCGGCCATGTCCTTTATAGCCCATGTTCTTTATGATACGAAACCCATTGTTGTATCACTCTACTTCAAGTTGGACTTGGTCATTTTCATCAAAGAATATCCAAGAGTTTATATCCTCAATGTCTTCATCATCCAAGAATCCATCTTTTATGAATATTGTAGGGGGAGCTTTGATAACAGCGGAGGACGAAGTTGGTTTGGATGTAGAGGGCTTACCATGGGATTTAGGAGATAATGGAAGGGTACCAACGCAACAGGATTCTTGTAATTTGTATTCACTAGGGCCATGTTCGGTATATTTGATATGGAGGTTGGAAGCGGCTTTGCTAGATGAGGGCTTAAGAAGGTCGGATGGGTTTATATAGGATGAAGACGGATATGCTTCGGTGTTGATAGGAATGCGATTTGGACTCTGATATTTAGCTTGAAAGGCACGGCAAAACTCAAATGGATTGGGATTAGCTTGAATGGTAACCTCAACACCCTTATGTGGAAATTTAAGGCATTGGTGGTATGTAGAGGGAACTACTTTAAGGGTATGGATCCAAGGGCGACCAAGGATAATGTTATAAGGAAGATCAATATCAAGGACTTGATAGCGGGTTTCTGTAATGACCGGCCCAACTTGTATAGGCAATAAGATAATCCCTTCGGTATCTCTTTCAGCATCATCATATGCTCTGATGGTAATAACCTTGGAGGTGTCAACATCTTTCTCAGAATATCCCAATTGCTTGATAAGTTTCAAAGAACATATATTAAGACCAGCTCCCCCATCTATCAAGACTCGTTTGATACGACATTGTTTAACAAATACTTCAATATGGAGGGCTTCATTATGTGAAGGATGAATGGAGGGTTGAAGATCTTTGTTGGAAAAGGTTAAGTGACAAGGAGCTGCAATGCTAGCGACCATAGATTGGAATTGTGTGATATTAATATTATTAGGCACCGAAGACTCTTGTAAGGCTTTATCAAGGATAGCTTTATGCGCGGGGGATATGCGGAGTAGCTCAAGAATGAATATGTGTGCAAGTGTTTTGCCAAGGTGATCCAAGAGGTTATAGTCAGAGAGAGATCGAGGAGGATGAGGAGGTGCTCCTTGAATAGTAACTCGATCTCTTCGCATGGTTACGGCACAATCAGGTGCTCTCCCTTGGATGGTGATGGTAGAAATGCGAGCATGGTCAATGCGGCCAATGGTAGATGATTCATAGTTATACTGAATAGCATTTCCAGCATGAAGGTTATTTGTCTGATCATGAGATGGAAGTGGATTCTTGAAAGTCTCTAGATCATAGTTTGACGTTGATTGTTGGATAGGTTGGGCCGTTGAAGGTGTCACGTTGATTAAACCTTGATCAATACAGTCTTGGATAACATGTTTTAAGCACATACAACCATTTGTTTTGTGTCCTTTAACTCAATGGTAATCACAATACTCATTTTCTTTGTACCAAGGAGCTTGAAAGAGTGGTTCACCATTTGGTCGTGCATCAGGTAGAATAATATCTCCTGCTTGAAGTAGCTTTCAAAAAATAACTTCCATGGGTTCCGCTAATGGTGTAAATTGTCGGCGTGGATTGGAAGTTTGGCGTTGGTTTCTTCGTTGTGGAAAAGGTTGTTTTGGTGTAGAGGCTGCTTGAATGTTGATGGGAGCTCTCATAGTTTGAATGTTCTTTGCGTCTACAATACCGTCATTTACAACATTCTTGTTCTTGTTCCAAAAGCAAGACTTATCATTGGAATTCTGGGGAGAATCTTTGTTGTCGCGAAAGATCTTGATAGTTCCCTTGGCAATGAGGGCTCATTCAATAATAACTCCTTTGGAAACTAGTTCGTCAAAGGTACTAGCACTTTGCAATTGTAGTTGGAATGACAGCTCAGGATGAAGATTTTGAACAAAGATGTCAAGCTGTTGTTTCTCAGGTATTTCCCATGATAATTTGCTAGCCATATTATGCCATCATTGGGTAAAAGCAGAAAAGGGTTCACTGTTGCGCTGTTTGTTGTTGACAAGGTCATTCATGTTTACCTCATGTTCAATGTTGAAGGCAAAGTGTGATCGAGACTTATTTGCTAATTCCGCAAAAGATTTGATGCCCGGAGGTAAATGAGAAAACCATTCAAGAGCTTGTCCTACTAAGCTTTGAGGAAATAGTCTCAAAAGATACATATCGTCATAAGAGACATCAAGACATGCCACAAAAAAGGCTTGAAGATGGTCTTCTGGATTCCCTTTCCCTTTGTACTTATCAAATTGTGGGATTTCAAAATGTGGTGGAAAAGGTATCATATTAAGAGACTTGTCAAATGGACAGGCACATATGTTTTCAAGAGAGAAAGGTTTCTTGCCTTGTCCTACCGTTTCATTGATCATTTGTTGAACATCTGCTGAAGATAATTGCCGTTGTTGCGAAGGGGGTGGAGTATGGTATGAGATATATTGTGGTTGCGGTTGTGTGATATATGGAGTTGTGACTGTTTGTTGCGGTTGTGTACCCACAATGTATGTCGAAGGATTGGTATGTGACACGTATGTGTTGGAGGATTGCTATCCTTGAGACACAAGCGGCAATTGGGTGTGCATCACAGGGGAAGTGGATAGCGGATTGATAGTAGCGAATGGTTGGGAAGTTGGGATTGAATTCATGACATGGTAAATGATGGAAGGATTGGTAGATACGACAGAAGGATAAACGTTTGGATTGATATTGTGGACAACATGAGGATTGGTATGTGTCATGTGTTGGGTGATAATAGGGAAGCTTTGGGTAGCATAAGATGGATTGATGGTGTGTGAAGGATTGGAAGAATATGACGACATGGATGTAAGTTGATCAACATAAGCGATCTTATTGTTCAGATTAGCTTGAGAAATGGGGGGATCACTCATGTCAATGAGACTAACGTTGGGATTATATGATAGCATGGAGGAATTGGCGGTTGGTATATGGGATATGGTATTCGTATGAGATGTAGTAGATTGTAATGGGTGTGAAGCATGGACAATAGGTGTTGTTGGAGTAGTTTGAGAGGTTTGCACACTATAAGACATGGGAATAGCTTGTGATACTTGAAATGTTTGCGCTTGAGTTACATGGACAGCTTGTGTTACCTGAGGCATGGAAACAGTCATGGTAGAAGGAGAAATATGTTGAGGAACATAGAAAGGTGGAATGTTGAGATTTTGTGACATGAGAGGGAGCACATTGGTGGGCACTATCAATGGTTCTAAAGTATGCTCTGATCGTGGTGGCTCAAATGAAGCAACAATAGGCAATGAGGACGATGTTTGCGATATAATAGGAGATGATGTGACTATAGTAGATGGTCCCTTCGCAACAATAGCGGTAGTGTCGGGATCTTGCTCTCTAATAGCGGATATGTCAAAGTCCTTTGGTAGTTTAGCACCCATGCGAGCAAGTTGGAGAAAGCAACGATTAGGCTTAGATATCATGAGTTTCTCAACTTGGTCCCATACATAGGTATCTTGAAATTCCAATGAGTCGTCTTGAAATTGTTCTTCGAAAGTTTCCAAGGATGGTGTGGGTTGCATTCGTTGTGAAGATGACTCGCCAATAGTGTATCCTCGAGGCATGAACATATGAGGAGGCATACCAGTTGTGAATTGAGTTGCGTCCTTAAGAGGTGTTGATTTGAATTGTTGCATCTCAGCTTGCAATTTGGCTTCCATTTCAGCTCTCAATTTGGCTTCTATTTCAGCTCGATATTGACTCCTAGTTTGAGGCATGATGTTGATGATGAAGTTGAGCTTGTCAAAGTTTTGAGACCCAAAAGATGATAGTTGGCTGGTTGGTTGATTGGTTGTTGTTTTGGTTTGCTGGTTTTGCTAATTTGCTTGGTTGGTTTGTTTTGGCTGGGTTGTTGTTGTTGGGTTGTTGTTGGTTTTCCCTAGAGGATAGCTCAAACACTCAAGGGAAAGATTATTTGCTGCTGATGTTTGTTGGAGCTAAAGCTGAAGAATGATGTTTGTTCAAGCTAAAGCTGAAGGATGATGTTTGCTGATTGAAATGTTGGGTTGATATCTGATTTGCTGGTTGGGTTCTCAAAAAGATGGAAAGCTCATGAGTTGCGATTGATTGATAAGCTCAAAAACAGGAGACAAAGTCCAGGTATTTGCTATTCATCAAAGAGAAGTCTGAAAACTGATGTTTAAGACTTAAGCAAGCTGGACTTGTGGCTAATTGAGCTGAGGCACTAAGATTTGTAGGTATTTTAGCTACAGGCGATTGATGATAGCTCAAATGCGATTCAAAGGATGCTAAAGGCAATCAATGATAGCTTAGATGCGATCTGGTTTAGTTTTGACAGTAAATCACAGTGTTAACCAGAAGCGAATGGTTTGCCAAAGGCGACGACTGTCGGTTTAAAAGTGATTTTCTGTTGATCGAAAGTGACTCCGATTTCCTAGAGGCGACAGTCTGTTGTTCAAAGGCGAGCTCCTTCAGACAGAAGGCAACTAACTGTGGCTTAAAGGTGATCTGTTTCGGATAACATGCGATCAGCTGTGGTTCAGATGTGATTTTGTTCAAACAATAGGCGATCAGCTATGGTTTAAATACGATGCAGTTTAGACTAAAAGCAGCTGTCTACAGTTGAAAAGTGATGTCTGTTATCTGTGCGGGCAGTTTAGATTCAAAAGTGACTATTTTTGTCAAAAGGATGTCTGATTTTGTAGTTTTTCAACAAGAAAATAGTGATTACAGTCACTCACACTCACAACAAGCACAAACTGATACAACCTAGGCTAGGAAAGAACTGTATCCGTTGAATCCCCTAGCCGTGCTTATTCAAAGCGGATAGCTTTAGGATCTTGGTAGCACCGGCTCCCCTCCACGACACTCACTTCTCACGCATACCAAGTTCCGGGCTTCCTGTAAGGCTTGTCCCCACACCAAACCTTAGGATTGTCCCTGCTATCTCTACTAAGAACCACGTGAATCGGGGCCGCTTCAAAGGTCCCACCTTTTGCATCAACAGATAAAAGGTTCTTGGCTACTACACAAAGTTGGTAATAAGGGCATCTGTTCGGGTGGCTATACATGCGGCAGCGCTACTCTCCGTTATGGAGTCTCCCAGCCTGCAAGGGTTGCGCCTTGGAGGGTTTTGGGGGAGGTTGGCTGTCGGTATAACGCAACAACACCCGTTGTTTGTGGCTTTCGACACAAACACTTTTCTTATATAGCGGTTCGGAAGGACTTGGCTTTAGGCCGTTACCACTTGGGTCGTATCCCTTCTCACACTGGGAAGGCAGGCCCTCTAAAGATAATGACAAGTTCTCATACACCCAAGATCCATTTGATAAGCAAGGGGAGAGGATACTTTTGTCATTAAATTTGGGTTACAATCAAGCACATGCAAGCAGTCAAAAAAGATAAATCAAGCACGGAGCAAACAATAATTCATTTTAAGCACCAAGCCCAAATGTGCCTAATTTAGTGATAAACCATAAATCTTGGACCGATCGAACCTACAACAGATATGTCAGTAGTTTGATAACCTCCTTTTCTTGGACAAATCGATAAGATGCTGTGCAAATACCCAATTAATAGCCAAGAAATCAAATTGCCAATGAAACAGATTTAAAAGCAACAGAGTTTAACCAGATGCGATTCACTGTTGTTTAGAGGTGACCTGTATTTTGCAATAGGCAAAATCCTGCAGATCATATGCGACACGAAACTTACCAGATGTGGCTTCTGTAAACTTAGAAGCGATGCAGATAAACCCAGAAGCAATCGATTGTGAGTTAAAAGTGACCTGTATCTGCAAAAACATAGTCAAAACCCTATCCTGCAGAGGTGAACACTGTCAGTGCATAAGCGATTCATATCAGTTTAAAAGCGACATCTGCAGATTCATAAGCGATGCGATTATATCCAAAAGTGACCGGTTTCAGGTTAAAAGTGACCTGTATCTGCAAAAAGACAGTCAAAACACAAAACCCTAGTTTGGACAGGCGAGCAATGTTAATTTAGAAGCGATGCATATCAGGTCAAAAGCGGATACTGTCAGTTTGTAAGCGACGCATATAATATCAAAAGCGACAGATATAATTTCAAAAGTGATTCAGATGAAAACATAAGCGATCTCTGTTAAACCATAAGCGATCAGTATAGTGTAAAACTGACAACTAACAGCAAGCACCCCTAGGTGAGTTATATTAGGGCAAAAGCGATGTAGATCTTACCAGAGGTGACGACTGTCAGTGTATAGGTCATCCAGAGAGGTAAATGCGGCCGGTTCCAGCTTATAAGCGACACAGAGATACAGAAAGCGGCAGATTTTCACTCAGAAGCGACCGAAATTTACTGTAAGCACCTACAAAATTTGATCTTCAAAGAAACAACTCTGAAAAATGAAGTCAATCAAGGACGTGAGTCCCACCGGGCGTGCCAAAATGTGATAGGTGAAAAGTCAGGTTTAGCAGATCAGACATAGTCATGAAGCCCTAACCCTACCATCATCAAAGAATCTAATATAGATGAAATCAAAGCATAATGTAATTCAAGCATAACATCACCTAGACCGTGCGATTCCTTGTTTGAGAGATGTGGACTGCTTCTTCAACAATGAACAATTGCAAAGCTGAAAGCTGCCATGATGGATGATAAAAGCTCAATTTGATGCTCAGATGCTCACGATGCTCAAGATGATAATGTAGGTGCTATATGATTGTTGGATGTCTCATATGGAGTGAGAGGGTGTTTATATAGGACTCAACCAAGATCAATCAACGGTGGAGATTCAGAGGCTATGTGAATGGCTAGGATTGAAAGTTACTAAATTTAGGTCCTATTAGTTGTGCATGTGAAGGATATGAATGAAAGTTGTCTTACAACACATGATTGACTGGACAATTGTTGGAATGTGATAAAAGATGAGTGTTTAATTCAAATAAAATATTTGAATTAGTTGTGATATGAGTTGGATATTAATTAAATAAATTAAATTTATTTAATTAATAGGATAAATGAATAAAATGGGATAAGATATGATGTGGAAATTAATTAAATAAATAAAATTTATTTAATTAATTGGGATGAGGATAGGATGTGATTGGGATATGATGTGGAATTAATTAAATAAATAAAATTTATTTAATTAATTAGCTAAGTAGGATGAGGATGGGATTTTAATTAAATAAATAAAATTTATTTAATTAATTGGTTTAATGATTAATGATTTAACAAGGTGTTACTAGACATGGACAAAGTTGGGACAGATTTGGGTGTCTACAACTGCAACATTCTATACCATCAAGGCCTGATTTATAACCCCATTCAAGGAGGCTGCCTGATTGTGTGGCTGATTGCATGGAAAACACCATTCATATTCAACTGCAAGGTTATTCTGAATAGGAACAAGGTCCTTGACAACATTAATGGGCACCAGATTATAAGGCTGAAAAGGCCTCTGATTCATGCTCTGCTTGGTACCTTGGTAATTGCTTTGATATGGAGGCCGGTTGGCCTGATATGGTTGGTTTTGCCCTTGATAAGGCTGATTTTGCCCTTGAGGTTGTGGCTGATAAGGCTGCCTATTCTGGGACTGCTACTTTTTTATGTTTACCAACTCATTCCCAAAAGTTTGCAAGATATTTTCTATTTTATGTTGGCTATTTTTAATATATTTTAACTCTTGAGATGAGCTAGAAGAAGCAGTTTCAAAAATGGCAGTACTTGACAACGCTGCAGTAGTAGGTAAAGGGGCAAAATATGGAATTGGTAAGGGCATTGAAGCTTGAATCTCGGGGAACATGGGCATTGGTGGTCTAGGTGCTATTTTTCTGGCCTGAATCAGGCTATTCTCTGCTCTAATAGCTATTTCATATGCATCAGGTAAACTAGTACCTCCTAATGATTATATCATTACTGAAATATCACTATTTAGGGCTTTCAAAAAATATAGAAAAGCATATTCAGCTGGAGGCCTTACCATGGTAGGAATTCTATCCCATGTCTTCTAAAATCTAAAGTTGAAATCCATCATTTGCTCCTGGGGAGCTCTCTTTATTGTAGTCATTTGTTCAACCAGTGACAAATTGTCTAATTTATCTTGAAATTGCTTATTTAACTTATTACCTAGATCATCCTAGGTCACAATGGTTTGCACTGGTAAACTCCTAAACCATTGTAATGTTTTTCCCTTGAAAGAGGCAGCTAGCAACCTGATGGCTACATTCTCTTGGGTCACATGATGGACACCGCATAGAGAAGCTATGTCTCTAATGTGCTCAATAGGGGTAGTTTGATTCTCCCCTGTAAAATAAGGTAGACTCTTCAAAGCTGCCATGGGTATAACATCATGTACTATTAAATTCAATGGGCTGCCCCCATCAAAAGCCACAAATGGCTGATTTCTTGCCATTGGAATGACTGAGGGTAGAATTGCTTGAGTTGATACAGGAGCTACAGGGGAAACTGGCCTAAAATTTGGTGGAGTTGATTATATCCTTTTAGAAACTGGAGTCCTTACTGCAGCTCTACTCTATCTTCTTGGTGGAGACAACTGCAAATAATCAACTGTACTTGAGCTCCTAGTTTGAATCATTCTCATAAAATGTAACAACAACACTGGTCTGTTTGTCTTTCCTCAGTATGAGTCACCAGATATCCAAGTTTTAACTTCTTACAGGTCCAAAAATCACTAGCTGCACATCAAAACTAGTAATAAAAGGTAGTATTTAGATTATTTTCTAACTCTTGTGTCCCACCGGGCATGCCAAAGTTGTTGTCTACCAGATTTAAACCCTTGCATGCAGTTGTGAAACCTCAGCAATCTGGAGTAACATGGGAATGATCTCTAAGTGTGGGACTTTGCTAAATGAGATCAGACCTCTAGAGAAGGTCAGCTTCCTTAACTGGTTATCACCTAAAACTACTAAATCTTAAGAGGAAAAGGGAGAAGGAATGCTTTAAAATGAAGGATGAAACAACAAAGCTTGAAAAAAAGGGTGATTCACCAAGTTTAATAAAAGAACCCTCATAGTACTGAGAAAATGCACAGCATAACCAAATATAGCAAGCAGACATACTCAGATTCAACTGATCCTAGCAGAGGTGAGAAACAAGATGATTGAAAAGAACAATACATTCACAGGCAAACATATGCAGATTCACACTAAACTAAAACTTAGTCCAAGAGGCAAAATAACTTGCATATATTTAATGGGAAGGCAAAGTTACAATAGCAGAAAGCTCTGTTTGGAAACAAAAAAAAAATCTATGTTCAGAAAACTTCCAACCTTATTTACAACTTATGAATGCATATATATAGCATTCCAAAAAATGCCCTAATTCGGCTACAAAATTTGCTCAAAGAGCTGTAGCAAGAAAATATCTCCCTTTTAATGACTGTCCACCTGTAAGAACTTATGGTGTAGACGATATGGAACTGGGGCAAATGGAAGATATTTTAAGTCTTTAATGCAAGCAGCTCCAATGGTTATCTTCAACAAGGAATATACGAAACATCTGAAACATGGTAGTTTAAGAGATATTTCCGGTCATTAATGCGAGCTGCTTCATCTTTATACAACAATGAATACAAGAAATATCTGCATCTGCTCAAAATAGTCGCTGAAATGTCCACTCGCCCAAAACATGCAAATCTAGATCTAAAATTTGAAAAGTGACAAAAACCCCTGAAAACCCCACCAAATGAAAGAGGGGACAAAAATATGCATCTTTGCATTTTGCAGCATGTAGAAATTCGCTAGAATGGAAGAGATATAGGCGGTCAAAGTTTCGGTCAACTGCCTATATATATCGCTTTGCATCTATGTATATATCGCTATTTGAATAAGCCTCTGAAACTGCCTTTGCATGTACAAAATGCCTATATGTATCAGGTTGCAGGATGTCCTCCAGTCAAGCCACCAATGTACGAAAATCCCTTGTATATCCCTTTGCCTTTGGCACCTAAACGGCCCTTTGAAATTGCCCTGTGTATATGCATTTGAAACTGCATACAAACGCGGGCCTTTACCTTTTGAATCGGCCCTTGTATCACCTACCACGTGGCACCACTTGATTCGCCACTGAGCTGAAACTGAGAAGCATCGCTGGAAACCTGTATCCTCCTCCTTGCATATTTTCCTTGTAAATTGCATTGTATACGCGAATATACAATGGCGATATACATACAACTGCCTGTGCCTTTACTTTGTTTCCTCTTGCATATACTATTGCCAATGTATGTTCCTTTGTATATGGCTTTGTATATTCAAATGTATATCGGCACATGCAATCGCCTAGATACATACAATGTGGAATCCAGCAAATTATCAGCCACTTTTGAACTTTAAGACGGGTCCGGGTTGTATGTCGCCGTTGCACCTTGCCTTGTATATCGCATATATAATGCGCATATACAAGGTGCGGACATCAAAGATCATCAACTGCATTTGGTTGTCATTCGGATCCGGACCTTGTATCTTTTGTTCTTTGTATATGTCCCTTGTATATTGCATATACAATCGCAACATACATGCAAGTCGCAGACTCCAGCGCTGAATTCATCAAATTTGACTTCCCATTCGGGTCCACCTTGCATATCGCTGATGTATCTTTTTCCTTGTATATCGCATATACATGAAAAATATACAAACTGCGAAACTCAGGAGACTATCAACTGGAATGTATGTTCCCTTCAGATCCGGTTTGTATATTATGAATGCATATTTGATTATATGTGCAAACATACAATCGCAAATATACAAGTGGTGGGCCCTAGCCTTGAATCACCTTCCCCTGCATGTTGAATTTGCACAAGACTCCTTGTATCATTTCTTTGTATATGCTCGAGATACATTCTCCTTTGTATATGGCCCTTTGCATGTCGACTTGCATCTTTTTCCTTGTATATCACATTGTATATGCGAATATACAATAGCGATATACATACGATGCATGGGCCCCACCATTTGAATCTCCTTTAATATGATTGCTCATGCCTTTGGTGGACCCCACCAATTGTATCTGTCTTTGTATGTTCAAATATACATGCAAATTTTACAATGGAAAACATGCATACAAAACTCCTTGTATCCTTTCTTTGCATCTTTCCACACTTGTATATTTGCTGATATACATTTCACTTTGTATCTCTGACTTGTATGTCGCCGATGTATCTTTGTATCTTTTCCCTTGCACATTTTCTTTGCATGCGCCCGATGTACATTTGACTTTGTATCTCCGCGGACTCCACCAAATGTATGTCAGCCCTATACATTTTCCCTTGTATGTTTCGATTGTATGTTGGGAACATACAAACCCACCATATACAAGCCATTGTAGCATCCAGCCGATGTACATGCAACTGCTCCTTCACCCTTATATGCTTCGCCCTGCATATACAAACTGATTTGTATATTGCAAATGTATGTGCCCGATGCATGTCGAATATACATTGACCATTGTATGTCCCTCCTTTGTACATCACTGCTGATGTACATTCAACTATAGCCGATGCATATTATCTTTGTATATTGGCCTTGCATATTGCAAATGTATGTTCTAAACATACAATGGTGAATGTATACCCAAATATACATTCAAAAATGCATATTGAAATACAAGCATGAAACTAAGAAATCCCAGTGATAGAAAATACTTGAAGTTAAAAGATTTATGGGTTTTCTGGGTTTTTTGGCAAAGATTTTCAAGATGAGATTTTTGGGATTTTTTGACAAGTCATAGCATAATTATTTGAAGGATTTAAGCCTGTAGGGACATTTCTAAAGGATTTTCAAGGAAAATACAAGGTGAACTGTTTGGCTCTGGACAAAGGAAAATAGGTCAACAGTTCATATTTTTGCATAGGTCTTTTGCATGTGTTTAACATACAAAATTAACGAGACCAAATTTCACAAGGTCAAACGATACAAAGTACAGTTGGGGCCCGCATGTTAGGGTTAGCTGGCAAAAGATATCAATTAAATGAAAATAAAGGTTAAACAGAGGAATGGAAATACACAGAAATAATAACAGCGAGAGACAAGTTTTAACGTGGTTCACCCAAACTCGAGCTACATCCACCAACAGAGAGTCCAATATTATTATCTAGTAAATCAAACTGATTACAACCAACAATCCCTGCAACTCAATACCGCTACAAAATGCTACAATACAATATCAACAGAAACCCTAACCCTTAGCCTCTTTTATCAAGCTTTTTGTCGGTTACAAAAATAGGGTTTTTTTATGTTAGCTAATAGAAAATTAATTTCTGACGCCTTTATAAAATAATAGGCAATTTTTTCTTCAGGGGTGCTGCCCCTGAGTCCCCAGACCCCCACCGTGGGCTCCGCCCCCAGGCCCCTGCTGGGGGGATAAGTGTTAGATTCAGGACAAACAACTAAGAAGGGGGGGTGAATCAGTTGTCTAAAACTTTCTTCTAATTAAACACTTAAATCCACTTTGTGATTCAGCAGCATAATAATAAATTAATCATGGAAACATAATGCATTAAATTAAGAGCAGAAACATATTAACACACAAGACACCAAGATTTTGACATGGAAAACCCGATTAAGGGAAAAACCATGAGGTGACTAACCCAAGAATGTATTCTCTGTTAGAAGAATAGAAAGAACATAATGGTACATGCCAATTAGGGCTCACTGCCTGAGCACATTGCTCACAAGAGGCTCACTGCCTACAAGAGACACACTGTCTACAGAATAATAAGTATCACATACTTGAACTGAAGAATAGCATCTTCACCATTCTTGAATCAGTTCCATTTAAGCCCAATACTTCTGCTTTAGCTTTCGCTCCTCTGCTCTTTACCACACTCTCATCACTGCAAGATACTTTTGAAATGAATTTACAATCCCTTATTTATACAAGACATCGACTTAGGGATAATCATCCAAGTCGGCATACATTACAAAGCAAGTACATAAATACAACAAGACTAATTATGAAAAGACTTCACGCAGATCAACACACTATCGGCCACACAGATCTGAGACTTTAATCTTTATTTAGTAACATGCCAATCCTCACATAACATCTTCAAGATCATCTGCAGGATGTGTAACTCATCTGGTCTGCCAGAGTTAGGAAGAACATCATCATCCTAAAGTTATTCTTCAATTGCGAGCTCAAAATCCAATGCAGACCACCAACACAAACTAGAAATGATCCAAAGACCTCCACAAGCTTGCTTGAATCACCAAGAACATCCACACTATATCTGCTTACTAAAATCCTTATTTCCTTCATTTGAAACCTCAAGAACATAGTATGTCATCACTGTCACAATGGAATAGATGCTTGTGGATCTCCAGACCACGAACCAATTGAGTTGTCAATTCACATTGACTTCCTAAACACTTCACCAAATCCATAGAATAAGATGTTTCATTTCTGGATCTCACCAGACCTATCTGTATCACTCTGTCACCTCTGAACACCTGCCAGAACCAGTTTTACTTAAGTGGCCATAACTTCTTCAGATCTTCATGCGGACCTCTAAAATCTTTACTGGATCATCTTAAGACACATATCTGAAAACCCTTTGATGCGCATCCTCTGATCTTTATCTTAGCTCACTGTCTTCACTATTCTTCTCTATTTCTGATTAGCACTAATTTCCTTAATAGTCTCAGCACACAGCTCAACCAATCCTTATCATCAATGTAACAGGATTATGTTGACATCAATGAAAACACCGGTTAGTCCCATACTTGTAGCAATCTCCCCCTTTGTCATTGATGGCAACATATGATATGAAAAATTGTTTTGACCATCAAGACAAGAACTTTTTTTCACTGACAGAACTCCCCTATCAACAACAACCATTCACATGTCTTCTTTTCCTTTACTGCTCCCCCTTTGATAAGAAACCACTTATTTTTCACATGTCTTCTCTCCCCCTTTGACATCAATGGCAAAGGGCACATACTTGCAACTTCAACACTTCAGAATCATACCAGCTACTCCCCCTAAGTAGCAGCTCCTCATCATCAATCCGGACCTCAAGATATGACTATGATATCCACCGGACTGATGCACACCAGTGCACCTTAGTTTATCACCGAAGGGGCAATAACCCCTAACTTCTCCCTAAGATACTCAAAAGAGTCCTTAGGTAGAGGTTTAGTAAAGATGTCTGTAATCTGATCCTTGGAAGGCACAAACTCCAATCTGACTTCACTCTTTCTCACTTGTTCTCTCAAAAAGTGAAACTTGATGGATATATGTTTAGTCTTTGAATGCAACACTGGATTCTTAGATATATTTATTGCACTTGAATTATCACAGAAGATTGTGATAGGTTGCTCATACTCCACTCTGACATCTCTTAGCATCTGCTTCATCCATAAAACTTGAGTGCAACTACCTGCTGCTGCAATATATTCTGCTTCAGTTGTGGACAGAGATATTGCCTCTTGTTTCTTGCTTAGCCAAGAAACCAATCTCTTCCCTAAAAAGAATGCTCCACCATTGGTACTCTTTCGGTCATCCACATCTCCTACCCAATCCGCATTTGTATATGCATGAAGAGAAAAATCATGATCTCTGGGATACCACAATCCATACTCAACTGTCCCTTTTAGATATCTAAAAATCCTCTTGATTGCCATGAAATGAGATTCTCAAGGATCAGCTTGAAATCTAGCAACAAGACCAACAACATTCATAATGTCAGGTCTAGTTTGAGTGAGATACAACAATCCTCCAATCATTAACCTGTACTTTTTCTAATTAGCCTTAGGAGAGTCATCATCTTTGCTCAATTTATATCCAGTTGCCATGGGAGTTCTCATTGGTTTTGAGTCTTCCATCCTAAATTTCTTCACCAATTCTTTCACATATTTGGTCTAAGAAATGAAGATTCCTTTCTTAGTTTGAATGATTTGCAGACCCAAGAAGAAATTCATTTCCCCAAGCATGGACATCTCAAATTCACTTTTCATTTGATTTGCAAAAGTTTTGCACATACTATCTCTTCCTCCAAAAATGATATCATCAACAAATACTTCAACAATCAAGATATTTTCATGATCAATTTTGAAGTATAAATTACTATCAGTAGTACCTTTGTTGAAACCAATCTTCAAAAGATGCTTATCCAATCTTTCATATCAGGCTCTTGGGGCTTGCTTGAGTCCATACAGTGCTTTCTTCAACTTGCAGACCATATCACTATGACCAAACAATTGAAATCCATCCGGTTGCTCAATGTATACTTCTTCTTCCAAATCTCCATTCAGAAAGGTAGACTTGACATCCATCTGATATACTTTGAAGTCCTTGAAGGTAGTAAAGGCAAGAAATAATCGGACTACTTCAATTCTTGCCACCGGAGCAAAAGTTTCTTCAAAATCAACTCCTATTTAAGAGTAACCCTTGTAGACCAATCTGGCTTTATTTCTTATTACTTCACCAACTTCATTCAATTTGTTGCTGAAGACCCATTTGGTTCCAATCACATTCTTGTTTCTAGGTTTGGGAACAAGATCCCAAGTGTGATTTTTCTCAATTTGCATCAACTCTTCCTCCATTGCTGTAGTCCAGTTTTCATCATTGCAAGCTTCATTCATTGTCTTAGGTTCAATCTTTGAAATCAGACAATACTCTTCTAAATCTTGAGCAATCCTTCTTCTTGTTTGTACACCTTTGCTTTTATCACCTATGATCTAATCTTCAGAGTGGTTTAGTTTTACATACCTGGGAACTTTCAGAGTTTCTTGCACTTATGATTCTTGAATAGGTTCAATCACACTTATCTCTTCTTCTTGATTTACTGGATCAATCTGAATCTGTATTTTAGAAGGGGCTTGGACTCCTTGAATCAGAACATCATTCTGATCATCTTTATCATATTCATAAAACCTTGAGGGTTTTTCAATTCCTTCATCAACCTTCACATTTGTACTCTCTATAATCTTTCTCAGTCTCTTGTTATAACACCGGTATGCTTTGCTTTGAGTAGAATAACCCAAGAATATTCTTTCATCACTTCTAGCATCAAATTTGCCTAGATCTTCATCTCTTTTAATGTAACATTTTCTACCAAAGACTCTAAAATATTTCACAGTAGGAGTGATGCCAAACCAGAGTTCATAAGGAGTCTTACCGGTATTGTTTCTGATTTGAACTTGATTAAGAGTGTAGACTGCAGTGCTCACAGCTTCTCTCCAGTAGATCTGAGGAACATTTGCTTCCATCATCATGGTTCTAGATGCTTCTTGGATGGTCTAGTTCTTTCTTTTCAGTACTCCATTCTACTGTGGAGTCGTAGGAGCAAACAATTGTCTTCTTATTCCATGCTTCTCACAAAATTCTATGAACTCACCGGATGTGAATTCTCCACCTCTATCAGACCTTAGACATTTTAATTTTAATTTGGTTTCATTCTCTACCATAGCCTTGAATATTTTGAATTTCTCAAGAGCTTCTGATTTCTCTTTTAGAAAAGTCACCCACATCATCTAGGAATAGTCATCAATTAATAACATGAAGTATCTATCACCTTGCACACTCCTGATTCTTGCCAAACCACATAGATCAGTATGAACTAGGTTCAATAATTTGGTAGAAGATTGTTCCTTGCTTTTGAATGAGACTCTGCTTTGTTTACCCAACTGACATTCTTTGCACAAACTATTTGTAGGTTTCACCAATTTTTGAAGATCTCTTACAACTTGAGTGTTGCTTATCTTGATTATATTATCAAAATTCACATGACACATTCTCCTATGCCACAACCAACTCTGATCAATTTGAACAAATAAGCAACTTTTGCCAGTACCAACCAAGTGGAAGATATTACCTTTAGTTTGAGTACTGGATTCAATCTCTGTTCCGGAGCTTTCAAAGATCTTGCATTTTCTATTTTTGAATCAGAGATCATAGCCTTTGTCCACCAACTGTCTGACACTGAGAAGATTGTGTTTCAAACCTTCAACATATAGTACATTACCGGTTTTGTTCTTTTCATCAAAAGAAATCATTCCTCTACCTCTGATTCTACCAGCAGAATTATCACCAAATTTTACCACTCCACCATACCTTTCCAAATCTATGAACTTATGTTTATCACCTGTCATATGGTGGGAGCAACCACTGTCAATGACCCAATCATCTTTTTCTTCAACTTGGGCAGCAAGAGCTCTTTCCACAATTTTATGATTGACAGATTCACAGGGCATTGGATCTTCCTCTTTGATGGCAATAAACACCTAGTCACTTCTAGATTTGTTTCTGAATTATGATTCATCATCTATTACTCCTTCATCATCATTTTTATGGACATAGTAACACTTCTTCTGGAACCTTGATTTGTCAAGATTTGACCTTGAAAAATCTTTCCGGACACCTTGAGGCAAAATGACCAATCTTATTGCAGTTAAAACATTTAAAAGGTATTTTTCCTTCATACTTGTCAGATCCTCTTGGTAGTCTTTTTGCAATAAGGGCTTCAAGTTGAGCAGCTTCTACTTCATATTCTTCTAGATCTTTTCTTTCTTTTTTATACCATGAAAGTTTCCTTGAAGAGTTCTCTCTGGGATCAAACCTTTGTTTTCCTTTTACAGAGGCACTAGCTTTGAATGCAGATTCAATCTTTGCGGGGGTATCTCCAAACTCAGTCAATTCAAAAGCAGCCAATTTATCAACCAATTGATCTCTTGTGACACCTGAATGGGCTCTAAATTCTTCAATGGCAGCAACCTTGTATTTATAAGAAGCAAGAAGGGATCTGAGAACTTTGCCAACAATCTCATCTTCATCCAAGACTCCACCAGCACATCTAATGCCACAAACAAGCTCATTTACTCTTGGCATAAAAGTAGTGATATTTTCATCTTCTCTCATCTTCATATTTTTGAATTTTCCTTTTAGACTCTGTAGCCTTGCACATTTAACATACTTGTCTCCTTCATGTAGAAGTTCCATTTTTTCCCAAATCTCAAAAGCAATTTGTAGGTCAACAACATTTGTCAGCTCTAAATCAGACAAGGCACTTAGAAGAACTTCTTTAGTCCGCAGATCTTTTTCAGCCTCTGTGATTTCATTTGTAGTTTTCAGGCCATTCTATGGAGGAGTATACTTCATTGAAGCCATGGTCCAATACTGCATTCCCATGCATTGCAAGTGACATTGCATGCAACTTTTCTAAAGAGTAAAATTGGTTCCATCAAACTTCAAACTATCCTTCTTGTAAGATGACATCCTAGATCTCCTCAACTAGTTAAGCTCTTTTAGAGGAACTTAGCTCTGATACCAATTGTTAGATTCAGGATAGATAACTAAGAGGGGCGCATTAATCAATTGTCTAAAACTTTCTTCTAATAAAACACTTAAATCCACTTTATGATTTAGAAACACATTAACACACAAGACACCAAGATTTTGATGTGGAAAACCCGATTAAGGGAAAAACCATGGGGTGACTAACCCAAGAATGTATTCTCTATTAGAAGAATAGAAAGAACAAAATGGCACATGTCAATTAGGGCTCACTGCCCAAACACACTACTCACAAGAGGCTCACTGCCTACAAGAGACACATTGTCTACAGAATAATAAGTATCACATACTTGAACTGGAGAATAGCATCTTCACCATGCTTGAATCAATTCCATTTAAGCCCAATACTTATGCTCTGTCTTTCACTCCTCTGCTTTTTACCACACTCTCATCACCGCAAGATACTTTTGAAATGACTTTACATTCCCTTATTTATACAAGACATCGACTTGGGGATAATCATCCAAGTCGGCATACATTACAGAGCAAGTACATAAATACAACAAGACTAATTACAAAAAGACTTCACGCAGATCTACACATTGTCAGCCACACAGATCTGAGACTTCAATCTTTATTTAGGAACATGCCAATCCTCACATAACATCTTCAAGATCATCCATAGGATGTGTAACTCATCCGGTAGGCCAAAGTTAGGAAGAACATCATCATCCTGAAGTTATTCTTCAATTGTGAGCTCAAACTCCAATATGAACCACCAACATGAACTGGACATGATCCAAAGACCTCCACAAGCTTGCCTAAATCACCAAGAACATCCACACTACATCTGCTTACTGCAATCCTTATCTCCTTCATCCGGAACCTTAAGAACACAGTATGTCATCACTGTCACAATGGAATAGATGCTTGCAGACCTCCACATCACAAACCAATTGAGTTGTCAATTCACACTGACTTCTTAAACACTTCACCAAATCTGCAGAACAAGATGTTTCATTTCTAGATCTCACCGGACCTATTTGTATAACTCTGTCACCTCTAAACACCTGCCGGAACCAGTTTTACTTAAGTGGCCATAACTTCTTCAGATCTTCATGCGGACCTCTAAAATATTTACTAGATCATCTTAAGACACATATCTACAAACCCTTTGATGCACATCCTCTGATTTTTATCTTAGCTCACTGTCTTCACCATTCTTCTATGTTTCTGATTAGGACTAATTTCCTCAATATTCTCAGCACATAGCTCAACCAATCCTTATCATCAATGTAACAGGAGTATGTTGATATCAATAACAACACCAGTTAGTCCCATACTTGCAACAATAAGCCCCCCAAGCCTTGTAGGAGGGGCTCTGCCCCCTTGCCCCCCCCCCCCCCCCCCGTTAAATGATTTGGGGGGAAACCGCACCAATAAAAGTGGGGAAAATTTAACCTCCAAATCTAATTAGGCTCCATATAATAACAATCTCCCACTTGGAGACTGATTAGACTCCACACTATATCATCTCCCACTTGGAGATTGATCATAACACCGCTAACCCTGTAGCTCCCACTGGAAATAAGCACCTTGGACTCTGTTGTTCTATTTTTGTTGTTTTCAGTCTAGAAGACCAACCGAAGCTGAAGAGGAGCTCAGCGTCTCCCTTGTCACTGCCTTTGTAAACATATCCAATGAATTTTCATCTGTATGTATCTTTTCCAGCTGTAAGTATCCATCATCCAACACCGACCAAATAAAGTGATACCTCAACTATATGTGTTTGGTCTTTGAATGCAAGGCATAATTCTTTGCAAGATGTATGGCACTCTAACTGTCTATAAACAAATAACTGTTAGCTTGTTGTTTGCCCAATTCTTCCATGAAAGATTAGAACCATATCATCTCCTTGCTTGCCTCTATTGCAGCTACATATTCTACATCTGTGGTGGATAAATCAACCACCTTTTGCAACCGTGAGATCCAACTCACCATTGTCCCACCTTCAGTAAAGACATAACCTGTAGTACTCCACCTAGTATCAATATCCCCTACCAAATCTGAGTCTACATAACCTGCTAAATCAGTATTAGAGCCCCCAAAACATAAGTGTTTATTGGATGTACCTCTCAAATATCTGACAATCCATTTTATTGCATTCCATTGCTCCAATCCAGGATGACTTATATACCTACTAATGACTCCTACACATGTGCAATATCCGGTCTCGTGCATACCATGGCATACATTAAACTTCCTACAGCTGAAGCATATGGTACCTTGGACATTTTCTCTTCCTCCTCTTGTGTCTTAGGACACATCTCCTTACTCAATTTCAAATGACTAGGCAAAGGTGTGCTGACAGCTTTTGCATCCTCCATATGGAATCTCTGCAACACCTTTTCAACATAATCAACCTGAGATAGAGTCAATTTTCTGTTCTTCCTCTCTCTGCAAATTTTCATACCAAGGATTTATTTTTCTGCCCCCAAATCCTTCATAGCAAATGACTATGCTAACTACTGTTTTAACTCTCTTATGTGATCCATGTTAGACCCAGCTACAAGCATGTCATCAACATATAAACAAAATAATGTAGCTGTCATTATCCAACCTCTTAAAATAAACACAATGGTCAGAATTACACCAGTTGTAGCCTTGCTCAGCCATAAAACTATCAAATTTCAAATACCATTGCCGAGGTGTTTGTTTCAAGCCATACAAACTCTTCTTCAATCTGCAAACCAATTTCTCCTTACCTTTGACCTCAAGTCCTTGGGGATGTACCATGTATATCTCCTCCTCCAAATCACCATGGAGAAAGGTAGTTTTCACATCTAGCTATTCCAAATGCAAATCTTCAGTAGCCACAATACTTAAAATAGTACAAATAGAAGTCATCTTGACAACCGGAGAAAATATCTCATCAAATTCAATGCCCTTTTTTCTGTGCAAATCCTTTTACAACTAACCTAGCTTTAAATCTTTTCTTACCTCTATCTTCCTCTTTCAGATGATAAACCCATTTGTTTGGTAAAGCCTTTTTACCTACAGGCAACTTACATAATTCCTAAGTCTGAGTTTTTAGCAAGGAGTCCATTTCTTCTTGCATTGTAAGCTCCCACTGAACCTGTGTATCCACCTGCATAGCTTCATCATACCCTTCTGGTTCACCAGCATCTATTAACAAAATAGAATACAAAGAGGGAGAGAACCTTCCAGGAGGTCTACTTAACCTTGTTGACCATCTAACATTCACTAGAGTTTGTGGTATTTCTAGTTGTTGTTGTGGAGCATGAGGAACCACTGGAACATCACTATTTGGAGTATCATCCAACACCACATAATCCTTTTATTTCTTCTCATGCTACTGCAACTAATCTTTGTACAACACCTTCTCATTGCATACAACATCCATGCTTCTCACAATTTTCTGATTTTCAAAATCCCAAATCCTATAACCAAATTCATCAATGCCATATCCAACAAAAGTACATTTTTTTTATTTTACATCCAGCTTGGTCCTACTTTCAGAATCTACATGTGCAAATGCTTCACATCTGAAGGTTTTGAGAAAAGAATAACTTACCGTCTTAACTATCCATGCTTCCTCTGGAATACCACAGCCCAAAGGAACTGAAGGATCTCTATTAATTAAATATATAGCAGTGTGACAGCCTCTGTCCACATGTTTAAAGGCATCCCAACATGCAATCTCATGGTCCTTGCACACTCCATTATTGTCCTATTCATGCATTCAACCACTCCATTCTCCTGTGGAGTCCCTGAAACCATTTTCTACCTACGAATTCCATTAAAGAAACAATAATCCTCAAATTCTTTGCTGCAATACTCACCACCATTATTAGATCTGAGACATTTTAATCTTTTACCCATCTCATTCTCCACCAAGCTTCTCCATTTCTTAAATGTTTCAAATACATCAGATTTCTACCTAAGGAAATAAATCCATACCTTCCTAGTTGCATCATCTATGAATGTAACATAATACCGAGAGCCACCAAGAGAAGATACCTGAGCTGGTCCCCATACATTTGTATGCACAAGCTCCAACTTTTCATCTTTCTTTTGCTTCCCATCTCTAAGAAAACTGACTCTCTTTTGTTTGTCATACACACAATTTTCAAAGAAATCTTTATTAATACATTTTAGACCTGGTAAAACTTTCTTAGAATGAAGTACCTTCATACCTTTTTCACTCATATGCCCAAGTCTGTTATGCCACAGTGTTGTCTCAGAACCTGTAGTAACTGTTTCAGTCTCTTCCTATGAACCTGCAACAACTATTCCTGAACCTATTTATTTTTTCTCTGCAACAGCTAAAGTAGAAGGAACAATATGACCTATACAAAGATATAAGGTGCCTACTTTCACACCTTTTTCTACTATTAAGGCACCTTTTGAAACCTTCCAATTTTTATTAGTAAATGTAAAAATTCAACCTTCTTCAGCTAGCTGCCCTGCTAAAATTAAATTCCTATTGAGCCTTGAAACATGCCTTACCTCTTATAGTAGCCAATGATTCCCATTCTACAACCTAATCTTAATTCTTCCCTTTCCAACAATCTGACAGGGTTCATTATCTCCCAAATAAGCCAGCCCAAAATCCCCTTAGACATAATCAGGAAAATATCTTCTATGGGGCGTAGCATGAAATGAGGCCCCTGAATCTAAAACCCATGAATCATTAGCATTATCTAAGGAAAAAGTCAAAGCATCATCTTTAGATTTATTACTTACCACATTTGCCTCCTTATTGCCTTCTTGTTTGTCTCCTTTATTCTTCCGAGACCAACAATCTTTCTTCAGATGACCTAGTTTCCCACGGTACCAGCAATCCTTTTATCCTCTGGATTGGGATCTCTTGTCCTTTGATTTTCCTCGCGACTTCCCATGACCTCCAGAACCTTTTCCTATCTCCTTTGATCTGTCCCTACTTTTTGTATTCAAAACACTGCCTGATGTGGATCTACCTAAGTTTTTCCTACAAATTTCCTCACTCAGAATAACACCAACAACATCATCAAATTTCAAGGTATTTGAACTAGAAATAGAGTTACTAACTACCATTACCAAACTATTCCAGCTTTTAGGCAATGAACATAATACCAAGAGAGCTCTAACTTCTTAATCAAATTTTACATTTACAGAAGTCAATTGACTGACAATCGTATTAAATTCATTTAAATGATCTATCACAGATCCACCTTCAACCATTTTCAGATTAAACAAATGCTTCATGAGAAATACCTTATTTGAGGCTGAGGGTTTTTCACACAATTTAGCCAAAACTTTCATCAGACCATTTGTTGTCTTTGCTTCTATTATATTGAATGCCACCAATGGTGCCAGGCACAACCGAATGGTTCCAATGCCTTTCTGTCAAGAAGATTCCAATCCTCATTAGTCATTGTTGCCAATTTCTTGTCTACTCCTTCCAAGGGCATCTATAAATCCTTTTGATAGAGGTAATCCTCCATCTGTATCTTCCATAACTGATAGTTCTGCCCATTGAATTTATCGACCTTCAATTTACCCTTGTCCGCCATTGCTCCCACTCAATCGTGAGACTTTCCTGCAGATGATAATCAAACACAACCCACTCTGATACCACTTGTTAGGGTTAGCCGATAAAAGATATCAATTAAATGTAAATAAAGATTAAACAGAGGAATGGAAATACACAGAAATAATAACAGTGAGAGACAAGTTTTAACATGGTTCACCCAAACTCGGGCTACATCCACCAACAGAAAGTCCAATATTATTATCCAGTAAATCAAACAGATTACAACCAACAATCCCTGCAACTCAATACCACTGCAAAATTGTACAATACAATATCAACGGAAACCCTAACCCTTAGCTGCTTTTATCAAGATTTTTGTCGGTTACAAAAGTAGGGTTTTTTTTATGTCGGCTAATAGAAAAATAATTCCCAACGCCTTTATAAAATAATAGGCAATTTTTGCTTCAGGGGCGTTGCCCCTGAGCCCCCGGCTGGGGGCGCTATCCCCAGCAGCCCCCGCTGGGGGCATTGTCCCCAGACCCCCATCGTGGGCTCAACCCCTAGGCCCCACAGGTTGGGCTCTGCCCCCTTGTACTCCCCTATTAAATGATTTGGGGGGAAACCGCATCGATAAAAGTGGGGAAAATTTAACCTCTGAGTATGATTAGACTCCATATAACAACACCGCATTGGTATAACATGAATGTATGATAAAGGTGAATGTGGCGGATATATAAAAAGATGAATATAATATCAGAATCGAAGTAAAATCAAATGGAGTTCATAACGCATTAATACATAAGCAAAAGGACAGAAATGTCTAAGTCAAAATGTTTTGGTGCATAAAGGTTTGTATGTGTACAGTATACATAGAGTTTATGCAAAAGAAGAATGAATGTGCAAAGTCGGAACTGAATTTAATTCCATTTTGAAGGGGTGAAGTCCGAATTCATTTTGTATGTATGGTGCATTTTGTCTGGTATACAAAAATGAAATATGGTAGAAGAAGATACAAACTAGGAACTTTAATTGATTTCAATTCATTTCATAAATGGATAATGTTCATTTTGTGTGTTGGTGTGTATCATATATACACTACGGAATACAAAAGGGTAATACAATGAAATGGGTACAAAGCCGTAACCAAAGGTGTGTTTAAATGCAATATATAAATGTTTGAGGGTTGGATTTTTGTATCTATTTGGATGTATATGCGAATGAGTTATACAACGGCGGAAGTTAACACCAGTTTCAATTCATTTCATAAGTCAATAGATCCTGTTTGTGTGTGTTGTTTGTATGCGATACAAAAATGAGATGTAGGAAATGAGGTGCGAAGCAAAACTAAGGGTAATTCAAATTTATTTCATTAATGTTTGGGTTTCGTTTTGACTATGGTCATTTGATATACAATAAACAGTCTAGTATACAGTGTGGTATGAAGTATATAAGGAGGTGTGATGCATAGTGTATAGGGTCAGAATCAAAAACAAATTGAAGGGCATTTCATTAAATGTTTTGGTTCCATTTTGTACCTTGTATTGTATTCAATACTTCATACAAGGGATGTTGTATATGTAGAATCAAAACTGAGGGAAGTTTCATTTCATTGTATAGCTATTGGTGTCGCGTATAGGTTTATGTGTGTGTGTGATATGCAAGGGTGTATGCAAAATGATGTATAGGAAATGGATATAGAGATAAAACTGAAGGGTAGTTTCAAATGCAATTTATAGGCATGTGACTTCCAGGTTTGTTTATATGGGTGTTAGTTTGTAGTTGGTATGCGAAAACTTATTGTATATGCAAATGAACTAATATACAAGGACAAAATTGACAAGAGATTCGTAATTCATTCATATAAACTGGTGAATTCCATTTGGTGAGTCATTTGTATTCAAAGTAAATATGCATGAATGATACTACAGCAGCTGAACTTAAAGTAAATTACAATTTAATTCATAAATTGATTATGTTCATTTTCATGTCTAATCAGGTATACAGAGACAAATGTAAAAGAGGTATAAAGGGGCAATTACAGCGTAATGGCATTATAAAAGTAAGAGGATATATAGTGGTAGAATCAAAATAGTTAGAAGGCATTTGATAAACTGATGGCATATGCACTGATTGGTATGCAAGTAGTATATAGAGAGGAAAATGAAAGTGATGGAATTATGAGCATTGTAAGGATCAAACTCATATCATGATCTGGCAGTTTGTTGTGTGACAAAGGGAGGCTTGCAGTATTAATCAGGATCATGATTTGGTAAGCATGGTTGTAAAAGAAATTACAAAGGCAGAGTAAACTTGTAGGGGCAGATCAGGATGGAAATTTAACAAGTCGTGGTATGGAGGAAGAAAACCGAAGGTAGAAAACGTCGAATAGAGAAGTATTTGAAGTTTCAAGATTCC
Organism: Cunninghamia lanceolata; assembly: GCA_027924645.1. Lineage (NCBI taxonomy): Eukaryota > Viridiplantae > Streptophyta > Pinopsida > Cupressales > Cupressaceae > Cunninghamia > Cunninghamia lanceolata. The sequence goes on from BSBN01000386.1 coordinate 287,039, forward strand.
AACGCAACTTTTATGATATAGGTGGAATATGCTTCTTTGATGTTTTAGCGGGCTTTTTTCTCACCGTTGATTCTGCAATTTGAGTGAGAGCTGTTGATTAGTCAAATTTTGTAACTATATTGGGGTAACTCAAATCTATATAATGAGCCCTATTATTTGTATTTACACACACAGGAATACACGAAGGCTTCAAAATTAGACAGAGTATGTGAGAGAGGTGACTGAGGAGTAGGGCCTTGAGCATAGCTAATAGGTAGAAATTTGCATGTTGTCTATAGTTAAGATTATGCAGAAGTGTCTGGTCTCTTTGTTGCATCTGTGAAAGGGTCTGTAAGTGTTGTTTATTACTGTTAATTCAAAGGATTGGAGTCATAAAGACATTGTAAACTTGAAATGGTTATCATATGTTAACAAATGCAAACATCAATTTTCTGCATCTGTCACAGAGTGTTAATTGATTCAAGTATTTTTTAATGTATTTTCCCTTAAAGATAGCAATTCCATATATCAATTCATGATACTGCTCAAGATTTATGTATGACAATTTATTTGCTTTTGGATTGATCAAGATAAAAAGATTTATATGTGTGATTAACAAAGAGTTGTATGTGGATAAAATCTAGTTTTCTAACCATATCTTTTCTAACTTTTCCCCAAAATCTTTAAATAATTAGCCAGAATGCAGTTATCTAAAGGAAATTGTTGAAGAACCTGTTAAATACATGGAAATGCTAATGATCTTTAATGATTTTCATAAAGTTTGAAATATCAAGTTTGTTTCTGTGAAATTCAAATAAAGTTTGACTTGAAAGTTATAAATAGTTGCAAAGGATCATTAATTTGAGATATATTTTGAGATATTTGCATATAATGAGTGACAATTGCCAATGAAAAATCCTTAGATTGAGTAAGGCCCCTTGAATATTACAGCTTCACAATGAATTGCTGATCTATCCCACGCGGTCAAGAACTGACCATCCAAAAACTTGAGATTGAGAATGCCTGTTTAATTCTACATATCTTTCAAGACAGCTAAAGTTCTTGTGTGAATTTTAACTATGCTTTGAGTGTGTAAAAACTCTCATCAATAGTCATTTGGCGCTAGAAGGAGGGCCTGATGGAATTTAAGGTAGGTTTTGTGTAGACTGGCTAATAGGATCATATCCATGCTTTGTAAATTGAATGTTCTGACTGCAAATATCTTTGGTCTGAGAGAATTTGAATGTATTTTGCAAAAGATACATCTCAAACTTTGAGAATTATTCTAATTTTTTGAGTTTTCATGTTCTAGTCTGAGATATGTTAGATCTTATAAAAATTCAAAAATCTAAAAATTTAAAAAAATAGAGTGTCATTTTCAATGGACTTGCATGAAGATAATTTCCAGGTTAATATTCATGTCTTTCAAAGAACTTTAAATAAGAAACTTTATCCTAAAAAATTTATCTAACTTTGGTTTATCTGGAAGGTGCAGGGTGTATAAGTCTACAGGGCATGGTGAAATTAATTGTCTGATTTTTCTTACAAGGTTAGATTTGGCTTTAAAAGGACTGATCTCTTTTTCAGATGTATACAAGACTGATGATTGACAGGAAAATGAAGAGATTATGGAGTAGCCAGAAGAGGCAATATCAGCAATCATTGATTGTTCAGAGAATACAAAAATTGAATGAATTCTAGAAATAAAGGATAGTAAAACCTCTTTCCTTGAATCGTGTGATGGTTTACTTTTCTGTCAAAGTTCAAGTGTGAGTAAAACCAACTGCAGGTATAAATATTTTGAAAAATATAGAGAAGAAATTATAGCTCATTTTTAGTCATTAGATGATAAGCCAAGGGGATTTAATGAAAGAAGAAGAAATGTGAAATTGATTTTGCTGCAATTGATAAATATATTCGATTATTGAGAAATACTTGTCAAGCAAAAATCTCTAGGTCGGATTTAAAGAGTTTTAGTGAAAGTGATTGGACAAATAAATGTAAACAAGTGGTGACAAAATTAAGATGCATTAAAGCTAAGAAGGTTTTTGTATGAGAAAATAAAGGAATCATAGAAAAGGGAGTTAATCTTGATTTATTATTTGATTGCTTTAAGTTGAATGACCAAATCTAGGATTATTTCAAGATAGTATAATCAAACACTTCGTTGGATGATAGAAGTGAGTTATTTGAAGAACACTTGGTGAAAATAGAAGACACAGAACGACTTGTAGTTGTTGTGTGAAACAGGGAAGTATTTTTATCAATCAAGTGTTGTTTCATAGTTATAGTCAAATGATTTAGAAAGGATAAATTTATTTATGTCAGACTATGATGATACTCATTCAGGTGTTGATGTACAAAAAATTAAGGAGAACATTGAGGTGTTGCTAGAGTTTAATAATCAGATAAGTTTGTGGTGCAGAAGTAATACATCAGGAGTCCTACATCCTTCAAAATGAAATGAGACAAGATATTGAGTTGAGTGACAGAAATGCAAGCTCAAATAGAGGACTGCCTGGTAGTGGATAGGCAGGTCCAACAGAGCCAAAAATATATCAAGTTGTGTTTTTCTTTTCCCTAGTGAATGGTGTTAAATATTATTTTGATTATGGAAATTTGGGGAATAAGACATGCATATGAATTAATCATGAATGTGATGAGCTGCCTCAATTGCTGATCATTAGATATTATTTTGTTAAATATAGTGAATTAAGAATAAATGAATATTTTTTAGAATTCAAGGATAAATTTGCTAAGCTGAGAACTATAACTAATGCCTTAATGCTCTTGCATATTCTGAAAAGGCATGTAAATATGAGTGGTGTGGTTATGAGTTTCTTTTGCCTTGTGGTGTCTTGTATAGTTTGGAAGAGTAGTTGATCTGTTTCTTTTCTTTGTTTTCTAGTCTTGCTTTGTGTTGTTTCCTTTCATAGTTAGTTGTTTGTATAGTCTACTTGGTCTATTTTTTTCTTGTTTTGCGTTGTTGGGTCCTTATTTTGATTGGGCCAAACTGAGGTACCTAGTTACTCTAGAACACTACTGAAATTGTTAGAATTCAAGGGTTGGATATAAGTTCATACATAGGTTGTGATTCAGGTTAGTATAGGTATTCTTGATCAGGTCTGTGGTATCCTTTTCATCAGCATTACTTTTTCTTGAGTCAAGGAGATCCTCACAATGACACACCTAACAACCTTGGTGATGAGTACCAAGTAGCACCCATGAAATATATCCTTTTACCTCTCTTTTTCTCCTTCCTGATTCCATCTTTCTTAATGTCTGCACCTAAATAAGCTAGCAAAATCATTCTAGATAATGATTAATTGAGATAAATTACGTAAGATCATAATTTCTGATTGAGGGACTAATGTGCATGGAATTGATGGAAAAATGTAGAAAAACTCCTCTCTTTTTGAATCAACAGGTGCAGATGCTCGGAATGGTAATTTTGTGCATCTCCAGAGGTAGTCTTCAATGATCTCCAAAGACAATATGAGAATACCATGACACCAGAAGTTTTGAAGTATACAGAAAAGCCTCTTCGGAGCTGGACAGGAGTTTGGAGCATCTTCAGAGCTGAACAAGAAGGCCACAATGGTATCTCCAGAGCTACAGACATATCTCTGAAGCTACAGACAGGGAGAGATATCTCCAGTGCCTCCTGAGAGCAGGGCATATTTCTAGCATAAGCTACTGATCAGGCACTCTTAGTAGTGATCGCAATACCCCTCATTTCACTCAAATCATCACCTGAGTGGTGAAGGGTCATCTTTAGTTAACTGCTGGAGTTTTTATCTTTTTAAAGTTTTTGCATGAGTTACTGATAAAACTGATTCAATATCCATATTTTTAGGGCCTCGCTGCCCAAATGTATTAAGACTCAAACTTAGAATTTTGAGTGGACTTCTGTTCCACTCAATCTACTTTATTGCATGATTATTTTTCCATAGTTAGATAACTAGTGTAATAAAGAGATGGATGTCGTCTCATAGAAGAACTGGTAGATAAGATAAGTGATATGTCATCACTCATTTTATATATACTTATAGAAACAACAGAAAATATATACAATGATTGGATTATTCTGATTCTCGGTAATCTCAGTTCTTTGATATCAATATTTTTCATGAATGCAAAGCGAATGGAATTGGACTAAATTTAGTTGTGATCTTATTCTTTTGTGCTAATTCCCTACTGTAGCCTTCAGCCCTAAGGGTGTGGAGCAAGGGCCCACTCTCACCACCAAGGCAGAAGGTTAGTACCACTATTTTGTTATTTTAGATTTTGCTGTGAAAAGTATTTACTAATTTTGATAGATAGATGCATGTTGTTGTTTTTAAGATTGCTTTAAGTAACCTCCTGTTTAATTCTATTTTTCAGCATTCCTTAAATTCATTCAGTAAGTAGACAGATCAATCTCTTCAAATTAGTAGAAGTCGATAAGATTAGCTAGGAAAACTGGTAACTGTAGAATCCCTAATTGCAGATAGCTGAGGACACAGCCCCTAGATTTTGACATCTAAAATATGATTAAATGATGAGGTACAATGACACCTTGTCATTTTTGGCACCATTGGCGGGGATATATTGTGTTAATTAGGGAAACTTAGCTAAAATAGTTTTTAGGATAGATCTGTATGGTTAGAACTAGAGATTCAAAAGAAATATATATAAAACAGACACCCCATCAACAAGCCATAGGGGAAAATAGTGGGGTGGCACAAGATCTTGTTGAAGAAAGAAACCTAGAACCTACTTTGGAAGCTGCACCTCAAATCAATAATCCCTTAGATCCTCCAAATCTTCCACTCGCCAATTATATCTAGGAATTACAACAAAAGTTTTAGGCAGATCATTTCATAGAACCTAATTTTCTAGAACCTCAGGGAGAAGAACCAGAACTAAACATGGACAATGATAATCATGAAGAAGAGGAAAATCAAGCTCCAAGAACCTTTTCATATCCTATTGTTTTGGCTACTGGAGATTATTGTTATATGGAGCCTAATCAGACTCGGAGGTTAAATTTACCCCACTTTTATCGGTGCGGTTTCCCCCCAAATTCCTATGGGGTCAAGGGGCAGTACCCCTTGTGGGGTCCAAGCGCAGCGCTAAGGGTTAGGGTTTTGGCATTGTATTGTAGCATTTTGCAGTGGTATTGAGTTGCAGGGATTGCTGATTGTATCAGTTTGATTTACTAGATAATAATATTAGACTCTCTATTTGGTGGATGTACCCGAGTTTGGGTGAACCACATTAAAACTTGTCTCTCATTGTTATTATTTCTGTGTATTTCCATTCCTCTGTTTAATCTTTATTTGCATTTAATTGATATCTTCTGCCAGCTAAACCTAATAGAGACAATGCTCTTATGAAGAATATCTCACCAGCACACTTGCCAAATTTTAGAGGACTTTCTTCTGAGGATCGAGATTAGTTTTTGTTTGAATTCAAAGTAGTCTGCCAAACTTATGATTATGGATCAGATAACCAAAAACTCAAATTGTTCCCTTCAACCCTGAAAGATTCTATGATGAGATGGTTTATGGGTTTACCCCAAAATTCTATCCATTCTTGGGATCAGATGGAAATAGTTTTTTTGGGAAAATACCAAGATTACTGTAAATCTAATAATAAAAATGAAGAATTGTTTAAAATTAGGCAAGGAGAGGAAGAAACCTTAGAGGACTATGTTGACAGGTTTAATTTTGCCTTGAGAAGGTATGGCAACCCAGTAGATCACTCCTTGGCTAGAACCTTGTTTGTAAAAGGATTGGATAAAGAATCAAAACAAGCACTGGATCTAATGGGAAAAGGAAATATCAACAAAAAAGATATACCTGCTATAGAAGAACTCTGCAAGAACTATTCTAGAACCCAAGATGGAGTGAGAAAAGGGAAAAATGAAATAGGATAGTTAATGGAAGAGATTACAAATCTAAAAATAGATATTCTAGTAAAATTAAAAACCACATTGGATGGAATTCAATCAAAAACTAGAACAACTGATCAAAATAGAACAACTAAACCACTCTCCATCTATTGTCCTAGGTGTAGCAACAAACTTCTGTTGAGAGAATGCCTTTTGGACAAATCAGAGATTTGTCAGATCTGTCATAGGGAACATCCTACCAGCCAATGTAGTTAACTTCCATCCTTGAAATGATTGAGTAAGAAGAATGTTATAATGGAAGAAGAATTGAACTATGTGGGATAAAAACAAGCTAGGAATTTCCCTTATAATCAGTATCCAAACTAGCCTTCTTACAGGGGTCCTTCTAATTGGAGAAATAATCAATAGAATCCAACTTGGCATTGGCCTCAAAATAATCCTCTTTGGGGACAGCAGGATTGGCCAAGTCAACATTGGCAAAATCAGCACTAGGGAAATCAGCAGTGGCCACCACAGTTTGGATCACAAAACATGCAACCTCAATGGGGTTCTCAATAGGGATATAATCAATAATACCAAGGACAACCTAGACATTTCCAACCTCAACAACAAGCTTTACTAACTGGACCCTCCAACACACAAGGCCAACCATAAAATGAACCAGTTAGCCAACCACCTTTACCAACTCAGCCTATACCAAACCCATGAAATAAATAGGGAGTAGTTATTCACATGACAGAACAAGAAAACAGGGCTGGTATTAATGCTATATATTCAAATAATCTCCAGCTACCTTCTAGGAAAGCATTCCCAAGACCATTTCCTCCAACTATAGTTGAAGTAACCAATGATGAGGAACCTGAAAATTCATCCACTCAACTCATGGAGGAGATTACTAACGAAGAAGTGCTAAAAGAGACATCCTTGGATAACTTTGGAGTTGCTCCTCAAAGATTGACTCCGAAGAACATTCTGAAACACAATTCTGACAAGAGCTCCGGAGACGCTCTGGAGATGGAAAAACTAGCACCATACCTAGAATGGCTTAAACAGTATGTTCCCCAGAAAAAGATCTTACAAAAACAAGTCCAAACCAACCTAGAATCAGAACTTTTACAAGAAATCAAGAAACTAAACACCAAAATTCCTCTTCTCCAAGAAATTAGAGATGTACCAGAACTAAATCAGTTCATTAAACAGTATTGTATCAAAACACAGGGTAGGAAGAAAAACTTTCCTTCCACAATACAGGTGGAAGGAAAAGTAGTAGATTTGTTGATGGGAGAAATGCTCCTCCCAAAATATGGAGACCCTAGAAATCCTATCATAACTGTTTTCATCTCAGGGGTAGAAATTTCAAATGTTCTGGTTGATTTGGGAGCAGCAATTAATGTGATGATAGTTCACACAATGGACAAATTAGCTCTATCAGGTATCCAATCCACAACTACAATCCTTCAACTTGCTGACCAGTCAGTAGCTGTCCCAAAAGGAGTAATAATTGATGTACCATTTGTAATAGAATCATGGGAATTTCCAGTAGACTTCCTGATATTAGAACCAAGAAACTAGAGAAATGCTTACCCACTAATTTTAGGAAGACCATGGCTGGCTACAACAGCAGCATCTATTGATTGTCGAACTGGGGATATGGTCATTTCTAATGGGATAGATTTGAATAAAATATCTCTGTATCCTCCAACTAAACCATCAATATAATATACAGGAAGAGTATGGGTGGATGAACCAGAGAACAATGACAACAGTGCCTCAGTAGCTATGGTAACCATCAGGGAACATCTGGGAGAGTTAGAAGAAGAAATCTACTGTGATACAATAGAAAACATCACTCACATCCTAATCAATAAGGATGTGATGGAGCTCACCCAAGATTCTAGGAGAGAACTTCTTACTTCTCATTGTACCCTCGCTAACATCATTCCTTGTGGGGAAACCTTTTACAGAGACTTAGCCACTTTCCACATGTTGCTTCCACATTCTTGTCCTCTTAATACCATGACTCCAATGTACGGATTAACTACATCTATGGATCAAATCACAAAATAGGTCATGATTTTACCAGGGAAAACACTTAATATCAATACTCAGTTAACAGCAAATTAGGAAGGAAAACTTATCCAACTTCTAATTTCCCATTCAACAGCTTTTGCTTGGGAATACCAAGATATGAAGGGAATACCTCCTGAGATCTGTACCCATCACATATACACTAAGAATATCAAACTTGTCAGACAACCCCAGAGAAGATTGAATCCTGCTTTAAAAGACATTGTTAAAACTGAAATAGAAAAATTACTACAAGCAGGGTTTATATATCCAATCTCAGATAGTCAATGGGTCTCACCCCTTGTCATAGTGCCTAAAAAGAATGGGAAATGGAGGGTGTGTATTAACTATAGGGAGCTCAACAAAGCTACAAAAAAGGACTACTTTCCCTTACCATTCATTGACCAAGTGCTGGACAACCTCGCTGGGAGGAAGTATTTTTCTTTTCATGGATTCAGTGGGTATAACCAAATTCAAGTGGCACCTAAAGACCAGAACAAAACCACCTTCACCTGCTCTTGGGGAACTTTTGCTTACAAAGTTCTTCCCTTTAGACTGTGCAATGCCCCAGCTACATTTCAGAGACTTGTTTTAGCTATTTTTGCTAAACTAGCTAATGAATGCATGGAGATCTATATGGATGACTTTACTATGTATGGGGATAATTTTGAAGAAGCTCTCACAAACCTTGAAAAAGTACTAAAATGCTATGAGAAAAAGTAATTATCCCTTAGCCATGAAAAGTGCTTCATGATGGTGGAGGAAGGAATTGTTTTGGGACACCACATTTCAGTAAAGGGGATCAAAGTGGATCAAAACAAGATAGAAGTGATTACATAGTTGCCTTCACCTAAAAATTAGACAGATGTTAGAAGTTTTTTGGGTCATGCAGGCTACTATAAGAAATTCATAGAAAATTTCAGCAGAATAGCTGCCCCTTGTTTACCCTACTTAACAAAGACATAGAATTTATATGGACAGAAGACTGTCAATCAGCATTTGAAACCTTGAAAGAGAAGCTTACTATCACACCAATTTTGAGAGGACCTAATTGGACTTTACCATTTCACATATAGACTGATGCTTCAAATGAGTCGATTGGGGTAGTTTTAGGATAAAAGGAGGAAGGAGAGAGTATGCATGCCGTTTATTACATCAGCAAAAACCTTACCTCTGCAGAAAGAAATTACACCACAACTAAAAAAGAATTCTTGGCAGTCATCTATTCTATAAATAAATTCAGGCATTACATCACTGGATATAAAATATTTGTACACACTGATCATGCAGCCATGAGGTACCTAATGAATAAGCCAGTAGTGGGTGCAAGGATCATCAGGTGGTTATTGATATTGTAGGAATTTGATATTACCATAGTTGATAATCCAGGAAAGTTTAATTTGGTTGTTGATTTTTTGTCAAGATTGCATACATGAGGAGAAAACCAACTAGTGGAGGACAAGTTCCCAGATGAACATCTTTTTGTTATCTTCTCTACTGTACCTTCATTTGCTGACATAGCTAATCTTTTAGCTATAGGCTTGTATCCATCCCATTTTACCTCAAAACAAAAAAAAATGTTTAGTTAAAGAAAGTTTATCTTACAAATGGTTGAATGGTTTACTATTTAAATGTGGTCCTGATTTCATTCTACGCAGGTGTTAAAAGCTGGTGACATTTTTGATGTGTTGAGAGCATGTCATGATGAACCATCTGGTGGCCATTACTCCTCCCACCGGACAGTCCACAAGATCCTTGAAGCTAGTTACTACTGTCCCTCTCTTCATAAAGATACAAAGAAGTATGTGCAGCACTGTGACCAATGCCAAAGGATACGACAACCAACCTTTACCTAGGATATGTTATTGCATCCTCAAGTCATGATGGAACCATTTGAGCAGTGGGGTTTAGACTTTGTGGGACCAATTTGTCCACCATCATCAGGCAAGGAGTATATTCTAGTATGCACAGACTATGTTACTAAATGGGCTGAGGTTCAAGCATTACAATTTGCACAAGAAGAAAAAGTTGTTGATTTCCTTTATAATAATATTTTCTTAAGGTTTGGAGCCCCAAGATCAATAGTTTCAGACAGAGGACCTCAATTTACTTCATAGGTAATCAGAGCATTCACAGATTTATATCAAGTCAAGCATAGAAAATCTTCACCAAATCTTCACTTTACCATCCTCAAGCCAATGGGCAGGTAGAAGTAACTAATAGGGAACTTGAAAATATTATGACAAGGACAGTAGTAATAAATAGAAAAGATTGGGCTAACAGATTACCTGAAGCAGTTTGGGCTTACAATACCACTTGGAAGTCCACAACAAAGTTCTCACCATATGAATTGGTTTATGGGAAAAAACCTATTTTGTCTATAGAATTTAAACTCCAAACACTTAAAATTGTATTGGATATTGGTCTACCATTGTCTATAACTCAACAGAACAGAATTCTTCAGCTCAATGAGTTGGATGAAATTCGGACAGAGGCCATTCAGCAAATAGAACGGGTTCAGTATCAAAGGAAGCAATGGCATGACCAACATATCAAAAGGAGGACATTTCAGCAAGATGATTGGGTTCTTCTTTATGATTCTAAATTCAAAGAGTTCAAAGGGAAATTACAAACTCATTGGATGGGTCCTTATCAAATAAAGGAAGTTTTTGAAAATGGAACCTATTGATGGAAGCATAGACACATTCTTAATAAATGGTCACCGAATCAGACTCTATAAAAGACCATCTACTAAAGAAGAGATTCTTAATGATTTGTGTTTTGATACAGGGGATACCTCCTCTGACACAGTGTTAGATTGAAAAAAAAATTAAAAATTAAAAATTAAAAATTAAAAAAAGGAAGGTTGAAAACCAGCAAATGGCGGCCTTCTAAAAAAAAGAGAGAAGGTTGAAAACCAGCAAATGACGGCCTTCTGGAAAAATAAAAAGCAAACAAACAAAAAAAAGAGAGAAAGATGGAAAACCAGTAAATGGTTGTCTTCTCGACCAACGGAGTTGAAAACTAGAAAATGGCGGTTCCCTTCTTCAGGACAGTTGAAAACGATCGAGCTACGGAGGTGATCAGGTGTCAGGAGTTAGCTAGACGCACCTTCGGTGCTTCACAAACTAGGAGCACCTTCAGCACTCCATCAATAAAGAGTCATTTACAACAATGGGGGAGGTAATCTACCTCTCTAGGCAACAAGGTGGAAACAACAAATGATGAGGTCATCATGACTCATCCTCTGCTTTATGACAGGAATAAAATAAAATCAGCACGTATTTCATTTACAGGGGTATTTACAAAGACGGCGCTGACGTCACCCAAGGAATGTGGATTCTCAAACCACTCAACAGAATGATTGCAGGTTGCGTACCAATGAAGTAGTTAGCGCCATCTCAAGCCACCAAAAGCTACTCGTGCCACATCGTGTGCAGCCTCATAAATGTCGCAGCATCTTTGCCATGTACATCGCTCCTCATCATTAAAAATGGTTCAGGTAATTCTATCTTAAATTAAACATTAAATAGCAACAGTCTTGTCTTTCTATTTTTGGGTGCCGTCATTATGACACGTCCTCCTGCAATCATTTCCTTTTCCAAATTCACGCATGCCGCCATCTATGCTATATTGTCACCTTGCCTCCAGAGTGTCCTGTCACTCTATTGCATTTATGACCGCCTAGGTACTCTAACTAATCTACAAATCTTCCATAAGCCTAAGCTGAGAGACATAATAATCCTCATTCAAACTTCTGAAATACCCTGAAGAACTGAGTAAATTAAACAGTCCTCCAGAACCTATGGAGTTAAGAAGAAGGGACAAACTCCAGATAAAAGAGTGAGGAATTAAGCATAGAAGGTGGAACCAATCTAGCAATGGGGGTAAAGAAGAAGTCTAAACCAGAGAGTGTTGCGGGTCTTTTGCAAGATGAAGTTGCAGCAAACATTCTAAGAACTGTAGGATGGTTGGACTTTCTAGAAAATTTTGAAGGGTTCCAAGAAGATATCGTGGATGAATTCCTAAGAAATCTAAGAGACAATCAGACAGCTGTCAGAGGAGTCCGAATCAATCTCTCCTCAACCACTATCAGTCATATTTCTGGGCTGCCTGAACAAGGTGAGAGGTTTTATCATCTGAAAACCTTATATACTAATTTGATTAAGAATTTCTCTGTTCAAGGTGAACCTACAATACAACTGCATTCAAATAAAAATGAAGTAAAAGGAATTCTTAGGTCCACACTTCCAAACCCTTGGCAATCTATAGCTACCTAGCTGATGAAATATTTCACTTGTGATGGTCAATTCTCTTTAGTTTTAGGACCAATAATGAAAATGCTAATTTTTCTAAGGCATGGGAATGGACACCCTAAATTTAGCATAAACATTCCCAATTTCCTGTATTCTGCCATTAGGGCAACTGCAAAAAATATCAGTAAAACAAGGGTCCCATGAAACACCATGGCCTCATTTTTCTAGTAGTTAAACACCACTTCCTGTCTCAAGCCAATGGGAAAGAATTATGGCAAAACTTTCTTGAACAAAATCCCCAGAACAAAGAACCAAAAAGGGCACAGACAAAAGGTGAGGATTCCTCTACCCACCAATAAGAAGAAATAGAGCCTTCAACCTCCTCCATAGTTGTTTAAAGAGGAAAGAAGTCCTCATGGGAGGCAACTTCATCTGCAACCCTTATTGCTGATAAAAAGAAGAAAGACAAAGGAATTAGAGAGTCTGCTCCTAAACAAACCCCATACAGGACTCAATTAGTTAGGAGAAAGATGACTCTAACTGAGGAATCTTTCCCTAAGGAATTAATAGGGGAGAGGTTAGGATAGAAAATAGAGAAAACCTAGGCTAAAGAAACATCTCATGATTCAAATGAGATCCCTCTAGTCAAGAAGAGAAGACAAAGAGAAGTTTCCCCAGCACCATCTGTCCATCTGGGGTCAAGACCCATTTCAGAACCATCACATGCTCCAGAGATAGAATACAAACAAACTCTTACTATTTCCTCAGATTCTGAGGCTAAAAGACCAGCTCTGGAGGCTCCTGCCCCACCTTTGCTATGGAGAAGCAAAAGGAAAAGATAGCTCTCGTAGACTAAGGAAGATATTGCTCTCCTAACTAAGGTACTCCTGGGTTTTAGAACATATGAGGATACGGTTGGGCCTTCATCGGTGCTAGCAGAAGCAGAGGAACCCCAAGAGGATCCTCAGGATAGGGAGTCTACAAGAAAAGATGAAATAGGGAAAATGGGTGTGGTTCACAGTACAAGGCAGATGGCCATGGAAAACCCTGATGTTCAACAAATAGAAGCAGAAGCAGAAACTTTCCCACCCCTTTGAGCAAGAGGATGTTGAGATTTCAAAAGAACAGCAAATGTTAGAAGAAATTGACAACCTAAAGAGACTACTTTGGGGGAAGAATCAGATTATTACTGAACTCAAGAAGGTCAGAATGGAGGTAGAAATGGAGCAAAAACAAGTCATTGAAAATCTACAAATAGAGCTCCAGAGCAAAAGCAAGATCATCCAGGAGAAAGAAGTAGAATTGGACGCCCAGAAAATTGAGGTAGTCAAACTGTTGGAAGAAAAGGAGAAAGAGGCAACACATAGTATTTCTAAGCTCACCATGGCTAGAGACAATGGCCTCATCATAATGGCAGCATTAATTGAGAAAATGCATAGCCAAGATAGACAGTTGACTTGGGTCAACAACAAACTAGATGATCAGGAGGAATATATTCAAGAGTTGGCTAGCCCAAGGGCAACCAATGAGCAGGAGATACAAACAGATCTATATGTGGGTCCAATCCCCATTGACATTCCTAAGGCCCTATTCCATTGGGAGAAGAAATGTAGAGAATATGAAGCTTCCAAGCCTATGCTACAATTACAAAGGGCAATCACTGCCAAGACAAAAAGAATAGAAGCTCTGGAAGGAAAAATCATTGAGATGGCCTCCCTTTCTTCTAAAATTCTATCTTGCAGGCCCCCAAGTGCCAGCTATTCTATGTTCTTATAGGAAAGAGTCCTTCAAAGGAAATTCTCTTTAGTCCTATCTAACCTGGTTGAGAATACAGAGATAGTAGAAGGATTCATGACAGCATATACAAGGAGTAATGATGAGGACAAGAATTTCCTATGTGAATTATACCTGCATGGTTTCTGTGTTAATGATGTAACTTTCATTCTTAATTATTTTGTGGGGGAATGCCAGCTGAAAGCATTTATGTCCCTAATGAGGAATCATCAGATCTGGAATGAACGAATGGAAGATCATCTCAAGAAAGATACAGAAACATATCTCTTCATTAGGAAGGAATGTCCCAATCCCAATGCTTTTAAGATCCAATTCAGGTCCTATATCTATCACCCTAAGAGTCAAAACAAAATTTTGCCATTATACCTAAAAAGTTTGCAAGAGTGCTCCATCGATTTTGGTCTTTTCATGAATAGTTCAGCAAATCTAGTACTTTCCATAGCAAAGAAAAGATGGAATGTTTTGACCTCGGAGCAGAAAATGAGAGAGGTGGTCACCCCTACAAACTTAAGATTATTTATGAGGAAAGAAAAGTTAATAGCCAAAATGATGGATAAGCATAAGCAGGAATGGATAGGTGGACGGTTCAGGCCCCCTCTCATAATTGAACCACTCCTTGTCTGGGCTGAGTAGATGGAAGATGAGAAATTACAAGACTAGTTGAAGTAGGTTGATCAATACAAATGCAATGGTAATACCAACTACACCATTGGTCTACCTATGCACAAGATTATAGCTTGACTAACAAGCTGCTTCACCAGAATAAATCTAGGTTGTGAGAAGTAGGAGGACCTGCCAAACCTTAGGTATGGGGGGATGATGAGTACCAAGTAGCACCCATGAAATACATTTTTTTACCTCTCTTTTTCTCCTTCCTAATTCCATCTTTCTTAATGTCTGCACCCGAATAAGCTAGCAAGATCGTTCTAGATAATGATTAATTGAGATAAATTACGTAAGATCATAATTTCTAATTGAGAAACTAATGTGCATGGAATTGATAGAAAAATGCAGAAAAACTCCTCTCTTTTTGATCAAGAAGTGTAGATGCTCAAAAAAGAAATTTTGTGCATCTCCGGAGGTAGTCTTTAATGATCTCCGGAGACAATACCAAAATACCACGACACCAGAAATTTTGAAGTATAGAGAAAAGCCTCTCTGGAGCATCTCCGGAGCTGAACAAGAAGGCCACAATGGTATCTTTGGAGCTACAGACATATCTTCGAAGCTGCAGATAGGGACAGATATCTTCGACACCTCCTGAGAGTAGGGCATATTTCCAGCATAAGCTGTCGACCAGGCACTCTCAGCAGTGATCGTGATACCCCTCATTTCACTCAAATCATCACCTGAGTGGTGAAGGGTCATCTTTAGTTAACTGCTGGAGTTTTTATCTTTTTAAAGTTTTTGCATGAGTTACTGATAAAACTGATTCAATATCCATATTTTTAGGGCCTCGCTACCCAAATGTATTAAGACTCAAACTTAGAATTCTAAGTGGGCTTCTGTTCCACTCAATCTACTTTATTACATGATTATTTTTCCATAGTTAGACAGCTAGTGTAATAAAGAGATGGATGTCGTCTCATAGAAGAACTGGTAGATAAGATAAGTGATATGTCATCACTTATTTTATATATACTTATAGAAATAGTAGAAAATATATACAATGATTGGATTATTCTGATTCTCGGTAATCTCAGTTCTTTGATATCAATATTTTTCATGAATGCAAAGCAAATGGAATTGGACTAAATTTACTTGTGATCTTATTCTTTTGTGTTGATTCCCTACTGTAGCCTTCAGCCCCAAGGGTATGGAGCAAGGGCCCACTCTCACCACCAAGGCAGAAGGCTAGTACCACTGTTTTGTTATTTTAGATTTTGCTGTGAAAAGTATTTACTGATTTTGATAGGTAGATGCATGTTGTTGTTTTTAAGATTTCTTTAAGTAACCTCCTGTTTAATTTTGTTTTTAGCATTCCTTAAATTCATTCAGTAAGTAGACAGATCAATCTCTTCAAATTAGTAGAAATCGATAAGATTAGCTAGGAAAACTGGTAACTGTAGAATCCCTAATTACAGATAGCCGAGGACACAGCCCCTAGATTTTGACATCTAAAATATGATTAAATGATAAGGTACAATGACACCTTGTCACTTGGGTTTGTTGAACATACTAGTGTAGGTGTTAAGTGAAAAATCAGAGGTCACCCTTGCTACCATTGCAATTCTTCACTTAATTTTAGCAAGTGACCACACCTTGCATTATGAACTTACAATGATAATATTTCATGAATTTATATATCATACAAAATAAAATAAAAAGAAAGAAGGATTATACTGAAAATCCAAGTTAAGCCATCTAAGTAACTCTACCAGGGCTATCGATGCCTACTGACAGTGGGGCTCTACTTAGGATAATTGCAACGATAACCTTGTTGGGGCTATAGACGCCTACTGGCAGCAAGGCTCTATCTGATTGGCTATGAGGGATGAAATCAACTATGTAGTTTAACACTGGTTACTGGTTTATTCAACTTACCTTCAAGATGAGTATATTAATCACACGCACACACTTGATCCCTTATCACTACATTGTTATATTGATGGACATTGTACTATTCAAAAAAGTTAGGGTGCTCATGCTTAACCAAAAGCTGAACATTATGTTTTATCTTATCCTCACCTCTTGAATTATTGAAATTTTGTTGTTTTATTTCATTGCTAGTTGTTGTAATGTTCACAACATGCCCCATTTTTACCTGGAGGCAAAATGAGGACCCCCCATTTTCTTTTGCTTTTTTTACATGGTTCTGTGTGTGGGGGCGGTATGCAAAGGCGTATGCAAAATGATGTATAGGAAATGGATATAGAGATAAAACTGAAGGGTAGTTTCAAATGCAATTTATAGGCGTGTGATGTCCAGGTTTGTTTATATGGGCATTGTTTGTAGTTGGTATGTGGAAACTTGTTGTATATGCAAATGAACTAATATACAAGGACAGAATTGACAGGAGATTTGTAATTCATTTGGATAAACTAGTGAATTCCATTTGGTGTGTCATTTGTATTCAAAGTAAATATACATGAATGATAATATAGCAGCGGAACTTAAAGTAAATTACAATTTAATTCATAAATTGATTGTGTTCATTTTCATGTCTAATTAGGTATACAGAGATGAATGCAAAAGAGGTATAAAGGGATGATTATGTCGCGATGGCATTATAAAAGTAAGAGGATATACAGTTGAAGAATTAAAATGGCTCCAAGGCATTTGATAAACTGATGGCATATGCACTGATTGGTATGCAAGTAGAATACAGAGAGGAAAATGAAAGTGACAGAATTGTGAGCATTGCAAGGATCAAACTCATATCGTGATCTGGCAGTTCGTTGTATGACAAAGGGAGGCTCATGATATTAATCAGGATAGTGATTTGGCAGGCACGGTGGTAAAAGAAATTACAAAGGCAAAGTATGTTGATAACTGAGAGGGTGGGTGAATCAGTTATCTTAATTAATTTAACTTTATGTTCTTCTTTAACAACTAGTGCAGCATCAAAGCAAATAAGCATTCATAATCATGAAAGCAGAAACAAAGTCAAGATACATAATACAATGATTTTGACATGGAAAACCCTGTTAAGGGAAAAACCATGGGGTGACTAACCCAAGAATGTATTCTCTGTTAGAAGAATAGAAATACAAAATGGCACTTGCCAATTAGGGCTCACTGCCTGAGGACACTGCTCACAAGAGGCTCACTACCTACAAGAGACTCACTATCTACAAGTTATAAGAAGAGTAACAAGATACTTGAACTGATGAGAAGCATCCACATATGCTGAGGTTCAGTTCTGGTTAGGCTCAATACACTGATCTACTGCACTTCATTCTTCCTCTTCTTTGGTGCTGTTGTCATGTCACATACCGGACCTGTCTTACTATCTTGACACAGCTCTTCTGCTTTTCTTTGCACTTCACCAAATACCACACCCACCTTTTCATCTAAATCCATCTAGTATTTATATCCGCACCAAGGATTTCATCATCTTTCTAGTCAGCATCCGGAATAGTCAATATTTTCCAAAACTCTGGTCTGTCAGCTGAATCCTTGCTTATCAAGTGATGTGTATGAAAGAGATGCTTATAGAAGTCATCAATTATGTCAGCCAATCATGAATGATACCTTAGGAAGCTTGATCACTATCAATAACTCATCTGGATTAAGGTCTGTTGCTCTGCCGGTCGGTTCTTCCTCTGTCAACTCTGCCAACCAGGAACCCAACACTTAGGTGCTTATATCTCTTCACCCTTTCATCACCAGAGGCTTAATCCCTAGAATCTATCAGTCAAGGTACTCCTCTTGACTTCCCCAAGTCCGTACTTTACATAGATACTTCCTCTAAGAGATCCAGACCTGATTGTCGAACCTTGCTGCATACTCTATTCTTGCTTACCGGACCACAACATTCTTCAATCTGACTTCTGGTATAAGCACACCATGTCCTGCGGATGGGTGGGATGAACTTTGTTGCCATCAATGACAACAACCATGAGGCTACACTATGTCTCTTGCCAACAATCTCCCCCTTTGGCATTGATGGCAACACTTAGTGAAAAATGACTAAGTGTCACAATACACTCCCCCTTGGCTGATGCTCTGTTCTAATATACACTTTACCAGAGCTCCCCCTTAGTTGGATTCCACATTTTTCACTGCTCCTCACTCCCCCTTTGACATCAATAGCAAAGGGTAGGGTCCGCACACCAAAATTTTCCAAAAACAATCTATACTTGGCCGCATAAACATATATACATGTTTTACTTACATATACTGAATTATATCTGCAAAAGTGGTTTTCAACTGTACCACTTCTGTCATCCAACTCCTCTTCATCCTGTCTAAAATTGAGATGTGACCACTCAACAAGAATGCAAAAGCTTCTGCCCTTTTAAGATCTGTCGGATCACTGGTCTGGGCTGTTGTCTGAGCATCAGTTAGGGCCTCATGCATGGCCTCTAACTTAGGGATAATGATCCCTCTAAGTTCACTTAACCTATTTATTCTATTTTTCTTCTCCTTCTCAAGCTTCTTTATTTCATTTATGACTGCAATAGTCAAACACTCTTGATTTACTATGGAAGAGGAGAGAGGATTAAAACTTTGAGATAAACTTAACAGTTTATCCTCTTGCTCTTTTTCTTTCTTCTCAATATCCTTGGTCACTTTGGGCCAGGATAAACAAAATTTATAGATATCTCTGCCATCTTTGAGAGCATTTTCTAAGCTCTTTATCCCAATATCCATAACTCTCCTATCATTTGAAATTAGGCCCTGCACTTCAGAGAATCTCTTATCCAAAAAATCTTTCTGGACTTTCTCTTCTGCTGCTTTCTCTAAAGAGTCAAAATGTGTGTTGACAAAATTTACAAGAGACTTTAGATTACCAGATGTGGAGGCTGAAGGATCCTTTTGGAAGGATGGCATGATCTTCTCCAATACACCAGATGCAGTTTCTATGAGCTCACAGTCTTCCATGTGAGACTTCAGGAGTTTTTCTTTTGCCTTTGCTTGAGTAAAGGATGCTAGCTTCATGGTTTGAACTGGGGAGAGGAAATCAAAATTGAATGGACCTTGAAGTAGTTCTAGTTCATCAAATTCCATCATCTCTTTGGTCAAGAAATCTTTAACTACTTCTACTGTGTCTCTTGCCGGAGACAAAGTTTTCTCCCCTCCTATAGCCTTAGCACTGTCATCTGTGGTCTTCTCTGTTTGATCTTCTTCGCTTCCCTTTACTTGTTCTTCTTGACTGATGCTCTCTTCTTTTCTCACTTTTCTCTTCATCTCCGGTTGTCTAAGTTCCACATGAATCTTGACACTCAATTCTTCAAAGGTTCCAAACATTTCTGCCTTAGGATCCTTGGGTTGACTAAGCATGTGTTGAACATGTAGCTCTACAATTTTCTCATCTACTTCATACCCCATTGGCATGATCCAGACTATCCTTGGCTCCACAGCCTCCATTAGGCACTGATCAGTTTCTACCATAAAGCATACTGTATCCTTATACTTTTCAACCAATTATTGGGGGATTCTTTCTCCGGCCTGCATCAAGCTTTGGAAGTTTTTGAAGTAACCCCACAAAGCTGTGTTTTGTGCCTTGGCATCACCAAGCCCATGCACATAATCCCTGATTTGTATGGCTACTGGTCTGTCATTTTGCCACATCCAACTATTGGATCTGGGTAGCTCATTCATGTAATAAAATAATAGACAGAGTATCAAGCCACCGTATTTGACAGAGTTCTTCTTGTCCTTCTTTATCTTTTGTAGATTCTCCAAAAGTTGGTTTAGAAGGAGCTCACAGAGATCATAGTCAGCATTTTCTTTAAGCATCTGATAAGCAGTGTAAATTGTAGTTCTGGGTACTAAATTTTCCCTGCTAGAATGATATATCTTGTAACTGATTATCATGGAGGAAAACTTGATATCTAGATCAGTGATATCTTCTATTGTCATTGCTCTCTTATCAAATTTTGATCTTGTTGACTCACTCACTATCTGATTCTTGACTGACTTGAGAGCAGGTATCCCACCAGATGAGTGCAATCTGGTAACTGCCCTAATGGCATCCTTGGTTATCTTGAATGGTCTCATCAACCATATAAAGTTGTCATGCATTCTACTCAGAACATACCGGACCCATTCATCTTCTGCAAAATAGGGGAAATGAATGTATTGTGCAAAATGCTTGTCCTGGATGCCTTTGTACTGAGGTTTTAGTTCAAAAGCATCATCTATTAACTGATTGTGATAGATACCCCTTAACTTGGATTCCCCAAATTCTTCAATATTCGCATGAATGTAAACCTTAACATCTTCTACATGCAAAATACCATGCGAAATGCTAGAAAATGCACCTGAGGGATCCACTTCTAGAGATTTGTAGGGATGCTTCTTAAATTTAGGGCGTGGCCTATCAGTAATCTTCACAACATTCAAAGTAGCCATTTTCAAGAAGATTTACAAAGAGATACTCAAGAATGGAAAATACCTTTTACGATTCTAGGTTTCACGGTATGAGCTGAATTAGATTGCTAGAAGAATTGACTTCTACGGTTGATCTTTGAGAGGCTTGAGACAATTTGTTTACAGAGCTCCTTTTCTCTTCTTCTCAAATGCAAGTGTACAAATGATGAATAACAGAACCCTTTTATTTCTCTGCAAACCCTAATTTTGTTTGCAATAAATGCATACCTTAAGTTATTCTTGTTGCTCTGTTCTCCTTGTCTTGAGAGATTTTTCTGGATCACTAAGATGCACTTAAAGTTATTCTTGGTGGATATTAGCAATCTATCTACCTTTCATAATCATTCCATTTATCCGCAGATCAAGATACCTCAAATTCAAATCATATCGGATTTAACTGTGAAAATCTTGTTCTTACTGGATGACTATTGAACCAGATCAATCTTGGAAGATTAATCTTTTCAACACTTCTTGGAGATTTTCCATATCTTTACCATGGCTTAGTTAGATATTTCTCTAAGAGCCCTTTGATCCGCAACCTTCATGTGCCACTTTCAGGCACCTATTGATTGGTTGGGGGAAAATATTTTTCTTTTGTTACTCCCCCTAAGCTAGAGCTCATCTATTTAGTTTTCGGAAGGAATATCAACACCAGATTCTGGTGCGGATCCATCCCCATCATTTTTTGTACTTCTCTTCACCCATATCTTGTTCATCTCCCTTTGAATTTCATTTGCATTCACTTTTCCTTTTCCTTTGTCTTGGTTTTGATTATGATGCACCAGACCCTTTTTGTCTTGATTCTTACTTCTGCAGAATTTGGCAATGTGACTGGATCTATTGCAATTGTAGTAAAAAACATTTCTTTGCATATTTGACTGATATCCTCTTGATCTACATTGATTAGCCATATGTCCCATTCTATTGCATGCAAAACATCTACCATTGAATGAATTGTTCATTTGCATATTTTTGCATTCATGAGTTTTGTGACCATACTTTTTACAATTAAAGCATTGTCTGAAGAAGGATGAATTAGTCTGATTCATTCTTCTTTTGCATTGATTTGCTTTATGACAAAATTTATTGCAATTGTGGCAGTATCCATTGAAGGAAGGATGTCTTTGAGCATTTGGTTGCCTTATCGGATGTCTTCTAGGCCTGTTTCTTGGATTTTCTGATCTGGAGTTCTTCTGACCGGATCCAAAGATTTCACCTTTTTCATACCCCAAGCCTTGCTTGTCATCTACCCTCTTTTGGCTTTGAAGAAGAAATTCAAGTTGAGCAAAGCTTATCTTGAATTTCTCTTTGTATTCATTTGTTGTTTGAAGATCCCTTTTAAAAATGTCAATATGATTCTCAAGTTGTTCTTCATTATCTCTAGATTCTTCAAAATCAGATTCTAGATGCCTGAATATTCTATCCATTTTGTGGCAGTCATCTGATTTCTCCTTGAGAGATTGTCTTAGATCATCTTCATTTTTTCTTTTCTCTTCAATTTCTTGAGTGAATTTCATAACTGCTGATTCCATTTCATGTCTTACCATAATGACCTCTTTTGATAATTTTTCACATAACTTGGTTTTCTCCTTTAGGTCTTCATTTGTATCATTGGCTTCACCTTGACTTGCTAATTGCTGAAGTAGATCCTTTCTCTTTTTCATAGAGATACTCAGTTTCCCTTTTAGTTTATTTATGAAATCATCAGCCTGTTTGAGTCTTTCCTTCAATTCATTGACTTCGGAGTTAGATTGCTCAAGATCATCTAGGGTAGACTGAAGTTGTTCCCTCATGCCATACACATCCATTTGAATTCCCAGATCTTCCTCAAGCTGTTAGGCTCTATTTGGAGGAACTTGGCTCTGATACCAATTATTGATAACTGAGAGGGGGTGAATTAGTTATCTTAATTAATTTAACTTTTTGTTCTTCTTTAACAACTAGTGCAACATCAAAGCAAATAAGCATGCATAATCATGAAAGCAGAAACAAAGTCAAGATACATAACACAATGATTTTGACTTGGAAAACCCTGTTAAGGGAAAAACCATGGGGTGACTAACCCAAGAATGTATTCTCTGTTAGAAGAATAGAAATACACAATGGCACTTGCCAATTAGGGCTCACTGCCTACAAGAGACTCACTATCTACAAGTTATAAGAAGAGTAACAAGATACTTGAACTAATGAGAAGCATCCACATATGCTGAGGTTCAATTCTGGTTAGGCTCAATACACTGATCTACTGCACTTCATTCTTCCCCTTCTTTGGTGATGTTGTCATGTCACATACTGGACCTGTCTTACTGTCTTGACATAGCTCTTCTGCTTTTCTTCGCACTTCAGCAAACACCACACCCACCTTTTCATCAAAATCCATATGGTATATATATCCGCACCAAGGATTTCATCATCTTTCTAGTCGGCATCCGGAATAGTCAATATTTTCCAAAACTCTGGTCTGTCGATTAAATCCTTGCTTATCAAGTGATGCGTATCAAAGAGATGCTTATAGAAGTCATCAATTATGTTGGCCAATCATGAATGATACCTCAAGAAGCTTGATCACTATCAATAACTCATCCAGATTAAGGTTTGATGCTCTGTCGGTCAGTTCTTCCTTTGTCAACTCTGCCAAACAGGAACCCAACACTTAGGTGCTTATATCTCTTCACCCTTTCATCACTGGAGGCTCAATCCTTGGAATCTATCAATCAAGGTACTCCTCTTGACTTCCCCAATTCCGCACTTTACATAGATACTTCCTCTGAGAGATCCAGACCTGATTGTCAGACCTTGCTGCATACTATGTTCTTGCTTACCGGACCACAACATTCTTCAATCTGACTTCCGGTATAAGCACACCATGTCCTGCGGATGGGTGGGATGAACTTTGTTGCCATCAATGACAACAACCATGAGGCTACACTATGTCTCTTGCCAACAGAGTAAATTTGCGGGGGCAGATCAGGATGGAGATTTAGTAAGTCACAATATGGAGGAAGAAAACCAAAGGTGAAAACCGTCGAATGGAGGAGTATTTGAAGTTTCAAGATTCCAAACGCATCTTTTACAATATAGGTGCAATATGCTTCTCAGATGTTTTGGCATGCTTTTTCTCACCGTTGATTCTGCAGTTTGAGTGAGAGTCGTTGATTAGTCAAATTTTGCAACTATATTGGGGTAACTCAAAACTATATAATGAGCCCTATTATTTCTATTTACACACATAGGAATACACAAAGGCTTCAAAATTAGATAGAGTATGCAAGAGAGGTGACTGAGGAGTAGTTCCTTGAGCATAGCTAATAGGTAGAAATTTGCCTGTTGTCTATAGTTAAGAGTATGCAGAAGTGTCAGGTCTCTTTGCTGCATCTGTGAAAGGGTCTGTAAGTATTGTTTATTACTATTAATTCAAAGGATTGGAGTCATAAAGACATTGTAAACTTGAAATCGTTGTCATATGTTAATAAATGCAAACATCAATTTTCTACGTCTATCACAAAGTGTTAATTGATTCAGGTATTTTTTAATGTATTTTCCCTTGAAGATCACAATTCCATATATCAATTCGTGATATTGCTCAGGATTTATGTATGAGGACTTATTTGCTTTTGGATTGATCAGGATAAACGGATTTATATGTGTGAGTAACAGAGTGTTGTATGTGGATAAAATCTAGTTTTCTAACCATATCGTTTCTAACATTTCCCCAAAATCTTTAAATAATTAGCCAGAACGCAGTTATCTAAAGCAAATTGCTGAAGATCCTATTAAATACATGGAAATACTAATGATCTTTAATGATTTTCATAAAGTTTGAAATATCAAGTATGTTTCTGTGAAATTCATATAAAGTTTGACTTGAAAGTTATAAATAGTTGCAAAGGATCATTAATTTGAGAGATATTTTGAGATATTTGCATATAATGAGTGACAATTGCCAATGACAAATCCTTAGATTGAGTAAGGCCCCTTGAATATTACAGCTTCACAATGAATTGCTGATCTATCCTGCGTGGTCAAGAACTGACCATCCAGAAACTTGAGATTGAGAATTCCTATTTAATTCTACATATCTTTCAAGACAGCTAAAGTTCTTATGTTAATTTTAATTATGTTGTGAATGTGTAAAAACTCTCATCAACATGTCCCTCTTGATCTCCATTCCCAAAATATACCTTGCAGCACCAAGATCCTTCATCTCAAATGCACCTGAAAGTTGGGCTTTAAGCTCATTGATGGTATCCTTCGTATTTCTGAAAAACAACATGTCATCAACATAAAAAGTAATAACCAATATAGAATCATCAACACAGTAAATGTAAACATAGTGATCCTCCTCACTTCTAACAAACCCCAATTTCAAAACAAATGAGTCAAACTTTTGGTACCACATTTTGGGGCCCGGTTTCAAACCATAAAGAGACCTCTTTAACCTGCAAACCTAATGTTCTTTTCCTTTTACCTCAAAACCTGTAGGTTGTCTCATATAATTTTCTTCTTCAAGATCTCCATGCAAGAACACAATCTTAACATGCATTTGCTCAATCTCCCAATCATAAGCTACAGTAATGGATAAGAGAAATCTAATAGAAGTCAATTTAACAACAGGGGAGAATATCTCACTAAAATCAACTCCCTCTCTCTGGGAGTAGCCCTTGGCTACCAGTCTAGCCTTGTACTTTTCCAATGACCTATTTGCTCCAAACTTCTTCTTGAAGACCCACTTACAACCTATTGCCTTTCTTCCTTTGGGCAAATGAACAAGATCCCAGGTGTTACAAGAGTCTAAAGCCATCATCTCCTCCTGCATGGCTAACTGCCAAGACTCACTATCATCTACAGAAATAGCTTCCTTGTAGGATCTAGGCTCATTGTTAGTACTCAATAAAGCATATACACAATAAAAATCTGGTGGGCTATACCTATCAACTGGATTCCGTTCTTGTGGATCTCCTCAAGGGTGGAGTAAGAGACTCTACTCATTCTTTTACATGATTATCTGCAACGTCTTCTGTCACAATAGATTCATCTTCATCAAAACTACTCGAATCTTCTTCTTCTTCACCCCCCAATCCATCTTTCTATTCTTCCTGAGGTGCATCTTGTTGCTCTAAATCAAAGTGCACCTTCTTTACCTTTTCTTCTTTCTCTTTTGGCTGCTCAAGTTTAGAAATAGCTCTAAGTTCCCTATAAATAACATCTCTAGAAAAGATAATCTTGCGGGTTAGTGGATTCCAAAGCTTATAACCTTTCACATTATCACCATATCAAATGAATGTATACTTTTCAGCCTTTAGATCCAACTTAGATCACTTTTCCTTAGGTACGTGACCAAAAGCCTCACAGCCAAAAACCCTTAAATGTGAAACAGAAGGTTTCTTACCTGTCCACACTTCATAACGTGTCAAATCAAGAGCCTTACAAGGAGATCTATTTATCAAGTAGCAAGTAGTACACACAGCCTCTGCCCAAAAGTATTTATCCAACTATGCATCACTAAGCATACTTCTGGCTCTTTCCATACTTGTTTGGTTCATCCTTTCTGCAACACCATTCTATTGTGGTGTATACAGATTTGTCTTTTGTCTGATTATACCCATATGCTTGCAAAACTCATCAAATTCCTTAGAGCAATATTCCCCTCCATTGTTAGATCTTAATATTTTTATCTTTAAACCCGATTGGTTCTCTACTAAGACTTTGAATTCCTTAAACTTAGTGAAAACTTCATATTTATGTTTCATAAAATATATCCATGTATATTTGGATACATCATTAATGAAGGTGACAAAATAATGAGATTTTCTAATAAATTCATTATCCACAGGTCTAAACACATCTGTATGAATAATTTCTAATTTCTCTTTTGCTCTATTGCTTCTTGAAGGAAATAATTTTTTGTTTTATTTACCAAACACACAATGCTCACAGAAATCAAAATGCTCATTAGAATAAAAGAAACCATCCAACAATTCTTTATTCTTAATAGTTTTCAGTACATTATTACTTGTGTGGCCCAATCTACAGTGCCACAACATACAAGTGTTTTCAGAAGCCTTAGAAACATAAGAGGCATTACAAACTATAGTGGCTTCAAGATTCAACAAGTTCCTGAATCTCTTCCCTTTCGCTACAACCAAGTTCCCTTTCACCAATCTGTAGCCATGCTTGTCAAATGTTACATGCAATCCCAAATCATTCAACTTTGAAACTAAAATCATATTTCTAGCTAATCCAAGAACATGCAAAACACCAGGAAGGGTTTTAATCCTCCCATCATTGAAACACAACAATACCTTTCCTTTCCTGACAATCAAATATGAAGAGTTGTCACCAAGGTAGATATTACCTCCATCATATTCTTCATATGTAGAGAACCATTCCTTATGTGGGGTCATATGAAATGAGCATCCTGAGTCAACCAACCAGTTTTCATCAGAAACAACATTACATGCAGAAAGTAAAATATCTTCACCTGCATTCGAGGACTTATTCGAAGTACTCTCTCACTATTTCTTTGGGTTTCTGCACTCCTTCTTTACATGTCCCCTTTTACTGCAGTTCCAACACTTAACTCTATTCTTTTTATCAAGAGTCTTAGATTGACCCTTGGACTTGTCCTTAGCTCCTTTCTAATCTCCTTTAGGTCCTTTTTCCTTAGACCTTCCCCTGACACTGAGAGCATCCCCTGAACTATCTGAACTCTTCTTCCTCAATTCCTATGACATTAGCACTGAAACAAGAGCATCCAACTTCAGATCTGCAAGGTTAGCAGTGATAGCAAGGATAACATTCTCCCAAGACTTAGGTAAAGAATAAAGAAGTAAGATACATTTATCTTCCTTGCTAACCTCAACATCTAATAAATCAAGCTGACTCAATAACAAATTAAAAGAATTTAAATGCTCCGCAACTGATTCACCTTCTCGCATTTTCATGGAAAACAATTTTCTTTTTAAATAAAGTTTATTTACCATACTCTTGGCTTGATAGATCTCACCCAACTGATTCCATAACTTGTGTGCAGTCTCCTCCTTTGTGACATTTAATAGGACAGAGTCTAAAAGACACAACCGGATGGTTCCCCGTGCCTTCTTATCTAGTCTATCCCACTCATCTTGAGATACATCATTAGGTTTCTTCTCTTTTTGAATAGCCAACCATTGGTTTCTTTCTTCCAACAAATCTTCCATTTTCAGCTTCCACAACTCATACCCCATTCCGTTGAACTTCTCAATGCCCAATCAAGAGGTTGATGCAATGGTGGATGCAACCATAATATCAAAACAAAAGCTGCAAAACAAATACAACCAAATCTCCCATTGCAACTACAGCTTCCACACTACCACCCAAGAGTCAAAGATGGCTAGGATTTGATACCAAATGTTAGAAATTAAAGCAACACTACTTCAATGGAAATCTAATTCAAGATAAATTTTAGCAATCTTTAAGTGTGCATTAACAATGGATATTGTAACAAACATAAAACCCACTACAGAGAAAATGCCAAACATGAAGAACACAACACAAGATGTAGTATTTACGTGGAGAAAATCCTTGTGGGTAAAAAACTCCACCAGGAAAGAGGCACAAGTTTGTATTAATCTCAACAAGATTTTACAATACATCAACTACACAACTCTCTCCACAAGTCTTCAATCCGACAACATTCCTGCAACACTTGAGTTTCTAAAATCTATATTGTAGCAACAAATACATAGAAAATGCTTATAGAAATGTTTTCCAACTCATCCTAGGTGTTCACCTTCTCTCAACTAAGATTCTCCAACCTGTAAACATTAGGTACCATCTTACAAGCATCTTACACTTGTCCAAAAATAACCATGCAAAGGTTGGGTGCCCAAGACTAAATCTAGCCTCTTACAGCATCTTATGACCCATCATAACCATCATAGATTCCACAAAAGAGTATCTTTCCAAGATAGAAACCTTGGGCTAAATATAGCAAATATACAACTAACATATCCGTCATATGAATCATAAAATCTTATAATCTTATGACAACTTGCATCTATCATAGATTCACTTACCAAACATTATGGCAGTTGTCATACATGCCAAAAATAGTATACTCCTCAAGGGAGCACGCCTACCCTCATTTACTTTGAGTTTTTACATTTGCCAACAGTAAAAGTCACTCTGTAATTACCTTTGATTACTCTGAAATTACCCCTGCCAGTGAAACTAGTACATCTCCTCATAGATAATTACAAATTACATATAATAAATGGAATAAATACAATTTTGGGATTTACAAGGTTAATGGTACCTTATCCCAACAATTTTCACCTAAAAATAAAATGGTGATAAACCAAAACCCTTTTCCAAGCATGATCAATCATTCCCTTCATCTAAGAGAGGTCAAAACCAAAAAAATCATACACACAACATCCATTATCACAAAACCCAACATACCTATGATTATATTGTAGGACATGTTGACCAAGCCAATAAGTAAGTAAACGCCATCAAGGTAAATTCTTCCAATTATGTCATCACCACAAGATGTGGTAGGATCACCATCCAAGGGCCTCCTTTATTCACTCCTCAAGAGGGCCTCCTCTAATCACTCCTCAAGATCAATACAATCTTATTAAACATCTTTAGAAGACTCTAGCATAGATATCAATCATGGAACTTCTTAAAACATATATTGTTCATAGAGACATATTCAATAGTCTTACAAGAGCCAAGAGTCTCGAATGACATTCATCCTTTTAAATTCCAAGCACTTGTGGGAAACCTATCATCTAATTACCATATCACATTTAGCCAAAGCAACATGTCCTCCAAGATCCCATCCCATAATCATCCAATGCATATTGAAGTCATCACTACCATACACAAGATCAAAAGGGTTCTCATAGATAACGGATCTTATTTAAATATTTACAATTTAAGGTTGGTACAATAGTTGGGATACTCTAACAAAGACTTGAAGCCACAAGTGATTACCATCAGGATGTATGACAATGCAAAACATGAAATAAAAGGAACGATTCATCTACTAACTAAGGTTAGACCTATACCACAATAAACCTTATGCCACATCATTAATCTTGACTTACCCTACAAAATCGTTAGCCTTCGATGCATGCCATGAGATTTTTCCCTTACCTCTACCATCAATGCCTCAAATTCTCCCATGAAGGCATGGAATTCACCATCCTAACCAATCCCCATCCCTTCCAATATTGCATGATGTTGAAAGTACATTATCAAAAATCTAATTATTATACCATCACCAAAGCTACTCTAAATCCTAAAGCCCAGCAATCATCATCCTATTTAGATCCTAAAAATCTCCCATCCATATCCACCAATCTACCTCCTAAAACTAAAGCTAAGATTATTGATAAAGGCCATGTGGAATATGAGATATAGGATGCCTTCCATATCAGCAAGATACCCCTCTCACCATGTTCCAATGGTTGGCTTAGTATGAAATAAAGAAAGGAGAAGATCATGCTACAATATGGGTCCACTACCTTTGTACAACATGGTTTCTTTATCAATGAGTAGATTGAAAGTTTGACCAATTCTTGACTATACCAATGATGAATAATATGCATCCTATTTCAAGAACAATGAATATCCCATAGCTCTCAGAATGTGCAAAAATACATGAACTACAAGGGAAAAGGTCTTGGCCTTCATAAACAAGGGATGCTTGACCCTATATATGTGAAAAAAATATTGCAACATGGGGACTAGGATATCTTCCTTGGATGACCAATCTAATAGTACTAGTAATTCCTCAAAGATCATTAGGAATGATTCTTTTGACATCAAGAACATTAATAAAATGGTTGAACATCCACGATCTTTACAAATACTAAGCCACCACCAATCCTTTCCATGAAACCTCCATCCTTGCCATTGACCTTGATCTATGATACCCTAAACTCATTGATTTGGACCACAAGACAACGCACCATTAGATACCTTCCAAAATGAAGAAGCACTTTCTAAATTTGTAGGTCTTCAAGGTCACATCTTGCATGGAGACCATAAGAAGGGATTAAAAATTAACCTTGACACATCAACATATTTTGGGGAATAAAGAGAGTCCTCTAATCAACAAAGGTTAAAGAAATATAAAAGATCTAAAAAATAAAACTCACCAATATCACCTAATGAAAATCAAGAAGAGGTATTCATTAATGGAGAAATTAACCTTCCCCTAGAACCTACACAATTGTAAGATGGATCAATCTTTTTGATCAAAGAAGCCATAGACATAAATTTGGAGACAAAAGATAGTCCAAAAATCATCACAACTACTATGGACCTTAAGGAGATGGAAGTTCACACCACCATACTCAAGGACTTTGTAGATGTATTCAATTGGTCATATGTTGACATGCCCAGATTAGATCCTTCTCTAGTCATTCCCCATCTTGTTGCCTAACCTGATGCTAAGCCAATGCAGTTGTAATATAAAAATTAAGATGCTACTAACTTCTATATTACATTAAATGTGTGTTGGAATGGAAAATGCTAACTTACAAGAAACTAGAAAATAATTTACAATAATGAATTACAAAGTTGAAAAGAGGACGAAGAGAGGAACTTGGAGCCAAAAGGAGGAAGCCTCTATCTAGGATACCGATGCACCACACGGATGTCTATGCTAAGCACTATCATCCGTATGGCCCAGAAAATCAAACAATTCCCAGAAGATAAAAAAAAATCCAATCAACAATTTACCCAGATCTACAAAAACCAAAAAGGGGAAACAACAACAAGGTACCAGATAATAATAGAAATGAAAATAATAAAGAAAAAATAACTAAATCAAATGAAATAACAAAATGTACAAGAGAAGGGAAGAGGTATTAACAAAACCTCTATGTGGTTGAATACTCTTCCAAATACATATGGCTAAAGATAAGAAAACTTGTTGGGGCTATTTGGGGGTTTGCCATCAAGTCAAACCCCTGCTTTATTATTTCTACCTCCACAACAACCAAGTTAGATAAAAGGAAAATTGTGTGTGTTCTTAATCTAATTGCATCTAGAAATAAGAACAATGACTAAAATGAAATATTGAAAGGATGTGATAATCCCAAGGTGCTCAGGGGCATAACAAAATAAATGGTTGTAATAACAAAGAACAAGAACAATATCACCTGTAGAGACTTGAATAAGCCAATAATGCAAGAGAGCTAAAGGAGAAAGTTGTAGAGAGTTGTAGAGCTTGAGAAGGTTGTATGAGAGCTAAGGGAGAGCCAAGATAAAATACATGCAAGAGTGAGAAGATAGATTCAAAAAGAGAGAAGGATGGAAGAGGAAAGGGTTGATGGGCCATTTGGATTCATCTTGAGACATTACCACTAACCTAGGAAGGAGATAAGTGGTGAAATGCTTAGAAATAGCCACCAAACAAGAAACTATCACAGGATGCTAGCACGTCACATGGATGTCCACACGAAGCGCTAATGTCCAATAGTTTGGGCTCAAAAACAATGAGACACTAGAACATCATAGGAATAACACAAAAGTGATAACAGATTTGATGAAAAGACAACACAGGAAACGAGGCCTAAGCACCATGGGAGGGAAAAAGGTTAATGCAAGGGCTAAAATGAGCCTACAAAAAAATGGAATGTGCACTAAAGCAAGGTTGAAATATAGTGTGACATTGCAAGGGTATGCAATTTATGATGTTACAGAAGTAAAAGCTACAAAAACGCACCCTAAGATCACTCTCCTTGTCAAAGAAGAGTTACAAAAACTACTAGAAGTAGGCTTTGTTCAACATATTGACTACCCCGAGTGGATCTCCAATATTGTACCTATAAGCAAGAAGACCAAAGAGATTCGTGTGTACATACATTTTTGGATATCAATAAGGCTTGTCCTAAGGATGACTTCTCCTTACCCAACATTGACATAATATTTGATCACTGTAAGACATGAAATGTTATCCTTTATGGATGGGTTATCTTATTATAATCAAATTCAAATGGAACCTAATGATCAACATAAGACAACTTTTATAACTCGTTGGGGAATGTTTTGTTATCAAGTCATGGCCTTTGGGTTGAAAATAGCATGGCAACTTTTTATAGAGCAATGACCATAATATTTCATGACATGATTCATTGATATGTTGAGGACTATGTGGATTATTTATTGGGTAATTCCAAAACAAGAACTAAACATCCTAAAGTTTTGTGATAGATCCTATAGAGGCTTAGGGAATACAAACTCCATTTGAATCCAAAAAAGTGTGTATTTGGGGTAAATTCAATAAAATTGTTGGCTTACATTATCTCTACATGAGGTATAGAAGTGGATCTCATAAAGGTCAAAGCTATAATGGAAATTCCTATGCCTCATAATCTTCATCAACTCTATATTCTAGAAGGAACAATTTAGGTGATAAGGTAATTTATTACTTTACTTGTTGCTAAATGTCAGGGCATACTCACACCTATTGAAGAAAAAAGTAGATAATTTCCAATGGGATAAGTCATGCTATCAAACCTTCAACCAAATCAAGCTAGTTGGATATTCCACCTATTCTTATGGCACCTATACCAAACTAGCCTTTGTTGCTATATATTTCAACAACATAACATTCTTTGGATGTCCTTGCACAACATGATGATCAAGGCCAAGAAAGGGCTATTTATTACATAAGTAGAACTTTGGTCAAGTATGAGACTAATTACACACATATGGAAAAGGCATACTTAACAATGGTATTTGTGTCACAAAAGATTAAGCACTACATGCTCACCAATAAGATGACACTCACATCAAAGATTGACCCACTCAAGTATCTCCTATCAAAAATAGTATTAACTGGATAAATGGTGAAGTGGGTTATGTTATTAGCAAATTTGACATCAAGTATGTAGATCAAAAGGTCATCAAGGGATAGGTAATAGTAGACCAATTGGCGGAAGAAACTTTAGGAGACACTCAACTATTGACCTTAGATTTTCTTGATGAATTGATCCTCACCCTAGCAAAATCAAATGAATGGAAGCTTTATTTTGATGGTTCCTTCACTACTCATGGATCAAGGGAAGGAATCGTGTTCCTTACACTATAGGGTGACCTCATCCCTAAGGCTTTCAAATTTAGCTTCCCTTGTACCAATAACATTGCAGATTATGATGCCTTGATTTCAAGGTTCAAAATAGTGGTTCAACGAAATATCTAACATTTGATGGTTTTTGGTGACTCACAGTTGGTCATCAAGTAGGTTAATGATGAGTATCAATAAAAATATGATAATCTTATTCAATATAAAAGGATGGCTGATAGATTCAATTGCTACTTCACTGATATCCACTTTAAGCAAATTCCTCAAATAAATAACAAGGATATAGATGTAATAGCTATAATCAAATATGTTCTCAACATGATGATAGATACTCATGAGTGCCATTTTTTTTAACAACTATTGATCCCCACCTTTGATTTCCTATAGAATTAAAAGGTTTGTGAAATCATTGGCCCCAATGATCCCTGGTATCATGACATCCATGCCTATCTTAGCCATAAAATCCTCTCACCTAATCTTCCATCCAATGAACAAAAATCCTTCATTCAATGAACATATATTGATACACCCTCCTTGGTAGCAACCTTTATTGTTAGAATTAAGATGCCATCAACCTTGTAAATCCTATGTATTTAATTACTCATAATATTGTTTGTAAATCATTCATAAGGGATGAAGTATTCACCAAGTAGTGATCTTGTTTCAGCTGCATTTTGGATCCTTGTACCCAATGAGGGGTGTGGGGGTGCTTGTGCCCCACTACTATTGTTGGGGGGTCTAGGGGGTGGAAAAATATTGCAAAATAGAATTTTTTTAGAAAATTCCGTTATAAAATATTTTAATTTTGTAGTCAAACTGGATCATTCATCATTAGGTCACAGATTTGATGGTAGAAGTTATGTTAGGGTTTTTTCCCTAGAAGGCGGCACTCTTTTAAGAGGATATTGTATTATAGTTGTGGATGTGTATTACAGGAACTGCTGGATTGAATATTGGAGAGGAGATTGATAGTGTTGTATTGTAAACTCTATTTGAAGTTAATACAAACTAGTGCATCTCCTATTGTGTAGAGTTTTTCCCAAAAGGGTTTCTCCACATAAACATTGTGTTGTGTTTGATCTTCTATTTTGTTATTTCTTTGTGTTGATTTCATACTATATCCATTTTGGTTCTACACTAGATTAATAGTTACTGTTGTAATTAGATTTCCATTCTATAGTTGTTCACCTTCATTTCTAACATTTATCATAGGGGTTATGACGGTACATTGTTAATATGTCTAGATGAAAATGAATCAAACCTAGTGATCAAAGAGGTTCATAATGGTATTTATAGATCCCGTATTGGTGGTATGGTCTTATCTAAAAAGCTCCCAAGAATAATTTACTATTGGCCCACCATGGAGCAGGACACTTGTCAGTATGTGCAAAAGTGTGTAGGGTACCAAAAGCATAGAGATTTGATTCATGCTCCATCTCAAGCCTTGCAACCAATCACTACTCCTTGGCCCTTTTCTAGTTGGGGTCTCAACCTAATTAATAAGATCAACCCTTCAACCTCTAATGGCCATAAACACATCGTCACTACAACTAAATACTTCACAAATTGGGTCAAAGTGATTCCACTCATTTATGTGACTGGAAAACAAATATCCAAATTCATCTTTAACTACATTATTTTCCAATATGGTATTCCTTCCTCTATCATCACTGATAATGGTAAATCCTTTAAAAAAGTTGAAGTCCAAACCCTTTACAAAAAATTCCATATCAAGCACAAATGGTCCACCCTATACTATCCCCAAGATAATAGTCAAGCAAAGGCATCTAATAAAACCCTAATTAAAATCATCAAAAAGATCATCAATGATGTTGGTCATGATTGGCATCTCCAAATCCATCTCACCTTGTGGGCTTACTACACAAGCATTCACACCCCCACAAGAGTCACTCCATATTCCTTTATCTTTAGAGCTAAGGTTGTCTTACCAATTGAGGT
Organism: Cunninghamia lanceolata; assembly: GCA_027924645.1. Taxonomy (NCBI): domain Eukaryota; kingdom Viridiplantae; phylum Streptophyta; class Pinopsida; order Cupressales; family Cupressaceae; genus Cunninghamia; species Cunninghamia lanceolata. The sequence continues at coordinate 323,115 of BSBN01000386.1, forward strand.
TAAAGTACTTTCCTTGTAGATCTCTTCACAAAATTTGATTGACAAGGAGTATCAAGTTTCCCATCTACATGAGTTGAAGCTTCTAGGTGAACATGAACTTAAATCATTTGAGGGTATATTAGGATCACCTCCACTAGAGCTACAACAAGCACATCAAAGAAAGAGAGTTTGAGTTTGGTGAACTTGTGCTCAAATAAAATTAGAAAACACTTCGGACAAGGAAAAGAAAGGGAAATTTGAGTCGAATTGGTTAGGCCCTTATATCATCATTGCCAAATATGGATTAGGAGCATATAGATTGGATACTCCAAATGGCCAATTCTAGTGAAATGAATGAACATTATGTAGTTAGAGAGATTCCAATCCTAAATGTAGTAGTAGCAGTTCCATCTAGAAAATTAAAAAATCAAAAAAATAGAAAAATCTAAGAAAAGAAAAAAATAGAAATATCTTTTAAAAAAAATTTTAAAAAAAAAAGAAAAATTAGAAAAAATCAAACAAACAAAAAAGTAAAGAGAAAATTCACTCTGTAGTGAAAACCATTTTTATATCACCTTGGGCAAGCACCATGCTGAAAACTTGCTTACATGCATGAGTACCAAGTACCTGTTATCTATGAGTACCTTTTATGCCTAGGAAAAAGACTGATTCATCTAGTCCACTCATCTTAAGAACAATCTTGCTTTGATTTATTTTTTTATTTCACAAGCCCCAAAAGCTATAGACCTATCCATCCACTCCAGTAATCCTAGGGGCAAGCTTGCTTTGATTTATTTTTGTGCTTATCTTCATTGAGATTGATAAATATGGCTTCCACTAAATTTCATGATAATTTCACAAGCCTCAAATGCCATGATCATGAATAGTCTAATCATATTTTTGACACCCATGACCATGAATAGTACATTCATTCCCTTCATTTTCCATCATCCATCTTTTGGTTTGGCAAAGGCCCCTTGAGTTTTTCTCATTTTCAAACTAGTGTCACTATGATGTGTGCCTCTTTATAACATAACCCCAAGGCATTCCAACCTAGCATCCAAACAAAGAAATAAACATAAAATGGCTCACATAAACTCTTACAACAATAAAAAAATGAAAGAAACAATCAAACACAACAAACACGGTTAGTTAATTCACTTGAACCTTTAACTATGGCAATGCCCTTGTTCAATCACTCCATCATTAGAATACATCACTTTATTAGGATATATTGTTCCAAATCAAACATCACTATCAATATCATAGCATCCAACACGTTGACTTTCACTTTGGAAAGTGGTCAATATTTGTGTGTTTTCTTGCCTAATTGCTTCATGTTTGATTGTTGTCATTTTTTTGTGTCCCACAAACATATCTCACTAAGGTCTTCATGGTCAATTATATCATTACATATCTTGGTGATATGATGGGGCATTCTTTTATTTGTATTTTCTTTTTATGAGTCAATCCTCCATGCACATGGCACAATGTTGGCATGATCCCTCATATCATGGTGCATCCTATCAGGTTCTACAATAAATTTAGGTTGCTTGTCACATTAAGATATCCTTCCCAAGCATGTACCTATCATTCAACAACACACAAACATCACAGAATCCATAACCTATCCATTTGCATCTTCATAAATCATTGGAACTTTTCATCCATTTACTAACAATTAATCCATCTACAACACCATGTGGTGTGCCACTAAATGTAAAAACCACACCTACAATAGAAACATGCCATACACAAACATTTCAACCCTTCGTGCACAAAGTAGGAGCAACTACCCAACCATCTATCCATCATCCCTATGTTACATCATAAAACATGCATCATGATAACTAAATATCAACAAAATCAATACACATCCATCATAATAAAATATCTATCCACATAAGCAAAATGCATATGTCATAATAAACATCATATATCCATCCATACTATAAAAAATTCATCCACAATAAAGCATACATCATCATAGAATATGAGATAAATGATACATCACACTAAAAATAGAACTATATAAATACATGTAAAAAATGTCCATCTCAAAATAAATCATCATAAGAGTACAACATGGCACATCTAGACTCATCATATACATCGTGACTATATCATCTAAAACCATATCATCCTATCCATCTTAGATCTAGCTTGTGTTGTCACATGTACCCTCATCTAGTGATGGTCCTATTGGTGGTGATGGTAGCCTCATCATAGGTAGCCCCATCCTGACTAATTTGAGACTCAATCTTAACACCTGAGTGGTGCAGGAGCTTCAATTTACAACTATTTTTCAAATATTATATTTTAATGACCTTGTTAATTTTTGGTTTTATCTAAGGGCTTAGAAGCCATTTTTGATGTGTTGTAATAAAGACTTAGTCTACTTGATTTGACTAGTCCACTAGAAGATTTGAAAGACCTATTTTATAGGTTTTTCTATTTTAGAAACTTTTTGTTTTATTTTAAAACTGCTTTTTATTTTGATTTTCTGCCTTCCTAGGTAGTTGTACGGACAAGGGGAAGAGGAAGAGTTTTTAGAACTTCCTACATATCTTAGTTGTGAAAAAAACATGCAAAAATGAAGAAAGCAAGAAGGAGTTTTTTTTTAGAAAAAGAGTATTTTTCTATTTTTTGCTGTTAAAACAGCCTTGGTACGGCCAAGTACGGGCTGCTTGTGAAGTGAATTTCTTTCAATGTTTTAGTTATGTGTTGAAGCTTCCTTTTGCAGGTGATTTGAGGTTTTGAAACAGTTGGAGGTGTTCATTTCTTTTTTATTTGCAAATATTGTATCAAACCCTCTTTATCTAGGGTTCTGAGGCAAGATGGAGTTTTGTTCCTTTGTCTTCTGAAGGTGAACAGTCATCTTGTGAGAAGATGGAGGAATTTAGATTAGTTTGCATGTTCTTGTTATTAGATAAGTTGTTCTCCTTCTTTCTCAGTGGTTGGCATGTCTCTATCTAGTCAAACAGTGACTAGTTAGTGGAGAAGAGATTTTGGGATAGCAAATGTAGAAAAAACAGTCATAGTGTTGATAAGATGGAGTTGTTTTTTTTGTTTTAAGAGGGATACAGGTCTGTATAAGAGTTCTACACTCCAGATAAGACTCCTTAATACACCTCTTGTCCATCATCTAAACTAGCCAATCCTTGGAGGGCAATCACCAACAGATGACAGAAAAAAGACAGTTTGCTGTCTTGCACATGGTATAGTATGGCCTGCAGGGCTGATAGAGAATAAAACATTTCAAATTTTATGTTTGGTTCTTGCATTAACAAATGAAGGTCATAGAAGGTCAGTGAATGACTAATATGGTGTCAATTGTCTTTTGTTTGCAAGGATTACTTGATCTTTAGCATTATTTCTTTAAAAATAGCAAATCTGCCATACTTTTCATGACAGTACAGCACTGAGGTGAGTGTCAAAATAGTAAGGATCTATCATATTGATTGCATGTGGTGTTATGATCTTTGTTGGAGGAGTTTTTTGTGGTTTGGAGCCTTCTCAAAGGAGGTAAGAAGCAATGGAAATTTCAAAACTGTCATAGGACTGTCATCCTCTTGTTTGCTGTCCTCTACCTTTTTAAACATTGTGTGGACCTGCACATAAGTAGTTAGTGGTTTTATCACATTAAATGTTGGGTAGGCATTAAACATTGATGGTCTTGTGAAGTCCTGGAAGGGTGTTGAAGGGTTAAGTCTTTGTTATGCTTCAAGAGGAGGGTTTCCTCTTTTTATATGCTACAAGACAGTCTTTTTTGTGAACAATCCAATATAGTTCATAACCTTTTTGTCAAAGAAACTCTTGTTGTTGCTGTCCTTAATAGATACATGGGAAGGTTATTATGAATAGTGGAATCACACTAGTTTGTTCATAAAGGCACATAATAGAAACTTCCTTATCTCTGTCCAAAAGACAGTCATACAGAAACTTGCTGTCCTCTGCTGTTGGAGGAGTGTAGTGAGAGGTTGAGGTCAATTTCATGCATGTCATAAGACAGTATATGTTGCTGTCCATGTTGGTAGAGGTATGGGTAGGAAAATTGTGAGTCAAACCAAGGCGGTTGTGTACAAAGGAGAGATTGAATAGCAACTCTTCAAGGTGAGAGTTGGGCAGCCTATTTGAAGGACATTGGATAGTGGTCCTATGATAGATAAATCTCAGTAATAGCCTTGTGTAGGCTTTGTGGTCACAAACACTTTGCAAACCTCTAAGAAGGAAGTTTAGTTCCTTGAGTGAGATTCAAACTACTCTTACCTTACCTCTGCATCACTGAGCTAGTCTGAAATAAAAATAAAGGAGCTCATTGTTCTACCAGTACTACCTTCTCATAGAGGTTCATGTAATATTGTGTATCTTGTATTTCTCTATGTCTCCCTTAGAGTCCTCATCAAGTCTAAAAAACCTGTCATTACCTACAGTGACAATAAAGTCTTGGCTATGTCCCTCTCCTAGTACAACCACTACACATCTACCTTTGATCTATCCCTCTCCACTCTCAAGCCATCCCTCTTTGACTATACTCCAACCACCTATGCCTTGGCCTATACTAACTAAGTCTACAACCCATCTTGTTCTTATACCATGGCCAATTGTGCCTAGTACCTATCCCTATTGCTTAATGTTGTGGAAAGTTACACCCTCAATTCATCATAATCCTCCCTTGTAATAGCCAACCTAGATGTACCTACCTCTAATGTCCATGTACATGTGCCCTTTTGAACATCAACATCCATAGGCTACTCTCCCCCATCACCTCCTTCACCCATGCCTCTATCACCTCCCACAACCACCACTACTAGCACCACCATTGATATGGGAACTCTACCCCTCCCCCTCCTCTATCACCCATGTCATGCCATCACCACTGTAGCACGTATCCTATCCTGATAGATACCCTGAGCTAGTATTATCAACCTCACCAGCCTCATCTAGGCCCACCATGTGTCATAGTCATTTGTCATGCTAGCATCGACTACACCATCCATGTCATCCCATGGAACCCTCTAAAAACTCACCCAACTATCCATAGCCACCCTATGATCCACATAAAGTCTCCACTGACTAGTCTCCTGAGAAACCTCTACAAATACATGTGGCACCATTGGAATGCTTTGTTAGATCCCAAACTACTATAAAACCCTGTCACATATGAATCTCTCAATAATAAACTCTCTTCAACCTTTGATGTAGCATGGAGTTTGTGCATATATCAAAGAGTCATCATCCTCATCCCACCATTCATAGTCCTAGTATCATCTCCACACTATATCCCATGCCTGCAACTCATCTAGTGCCTACTGGTAGTACTATATTTCCTCTAAATGTTTGTACCTACCTCCCCTTTGCATCCTCCACCTAAACACATATAGATACTCATCCTCTCAATACTCCTATACCCCCTTTGGTCATGTCACCACAATGTGCTCCCACTCCCACACCTATAGTAGTGTTGAGGATGCAATGCTCTAACCTCCCCTATACATAATCAGATGCAAGTCACTATACAACTATGCTAACACACAGGGTCCCTATGTAAACACCTCCTCATCCACTATCATGTTAGAAATGCAGTCTAATAACCCAATCAAGAAGTACTACCCAATTTTATCAGGTAACTAAATGTTGTTGACAAGAGTGATCATAACCAAGGCTAGCTCCTCCACCCTACATTTGAATGCCTCCAAGTTAAGTGATAATCCATGAAACAGTAAATCCACCTTGCCTAGTGGCCTATGCATTAAAACCTATGGTTTCCTATGTTATAAGTATACTAACTATCCTCAAATTGGTATCTAGGCAATCCTCCACATGTCCTCCAAAGTGACATTCATCTCCCTAGTAGGTAGATGAAAGGTGTTGGTCTTGAAATGCTAGTACTCTACCAAAGCTATCACCATGGCCCTATCTACTCAAATCACAGGCATTTGTACTATGTGCCACAACCCTACCACCACTAATTTCATCCACTCTACCTCACCAAATGTCTCCATAAGTTCTAACATTCCTAGTCTCCTTTCTTGCATCATCAATGATGACAATTTCTCTTGCATTCAACATATTCACATCTCAAGACCCATCTTTTCCACTCCAACACATATGCCACACTTATGACGCATGCACTGCCTATTGGCATGCATGTGTTGTGGTCCTCAATAGATATGCCTTAGCAAGTAAGCATCACAATTTCCTTCCCATACACCACATTTGAGCATGGATGTGCTCCACCCTCAAACATGTGTGCTCTAGAATGCATATGCTCCACCCATCATCACATGTACTTCAATGGGATATGTATGTGATGTGGGGTGAAAATCACCCCATGGCATATTCATTATAGCCTCTTTTCTCTCCGCCTTAACCAATAAATGTAAAGTTTAAAGGTTGAACTAAGAAATCACTTGTCATTTTCCCCCATCCCACCACCTATATTCCCTGATGTGCTCGCTCCTGTGCTCATGAACTTGTGCATGCTCTATTTTTCTCTCAAGATCTCTAATCAATTCTTTAGATTGCTATTGTCTAGGGTGAAAATGAAAGTTTTTACTCACCTCCACCCCCATTTATTCACTTTTCCCCTATTTTCAACCCCTTTCCTCCATTTTCACCTCTTAGGCCTTGGTTCTCCATTCAAGAGACCACCCAAGTCCAATCAACTTGCCTACTCTCTGAAGAGGGCATCATAACACACTTTCTATCCCCATTTTCTATAAACAACTAGGGCATCATGCCACCAGTTTTGCCTCACCAAGTACCTATTTTTATTTTTCTTTGAAACAACATTAATCCGAATTTGGTATCATGTGGACCCAGCATCCTGACTTCAGGAATCTTTTGGCTAGTCGGTGGTCCTATCCTGTCAAGGGGACACCCATGTTTAGGCTAGCCCAGAAGCTGATAATGATGAAAAACAAAGTTAAAGGGTGGAATAGGTACACCTTTGGCAATATCTTTGACAGCAAATGGAGGATCTCTACTAAATTGGTTCATATTCAGAAGCAGATGGTCGATGGTGACCTATTTGAGGAAACGTCTCAAATCGAGGAATCCTTGAGAAGAGACTGGAGGGAAATCCTTAAGAAAGAAGAAGTCTATTGGAAACAAAAATCTAGGGTGTAATGGCTTTGTGAGGGGGACAGAAATACTACCTGCTTCCACCAATTGGCTATGAGACATAGGAAAAGCAATAGTATTGTAAAACTAATGGATGATAATGGTGTAATGGTGGAGTCAGATTTCCAAGTGGGATAGGTGGTTGCTACCTATTTTCAGCACTTCTTGGTTGCCCCATACTGTAGGGCTAACCAAGAGCTGGTTGATATCATCCCCATTTTTCTAAATGATGAGGACAATGCTCAACTTGTTAAACCAATGATAAAGGAGGAAGTTTGCACTAGTCTATTCTCTATGGGAACCTTTAAGGCCCTAGGACCTGATGGCTTCCCCCCAGTTATTTTTCAAGAATACTAGGACATAGTGGGGAAAAATGTCAATGAAGCTACTAAGGACTTCTTTAGGACTGGCAAGCTTCTCAAGAAATTGAATCACACCTTCTTAACACTTGTGCCAAAGAAACCTGACCCCATGAGTATGGGGGACTTCAGACCCATCAGGCTCTGCAACACTGTGTATAAGATATTCTCCAAGATCTTGGGTTTTAGGTTGTAGCCTATCCTTGTCAGGTTAATTAGCAATAGACAGAAGGGATTTGTGTTGGGTAGGCAAATCCTGGATGCTACCATTTCCACCCATGAATTCATTCATTCTATGGACAAAAACAAATTACCTAGGATCATTTTTAAGCTTGACATATCAAAAGCTTATTATAGGGTGGCATGGGACTTCCTTTTTAAAGTTGAGAGGAACCTCCTACAACAATATAATGAAAAATGCACGAATTAACAAAAATAGCATAACACAAAAAGAATTAATTGACCGCAGGCCACTTCAAGGGGGCAACCTCCTTTGAGCAAGCTCAATACAATAAACTCGTGGATGCCTTCATTGGCCTCAACACATACTTATATACTAAGTCTAATCTAAACAACTATTACTCCCCATGAATGTGGGATAATACAATATACTCATGGGATGACTTACAAAGCTTATGCGTCCAACAGCAATATACTGACAAAGTAAAGAGAAGGGCTAAACATGGGTTCCTAACATCCCCTCCCTCTTAGAAAAGCTTTGGCCTCAAAGCTTAAGATGTGGAAATTGTTGCTGAATCTGAAGGAGTGGTTCCCATGTAGCATCCTCTGGTTGCATTCCATGCCACTGAATTAATACCTCTGTGATGGATCAAGAGTGAAGCTGATGAGTGCGCTTATCGAGGATTACCTCCAGCTCCAAAATGATGGATCCTTCGTTATCTAGTTTTGGGAAAATAGTTTGTGCTTTGATGTTGGTGCCAAGAACTTTCTTTAGACAAGAGACATGAAATACTGGATGAATGCGGGAAGAAGGAAGAAGCTCCAACTTATAAGCAACTGACCCAATCTTCTAAAGAACCTTATATGGCCCATAGAACTTTGGAGCCAGCTTATGACGCCCTTTGAGTTTTAGAGAGGATGCTTGTATGGCTGTAGATGAAGAAAAACCATATCACCTACTTGAAAAGTGAGCTCAGAATGGTGCTAATCAGCTTGTCGTTTCATTAAATTTCTTACCATGTGAAGATTGTCCTGCAAAATGCGAAGAATCTGATCTCAGGTTTAGAGAACCGTGTCAACTGCCAAAACTGGTGAACTACTGGGGGTGTATGGAAGGAGCACTGGCGGTGCCTGACCATAGACTACTTCATATGGAGTCATTTTAGATGCAGTGTGGTAGGAGGTATTGTACCACCATTCAGTGAGAGGGAGCCACTTTGCCCAGTGATGCTGTTGTTTTAAGGTGAAACAACGAAGATAAGTTTCCAAACATTTGTTGATAACTTCAGTCTGACCATGTGTTTGTGGGTGATACCCTGAACTCATCTTCATTTTGGTGCCAGTGTGGAGAAATAATTTTGTCCAAAAATGACTAGTGAAAGTTGCATCACGATCTAAAGCAATGGAAGAAGGGATTCGATGAAGATGGAAGATCTGGTCCATGAAAATCTGTGCTACTGAGGAGGCAGTATAGGGATGGTTGAGGGCACAAAAATGACTATATTTGGAGAGGCGATCAACCACAACCAAGATCACTATCTTCCCTCTAGATTTAGGGAGCCCCTTAATGAAATCCATAGAAATATCTATCAAAATCCATGTACACATGGGCAAGGGTTCGAGCAATCTAGGAAGGAGTGTCATTTCACCCTTGTTGCGCTAGTAGGTATCACATTCAGCCACCATCTATTGAATTGCCATTTTCATTCCCTTACAAAAGAATTTACGCCATGCCCGCTCATAAGTTTTGAGGAACCTAGAGTGCCCTACCGATGGAGAAGCATGGAGTTCATAGAAGACAGCCTGTTGAAGATCTGTGCTCTGGGGAAGCACCAAATGACCCTTGTATCTCAGAGAAGCACCATCCCAAGAGTAATGCAGTACAGCAGAAGGGTTATTGGCCAACTGTTGGATGATTTGGGATAATGAAGAGTAATTGACATAGCCCTGTTAGACAGATTCCAACCAATTTGGAATAGGCATAGAAATAGTTGAAAGAGAAGCTTGGTCATCAAATGTGCAAGAAACAGCATCTGCCACAATATTGTCCTTACCCTTCTTGTAAGTGATCTCATAGTCATAACCCATGAGTTTTCTAACCCATTTATGTTGTTCTAGGGAGGAGACCCGTTGTTCCAAGAAATATTTCAGAGTCTGGTGATCAGTCTTGATGTAGAAATGATTCCCTAATAGGTATGGCCACCACTTATGTATTGCATGCAAAATAGCCATCATTTCCTTCTCATATGTAAAGAGTACTAAATTATTACCTGAAAGGGCTTTGCTAGTGAATGCAATGGGATGTTCATCTTGAAGGAGAATAGCACCAAGTCCATTGCTACAAGCATCACTCTCAATAGTGAAGGTCTTGGAAAAATTTGGCATAGCTAGAACAGGAGTAGTACACATAGCTTGTTTTAGTTTTTAAATGCACACTCAGCAGCATGTGTCCATGTAAAAGCATCATTTTTCAACAGAGCTATTAATGGAGCTGCAATCTTCCCGTAATCCTTGACAAACTTGCAGTAGTAGCCAATCAGTCCCAAAAAACCATGGAGGCTCTTGCGTGTCTGAGGATGCGGCCAATTTTTCATGGCATCTATTTTGGCAGGATCCACTCGAACCCCTTGGGCTGAAATAATATGCCCGAGATACTCCACTTCCCCTTGCCCAAAAACACATTTAGACTATTTTGCATAGAGATGATGATCAGAGAGAAGTTGCAGTACAAGATCCAGATGCTGGAGATGCTCAGCCCATGTTTTACTATAGATGAGGATATCATCAAAGAAGACCAGAATGAATTTCTGCAAGTAGGGCCAGAATATTTTATTCATCAATGCCTAGAATGTGGAAGGAGCATTAGTGAGGCCAAAGGGCATGAACAGAAACTCATAGTGGTCATCATGCGTGTGGAAAGTGTTTTAGGGATATCATCCTCATGAACCCGAATTTGGTGATACCCAGAATGAAGATCCAACTTGGAGAAAAAATGAGAGCCATGAAGCTCATCAACAATAGGAATAGAAAACTTATCCTTGATTGTGATGTGATTAAGTGCTCAGAAGTCAATGCAGATGTGCCATAACCCATCTTTTTTTGGACAAGAAGAACTGGTGAAGAAAAGGAACTGGTACTAGGGCAAATAATACCTTGCTTTAGTAAGTCTTGAATGAGCATCTCAATCTCTGTCTTTTGGTGAAATGGGTAGTAGTAGGGCCTGATGTTGGGAGGAACACTTCTAGGAAGGAGCTGAATACAATGGTCCTCTAGTCATGAAGGTGGCAATCCCACTGGTTCAGCAAAGACACATACATATCTATCCAAAATTCGTTGTAGATCTGAAGGAGTAGTGGAGACCACGGATGGTTGCATCTGAATGGAATGGAGCTGAATGATGACACTATCTGAATTCTTCTTAAGGAGCTTTTCCATGAGATGTGAATTGATGATGCTAAGAGACCCTGGTTGTAATCCCTTCAATGTGTGTTTTTTCCCATTGTTGGAAAACTGCATCCAAAGTTCAGCAAAATCCCATAAGATGGGTCCAAGTGTGTGTAACCATTGTGTGCCCAAAACCACATCACATTCACCTAAGGGCAAGGCAAACATGTCAGAGCGCAGGTTATAATCTCCAATAGAGATATGCACATTGCGACACTTCCCTTTGCAAGGTAATGTGCCCCAATTGGCAATCATGACTTCAAAGCTGGAGCAAGGATGGTCAAAACAATCAGCCTGTTTGGCGATTCGAGGGTCAATTAAGTTATGAGTGCTACCAGAATCAATGAGTATTGTAAGAGGGAACTTCTTGAAGTAACCCTTGAACCACATGGTTTGTGGGGTGGTGACTCTTGCTAAAGCATGGAGAGAGATCTCTGGGTGGTCTTCCTGAGAAGGAGGGTCAACAGGTGGTTGTTGAATGTCGACTTGATCATCTACTGTATCCTGAGCATCTTCATAAACTTTAGTTGCAGGCGGAGAATCCACATCCAAGAGATAGAGCTTTTGCTCAATACATATATGTCCCCAGTGAATTTCTCATCACAATTATAACAAATCCCTTTTTCTCTACATGCCCTCATCTCTGCTTCAGACAAATGCTTGATAGAGTTGTTCTAGGAGCTGACACGATTCGAGGCCTTTGGGAAACCATATTTCTGAATGGAACAAAAGTGGATTGGAGCGCTGTTGAGCTGTAATCTTGTCCTCTACCAACTTAGCCAACCCTAAGGCTTCCATCATTATACTGGGATGGAACATTTTAACCTTAGATCAGATTGCATCATTCAAACCACTAACAAAACAACTCCTGAAGAATTCATCAGACAATCCCTCTATGTGATTGGCCAGTTTCTCAAATTTTGTCTGATATTCTCTCATAGTACCAGTTTGGCAAAGTTTAGTGAGTGCTCCTATGAAGTCATCAAAAGTACAAGGCCAAATCGTGGCAAAATGAGTTTGCAAAAATCTGTCCATTTTGGCTCTTCATGAGCCTTAATGTACCAACAGAACCATTGAAGTGCTTCATGTTCCATATGAAAGGATGCAAGTGGGACTTTGTTGACATCAAAAGTATTATGCAGGCTGAAATATTGTTCTACCTGGTATATCCATCCAGTCAGATGATCACCATTGAAGCGAGGAAAATCAAGCTTCAGCCCATGAAAATTGCTAGAACAAGAGAACCCAGTGTCTGCAGAAGACTCTGGTTGCCGTCTATTGTTCATGGTTGAATGTTAAAGATTAAGGCCAAGATATTTTTCATCCAAATCTTGGAGTTTGGTCTTGAGGGTTGCAAGTTCATCCTCCATGTTTTTTGCTCCTGCATGGGTGACAACCATAACCAGGAGTTTTTTTTTCCTGGAAATGATCTGCAATGGCTCTGGATAGATGCAATCTGTGATTTATCAGCTGGCAATAGATATGGACCCCAGGTAAGTTCAACTTCCTAAAGGTTCAGGGGATTCACTCGGCTACCAATGTTGTCTAACGGCTTGCATATTGGGGCAGTACCCCTCACTCCATGGCTCAGGTAAAACTGATAGTTGCTTTGCCACAAACAATAGCTCTTAGTTTACCTCATGGATGGGAACTAGTCAATCAAGTAGGGGCTATTGCCCTTTTCGCTAGTAGGTCCTCTCAATGGGCCAGCTACTTTAGGGTTTCTGTGGTACTCCTCACAATGAGTTTTAGGGCTATGCCCAGGTACTTCCCATAGTTAAGCGGATAGGGATTATTCCCTGATCTGAACCTGTAATTGAAATGAACAATACATATGCAAAGAAAAAAGAACTACTGCAATAATCACAGCGCCTGGAGGCCACTGCAAAAAAAATCAGCAAAAATTCCACCCAGTGACCCCAAGAAAGCGCTCTTCCTTTTTAAAGTTGAGAGGAACCTCCTGCAACAATATAATTAAAAATGCACGAAATAACAGAAATAGTAGAACACAAAAGGAATTTATTGATCGTAGGCCACTTCGAGGGGGCAACCTCCTTTGAGCAAGCTCAATACAATAAACTCGTGGATGCCTTCATTGGCCTCAACATGTACTTATATACTAAGTTTAATCTAAACAATTATTACTCCCCATGAATGTGGGATAATACAATATACTCACGGGATGACTTACAAAGCATATGCGTCCAACAGCAATAGACTGACAAAGTAAAGAGAAGGGCTAAACACGAGTTCCTAACAAAAGTCTTGGTGTAGATGGGACTCCAAGAAAGAACTTTGTAGCTAATCAAAATGTGTCACATCTGTCAAATATTCAGTCCTAGTCAATGGGATCCCAAGAGGCTTCTTTTGTGCTGGCAGGAGTTTAAGGAAAGGTGACCCTCTTTACCCTTACCTTTTCATTCTTATGGTTGAAGTTCTTAGCCAAAGTTTCCATAAATTACTGAGTATTCAAGAAATTAAGGGTATTAAACCTACTTCAACAACTAATTTGGCTACCATACAGCAGTTTATGGATGATACTATCCTTTTGGGGGCTGCCTCAGTGGTTGAGGCCAGAAAGTGGAAAAAAGTGTTAAAGGATTATGTTGAGTCTTCTGGTCAGTGTATAAACTACGACAAAAGCATGGTTTACTTCTTCAATACTCCTTTGGACCTTCAACAGAAAATTTTGAGGGTTCTAGGTTATTCTAGTGGTGAGCTCCCAAGAACCTACTTGGGCCTTCCCTTAACAGTTAAGGATGTCATTCCTACTTATTGGAATTCCTTACTGGAAAGTTTTCAAAATAAATTGGCTGGGTGGAAAGGTAAGTTATTAATCCAAGGTGGAAAATATCAATTCTTAAAGGCTTTTCTCTAAGGTATCTTGGTCTACTTTCTCTCCCTATTTAAAATCCCTAAATATATAGCGGAGAAGTTTGAGAGAATAAGAGGAACTTCCTTTGGACTGGTATGGAGGACAAAAAAAGGACGGCCTTGGTCAATTGGGACAAAGTGTGCAGACCCAAACTTTAGGGGGGCTGGGAATTAGAAAGATAAATCTGATCAATAAAGCTCTCCTAGCCAAAATTGGGTGGAATTTGCTAAGTGGGAGAAAGGAATGGGGAAATGTTATGAGAGAAAAGTATTTAACCAATCTAATCTTAGATGACTTTTTTCATTCCACAGGGTTACCCTGGGGTTTTGTTATTTAGAACAATGTGTTAAAAAGCAGGACTTTGCTGCCACAGGGCATCAAATGGAGACTGGGAGATGGAAGAACTATCAGATTCTGGGATGACAGTTGGCTTAAAGGGACCTTGTTAAGCAAGATCTAGAATATTCAAGGACTGGTTAACAAGGATGTCACTTTCTTTGGGAAGCTCTCTACTGATTATCTCCTTTCTGGCAGAAGTGGATGGAAATAGTTGTCAGACTACTATCAAGACGAGAACGACCTTAGACAGATTGCTGAAGAGGTACAACTCTCCCTTAGAGATTGTAGGATCCCTATCTTCCCCCATGAAGACAAATTGTTATGGGCTAAGGATAAGACTGGGATCTTTTCAGTCATATATGCATATAACCTTCTTATGGATCAAAATGGGGATAATAACTTGTGGAGGAAAGTTTGGAACCACAATCTCATTCCTAAAGTTAATCATTTCTGGTGGCTTTCTATACAAAACAAAACATTAACTGTGGATAATCTCCTATTGAGAGGATTTCAAATCCCCAATCAATGTGCTCTATGCATGAAGGATGAGGAAATTGTGCCCCACTTGTTACTGCATTGTGACTACTCTGGGGAGGTCTGGAGTCTTGCCATGCAAAACCTAGGTGCTTCATGGTGCATGAATGCAGACCTCCCTGCTTTTATAAGAGGCTGAAAGTCTCCCTTCATTCACCCTATATGCAAAGGAATATGGGACCAGGTCCCCCCCATCTTGGCTTGGGGTCTATGGAAAGAGGAGAATAATAGTTTGTTTAGGGATAAGAAAAAATCTCCTCTAGAGGTTTTTTGTATGATTGCCAAACTTCTACAGGAAAACCTCTCCAACGGCACTTTGAAAGCTGTTGAACTTCCTCCCACTAATATTGAAGTTAGTATTATAAGAGAATGGAGTATTTTGGATAACATTTGTAGATTGGATGATTCTAAAAGAAGAGCTAGGGCCAGTACCAAGTGGGCCCCTCCTACTCCTGGTTGGACTAAGCTCAACTTTGATGGGGCTGCTAAAGGGAACCCTAGTTAGGCTAGTGGAGGGGGAATTCTTAGATCGGCCAAGGGAGACTTTGTTGTGGATTATGCCAGAGGACTTGGTGAAAAAACTAATAATTTTGTCAAAGCTATGGCACTTCTATGGGGTCTAAATGTTTCCCTCGCCATTGGAGTCAAAAAACTGGTTATTGAAGGAGATTCCAAGTTAATTGTGGATGTTGCCAAAGGCAAAGCCAGGGTTGGATGGTGGGTTGAGGATATAATCCAGAATGTCAAAACTCTTCTTCTAAGCTTGAAAGGATGGGAGGTAAATCATGTCTATAGAGAGGGCAACCAAATTGCGGATGCCATGGCCAATATAGGGAATAATCTCTACCCTATTAGATGTTGGAGGACTATTTTAAATATTCCTAGCAACATTAGAAGCAATATCCAAAAGGAGGCCCATCTTTGTATTAATGGCCAAGACTTACCATGACCATAGCCTTTCTTGTGCCTTCATGTAATACTTTTGATTTATGGGGTGGCATGAAAAGGTCCTTATCATCATGGTGATGATGACATATGCCCATTCTACGTGGACCAGGGAGTTCCATGCAAGCAAGAAACAACTAAGCAAGGCCCCTATGCAATTGCCTAGTTGGCACAAAGAGTCATTTCACATATCGATGGCTCAACTGGTTTTTGAAAGTCTGCATGAGTTGTATTACATTTGCAATAATGTTTCGAATGTGGAAGGTGATTTGAAGGATAATCTTGGGATTCTAAGCAACCTTAAGTGTAGAAACAATAATGGTCGACAGATAATTAATTCTAGATAATTTGGGGAGGATTTACATTCTCATAAGCCTTTTGCCTACATTTTTCTTTGTCATCTTGAGAAGTGCAGAGCCATGGGAGGTGACAAAGTAAGAACAGAGACGACCTCCTATGTTGAGTTCAAAATTGATTCTATGGTGTGGAGCATCTATTACGAAGGTGGGATTACGATATTCCTAGAATGTTTGAATGGCTTCAATGAGAAGCTCTCGATACAATTCACAATGTCTTGGGATGAAGACCATAGGTTGCGTGTGGCTGGGGTTCAATTTGAAGTCTCATAAGATTCTATTGCTAAAGCCAGAGGGCTGAGATGCGAGGGCAATCGACTGAAAAAATAGACCAAGGTTCAAGATCCAAAGGAAGTGAAGAAATTCTTTTGTGAAGGGGAGAAAATAGTCAAAATGCAAGGTGGTTTCAAGCGTGAGAGCCTAGTCAATCTTTGGGATCGTGTCTATTATCTCTTAATGAAGTTCATCACTCTTGAAGTTCATTACAGGTGTTATTACCACTATCTTTTTGCCCTCCTTAATCATTTTTGTCATAAGGTTTTAATGAATTTATTTTTCTATTTGCTCTCTTCCTTAGACTCTTGTGTCATGCTAACCAAGAAAGCCCATGAGGGTAACCCTGAGGTGGTGGTGGTCTCTTTGCATCAAGGATTAATCCTACAACTTTATCACTTTCACCTCACTTTATTTCCTGCTAAGCCAATTAAAGTTTTCCTTATTGAGGATAGTAAGGATAAGGATCTCAAGGATCATATCCCGCTTGGTGTTAAATTTGGCAGCCCTAGCAGAAACAAAGCTTTCAGCCCTGTTGATAAAGACCCTCTATTTTCCCCTAGGACCTCCTGGAACCCTGTTGAGATTCCTTAACCCTGTCCCCACAAGAAGAAAGCCCACAAAACCATTCCCTCCAAGCGGGGCCCAGCTGACTCAGCTTCAGGGGATGCCACTGGGTCCCAAGGCCAAGCATAGAAGGTTGTGGCTGAGGGTCTCTACAGATTGAAGAATGACCCTTCTCTGGTGGGAGGTAAAAAGAATAAAGACAACCTAGAAGATCAACCCTCCACGGGGAAGGGAAGCAAAAAGAAGGGCAAGAAAGGTGACAGGGGCGTGAAGAATGCTGAGTAGGCTGTGGAAGAGGGGATGGATAAGCCCCATGAGTAGGGAGAACCTGTCATGGCTGAGGTGATGGAGGCTACTAAGGGCAAAGGTAGTATTGCTAGAAGACCAAGTATCCACAAAACTAGTAGACTTGCTAGGGGGAAGACCCTTGCTTTAAAGATTGTGGACTATTCCTCTGCATCTGACCTTGAGGACCCAGAGGAGGAAATTGAGATTAAGGTGGTGAAGTCGACTCCAGAGCAGGAGGGAGCTAGTCATTTCGACTTGATGAACAAGTCCTACTATGATATAGACTAGGAGGATGTGGAGATTCTTGAAACCCTAGAGAAAGAGGTTGATAGTGCTAGGGAAGGAGATACCAATAATCATCTTAAGAAAGAATTAAGTGAAGTCAAAACTAAGCTTCTTGTTGTGGAGACCAAAGTCAAGGTACTAATGACCGTGTGCCTAAAAGTGATTTATAGGATGGTGACTACTCTTACCATTCTTCAGGATGACCACCAGGACCAAGTTGTCGAAGATGCAAAGACTAAGAGCAAGGAGGAGTTGTTGCAGTTCCTAAAAGAAGATTGGAATGTTTTATTTAATTAGTTTTTGCTTTTGGTGATGTTTCTAGACTTGGTTCTCTTTCTATACCGTTATGTTTATCAGTTGTTAATTAGTTGTTTTTGTGTTGTTTGTGGCCGCTGGCCAGTTTTTCTACCAGTGGGACTTCTATTATAGGGTTCTACACCCTCATTTGCAGCTTTCTAATATCAAAAACATTACTCCTTGTATTCACAATGCCACCTCAAAGAGAGAAAAAATGTAGACACTTAAAATTCTCCTCCATATTTTAATTCAACATCACCTCATCTTTCATCTCATCATCATTAATCCACACTAAAATTAATTTAATTAATTAATTAGACTAACATCCCTACACTAGTTAATTAAATAAATTGTATTTAACTAATTAGACTAATATCTCCTTACTAGATAGATAAATAAATTACATTTATTTAATTAGCTAGGCTAATCCTCCTTCACTAGTTAATTAAATAAATTAATCAGGCTAATCCTCTCTCATCACTAATTAATTAAATATAATAAACTTGTTTAATTACTTAGACTAATGCACACTCCTCTCTCATCCTCATTTTAAAAAGAAAATAAAAATACATTTCCACCTCACCATTAGAATCCAAGTAAAAATCACCTTTTCATCTCCACCCTCCATTCAAATTTAAATGATTCAATCCTACCCATCCACTTGCACTCACCCCAAGCATCCACTTCCCCTCACCTCATGATTACACTTGTTTGCATCTCATTTCCCCTTGAAATTTAAGATAATCCTAGCCATCCATCATAATAATAAATCCTCTTTTGTCACGACCCTAATTATCATTTTTACTAATGACTATAATCCTTATGCAATAGATTCAATTATTGTTTCAAATTCATTGTTAGGATAATATTTTATAATATGATTAATTAGATTTCATAACAAGCTTTAATTATCTCTAATTATTTTAATGAAATATAAACAATTTAGAATAAAGTAAATATCAATTTTGAACCAAATTACTAAGTCACAAATTGTGCTTATATTTTATGAGCACGAAATCAACTTAATTAAATTATTATATGTGTTTCTTGGTAATGGGGAAAAAGGAGTTATGCTCTACCTAATTTGAGCATGTAGAATAATGGGAAGGAAATTCTTGGTAACTGTCGTGGAAGGTTTTAAAAGGATTATCAGAAATAGATGAAGGGGACTTTTATTTGGGATTTTTGGGGAAAAATAGATTCATTGTGCAGGTTTGAAGAATTGCCGATTGGGGTTGCCAAGAATTAATTGTCTCTGTGTAAATTTTATCAGGTGTGTTTTACGGGATATGATATCTTATATTCATTTCTTATATTGTCTTTTGCTTGAGTGAATGAAGACTTCCATGGAAACTATGAATAATGTCTGATTAGTGTTGCATGTCTGTGAAATTGGTTTTAAACCTTTTTTAGAATTTCTTTATATTTTCCATGAGTGATTGAATATGTATACATATTGGATTGTAATGCATTTACTCTATAAATTGTTTAAATTGTATTTTGTTTGTCACTTCTCTATATCCTTTGGAAATCTATTGATTTATTTCCTTTTTGTAAATGTGGTTTCTAATGACTTCTAGAGGAGCCATTATGTGATAACCCCTATAATCCTCTATGAATAATCTTGTTTTATAGATTGGTGGGTCGAGACCCATTTGGTTCCTTCTATGTAATACTCTTCTCATGTGTGAGTCATGCCCTATTTATTATCCTTCTATATTTTCCTCAATTTAAATCAATAAAACCTCTATCTTAATATTTGTATGTTGTTGTGTGAAGTTTAATCTTGTGGTTTGGATACTGAACATTCATCTGGGTACAAAGAATTTTATTCTGAGTCATATTAATATTTTTGGTGTATTAAGTTGCATTATATTTCAGCCTCAAATGTTTTGAGATAGGATAAGAAGTTTATGTATAATTAGAAACTACACTATAGCTTACCCATATTGGTTTCGATTCAATTGAAGAAGTTTAGGAGTGATTGCATATGCATTAGTAGAAGTATCAGTTCATATTTAGAAGTTTAGGAATGATTGTATTTGCATATTTGATGGCTTCAAATGAACTTAAAATGGTTTATGAATGTTGAATCTAAACATATGATGGTATCAAATGATCCTTAGATTGTTATAATCATTTGTATTTGTTTGGCTTCCATTTTTCTTAAGCATTAAAATTAAGAGAGGATCTTATTTAATTAATGTATTAAAATAGAGGCGTCTGGTTATTCATGCTTATATTAGATTTTATTTTCATCTGTGGTGGCATAGCTAATATATAATGAAAAGTTATAAATGATTTTATAGGCACTGGATTTGCAGCCATTATTATAATTATTTTGCATTAATAGTGGCTTCGCAACCGTTATTATAATTATTTTTGCATTAACAATGGCTTTATAGCTGTTATTATAATTGTTTTGCATTAAAAGTGGATTTGCAGTTATTATTATAATTATTTTGCATTGACATAATAGTAGCATTGTATCCGTAAGTATAATTGTTTTGCATTGGTATGAACAGTGGTATCATATCATACTTGTTGTATTGATATCATATTGATCTTTTATTACACTTAGTTGTAATTCATATGATTTCTTAGTATATGTGGCATCATATTATGCTTAGTTGTATTATATGATTGGTAACTGTAATATAGTACCATTGGATTATAATTGGCCGTATATATATATGATTTCCTCTGTATTACAGTGGCATCGTATTATACATGGTTGTATACATACAATTACATCTGTATTATAGTTGCAACATATTATACTTAGTTGTATACATTTGGTGGTATTTGCTTCTTATTGGTGACTGATGTTACTTATAAGTTTATATAAGGTTGCATCTATATAATTGGTACTGTCGACCTATCTTTAGAGGTAATAAGTGAATGTCATTTCATCTATAGGAAAGTTAAATTAAATCTACATTATAGTTTACCCTCAAAATTACTTAGTAGTTTATATGAAATATTGATTTCCTTCTATTAAGCTTTGTAGTAAGTTTAGGAAAAGGCATGTTGTCTTAATCGGACTTAGTTACTTCTATTTCAGATTCTATATTAATATAGAATTCTCAAGTTTGATAACTACAGATAAGATTCAAAATTAGTAAGCTTATATTGATAATTATTAAGAAGACTCTTGTTGTAGATTCTTGATGTTAAATGGTTTCCTTGTAATTGTATTTCATTATTAAGAGCTTGTAATATGGATCTATGAAGTTGGAGATGTAGTTTATCTATAATGGGAATATAATGATTTGCCTAATGAAAAGATGATCATACTTAGAAGATTTATTTATATTTATTATTATCTATATTATAGGTCATTTGATGTGATTGTCATTTTGATAAATGATGAGAAGTATTTTATTTTACTTATTGGTGCGTGTTGGTTAACAGATTTGTCACTTCAATTTTATACTCTTTAGCCCACAATAATGAAGTGAATGTAGACAAATAACACAAAGTTCACTTATCCCACACCCACAAATGATACTCAAAAAAAGAAGAACCTTCCAACAGATGAATTAATTTGAATTCAAAGACTCAAAAATAAACATCCACATAATTTGATATGACAGAAAATACACTGGAAAATGATCACAGAGGCACACAGGACGTTTGCAATCAAAGGAAAACATTCATAAATTCTCATATTCAAATATATATTCCTTATTTCTCTAATACAAAAGATGAGTTCATAGACTCAACATCCCTGTATAGCAACTATGCTTGAAGGAAAAACTCCATTGCTCCCTTGTTCCTAAATAGCTGAAAAAAAATAGTAAAAGGAAGATCCTCTCCTCTTGTTTCATTGGAAATAAATAGAGCCTTTGGGAGACCGTTCATCTCCCATAACTACTTCTTGAGAAATCAGTTGTAAAAGAATCCTCTTTTTCTTTCTCGTAACTGTATCTTTAAAATCAGCTACAACAAATACTTTCTTTTCGTGACCATTTCTTGGTAGCTTTTCCTATTCCTTTTTGAAAACATTTCGGCCTTTCTATAGTGACATTTGATCTTCTTGTAACTTTTTCATTTCTTAATTCTATCCATGATTTATAATGTGGTCCCTACTCTTCATACATTTATACTTTTTACCTTATGTAATATTCCATTCTGCATCGAACCTTTTATCTGTGCTTGTTTACATTACTTATATGTTGTTTCTCCAAATAAAGGCCTATTCAAGAATATCACATACGGACATATTTTATAACATCAACAAATTCTTCCATGACTAAGGTGCCAGAATTATCCTTACCCACAATCTTGAATATATAGGATATGTTGTCCATTATGTTTCATTGGTCTATGGTTGCACAGTCACTAAGTGTATATACATCATTGCATTCTTTAATTCTCAATCATTCACCTATTGCCATTTTTTCTCCCAAGGAAGCATCTACCAATATCCTACCCGTATCTCTAGCTGATATTCACAGATGAAGCAGTATGCAAGTTGTAGGCCTTCTCAATTCTGGTTATGAAACTTCTCTTTTGACAAAACCCAACCCCATTATTCCAGTGTAGATGGCAGAGACTAAGAATGGTTGAAATGGTAGCAGCATTGTAGATGCCACAACTAACATTTTTGGGTTGTCATTCCATAGTGTTGTTGTAAGACAAACTATTGTAGTAGCAATTATAGCATAGTCTACCCATCTAAAATACTTTCTAGAATCTCCTCTTGAAGTATGGTAAAAAGTAGATGCAACACCAATGCCAAAGAATTTACATAAAACACATTTCACATTTTCTTCCTTGGAGCCTAGATTCCAAGAAATGTGGAGGACAATGGTGTTAAGACATTGGCAATGTTTTCTACCAGACTCTAGTCACCTAGGTGATTGCACTGTACAGGTCTCAGAGATACTGCCCAGATTCTCCTGAGAATAATATATAGTGAAGAAGCTCCAGATTCTTCAAAGTTGTCATCATCTTCAATCTTTATGAGCAATCTTCTATCATCTCTAGAAATTTCAGAATTAGTGTTGCTTGAAAGTTGAAATCCACTCTTTGAAAGAAGTTCTTCCTAGAATGATGTATGATGCACCAATCGTACTCCATGTAGATCTCTCAATGCTCTAGCCTGCATTGTTTTTCTCCAAGACTTCATTTGCTGATAATCACAATTAGGAATGACCATTTTTGAAATATTTTTGCATACTTCTCATTCAATTATACTTCAATCAATGTATATACCCTGCTCAAAAGTTTCCATCTCACGTGGCCTGGGAGATGCTGGCAACTGTAGTAGAGTTAAGATTTACACTGGAAAGCTGCATTCGCTTTGAAACATTCTCACTCAAACTGTTCGCATGCCTTTGTCCATGCTTCTACAATTTACATACATGTCTGTCATCTGATAGAAAACAACATATCATTATACTTTTCTTTGAAGGCTCCGAGCCTGGTGTGGGTAGGAGAATAGGGAATTAGACCTTCCAATTGCATTTACTTGAAAGTTTCTAAAGCCTTTTCAACAAATCTATTTTGTGAACATTCTACGATCATGCCAATTGAATTTGCCTTAAACTTTTTAAAAGTTGTTGTAACAAAACCATTTTATGCATAGCCTTTAATCACTATCGCTATTTCTAGAAAAATCATGTTTCTTTGAAGCATTTTGTTAATCGGTTCATGTGCTTGGAGTTATGCTTCTGTATTTCGCATGCATACCTTACTCGAAGGCTTTCTTTCTAGCATGGCTCAAAGGATGTAGGCGGAATCAAAGAATAAACTTTACACTCGACAGTTGCATTTTCTACGGTTACACATTTTGCGAATAGTTCGTGAGCTTTGAATATGCTCCCACAAAGTGCTTCCATCCATCTGTGGTCATCATATTACTCTGTGTAGCTCTATTCCTGTTGTTGTATTAATGGAGAAACCTGAGAAACGTGAAGTTCAAAAACCTAACTCGCCGGCACTGACAAAATGAAGTTTGAAACCTTTAATAGTGAGCATTTACATAGGTGTCAGTAAGTCGGGTCCTTTTAGAACTTTTGAACCATGCAAAAAGAAGTTCAAAAACTTTGCAAACTCCCGACAATGAGGAGAGTCAGGTGATCAGAACTTTTTTGAACCTTGGAACCATGAAGTCGAGAATACAAGAAATTGGCAAACCATTAAAACTCCTGACAAGATAGAGTCGGGGATATTTAAGTTTCAAGAACAAAATAAGGCCTGACTACAAGGAGAGAAATATTTATAAGGTTCCTAAAATCTTTGAGTATTTGACTTTCATAAAGTTATTCATTCAATACTCTGGTCTTTAAAAGAAATATATTTAGCAAAAATTTAAAAATACTTGGAACCTTAAAAAAGAGTATGACTTTAATAAAGTCATTTGCCTTGTAAATAATTGAATTTTTTAAAACCTTTGTCGTGGGAGTAAATTACTAATGCCTCTCTTCATTTTTTTTAAAACCTTGGCAATAATTTTAAACCTTATAATATCAGGCCACAATTTTCTCTGAAAAACTCCATAACTTTTTGTTGTTAGCTCCATTTTGCATGAAATTCAGACAACATGAAGATTAGTCGCCTCCGAGCAAAACCCATAAATATTTTAAGTTCCAGCAAATTTTGACTCAATTTGTAAATCACCAGAGGAAAATTTGAAGGTTTAAAATCTTGCAAATGTTAAGGTGTTTAGGTATAAAAACTGGTCGGATTGGATAAAATGCAGTTAGGATTAAGCTCATGAAAGGAATTTCAACTAGCTTCAACAGATTTCAAAAATAATCATTTTCAGGATTTGGCAGGTTAAGGCATATGAGGATGCACTAAAAGTTTAAAATTTCCCAATTTTAAATTTTTGGGCAACAGTACAAACAGTAGAATGTAATGTAACTTAAGTTGTAGCATAATGAATGCTCTTTTGGGATTTTAATCTTAGTATGAACCTTTTTATAGTTTAATTTTATTGTATCTGTCCCTACTTCACCTAAATGGGTGGTAGCCAATGAATAACTATCTAGGGTATCTAGACCCTATCTAAAGAGTTGTGTACCCACTTGAGAAAGATTAACAGTGATTAGTTATGGTTGGTATTCTGAGTGTGACTTAGGTGTTTATATATATTATTAGAATTGTTGTGTTGTCCTTGCATGGGTGGATGTTTGTAATGGAAATATGAAATTGTTATATAGAAAAAGTGGGGTTGATGAGGTTGAGGTAGTGTTTTAGATAGATTTATTTAAACCCGCCTTTCACATATAATCATTCAAGGACATAAACTGAGTTCAGACACTTCTCTTGCAAGAGGACTTAGCTACAAGTTTGGCATCACTTTGCAATGATAAGGAAAGTTAGAATATGTTGATAATTTCTTAAACCCTAATCTAATTAAGCATTAAACCCTAATTATATGAAATCATAAACAAACGGATGAAACATGACAAATGATGGCATGGGAAGGCACTAAATGTAGATTAGAAACATACCAAGATTCAGATTCTAGAAAGTTGAAACTTCACGGACACTGGGGCGGGCACCCTAGTCCAATGGGCAACTTTTTCTATGGATCTGGAACTGTAAGGTGATGAAGTCTACAACCTGCTTCAGAGTTTCTGACAACGGGAATTTGGAGGACACAAGGGTGGGCACCCTTGTCCAGAAAGGAATATTCTTCATTTTTTTCTTCAAATCTTGAATCTTTATCCTTTGCTAAGTTGATCTCCTACAACTCCTCTCTGCACGATTTTGCACCTGTAACCTATAATCACAAGAGAGGGGTTGGGGTTGTGGTGTTTATGAGCTTGCCTTGGTCAAGCCCCAGAATGGAATTCAAGCCTTCCAACACCATTGTTAGATAGAGTGTGTGTCTTTGGTGGACAAAGGCAAAAACAAATGATAAGATAGATTGATTGAAACACAATAAGATATCACCTTAGTAGGTGTAAACCCTCATGGAGATGAAGTGATGCAGAGGTAAAACGCAACGGGAGCTTACAAATGGGAAGGAGGAGTCATAGATACAATCGGCATGTTAAAATCCTATCGGCTTAGCATCATCATCATATTTCCTGCAAACACAAACAGCATCATCATATTTCAGACGAGCATGAAATATCCTCCTACTGACTACTGTTCACTTCCTCCGCCTTTCGCCTGTCATCAGCATCATGATATTCGGCGAACACAATTATCCTCCTGATGATCACTATTCACTTAGCGCCAAACTCTATCTTCATCATCATGATGTCCAACATCACCTTCATCAG
Organism: Cunninghamia lanceolata; assembly: GCA_027924645.1. Lineage (NCBI taxonomy): Eukaryota > Viridiplantae > Streptophyta > Pinopsida > Cupressales > Cupressaceae > Cunninghamia > Cunninghamia lanceolata. The sequence continues at coordinate 349,207 of BSBN01000386.1, forward strand.
CAGGATATAAAATATCCTGTTCCTCTGATATCCTGATGACGACAACTTCAGCACCTTTCCTTTGATGCTTACGTCACCCCGATATCTGACTATTCAACCAACAGCATCATGATATGACTTATACGGTCATATTGAAACATCCTGATGATGTTAACCAAACTTTATGCCGGTGACTTACACCGATGCCAAAACACTTAGCGACAGCAGGATAAACTTGCATAGGGTGATATTCGCAATATCCTGATGACGATGACGTCACATGCACCTGATGATGACGTCACGCAATATCCTGATGATGACCTCTCCGGTACTTAGCCAAAAAAATGAACTTTCACTCCCGCATCCGATAGCGATATGCGGATGATGGGCACGCACGAAAGATGATCTTGACGACGATATACACACTAAGTATATATCTGACTTATATCATCCTGATGCACTTGAAACATGCAAACTTCATCAGCTTCATAACCCGATCCTGATAGCGATATACTCACAGATGACGATGCGATTCACTCCGACTGGTAAAGCACATGCAGACTCCTGTATATCCGTCAGCTGCATGCAAACTCACAGAACCGCATAATTTCATAAAGGAAATATGATGATCGGGCCGGATCACCTTCAGATCAAAACTTAACAATTTATCTTCCTAAACCTAGCACATGAGGATGCTAGGCTGATTCACAGCATGCTACCAACTGATCTCTTGAACAATGAAATGCATAAACAGAAAACTAAAATGCAAACTAAGCTATCATACATGACCATTCCACCGATTCATAGGATCAACCGGTGGAAGGGTTGAAAGAATCCATCAATCTGTAATCAGAATAGAAATCAAAACACCAGCAACTGATAAACCAGATAATGCAATTGATGAGATCTTATTCAGATGAAACACAAATGTCCTGTTTCTACAATACTGTCAAACAACAGTGCTTCACAATATCTGGACTGTTCTCCTGAATCTCAACTCAATCACTAACACAACACCATAACATAACACAACTAACATGCTAAACCCTAACAGATCGAAGGTATATATAGCAATAACCTACGAGTACTACCAACTCGATTCCCAGCAGCTGGGAGCTTCCAAGCGGCTGGGAGAGGACAGCTCAGACTACCAGATCACGATCTCTAACTGCCTGCACACTCTCCTAGACTGATCTAATACATATGCATTGGTCCAATGGACCTTATTACATTATGAAGTCAAACATACTAAAAATAGACTAATGTCCTGTCATGCGGACAATTAACCTATATCCTGTCTTGTAGGGGTGCTCCTGCACCATACTCCCCAGAAGAAGAAATCTCAAGTCCACTTGAGATGAGAGTATGAAGATCTGCACCATGTTTCTGGATCTGCTCTTCAGTCATCCATACTGCTTCAGAATTCGGTTTTCCCTTCCAAGAGACTAGATACTCCAAGTACTGTTTGTTCCTGGTCTGTTTGACCACTCTGGTGTCCAAAACCTTCTGCAACTGTGGAGGATCATGCTTGGGGATGTCATCATCAACTGTATCCTGTAGGAGATCCTGATCTGCATCTGGATAAGACTTGTATGGAGTTAAATCACATACATTGAATATAGGGGACAAACCAAGATCAGGTGGGAGTTGTATCTCATAAGCATTCTGTCCATGCTTGTGCAAAATCTGACATGGTCCAACTTTTCTTTGCATGAGTTTAGTATATTTTCCCTTAGGAAGTCTGTCCTTCTTCAAATGAACCCATACCAAATCTCCAACATCAAACTGAACATCCTTCTTCTTTTTATCAGCATATTCCTTATACTTCAAGGTTGTGTGCTGCAGTTGGGTCTTGACTTGATCATGAACCTCTTTGATGGCTTCTGCAAAAGCTTCACCTTCTGCACTAACAGGGTCTACTATAGGTAGATCTCTCAATTCCAAAATTCCTCTTGGATGCATACCATAAACTATCTGAAAAGGTGATTTCCCTGTGCTCCTATTGACAGTATCATTATATGAAAATTCAGCTTGAGATAGAATATTATCCCACTTTTCTCCATGTTGTTTTGTCAAACATCTAAGCAAATTCCCTAAGGAACGGTTCACTACTTCAGTCTGTCCATCCGTTTGAGGATGATATGCAGAGGAAAAAGACAAATTTGTTCCAAGTTTCCTCCAAAGAGTTCTCCAGAAGTGACCAATAAACTTCACATCCCTATCTGACACTATACTCAATGGCAATCCATGGATTCTGACAATCTCCCTGAAAAATAAATCTGCAATGGATGAAGCATCAGCAGTGGTTTTGCATGGCAAGAAATGTGCCATTTTGCTGAATCTATCCACTACAACAAAAACACTGTCAAATCCTTTCCTTGTCCTTGGTAAACCCAAGACAAAATCCATACTTATGCTTTCCCATGGTCTGGAAGGAATGGGTAAGGGCTGATATAAACCTGCATTAGTTGACCTGCCTTTAGCTTTCTGACATATCACACATGTCTCTACAAATTTTCTGACATCTGATTGTAACTTAGGCCAAAAGTAATGCCTTCTGACCAGATCAAGAGTCTTATCTAGACCAAAATGACCTGCCATAGCTCCACAATGTTTCTCCTTAACGATGTTTAACCTCATAGAACACCTTGGAATACATAACTGTCCACCTTTGAACAACAATCCATCCTGAATCAAAAATTTAGAGAATTCAGCATGATATTTCTCTCCAAAAGAAGTACATACATGATATATCTCTCCAAAATCTTCATCAGTCTGATACATGGTCTTTAGTGAATCAATGCCAACACTTTCTAACTGAATCTGGTTGACTGTTAGAACTCTCCTGCTCAAAGCATCTGCAACTTTATTCTTGACTCCTTTCTTATGCTTCAATGCAAAAGTAAAAGCTTGTAAGGTTTCTACCCATTTCATGTGTCTGTGGTTCAGCTTTTCCTGGCTGTTTATGAAACTCAGAGCCTGGTTATCTGTGAATACTATGAATTCCTTTGGCATCAAGTAATGCCTCCATTTCTTGAGTGACTGGACTAAAGCATACATTTCCAAATCATATGAGGAATACCTCTTCTTAGCATCATTGAGCTTCTCACTGAAAAATGCAATAGGTCTACCTTCTTGGCTGAGTACTGCTCCAATGGCCATGTGACTGGCATCACATTCTACCTGAAAGATTTTGTTAAAATCTGGAAGTGCAAGGACTGGCTGCTGTGCCACCTTCTTCTTCAATGTTTCAAAAGAATCATCTGCTCCTTGAGTCCAAACAAATCTGCACTTCTGTCCTCCTTTGATGGTATCTAGCATGGGTGCACAAATATGACTAAACCCTCTTATAAACTTCCTGTAGAAGGTTGCTAACCCATGGAAACTTCTGACATCATTCATAGTCTTTGGGGTTGGCCAAGACAATATGGCACTTACCTTCTCCTTATCCATTTGTAACTTTCCTTGTGAAATGACAAAACCCAAATATGTGATCTCCTCTTGCATAAACAAACACTTGTCTAAATTTATCATCAACTGCTCTTCATGTAACCTCTTAAGAACCAAATCTATGTGTTTGAGATGTTCTTCTTTTGTGTTGCCGAAAATCAGAATGTCATCTAGATATACTATGACAAACTTACCAATGAACTCTTTCAAAACCTCATTCATCAACCTCATAAAAGTACTAGGTGCATTAGATAAACCAAAAGGCATAACCTTCCACTCATATAACCCTTCATTAGTTTTGAATGCTGTTTTCCATTCATCTCCTAGTCTAATCCTGATCTGATGATATCCACTCTTCAAATCTATTTTTGTAAAATACTTAGCACTTCCCAAACAGTCAAGTAAATCCTCTATCCTAGGGATTGGAAACCTATACCTGATTGTGATCTTGTTAATAGCTCTGGAATCTGTGCAAAGCCTCCAAGTACCTTCCTTCTTTGGTGCTAGTACAGCTGGTACTGCACATGGACTTAAACTTTTCCCAATCAGACCTGAATCCAATAATTCTTCAATTTGTCTGGCTACTTCTACATTCTGTTCTGGAGTTAGCTTATAGGCTGCTTTGTTTGGAAGTGTTGACCCTGGAATTAAGTCTATGCAGTGACTGATATCTCTGACAGGTGGTAGGGATCTTGGCATTCCCTCTGAGATGATACCTTTGTACTTATCCAATAGCTCTTGGATAGCTGGGTCTATAAACCTTTGCTTCTTCTCTTCCTTGACTTCTTGCTGCTGTTCTTTATTCACCCTCATACATGGGATTAGGGCATATGCAACTGCACCTTCTGCTGCTACTTCTTTCATGAACTGTTTACCTTCCATCAGCATGACCTTCACCTCTTTTCCTTTAGATTTCTCCTCTTTCTCTGTCAATGGTAGTAACTTTATATCCTTACCATCTTTAGTGATTGTATAGGTATTTCTAACACCATCATGTTGTGCCTTCAAATCATACTGCCATGGTCTACCAAATAAAAGATTGCAAGCATCCATCTTGGTAATGTCAAACAACAACTTATCCTTATATGCTCCAATCTGAAATTCTACCCAAGCCTGCTCTTCTACAGTTGTCTGCTGACCTTGGGTAAGCCATGAGACTTTATATGGGGATGGGTGAGGCAATCTCCTAAGCTTAAGCTTTGTCACCATGTGTTCAGACACAAAATTTTCAGTAGAGCCAGAATCAATCAAAACTTTACATGCCTTACCTCCTGCTTTGCAAATAGTCCTGAAAAGAGACTTTCTTTGAGGGGATTCTTTGTCAGGTACCTTCATGGTAGTCACTGTTCTTCTCATCATTAGAGACTCTCCACTTTCTGGATATCCATAATTATCAGGAGCATTCACACTCTGAAAAGAAGTAGATCCTGTCATACTTTGATTATCAGGTTCTTGGATCAGATTTGTTCTCCTTTCTCCTGTTGAGCTTGTGGCCTTTTCTGGACATCTGCTGGCTATATGGCCTTCTTTGTTACAGTTATAACATCTGATGGATCCTCTGTCCTGGGATCTTCCTCTGAAAGGTCTTCTACCCCTGAAGTTTCCTTGCTGACTATAATTTTCCCTCTGATTCTGACTATTGTTTCCCTTACTATTGTCATGACTAGATTCTCCTTGATATCCATGTCCATGTCCTCTGCCTCTAAAAGGACCTCTTCCACCTCTTTGTTGTCTTCCTCTTCCTCTATTGTGTTGTTCTTGTTTTCTTTTTAACTTCTCTTCCACTTTCAATGCCAACTGAAAGCATTTCTGAACTGTATCTAGATTATGCAGACTTAAATCTTCCTGAATGTTGAACCTCAATCCATTAAGGTATCTGGCTACCTTCTCTTCTTCACTTTCCTTTACCTTTGTTTTCATACAAAGCTTCATGAATTCTTCTGTAGATGAGCTGACATCTAGCTCCTTCTGCTTCAGGTTTTGCTTCCTCTTGTGTAATTGGATACTGTAATCCAATGGGACATAAGCTTCCTTTACTAATGCCATCATCTTCTTCCATGTAGCGACTCTACGCTTTCCTTCCTGTACTCTATCATCTTGGACAAAATTCCACCATGTCAAGGCAGCTTCTTTCATTTTTGACTGGGCTATCTTCACTCTCTGTTGTTCTGGTATCTCCTCTGTTTCAAAGAAATTGTTCAAACAGTCTATCCACTCCATCACTGAATCAGGTTCCATCTTGCCTGTAAACACTGGCAAATCCAATTTCACATCCATGGTTCTCCTCTCCATGGCCTTGAGGGCGTTCAACAGTGGTCTCTGGTCTGCAGGAACGACCTCCTCGCTCCAATTAGGGATCTCTTCTTCTTCCCTATCTTCTTCTCTACCAGAACCTACTCTGCTCCTCAACTTCGCTAATTCATCCTTCAATTCCTGATTCTGAGCCTTCACGGCCTTGCTCTCTGCAATCTGTTTCTTCACCAGAACTGCCAACTCAACGTTGGTCATCCTTGCCGGAACCTCCGATGTTCCTTCGTCACCTGACATCCTGCTATATCCTTATCTTTTCCAGAAGATCCTTCCTTTGCTCTGATACCACTATGATGCAGAGGTAAAACGCAACGGGAGCTTACAAATGGGAAGGAGGAGTCATAGATACAATTGGCATGTTAAAATCCTATCGGCTTAGCATCATCATCATATTTCCTGCAAACACAAACAGCATCATCATATTTCAGACGAGCATGAAATATCCTCCTGCTGACTACTGTTCACTTCCTCCGCCTTTCGCCTTTCGCCTGTCATCAGCATCATGATATTCGGCGAACACAATTATCCTCCTGATGATCACTATTCACTTAGCGCCAAACTCTATCTTCATCATCATGATGTCCAACATCACCTTCATCAGCAGGATATAAAATATCCTGTTCCTCCGATATCCTGATGACGACAACTTCAGCACCTTTCCTTTGATGCTTACGTCACCCTGATATCCGACTATTCAACCAACAGCATCATGATATGACTTATCCGGTCATATTGAAACATCCTGATGATGTTAACCAAACTTTATGCCGGTGACTTACACCGATGCCAAAACACTTAGCGACAGCAGGATAAACTTGCATAGGGTGATATTCGCAATATCCTGATGACGATGACGTCACATGCACTTGATGATGACGTCACGCAATATCCTGATGATGACCTCTCCGATACTTAGCCAAAAAAATGAACTTTCACTCCCGCATCCGATAGCGATATGCGGATGATGGGCACGCACGAAAGATGATCCTGACGATGATATACACACTGAGTATATATCTGACTTATATCATCCTGATGCACTTGAAACATGCAAACTTCATCAGCTTCATAACCCGATCCTAATAGCGATATACTCACAGATGATGATGCGATTCACTTTGACTGGTAAAGCACATGCAGACTCCTGTATATCTGTCAGCTGCATGCAAACTCACAGAACCGCATAATTTCATAAAGGAAATATGATGATCGGGCCGGATCACCTTCAGATCAAAACTTAACAATTTATCTTCCTAAACCTAGCACATGAGGATGCTAGGCTGATTCACAGCATGCTACCAACTAATCTCTTGAACAATGAAATGCATAAACAGAAAACTAAAATGCAAACTAAGCTATCATACATGACCATTCCACCGATTCACAGGATCAACCGGTGGAAGGGTTGAAAGAATCCATCAATCTGTAATCAGAATAGAAATCAAAACACCAGCAACTGATAAACCAGATAATGCAATTGATGAGATCTTATTCAGATGAAACACAAATGTCCTGTTTCTACAATACTGTCAAACAACAGTGCTTCACAATATCTGGACTGTTCTCCTGAATCTCAACTCAATCACTAACACAACACCATAACATAACACAACTAACATGCTAAACCCTAACAGATCGAAGGTATATATAGCAATAACCTACGAGTACTACCAACTCGATTCCCAGCGGCTGGGAGCTTCCAAGCGGCTGGGAGAGGACAGCTCAGACTACCAGATCACGATCTCTAACTGCCTGCACACTCTCCTAGACTGATCTAATACATATGCATTGGTCCAATGGACCTTATTACATTATGAAGTCAAACATACTAAAAATAGACTAATGTCCTGTCATGCGGACAATTAACCTATATCCTGTCTTGTAGGGGTGCTCCTGCACCATGAAGTGCCTTCAAATCATGAGGAAATGAGTTGATGGAGCCAAATCTGCAACAAACACATACAAACACAACACAATACTGCTCTACAACACAATGACTGCCTTGAATGCTCTTTGCTTGATAATCATAAGTTTGCCTTAATCAACCAGGAGTAAAATGAAGTCCTAAACATGTTTATATATGCATTCCCGCTAAAATTCATAATTCAAATTGAATAGGCCGACAAAGGGAAACCTTTTGATGATCACTTTGCTGATAATTTAAATTTGGATCCTGACAAAATAGGTCTGGACTAGGGTGCGGGCACACAAGTCCATATGCCTATTTTTGGTCTAGACTAAGCATCAAGATAGGCCCTTAAGCCCCATTTGTCATGGGTTTCAGAGGATTTTTCTCCAGGATAAGTTTTACACATGCATGATTAAACTAAGAGGACCTAGGAGCTAAACTTATGAGGTAAAAGTCCTAGGGGACATTTTACGACATAACATTTAGCCCCCACTTTAATGTATGTATGATCTTATGACCCATACATACATTAAAGTATGGTAAAAAACACATAAAACATGTCGGGCACATGAAGCTAAGGCATACACGAAGATTAAGGAACTATTTCTAGTCCCCAGTCTCAGGTAAGCACTAGAAGACACATTGAAGACACGCAAGACACAATGAAGATAGTAGGAAGCATGCAAATAATGACGAATACATGAGAGCAGTTATGCAAAACATGATGAAGACATGATTAAGCAATTAAATATATGTATATAATGCTAATTAAAGTAAACAAACACACAACGTGGGGAGGGACTCATCACCGTACAACTTTAAACCACGTAAAACACAAAGAGCGTAGGGAGGGACTCATCGCCACACAACTTTAGACTACGTAACAAACACGCAATACAAAACCCAAAGTGTAGGGGGGACTCATTGCCACACCCTTGATACTACACTAGGGGGAAGACACGCTAAAGAAAACCTGAGTGTGGGGGGACTCATTGCCACACCCTTAATAGGTCACACATGAGGGAAAACACACGAAAGACACACGAAAAACATGAGCATCGTATAGCATGCCATAGACATACTATACATCTTGAACACCACAAACATAGGTGATGGAAGGAGCTTATTACTAAGTGCCACCATCTAAAACATGCTGCAGATACACCTGATGGTTGGGCTTATGCCACAACAACCACCAAAGACACGCTTAAGGGAGGATAGCTCAAGATCTAACCCCACCTCCCAATGAGGACTTTGTATAAAAGGATGTGCACTAGCTCAAGAGATACACCATCCCACCTTCCGTAAAAGGGCTTTGTATTTAAAAGGATACGCACTAACTCAAGAGATACATTATCCCACCTCACAGAGAGGGATTTTTGATTGAAATTTAGATAAGGATGTGCACTAGCTCAAGAGATACAACATTCCACCTCATGGAGAGGGCTTACAAACATGCTTTGTTAGTGCTAAAATCATCAGACTGATACCATTATATATGCCCCCACATTAAGGTGGTTGATGTCACTTACCGATATCAAGCACATTAAGGTAGAGAGAAAACACGTAAGGGAACAAGAGCTCTCACAAAGCCCATGCCCCCAAGGTGACATATGCATATGATCATCGAATGTTCCTACAAACACATTGATATAATATGCTAAGATAAACAACAAGATGGTTAGAAAATCTTACTCTTAGATAACAACCATATTCCATCATGAAAGCTATGCATGAAAACAATCACATCAAGGACAAAGGCTATACTCATGGGTTTGTAGCTGAGTATAACCATTAAGGGAGAGAATTGGAATGGAGAGATGGTGGTGTTATGTTAAGGGATGTATCAATGAATTCATCTTCTTGTGCCAAAGTGTCCTCATAAGTGGGAACAACTTTGGGAGGGAGATCATAAGGTAAAACTAAGTTATCATCACATGTATTAGCAATAGAAAGCGTAGTGGAATGTCCAATAGAGATAAATTCATCTAGGGCTTCATCTAACATATTGAAGTCATCACTACTAAATGATGCAACATATTTATTATTATCTATGAATTTAGTGAGATCAACTAATATCGGAGGATATGTTCCCATGAGATTTGTGAAACTATCAAAATCAGAAATATAACAAAGGATTTCATCTTTGGAACACATAGAAATATCAACATCATAGATATATGCAATTTGTTTTAAGACTTGAGGATATTCATGAGTAAATTTGGAAATATTATTAATGTTTATGATGTATGAAAACAAAGCTTCCAAAGATGAATAACAAGATGCATCCATGATGAATAGTCTATTTCACACTAACGCACTTGTTTGAGGGAAATGGGTACTAAAAGACACACAAAGTCCACAAAAAACACAGTGGATAGAGGAAAAAGTACTACACAACAAGGCAAAGTAAGTGTTTTTAAAGGTTGTGATCAAGAAAGTGTGAATAAGGTGTATAAACATTTAGTGTTGACATAAACACTATTTAATTAAACATATGCCAATTTTCACACAATACTATGAAATGATGCCAAATTTTCAAATGACAAATGGATGTATGTTTGAGGATGAATGCAAGATCTGAAATGAAATATATTTATGACAAATTCAATGAAACAAAGCAAAACTATGCTTGCTTATGCACCTAAAATGTTCAATTTTTTCACTTTTTTCAATGTAAATGCACAAAAAATGTTATAAAATTATGTACAATGATGGATGAATGAGATATAATCTGATTTAATTTGTAAAATAACTCAGATCAGATTTAAAAATGATGCCAACATGCTACAATGATCAATGCAAAGTCAAAATTAAGGCAAGATGAATGAATATGTTGTTTTTGTTGAAATACACAATGTGTAAATGCAAATTTTGAAATGTAGATGCAAAAACACACTATGATGAAACCCTATAGTCCAAAATCATATTTTTAAGAGTGTTAGAATGAGTAATAAAATCTGAAACAAGATTTTAATTACAAACCCTAGCTTTTGAAATTACTAGGTTATATGAAAAATGCAAAATTTCAACCAAAACCCTAGCAAATCAGAGATGCAAATGCAAGGTAAATGATGATGAAAAGATGTAATGCTGAAATTCATCTCAGATCTAATGTAAATATCAGAAAATTAAATGTTTTCAATGATATACAAGGAAAATAGTGCATGCAAGATTTTTGAATGTATGAAGATGAAAATGAAATGAATGAATGCAAATATGATTATAACACTTATCAAGATGCAAGTTCAGCAAAAACATAGGTTCACCAAAATTGTTATATAGGAAAAGTGGGGTTGATGAGGTTGAGGTAGTGTTTTAGATAGATTTAATCAAACCCTGCTTTCACATATAATCATTCAAGGACATAAATCAAGTTCAGTCACTTCTCTTGCAAGAGGACTTAGCTACAGGTTTGGTGTCACTTTGCAATGATAAGGAAAGTTGGAATATGTTGATAATTTGTTAAACCCTAATCTGATTAAGCCTTAAACCCTAATTATATGAAATCATAAACAAATGGATGAAACATGACAAATGATTGCACAGGAAGGCACTAAATGCATATTAGAAACATACCAGGATTTAGATTCCAGAAAGCAAAAACTTTGGGGACACTAGGGCGAGCGCCCTAGTCCAACAGGCAACTTTTTCTATGGATCTGGAATTGTAAGGTGATGAAGTCTACAACCTGCTTCAAAGTTTCTGACAATGAGAATTTGGAGGACACAGGGATGGGTGCCCTTGTCTAGAAAGGAATATTCTTCATTGTTTTCTTTAGATCCTAAATCGGTATCCTCTTCTTTGATCTCCTGCAACTCCTTTCCGCAAGATTCTGTGCCTGTAACTTGCAATCACAAGAGAGGAGTTGGGGTTGTGGTGTTTAGGAGCTTGCCTCGATCAATCCCCGAAATGGAATTCAAGCCTTCCAACACCATTGTTAGATAGAGTGTGTGTCCTTGGTGGACAGAGGCAAAAGAAAATGATAAGATAGATTGAATAAAACACAATAAGATATTACCATAGTAGGTGTAAACCCTCACGGAGATGAAGTGCCTTCAAATCATGAGGAAATGAGTTGATGGAGCCAAATATGCAACAAACACAACACAATATTGCTCTGCAACACAATGAATTCCTTGAATGCTATTTGCTTGATAATCATAAGTTCGTCTTAATCAACCAAGAGTAAAATGAAGTCCTAAACATGTTTATATATGCATTCTTGCTAACATTTGTAATTCAAATTGAAAAGGTCGACAAAGGGAAACCTTTTAATAGTCACTTTGTTGACAATTTAAACTTGGGTCCTAGCAAAATAGGTCTGGACTAGGGCACGAGTGCTCAAGTCTAGAGGCCTATTTTTGGTCTAGATTAAGCATCAAGATAGGCCCTTAAGCCCCATTTGTCATGGGTTTCAGGGAATTTTGCTCCGAGATAAGTTTTACACATGCATGATTAAACTAAGGGGACCTAGGAGCTAAACTTAGGAGGTAAAAGTCCTAGGGGGACATTTTACGACATAATAGAAATGAAGGACGTTAATCCTATGAGAGATATCTTATTCTTATCTTGTACTAATCATTATGTAATACTCCTATTGATATGTATTCTTTTACTCACTTTGTTTACATGAATTATGCACTTGTCAGTCAATGCTTATAAGTTGATAGATTATTTTTTCACCTAGTTCCTTCTTGCAAGATGACCTCAGTCAGCTAGAGCCTTCATGAAGGGTCGGGCTTCTCCTATAGGAGTAAGGCCAGGGAAGATTTTAGCTTTGTGGTTGGATGGTTAATCCCTTGATGATAATCTCTCTCTATCTTAACAAGATGGATGATATTGTATTATGAGATGCTCTTGAATTATGTTGATGTGTTCCTGAGGACTTCAGGACTAAATCCTATTGTACTTATGTAATCAAGTTTTCCTTGATGGATTGTATCTCAATCTTCATGGAAATATTTTTGTAATGTGTTGATTAATATATTTGCATTAATGAGTTTTGAATTATAATTTGTATGTCTTGTGTTAAATTAGAAAGTTTCTTCCTGTGCAGTTGATTTTTAAATTTATGGGTTATTCTTCTTTCTCTAAGGATGTGAGTCCTTACATCTTCATCCATGTGTTTCAATCACAACCTTCCACCAATAGCCTATCCTACAAGCTAACAACTCATAGCCATCCAATCTCATGAGATAATACCAAGCCTTCAAACCTAAGATTTAATACCAACCTTTCATCCATTTTCAAAAAATCTATAAAGAGCCTCATTGCAAGGACACTCATAACATTATTGGAAGTGAAGGCACATGCTGCCAAATTAAGAAGTCTTCTAAAAAGAGCAATCAAAAATTCCAACACAACTTACTCTCAAATCCATCTTGAGCACATCCAAAGCATCAAAGAGTTTGTATGGGTGAGATATTTTCTTATTTCTTCCACTGTTCTATGCTTCTTTGGCTCAATTGGAGGTAGTTACTAGGTTTAGAGTAGGATTTGTGTTTCTTATGCTTTTCTCCTTATCTCCCTCTAGATTTTTCCATGCTACAAGCCCTACTTGTGTCATTGTTTTAAGTTAAGTCATTTCTTTTAATAAAGTACATGTTACATGCTCTTGGGTATTTCACAAATGCAAAAGGTAAAGTCTCTCCAACCATGTACCATCACATCTCCCAACTATTAACTCATCCAATGACCCATGTGTGATACACCATTATAGCTTAAGAACATTTCATTAGGCATCTCATCTTCACATTTTTTACTCCTACAACTCCTCTGCATTATCCTAAGGATTCTACAACGCCAGAGTAGCCATGGTGAGATCAATCTAGTATATTAATTTGTAATTTGCAAAGTGGTAGGGCTGATAATTCATGACCACTAATCAAACAATGCCCAAATAACTAGTTTCACCTACCAATGCTACTAAAGTGTAGTACTAGGCTATGAAATGCAAAGAACAAGCTATCTAGAGGCCACACAATCTACTCCAACCATAAACAAGATCAATCAATGTGTTGATCTTGCCAAGATCTCTTCTCTCCACTAGATTCAAATTTTAAATTTAATTTTGGGAAAAAACAATTTGTGGGTTGGGTAGAATAGTTATAAATATTGGCCTACGTGCCTAAATAGTCAATCAACACCCTTGTAGCTAATCTTTTGGCCTAATTCCTAAGTGAAGTATGCTTCCTCTTTTCTATTATATAGGGGAGCTTCTATGTATGTTTCCAAAGTGTATGCATTCAAACTTGTCATGATTCACAAACTTAGTAGAAAGCAACTATTCCAAGTGAATTTTGACTTGTCTTTGATCATTGTTGCTAATTTCATATATGTTTGTATTTTTTTATTATTGTATTGTGAGTTGCTAAGATCTGATTTGATAGATAAGATAATTGATCTTGTTGGGACCAAAATCCATAGGTCCAAAACCTTAGAGATTTTCTCAATCTTCTAGGTCAGGGATGTCGTCAAGGAGATGGGAAAGGGGCTCATCAATAGGTTGAGGATGATTCAAAGCCAACTACTAGGAATGGGTAATCTCATCTTCACTTTTGGTTCAGCTAAACCAAGGACGATATTCCTTTAGGTATCCCTGAACAGGGATTGGAAACAACACAAAATACACCTAGAATTCATTACATTGTAGTAATACCCAAATGCAATTTTAATCCCAAAATTGTCACTAGATTAAAATAATCTTGCTGTTGAAACCTCTTCAAAAGTTTATTATACATCTTGCACATGCACCCATAAATAACACCATTTATATTCCCATAAGATGCATGCATTCAACATTCTTTACACAGTGGCAAGATGCACACATGCATGACATGATTCTCAAAAGATTGAAATAGTTTTGGATTACTTCATATTTGTCCCTGGTCATTACACAGAATCATGAGCAGCATGTAGAAACTAATCCAACCCTACTCCTTCAACTAATAGGACAGGAGTTTGATTAAAAGAGAGTGTTTGATCCTTCATCAATATGGATTGGTGCCTACTCCATTGGGCAACTGAGTCCTAAGCAGTAAAGGGGAAGGAGATACATAAAACACCCAACAACAGAAATATGAAGTGTATTCACACACAAATCTAAAATATATAAACATATGATGGACATACTTAATAATCCCAACATGAACTATAATAACCCACATGTAACAAAAGAAAACCAATACAAAGATTTTGTATTGCATTAAAATGTTCTCATATATTCATCTAACTCTATTACATTCATGCCAACAAGTGTGGCAAGAGGAAATAATGAAACTGTGATTTCAACATTCCCCTGAATCATTACAATAATCCATGGAGACATACCACTACATGAAGTTATATGTTTAAGCCCTTTCTTATGGACTATTGGATGTATTCCCTCATTCACTACCCAGATGTTATGCTTTGCTTGATCCCTGAAAACTACCTTAGGTGATTCAAGACTAGATAATTGGTTTAGCAACCAACCTGTAATACATCTTTCAAACAAGTATATATAGAATTAAGATTCACAGTAGTAGCCTAGACATAGATTTGGAGTGGTCAACACATTTGCAAGGTGACCATGTTTCTTGCATCACAATCACATGGGTTGTGTCAGAAAAAATATATGGATTTCAAGTGTTCACCCATGCCTTGGTACAAAAGTTTATTAATGATGAGGGTACAATAGCATTGGGGTGTGAAGAATCCACCTAACAAGCTCTTGAGCTCTAAAATGAGCATTAATGGTGGTCTAGAGGGTCGTTGGAACATCCCATCATGATTTGAACTATGAATCACTAGGAGAGGCAAAATCATCAGGTCCTAACAAATTGGGCCTCCACCAAGGCCCCTTCTTCATAATCAGGAGTAGCTGTAATTCTGACAAGTACCAAGGAGAGGTGAAATACATCAAATTTTGACAGTCAACCATCACTTGAACATCAATCTATTTGAGCACAAGAATAAGAAACTCTCCAATCTATGAAGTCTAAAGAAACACAAAGTGCTAGGGAGCAATCTATCAGACTTCGGTAATCAAGCTTCTACTGAAACATTATCCCCTTTGAGCACTAGAACAAGAATCTCCTCGATCTTCGAAGTCTGAAGGACTTAAACAAATACACGTTAAAAATCAAGGAATGGGAACATGACAAATTACATACCAAAACACCAAAGGGAAACAAGACAACCTGACACTACGAAGCCAAAAGACTAAGGCAAAATGAAAGAAACCAAGGCAGGGCTACGAGGCCGATAAAGATGCCATGCAAGCATAGGAAACCTCGAAAGCCTGAAAATGTGACAAAGATAAAAAACACAAGGAAAAAACTGGAAACCTTTCAGACTTAGAGTTTTATGGGTTTTCACTTGCACTTTGACACACTTAGGAACCCAAATTCAGAATGTATCAAATTGGTTATCAATAATGGGTTGAAAGGGCCAAGGAAAACAGAAGCATAACCATGGGATTTCAGGCACATTTAGGACCAAAAAATCTAGGTCCCAACAAATCTATCCTTTGTTTACTTTATTTTCTTTTAGCATTTCTTTCCCTTCCCCCCAGAGGACAAACAACTTTAAGCTTAGCCATTAGATAGATATGGAGCTATCCCTCTCATCCTAGAGATTATCTTATTGGGAATCACCCTCATTTTTCAACAATAGAAATGTGCTATGAGACTTTCCATGTTGTGTTTCATGTATGGTGCATTGGCCTCTTAAAGCTAGACCTTTATAACCCTCCAACAATAATTTATCATCAATCAAATTGAAATAAACATAGGGGTCACATTCATTGCTAAAAAACCTAAGTTCCAATTCAAAATCATCAAATTTTTGATACGACATCTGATATGACTACTTTAGACCATAATGACCACTTTAACCAACCAACCATGTTTTCCTTCCCCTTTACCATAAAACCATGAGGTTGTTTCATATAAATTTCTTCCTCAAGATCTTTATGCACAAATGTACTTTTAACATCCATTTTCTTTACTTCTAAATCATAAGCAACTACAATAGAAATGGAATCTAATAGAAGTTATTTTTACAATAGGAGATAAATTTTCATCAAAATCAACTCCCTCAACTTGGGAGTACCCTTTTCCACTAGTCTAACCTTATACCTTTCCAATGTGTCATCTACTCTAAATTTCTTCTTAAACACCCACTCGTAATGAATGGACTTCCTTCCCTTTGGTAGCTTAACTAGATCCCAATTCCCACACCTATCTAAGGCCATCATCTCATTGAGATCCCATCCCACATGGCCTCCATCTAAGACTCATGTTACTTCAAAGAAATAACTTCCTTCAAAAATATAGGTTTATCATTAGTACAAGATAAAATAAATACACAATGGAAAATTGGTGGGCTAGATAGAAATCAACTAGTTTCTATTGCCTTTCAAACTTTGTTAAGGGTGTAGTAAGAGGCTCATGTTGTTCTTCTTCTAAACTCTTTGAATTTGAACCTGCTTCCTCTACACCTCTTGTCCAACCTATTATTCTTCTACCCGTGCATCTTCCTACTTATTTATTTTGGTTTCAAAATATATAGTCTTCTTTTCTTTTTCTTTTGGTTGGACCTAATTAGACTTAACTCTAAGTTCCCTTAAAAATCACATCTTTGGAATATATTGTTTTCAAGGTTAGAGGGTTCTAAAGCTTATAACCCTTAAAATTACAACCATAACGAATGAAAATACATGTGTTAGCCTTGAAATCTAAATTAGACCATTTTTCTTTAGGAAAATTAATGAAATCCTCATAACCAAAACTCTAACATGTGTGAAATAGAGGGTTTGTTACCTATCCACACTTCATATGGTGTTGTATTGGTGAAACTAGAACATGGAGATCTATTAATCAAATAATAAATAGTACCTATAGCCTCAACTCAAAACTATTAATCCAACTAAGTAGAATATGGTGTTCATCCTCTCTGTAGTGCTATTTTGTTGTGGTGTGTACAAAGTAATCATCAAATTCTCTAGAACAATATTCCCCTGCATTGTCTAGCCTTAATACTACTATTTTCTGATCCATCTGATTTTCAACAAGGACTTTAAAATCTTTAAACTTGCTAAAAATTCAAACTTATGCCTTAGAAAATAAGTCCAAGTATAATGTGAGTAGTCATCAATAAAGGAAATATAATAATGAGATTTACCAATTGAAACAACATCCACATGAACAAAAACATCATTGTGAAGGTGAAAGGGGTTGGGCTTAATGGCAAGGCCATAAGGTTCTCAAGATGGAGATCCAAGTTCAAATCCCCCAAGTAACACCTATAGTTGGAACTTCAAGATGTGGCTCTTGGACTTCTATGGTGGTTTCTAGTGTGGTTCTATGTGGTGACTCTTGGTCTTCCAGTGGCTCTTAAGTGCATTCATGGCTCTTGGACTTCCGTGGTGGCTCCGTTGGTGGTTTCTAGTATGGTTCTATGTGGTGACTCTTGGTCTTCCAGTGGCTCTTAAGTGGATCCTACACTCTAATGTTGATGGGGAGGAGGTCCCCCTTGTGACCTCCGCTGGAGTGGGCCATCCTAAATATCCTTACATTACCAATCTAAAAAAAAACATCATTGTGAATAACCTCCAACAATGTCTTTGTTATACTGCTACTAGAATTAAACTTTACTATATTTTCCAAACACACTATGGTCACAATAATTAAATTCAATAGAGTAACTAGATAAACCACCCACTATATATTTATTAACTAGAGTCTTAAGCCATTTTTCACCAATGTGGCCCAACCTATGGTGCTACACCATACATGAAACAAGTTTTTAGTTACATAGGCAAAGTTACAATTTGTAGATGCATTAAGTTTAAATAGAGTACCACACTAGAATCTCTTTGCTAGCACTAAATTCTCTTTATACAACTTGTAACTACTCCTATCAAATGTGACATGCACTCTAATAAAATTCATCTTAGAAACTAAAAGTAAATTTCATGATGAACCTAGAATGTGCAACACATCTATGAGAGATTTTACTCGCCCATCATTGAATGCAAGTTTTACCTTCTCTTTATGAACAATCTAATGTAAACTATTATTTCCAAGGAACACCTCACAACTATCATATGATCTATAAAATGGAGTCACTCCCTATGATGATTCATGTGATATGAGGCACCTGAATTAATCAACCATGAGCCATCACTAGCAATGTTAGAAAAAATGAATAAAACATGATTTTTATCATAGAGGATTTTTCATTGAAGGAATATTCAAAAGACTTATTGGGTCTTTATTAATGCTCATTTGCTGTTGGCAGCGGTGGTTGTATGATCAACAGCGGATTTGGTAGTTGTTTCTGTTTATGTTTGTATCTTTGCTTCCTTCAATAAAAAAATAAAAATAAAAATTTAAAAAAATCACTTTATTCTTTCTAGGGGTTTTAAACCATTCTTTTGACTTAAATCTCTCCTTACCCCTTTTTTTAATATAATATATTATAATTTAAGCTATGCTTGTAATATAATATTAATGATTAAAATATAATTTTTTTGAATAATACTAAATATGAATTAAGAGTTTTCCACTACCATTTAAGTACGAATTAGGAGTTTGCCACTAAATAATACTAAATATTTTTTTTTATACGCTTTGAGCAAGCTTTTTCAAATATGAAGCGGTGAGAAATTTTTATAGTCGTGTTCAGCCATATTTATGGGCTTGATTTCCTTTATATTTGTATGTATTTTGTTTCCCTTCCAAAGGGTTTTAATATGGAATGCTTTGAAATAAGAGGGAATTTTTGTGCAAATCGGTGAAACTAAAATCACCAATCTTTGGATGAGAGGGGAATTCAAGAGTTTAAATGAAATGGTTTTCCTACTGTCCTATACCATTTATTTTTGGTATTCTCAATTATAATTTTTTGTTTATAAAAAAAGAAGTGTTTTCTTGTGAAAAAATTGAATATATGTATTTTGATTTAGTAACAAATACATATTATCATACTTTAAATTTGGCTCTATATTATATTAGAGCATATTAAATATTTAAATTATGATAATAATAAAAAAATAGAAATATAGGAATTAAGATTATTAAATTAAATTAATAAGAAACAATAAATAATATACACACTACACATGCATTTAGGTGGGAAAACTATTACTAGTAAAAGACCCCACAAAAATAGCATCTTTATGATAATAACACTTACAAAATAGTCTATTAAAAAATAGACACAACCAAGGGACATTCCTCTTCAAACTTTCGTAGACCTTTAGTGCACATCACTCCAAATCCAAATATATATTACTATCTACACAAAAATAGTGAAGAATCCTCCCTTAAATAGAGGGAGAAAGGATGGTAAAATACCCCAAAGAGTAGTTACCATACCTTTTCAATAACAACCTTGTTTAGACAATTAATAAATTTAGAACTATTTCAAAGTTTTTTAATTTAGTAATAGTTTACAAGGAATATAGAATGCTTTTAAGGCATTTAAATAATAATAATAATAACATTATATAGTATAAGGGTTTGACCCTTAATAACAATTAATAAATTAAGAACTATTTAATAGTTCTTTAATTTAGTAATTGTTTACAAGGAATAGAATTTCTATTCCTTTAAGGCATTTAAATAATAATAAGAACATTATATATTATGAGGGTTTGACCCTTCAATAACAGCTTTGTTTAGACAATAAGTTAAGAACTATTTAATAGTTCTTTAATTTAGTAATTGTTTACAAGGAATATAGAATGCTTTTAAGGCATTTAAATAATAATAAGAACATTGCTTTTGTGTAAAGTAGGGTTCATTCTATGATCCTTCACCTATTCCCATTTATGCATCCTCTCACATATTTGAGTTTATCAAGTATCCATATTATACCTATTATTCTCCTATATCTATACATTCATTCTCCACATTGATACTTGCACCTCCTTATTTGGGTCAATCTTGCGATGCACAAGATTGATCCCACACAACACAGAATTGACCCCAAAATTTAAATTTTCAAATTCATTTTTTGTCAACTTCCACCTATTCCACTAGTTGTTATGAGTCAACTTGGTTTGTGTTTTAAACGATTGATTTTTGTGTCAATATTTAAAGACATCCAATGTGCATTAATTATGTTGTGAGGTGTAACCTCCAGTGGGAGCAAGGTGTAGGATGTAATAGTGTGAAATTATATTCACAAAAACTCCTCATAATCAACATTTGGGTTTTTCCATTCTATACAATGTAGGGTCATCCTCTTGCCCCTATGCTCTATGTTGGCTACTAAGGGATTTGACTACCTTTTGGCTCATGCTGCTTCTCAAAACCTAGTTAAAAGTTTTGATCTTCCCAACTCCCCATAATAGCTTGTTAATGACCACTATGCCAATAACTCTCTTCTTACTCTCTTGGAAGAAGAACATAATATCAAACAAGCTCTTCAATGCCTATATACATTTTTCTTAGCCTCTAGTTCTAGTATAAAATAGCAAAAAATCTAATGTTATAGACAATCCTTTCTACCCCAACTTGATTGGCTCGATTCTTTTGGTTGGAAATGGATCAATCATGGAGAGGTTTTTGGATTCCTTGGCATCCCTTTTGCTTTTCAAGTTTCTTCCCTTCATTGTGGCAAGATTTCATTACATGTGTTGAGAATAAATTAGTTTATTGAATCACCAAACCTCTTTCTCTTGCAAGAAAATTTTAGGTTTGTTCTAAATTTTTAGAAGCAACCCATGTTTATTATTCAAATCCAACGCACGTTTGTGATCAAAGGCATATGGAAGGCTTGGGAAGCTATCAATCCATGGCTTATATGGAAATGGAATGGTTTTTACAATGGACTATCTATTAATCAATGGTCCATTTGCTAGTCTCATGTGATCACTTTCTAGGATAGACCTCTTGCTAGAGTTCCTTGGGTCTATGCCCTAAAGCTTTTTGTAGGAGCATTAAGACTCTCTTAAATCTTTTTTTAAAGACCACTAGTAATTTGTTGTCTTGGTCGTAGACCAAATGAAATTCAAACTCCCTAATCAAGATTTTAAATATTTTTATATTGTTATTGATTTTATCCCTATAGAAATGCTTCACAAAATTAAGAGTAGGTTCAATAAACTCTAGTTGAAATATTGGAAATGGCATCCCAATACCCCATTTTGTAACTATAAACCTCACAAAGGATATTAATGTCTCTCTTTATATTTTCATATTGTGCAAAAACTAAATAACATATGGGCCTTACAGTCCTCAACTAGCTCATGGCAACACAAATTCTAAACTATTTGGACAACCATTATTGAACCAAAGCCTACTCGCTTTTCTTCATGCATTCTTTACGAGGATCTTCCCATTGGATCTAGATTGATCCACCAAGGGGTCATCAATCCTTTATGTTCTTTTTGTGGACACCAGAAGACTATCAAGCATCTTTTCTAGTTTTGCACTAAATCCCAGTCTGCTTAGAATTGGATCTATGGCTTCTTTAATCCTTTCAAACCATATCTTTTTTCTTGGAATATGATTCTTTTGAAGGATTGGCTAAGAACTATTAAATTCACCTAAATATGACATTTTTCTAGAGTGGAAATCTTGTTCAGCATTTAGAAAGATAGAAAGCTAACTCTTTTTCAGGAGCTTCTATTGATATTTGTTTCTCTATATTTACTAATTCAATAATGTGTTCTCATGTAGATACAAGTGCAAGATAATAAATTTGCTCACATATATATGCTTCTTAACCATTGTGGTAATGCACCTTGTACGTTTGCTATAGTCCTACTTGTTTACACAGATATAAATTTTATTGAAAAAGATTTTGAAAATAAAGCCCTAAAATTTATATCAAATGCAAAAATTTAACGATTAAAAACAAGACTATAGCAATAAGTAGATATTACCAAATGTGTAAATGTGGTTGCTCAAGTTTTTACATAACTTCATTGTAAAATTTGCAAGCAGAGATAATTGAAAATGAGAGGTAGGTTTTATAAAGTTTGGTGGGATGGTTCACGGGTAGTTGAATGGATTTTTGGTTAAGTGAACGATAAAAGGTAGTTAGGGATTTCAAGATTTTTAATTTATTTTTTATTTTTACAAATAGATTTGAGGGTAAGGTTTTTTGTAAATAATAAATTAAATATTAATTTTAATTTATTATTCACGGGAGGGTGAAAAGTTAAAATATTTAATTAATTAATTAAAATTAATTAAACCTTAGGATTAAGGGTGGAAAATAATAAATTAAATTTATTAATTTTAATTTATTATTTATGGAAGGGATAAATGAAAATTTAATTAGTTAATTAAAATTAATTAAATTTTATACGAAGGGAGGACTTAGGAAATTGATCATAGGTCATTTTTTTATGTCTACATTTTGCCCCTCTTTGAGACGATGTTGCGAAGCAATGTCATTTCAAAGAAGATTAAAACATAGGTTTTGGATTCGGGTTGGATTAGATAAGGTTGGATAGGATGGGGCTCATAAAAATGAAGGATTGGATAGATGATGCCCCTCAAGAGGAGATGTAGGGATGAAGGAGCTGGATAGACTCTTGAAAAAGGAAAGGAAAGGAAGGAGGTGGAGTTATGCCAATTAAAATTTGAGCAACCTGATGTTTGATATAGCACTTGACGTTATGCACCAAGGTATAAGGACCAAGGTGACAATGTGTCTTGTGCACCCAGTGTAATACAACCTTGTCTAATGTATGAGGAAGTAAACTTAGAGCATTAAAGTCCTAATGCACAAAAGGTATGATATGACCTTAGATGCAAAGGATAATGCAAAAATCTATTCCAACATACACAAGATATGAATATTAGCTGGAATGATATGGATGTGAGTCAAATGCAAGATGAAATGATGACACACAAAAGCAAGAAAGCAAGCATGCACAAATGATTCAAAAAAAAACAAGGTATTGCCCCTGTCAAGCTGAAAATGGATGATCGATTGGATTGATTGATGCTGATAATGATTGATGATTGATTGATAGCATTGTTGATGTGGGAACAATTTATCCCGAGAACAATGCAAGGATTGTGTTGTTGATATGGGAACGAGATATCTTGAAAACAACACTAGGATTGGGAACAATATATCCCATTGATGATGATGATGATGTGATCGATCGATCGATCAAGTTCACAACAAGGCTAGGAACAAGACCATTGATGTGATTGGATAATTTAGCTAGATTGATTGACTTGATTGGTATGGATGAAGGATATTTGCATTTGGATCATTGTTGCTTGGAATGATTTGATTGATTGAGTTGATTTTGATGAAAGTGATGATGACTTATGAATTGAGTGAGTTGGATTGATGATTTGATTGACTTGATTAATTGAGTTTTGAAGTGATGAATTGATTGATTTGATGGAATTGACTGATTTAAATTTTTATTGTTTGGGTTTTTGTTGGATATTTGATTTTTTTGGATTTTTGGGAATATTTTGATGTTTAGCATTGGATTGTGTGTGGATAGGATGGTGGTGTCCAAATGATAAGTAATTACAAGGGAGCACCAAGTCAAGAAACAAGGATGGGAAAGTTGGGTAATTTACACTAATGATGGAAGAGATAATGAATGAAAGGGAATCAATGATAGATGGATGGGTGAAGGGAGTAGTGATAAGAAATGGATAGGGAATGTGTAGGAATGATGGGTGGATAAAAAGGATGGATGATAGGATTAAAGGTAGGAGTATGGATGGATACAAGGATTGGCGATAGAAGGATACTGGATGGGATATATAGGATAGATGGATAGAGGGAGCTTAGGATGTGATCTCCAAGGACTACATCGCATAGGAATAACCTGCCCCCACTCTAGATATAATGCCTTAGGATTTGGGGATGATGGAGATAATGCTTGGAAAGAATGAATGGAGTTAATAGTAGATGGATGTATGGAGGATATTCTTAGACGTGTTGTAAGGAAAGCACAGGTGCAGAAGACAGCTTCCCTAATGTTAATTCCAAGGGGACGATGCAGACAAGTCACTTTTAAAAACTAAATAACACAGATAAGTACATGAGAGAAACCAAATAGACAATATTCAGAACATAGACACACAGTATTACGTGGGAAAACCCTTACGGGTAAAAAACCCACCACCACAAGAAAACAATCTTTATTACAGTAAGATATACAGTTACAATAAAGAACTCAACTTCTTGCTCTGGTTTTGATTCTCGACTCCCTACCAACAGTTCGCTCACTGTATATTTACAGAATGAACCTTTCTTCAAGTCTCATCATCATAATACCAACGACACCTGTAGACTTATCATTCTATTTCCAGTCTACAAGAACAAAAGTCGTTACACACTTCTGCTCTAACTGATAGAACAAATTCCTTATACGTCGCTGCCATCTAACCATCGCAACGGTTCACATTTCAGTGAGGCGTTTAGTCCCACATGTACCAAGTCGCAAAGGACTTTGCAGTTTATAAATGCCAACGAACCAAAGGCTATTGTCGGCAATTTTGTTGCCGACAATACCAAGCCTCCAAGCCTCCAAGTCCATCGGCATAACAACTACCATCGGCCCACAGACTTCACCCTCCATCAATGAGCATAGTCTCCCCGATCACCAATGGTACCATCGGAATAACTTTCACTATCGGCACAAGAATTAGCTCCCGCTCCGACAGTGCTCTGTCTCACCGATACCTCCATCGGAATGACCGCAGTACATCGGCCCAACACCTTTAGGCTATGCCGACGGGTATTCTCTTGCCGATAGACATACGCCATCGGAGTGACTACTCCTGTTGGAGTAACTCTACAGAGTTTGGCCGATAGGCCTTGTCTCGCCGACGACCAACCCATAACCTTCGTCAGAGTGACTACTCCTGTCGGAGTAACTCCACAAAGTTTGGCCGATAGGCCTTGTCTTGCCGACGACCAACCCGTAACCTTCGTCGGAGTGACTACTCCTGTCGGAGTAACTCCACAAAGTTTGGCCGATAGGCCTTGTCTTGCCGACGACCAACCCGTAACCTTCGTCGGAGTGACTACTCCTGTCGGAGTAACTCCACAAAGTTTGGCCGGTAGGCCTTGTCTTGCCGACGGTTGAATGCTTCCATCGGGGTGACACTCAGCATCGGACAAACCTTCGATGCTTATTCCGACGGCCCTTGTCTCACCGATGCCAATGGTCTTCAACACGGTCCTGCCGATAGCACTTCGTCACAGCGATGCCAACATCGCATGTCCTCGAACCAACGAACCAAGGAACAGTTGATCCTGCCGAATGAACTCCAGAACGGTTCAACAAAGAGGTTCAAACAGTAATAAAGGTTCGACGAAGAGGTTCAAGCAGTAATTTGAGACACAAGTTCTCTTCACGTGTATGTGAGGAATTTGTAGTATGACAATAGGTGTCAAAAGCATTTTTCAACATTTTGCCCCTACACTCGTCAAGATCAAAAGGAGGGAAAATGGATGGTGCAATGAGGAAGGTATGATAGATATGATAGGTAAGGATGGCAAGATAGGATGGAAAATGATAGGATAGGATATGAGATGAGATAGATATGATAGGATGGATGTGATGGGATAGATAAATGGGATAGATGCAACAACATGCCCCCAAGTGTAAAGCACATAGATAATCACCTACAAATAATGCCTGTTTGCTAGGTTTTCATCATGGTACTTATCCAAGGTGCTTTTTTACCAAGTTTTCACCATTGGACGAAGGATTTATCTTTACTATTTTAATTTTTTTTTTACTGTGGTAGGGGATAGTTGGAGGGAATATGTAAGGACTCAAGATTTTGTTTCCATAGAAAGGTGTTAATGTCCTATGATGGATAGAAGTCACGCATAGACCATGTCAAGTGGTATTATGCTCATGGATGTTGGTAGAGGATTGCATGAGAGGGAAACTAAGGAGATAGTATATGGTGGATGGATGGATAGTGGATTATGATGTGAGTGAGGATGGAAGGATAGTTGATTAATATGGAGATAAAGAGATAGATAGAAGGACTTATGTAAAAGCATGGACCATAGGGATATGATGGAAGAGATAAGTGGGAGAATAGATAGAAAATGGGGAGATGGAGATATGTGGGAATGTTGTGGAATGGAAGGGAACCAAGACCAATGGCTGCACACACCGACTTGGATTTTGAGGCTTTTTATTGGAAGGGGGATTTGGGAGTAATGGAGATGTTCTCTTAGGGGTTTGCCAATTTAGGTCTTTAGGGACCCAAATGGACTTATGAATTTTAAGATTTTGTGATGGGGAGTGGGATGTTTGGGATTTTAGGATTGTGGATGCTCCATTTGAATTAGGTACTTTTTGCTTTTATCTTTTTGAGCTGTGGACTTGGGTAGCCTTTTTGAGTTTTGATTTTTCTTTGATTCTTTGCATTGGTGCCATGTGGCATGAGGATTATTAGGATTCTTTTCTTCATGGGTGGAGGCATCCAAATTTTTACTTTTGAATCCCATGGGGGTGTTTGTGATAGCTTCATATTTAGTCGACATGTACATTTGTTGATCATGATTAGGAAATGTAGGGGACGTATACGAATAGGATGTATGGATAGAGGGATTAATGCACTTGTGGCTAAAGTGATAAGGGGATTTGAGAATAGGAATATCAAGATTTGGAAGGAGTGGAGGTAAAGTGGATGGAGGGATGTTAGGAGTTGGAAGAAGTGGAGGTAAATTGGATGGAGGGAGATGGATGGTCACATGCTCTTTGGGTTTGTAGGATGATGGTGGGGGGATGACAACATATGTTTTATGGGTGCGATGAGGTGCACCTAGCTTGGGCTTGGATGGAGTGGATTTAGGAGGTGAGAATGTGGTACCAACATATTTGGATTGACTTCCTTGAGATACATAACCAATACCATACGATTTTGGAGATACTTTGACATAGATGGGTTTCAATGTACCTTGCTCATGAAGGCCTAAGCCTTTACCTTGATAATTCATTTTTTGGAACATACGATGTGCAATGGGATGCTTATGTTTTAGGACATAAGATACAAATCCCTTATCGGATGAAGGAGGTGAGGTGGCAGACAATGGTTGTTGCTCTCCTAGGGAAGAACATTCATGAAAGAAGGTAGTGAGACTAATAGGATATGATGGTGGATTTGAAATGGGATCAATATGAGATGGTGAAGGAGTAATATGATCTTGATTATGCTCATTATGATCATTAAGATCTAATGTATTTGTTTAATCATCTATGTGCTTGTGGGGATCAAGTGTCTCATCAAGGGAACTGGAGGTTGTGGGATGATAGATAGGAATGGTGGAGGTTTCTTGATCATGGATAGTATTGGGGCCATGAGTGGAAGGAGTGACAAGCTCTTGATCATAGACAATATATTGATCATAGCAAAAATATAGGTTATGAATAGGTTGACTAGAAAGGCTTTGATCTTGAAGTGGTAAGGAGCAAGATTGATCATGCTTTGGAGTTGACACTTGACATGGTGGGGAATGAATCGGGCTTATGGTAGGTGGATCTTCAAGAATACTTGAAGGTTTTTGGATAGCTTTTGGACTACAAGATGGGATAGGAAAAATAGGCATGACATTGGAAGGTTCTTGGATAGTTTCAAGGATAAGGATTTGATGGCATGAGGGTGGTGGTTGATTCCTTGCTAGTATCCAATGGATCACATCCTTCATTAGTATATGGGTGGATGTACAATATAATGGATGGATAATGAGGGTAGAAGGTGTAGGCTTAGAATGCAATGGAGGGATAATGGGATTAGGTGTGATAGGAGTGGGATTAGGATTGGATGGACGGACAAGAGGATTGGATTTAATAGGATTGGGATTTGGGTTAGGTGGGGGGATGATAGGATTGGTTGTGATAGGATCAAGACTTGGATTGGGCTTAGGTTGATGGATCATAGGATTGGGCTTAGGTGGAAGAGTTGATGGTTTAGACTTTAAGTGTGTTGGGGATTGGCTTAATGGATTAGGATTTGGAAGGTTGGAAGGATTATATGATGGAGGTTCCATAGGGATGGATGGATGAGGAGGACTAGTGGATGGATTGGTGTATGATTCCAACTTGAGGTGGTATCTCTGTTGTTAAGGGTATCATTAAGGTGGCTTAAGGATTCTTGATCTTGGTGTGAGGAGTGACCAGTACTAGCATGCTCATGATGTGGAATATTTTGAGATGGATATTGAGAAATATTCATGAGATTGGTTGATGGAGGGACTAGGTTGGTATGATGATGGGGGTGACTCACAGAATTTAGATGGAATTTGTTGATGTTGTATGTATGATGGTGGTGAAGGTAACAAAGGAATTGATGAATTAGAAGGTTGGGGGACCAATGGATTAGGATTGAGATTAGATGGAATTTGTTGTTGTTGTTATTTTTAGGGTAAGATTTGTTGTTGTTGAAGGAGGGCTTGTTTATGTTGGATTCGTTGTTGAAGATATGAGGTTAGGGGATTTAGCATGTGTGAAGATGAAGCATGGGTAGGAATTTGAACTTGTGAAGTTTGAGGTAAAATTATTGTTGAACAGGTTTGGGGTAGGCATTTGATTGGGCAATATTCAAAAGGATTTGGGTCAGCATAAATGGTAACCTCTTGGTCATTAAATGGAAATTTGATGCATCTATTATCAATGGAAGGAACAACCCTCATGGCCTGAATCCATGGGTGTCCTAGGAGTATATTATATGGGAGATTGAGGTCTAGGACTTGACAAGTGATTTCCACTAAGGCTAGACCTATTTTGATGGGCAATCGAATAGTACCATCATTTCTCCTTTTAGTTTCATCATAAGCTTTAATAGTGATGGAATGGTATTTTTCAATATCCGTAGTGGAATATCCCAATTGTTCCATTTGTTTAAAACACCTAAGAGTGCACAAGTTTATCCCTGAGTCACAATCTATTAGGACCCTTATGACTAAACACCTTTTGATCATAACTTATATGTAAAGGGGTTCATTATGGGAGAAAGGTTTGTTTAAAGTTGATGGGGATGGCATATGGGATGGTGATGTTGAGGTTGATAAGCTATAAGTATCAAAGTATGGTTCATGAGTATCAAAATATGCGTCATGATCTACAAGATTCTCATCATCATTAGGAGCAAATTTTGGACCACCTAGGATTGTGATTTTGGGTTTTGGATTTGATCTAGATTTGTTGATAATCACAACCATTTGGACGAATGAAGATTGGACTTGGTTCAAGGATGAAAATATGAGTAAGATGATGATAAATGAATTAGGTGGGAAATAGATGGATTGAATGATTTGATCGATTGAAAGAGCTTCTTAGGATTCAAAGTGATAAGGTTCCATTTGAGATGTGACATGGAAGGATGATAGGTTCCCAATTCTGAAGGCCAAGTTAATGATATAAGGGTCAAGTTGTAGTGGTGATTAGAAAACACAACAAATAGTTTGCATACAAATCTTTGGCTGATTTGACTCATTGATTTTAGGGAAATGTGGTATTTTGCAAGTTTTCTTCCACAAAACTCGCTTGGCCTTGGTTCACAAACAATTCAGACAAGCACAACCTATGTTAGGAAAAGATACTACCTACTAGATCCCCACTTGGATTTCTCTAGCCACTTAAACAAGGTAGACAACTAGAGACTTGGTGGCACTGGCTCCCTCTTACACGGCACACACTTCTCGAGCACACCAAGTTCTTGGGGATTATGGTAAAAATTCACGTCACAAGGTTTTCTCTGAGAGTAAACATTAGCATTAAAAATAAGTGTTATTTACCCTGCAACAATAAAAGATTAACATTAATATCAAATGTGAATGATAAAATAAAAAGAGAAAATTACCCAGTGTGACTTTTATTGCTTTCAGAGGATATCTAAGGACTACGCCAATAGGAGAAAACAATGAGTTTATAAATTTATAGCATGAGATAATTTTCTAGGCACTATAATGCTCACATGTTAAAGAAATAAAATGAATATTATTTACCGTGTGAGATCATTTTTTCAATATTATAATGCACACATGTAAAAGGAATTAGCGTATATTTTTTATGGCATGAAAGCACTACAATTTTTTTAAAGCACTATAATGCTTCACATATAAAAATGTAAAAAAAATAACATGAAAAAAACAAATTTTTCCAGCACATATAAAAATGTAAAAAAATAGTGTGAAAAAAAAATTCACACATAAATTTAATTGAACAAAATGCCAATAAGGGCGTGGTTCGGTCGTTAAGTCACTCGGTTGTAGTGGCGGCCACCAGAGTTCAACCCCCCGCTAGGCCAACGAGCTCACGGGTTTGAAGTGTTCTTGTTAGGGAATGAGGTCCCCTGTGTTGTGGTCACCAGTTCATTGCTCCAGGCAAAAGCATTCGCGTGGAGCTAGAGGGCGTGTCGCACCAGCGTCGTCGATCATGTTAAAAAGTTTACCAGGCGCATTATCTTTTAAAAAAAAAAAATATTGAAATTTTTTTTTAAAATAAACCCCTAAAATTTACATCAAATGCGACAATTAACGATTAAAAACAAGACTATTGCAATAAGTAGATATTACCAAATGTGTAAATGTGGTTGCTCGAGTTTTTATAAGTAAACGGTAAAAGGTAGGTAGTTAGGATTTCAAAATTTTTAATTTATTTTTTATTTTTACATATATATTTGAGGGTAAGGTTTGTTGTAAATAATAAATTAAATATTACTTTTAATTTATTATTCATGGGAGGGTGAAAATTTAAAATATTTAATTAATTAATTAAAATTAATTAAACCTTAGAATTAAGGGTGGTAAATAATAAATTAAATTTATTAATTTTAATTTATTATTTATGGAAGGATAAATGAAAATTTAACTAATTAATTAAAATTAATTAAATTTTATGGAGGACTTAGGAAATTGATCATAGGTCAATTTTTGATGTCTACACTACTAAATCCCTCTAACAGGGTTAGTTTGCTTCTCGAGTATATCAGCATGGATGCAATCATAATGCTTGCAAATATAATTCTCATTATTACCATGGTTCCCAACCCCATCAACATGGATTTGGGATCACTGTGCTCATGGTTGATCTCAACAAACTCGTCTACCTTCTATTTCCTTACAACCTCATGATAGGAGTGCTCGTGATTGGCCAAATAGCGACAAAGTCCCTTGTTTGACTTTGGCCATTTCTCCCACCAAGAATGGAACTCAACCACCAAATGAAAAGAAAGATAATGATAAAAAACCCATTACAAATTGGGAGCTAATTCCTAATAGATAGGACCTTCCCAATGGTTGGAGCAAGCCTAATGAGTGTGATTTGTCTCTACCCTCTACTAGATTTATAGCTCTTACTTCCTGGTGATTTAATCATTCATTTATATTAATCTTGTTTTGATGCTTTTGCTTAAGGATTTGTCTTTCCTAGACTTTAGGGTTTGATGTCATTCCATCCATCATTTTTAAATATAATATAAAAATATTTTTTTCTACAAGAAATATATGACACTTTTTTAAAAAAAACTTTTGATAACTAAGAAATAGAATTATTAATAATGAATTATTACTTTTTAAAAAGAAGTAAATTTTTGTTTTGAATCAAAAGTAAATATAAATATAGAATATTTATTACTCTTTTCAAAAAAAAATGTATTATCAAAAATACAAAGTAGTGAAATATTTTTGGAACAAAGTAAGAAATTTTTTTTTTTTTTTAAGTACTATTAAAAATAAAAATGTATTATCAAAAATACAAAGTAGTGAAATATTTTTGGAACAAAGTAAGAAAAATAAAAAATAAAAATAAAAAAATACTATTAAAAATAATGATTAAATATTTTAGAACAAAGAAGGAAAAATTAAAATCAAAATCAAAAGGCACTAGTAAAAACAATAAATAAAGGCAATTAAATATTTTGGAACAAAATTTTATTAAAATTACTTCATTTGAATCATGTTCATGGTTTTATTCATTTAAACATAGTGAATAAAATTAAAATAGCTACCTATGTAGCTCAATATGTAGTAAATAATTTTTTCTTATTTTTTTTAAACTCTTAAAACAAAAGACCCATTGTGTCTAGTTTATGTTGATGATTTAGTATTTGAAATAAAAGATAATTGGATTGTATAAATTATGTATAACTATATATAGTAAGTGTTATTTGTTTTGTAGAGTAACAATAACCCTAGTTGGTGTAATGTTTTTTGTAATAATTTCTATCTATCTAATAGAAGATAAGACAATGAGCATATCCAAAGGACAAGAAGGCATTACCAAATGTCATGGGTTCGTAAACTTGCAATAAACATTCAAAAATTAAAGAAAATGATAAAGGGTCTTAGCTCTAAAACCAATGATATGGAATAACTATTGATGATGCTATCAATTGATTTTCCACCTCCAAAAACTAATAGCTTCAACATGATAACTATCTCAGAATTAGAATAGGCACAAAGACCATGCAACTCAATCACAAGCACCACAGATTTGATCCTACCTATCATAGATTTAAACTCAAGCATTGATATGAACTAGAAAAATATATATTGTTGGAACCTATTTGACCTTATCTATAACCTTATGTATAATATCTTAAGTTCTTGTAAAGATGGCTTATGTCTATGAACACCTTTGGGGAATCTATCAAATTTCTAGGATGAAGTTATCTTTGATAAGGTTTCTTATTGGACCAAATTTACGATTTAGACTAAAGACTCAAGCATAACATTCACCAACATACAAGTGACCTATATACAAATGAGATTTTTTTTCCTTAAAAATACAAAATTTAATGATTTCTCTTTGATCAAGAATATAAATTAATTATACAAATGAATATCTTTACATTTATTATTATTTTATAATAATTTCTTATTCTCTAAATTAGTGCAATATGTTTTCATTTCCCATGGCAAGGTAATCAACAAATGAAAACAAGATCCTACCACTAATTGTGCAATTCAATGCTAATAATATTCATCATGTGCACTTCATTGCCAATAGTAATCATATAGATAGATCCAAAATATAATAGAGTTGACTCCATGAAAAATAACATACCAAGACATCTATACTACTTTCTTTTTTCATTAGAAAGTAATAATTGGAGAGAAGGTTGTAATTCAAAATACACTGATTGAAATAAAATATGAAGGATAAATGCACTTTATTTATGTATACACTAAACATTAGCAAGGAAAATGCTAAGAATAACAAATCACTATTATGGACAATTAAAATTTAACCAACATCAAAGAGAAATAGAAACCATGAAATGGAATAAAAAAAATATTTTGAGTGATTGAATTGGGTACAGGCAATAAGATAGCATGCCCATATATGATAAAAATACTGAAAAACCCTAACAATAGTTAAACTTTTGTTTTTGGAAAGGGTAGGTGGCAAGACCTAGAGATTACAAGAGTTAAATTTTAAAATTGTATTGCACTAATAGATATATATGTGCATGCAAAGCAAGAATGTCTAATAAAGGACAAATCCAAATTTATTGATTATAAAGCATATGAAAATTATTTTCTGCATTACCATTTAGTTGTTGCCTATGGCTCCCATGTATTAAATCTTTGAAAATAAAAATAATTGTGAAGGCAAACAAGAGTATGAGTAGTGGATAGTTCTCTTCTACAAACAATTCAAAAGTTTAATACTAGTGAATTTAAATAAAAATTTAATATTATTGATAACATGCCAGAGAGAGAACAATTTGATCAAGTGCAATAATTTGGGAGTCAAAATTCTAGCTATGATTGTGCATAGTTTGTTGTTGTTCTTAACAATCTTGTTGACATAAAAAAAGGATTCCATTATATCATAAGTGCTCTTGGTGGTAAATTGTTTTCTTTAAAATTTCAATTTATCATATTTATGCTTTCAAGTTATATACATAATAGTTCATGCACATTTGAACTTTTGTGGTGAGGAAAATTTGAACTTGGTTCGTGTGTTGTTTCATCCATTTACCATTACACTACATTTTTTACCAATCAGGGAAATAAACACCTTTTATATTTGTTATTTATTTCGACCTTTGTCAAGACCATTATGGGATGTGCTTTCCTAGATGCAATGGCCATCCCTTGTGGGGCTAGGAAATTGCTAATGCTACATCAACTTAGCTCACCATTGTAAGTCTTATCAAGCCATTTAGTTTAGCAACTAACTTACTTATTAAAAGAGAGGCTTACTAGTCTAAGCACATAACCTATTGATTGAAAAAAGAGGTTGATTGTTCAAGCACATAAATGATAGTTCAATTATTTCATTGGTTGTTTATCATTTCAACAATTGAAATTTCTTTGCTTTTCAAAAATTAATTCACTATTTAAGTTCAAAATTTAATACTTGACACCCCATAAGAATAAAATTGCAACATTAAAGTTTTCACATATATAAAGATTGTATAGTTCTAAATCGTGTAGTAGGAGGTTCAATATTATTGAATATATATTATAGAAGAGTAGGTAAAGGCTCCACAAAAACCCCTATAAATCTTAGGCCATAAATAATAGTGTTTACCAAAAATTCTAGTCTCTACATATCTTTGAAATCTATGAAGAAAAAAAACTTCAAAAAACCAAATTATTTGTGAATCTAACTAGCTATAAGGAAAAATGAGGAGTTCAACACTAATATGTTATGGTATGTAAGTGTTGTGCACAAGTTTACTACATGTGCAACAGGTTTGTATAGTGGTTAGTCACTTGGGAGAATGGGCAAAAAATTAATAATTTTTTGAACTACTATTCACCCAAGCCTACAATAATTCCATTAGTTGCACTAATTGTTAGACACAAATATTGTCATCAAACAATGTTCAACAAACATGTAGAAGTCTTCAAGCTTTTGGCACAATCAGCTTCAATTTTTCATCATCTAACAATGAAACAATAAAGTATTCAAACCAAAATGATTGCACCCTAGGTTATACAATACACATACTAGAGATAGATATGCACCTCAAACATGTGAGATCTCTCAGAGACAATTTTGGCTAGATAAAATAAACAAATGAAATAATGTATTCCCTTGGAGGGCTTGAAACCCCACCTAAATCATTCCTTACTCAAAAAGGACCTAGAGGGAAATCTAGAGAGCATGCGAAACATTATGTAGGATCTCATAAGAAAAAATAACATGAATAAAGAATTGCATGAAACTTGAACATATCCTAGAAGGCCAATAGGATTTCAAATTTTTTCGACCTTATGGAACTTAAACATATCTTAGGAGGCCAATAGGATTTCAAATTTTTTGACCACATGGAACTTAAACATATCTTAGAATGCCAATAGGATTTAAATTTTTGTTGACCTCATGGAACTTGAACATGTCTTAAGAGGCCAATAGGATTTCATCATTTTTTACTGATTTCTTTTTTTTGTTTGAATGAAAATATTAAGATTTGCATTTTTATACTCCAATCTAGACCTAAATATTACAAATAAATTAAATAAAATTCTTACAAAGTTTGAGTAGTACTCACCATGTCACAAATTGCAAATATTTTGAATTAGAATATAAGATTTACACTTTTATACTCCAAATTTAGACCTTAGTATTACAAACACATGAAATACAATTGTTAAATATTTTATTCTAGTACTAACTATTTCACTAATTGCAAATCTGCCTTATGACTCTATGAGTTTTTCCTTTAATTGTGTTAGTGTGAGAGGGAGTGTAGACTAAAGATCTATGTTATGCTCTTCAGAGTTATAGTTTATATCTTGGTATAAAGGTGTAAGAGGAAGGTTAGAATCAATGTGGTGGATTATAGTGAAGTGTAGTGGAATACCAAACATATGAATCAAAATACTTACACATAACCATTCATTACATTCATATAATAGCTTGTATAAATCATCATATACTCATTATATATACTTGTGGTACATTAATATTAGTACTCTATTACATATTCATCTCTTATTCATATCCTTCTTATATATAACATCTCTCTCCTTATCTCTTACTCTTTCTTTATGACTACTCTACTACTTTGTCTATTATCTTACATTCTATGTTCTCTCCTCTTTATTCTATCTTTCACCTTGTGGTGTCTATATACATATTGTTACATATAGGGACATATCCCTCATCCTTATTGTAACTCTTAGGTTCTATCATAGGTAAATTTCATGTGTGTCGCATGTGACTTGTGGTGAGTCTAGCCTTGCTAATCTTGCTCTTTGTGTTGTGCAGCTCTATTCTACCAACGTCATCCCTCAGTGAAACCCATGTCTTGCTATCAAAACATGTTGGCTTTGTCTACCAGTTTTTAAAATGCTAACTATCCTCCAAAATCTTCAAAAAAATTTGCCACACTTCAAAAAAAAAATCTCCTTCTTAAGGCAAGCTATTCTTGTATATTTCCTTCAGTTAGGTATATATTTATGACTACTCTACTACTTTGTCTATTATCTTACATTATATGTTCTCTCCTCTTTATTCTATCTTTCACCTTGTGGTGCCTATATACATATTGTTACATATAGGGACATATTCCTCATCCTTATTGTAACCCTTAGGTTCTATCATAGGTAAATTTCATGTGTGTCGCATGTGACTTGTGGTGAGTCTACCCTTGCTAATCTTGCTCTTTGTGTTGTGTAGCTCTATTCTACCAACATCATCCCTCAGTGAAACCCATGTCTTGCTATCAAAACATGTTGGCTTTGTCTACCAGTTTTTAAAATGCTAACTATCCTCCAAAATCTTCAAAAAAATTTGCCACACTTTAAAAAAAATCTCCTTCTTAAGGCAAGCTATTCTTGTATATTTCCTTCAGTTAGGTGTAGGTATTTTCCTATTGGAGAATGGCCTACTACAATAGATGAATTTGGCCATTTATTTTACTAATTAAGGTTGCTTCTCCATTGCTAATAGAATCTAGAATCTCAATGGAGTCTGCAAGCTACTTTTCTTCCACCAAGAGACTTGTCAAATATGCAAGGCATAGATTGACTATCTCTCGTAACCTCTTGACTTGTGCTATTAGGTTTTCCCTTTGATCATGCACTAGATAGTATTGATTGAGCCAGTTCTCTATTTGTAGCCTTTGGCTACCATCTAAGTCCTTCATTACATCATAGGATGTAGAGGCTTCTATTATTTAATTTTCAATGTTATCCAATTGTATTCTTAATGCTCTTGTAGATACAGGTCATCCTAGGTAGAATTGATATAATGTGTTAACATTACTATAGCTTCCCTATATATTATTGGCTTCGATCTCCAATTTGGTCTATGTTGTGATGCATTTCCTCCTTATGTCTTCCAATTGTTTTTTTCCTACTCTACCAATAGTTGATGCTTAATGTCTTCTCCCCTTAAGTCCTAGGTTTTAAATTCTATTATTATTCTATTTATCATTACCCACATCTATTGATCCAAGGGGAAAGAAGTGTCTCTGTTGACTTGTGGTAGACTTGATTATAGTGCATCCAATAATTCTTCCAAGGACTCAGTAATATCCATCCTTTTTTGTAGAAAACTCTCCCTAGTCATGGAATGTAAGATATCTTCTATCTAAATTTTCTATATAGGAGAGATGTGTGTGATGTTAACCTATGAGCCAAAAGTGGATGGTGTGAAAAAAATTGGTGGTAGATTTATCACAAGATGCCATTACTTTTTTTGTGCTAGAAATTCTTAGATTTTTTCCATGGGATTTGTTAGTGGGGAGGCTATTGAATGTTTTACTATTATAGTTTTGCCTTTCTACTCCTTTGTCTATGTTTTTTCTTGTTCACTTTCTTTATCTTGTTCCTCCCTTATTAACTCATCTTCCTCTTGTGTGATATCTTCTCAAATGAAAATCTTTAACCAAATCATCTGCATTTATTTATGTCATGTGCCCATAGTCTAGTTGTTCTACTATTTTTTCTTTTTATTTCTCCTCTAACAAAACTATATAGGCTCTTTGAATGGCCTCAAAGGTCTCTTGTCTATTTTTTTCTTGGGCCTCCTTTTCTTGCATTAAGAGAGTGCCTACTCGCTATTTAGACCTTGACTCCACATTTTGTATCTATGTTAGTTTACCTTTTCTAGATAGGGAAAGGTTTGAAACTACTTGTTTTAGAGCTTGTTTTCTTATATTTTCTTCCATCTGCACTACCTTTTCTCTTTTCCTCTTGATCACTATGATCAATTCCTCTAGGTATCCCTCAATAATGTCCATCATAGAATGAGGACTTTTGGCAATGTAATCTAGATTTGCTTTTATGATCACTTGTTTATTTGTGGTAGAAACTAAGGGGTACATTTGTGTTGTCTGTAGGGGCATTCTTGGTGTGAATAGCGACTAGTATAATAATTGAGTATCCATCAAGTCTTCTGCCTTTTCTTGTTTCTATTCTACAGGGGTTTGTAGTGTTTGTACTATTTTTCCCTTCTTTGTTTCCCTTTGCTCAACTATTTTTACTTTCTCTACCTATGCTCTTATGACCCTATGCAGTACATTTGTTTCTCTATAACAATTTGAGTGTGTTTTCTTTTGGCTTTCTACTTTTGTCTTGCTTCCAGTTTCAAAGATTTCACCCCACTTTTCTTCTTGTCAAAACTCATCTATAGGAGAGCCTTTGTGGCCTCTCTTACTGGTTATTCTTCTCCACCTTCCTCTATTTTGCCTTTTTGTGGTGGTGTGGTTTCTAACTTCCTTCTTGTGGATACTTGCGATGACCTTTTTCTAATTCTTCCTCTCCCAGTTTCTTATGTGTTTTAAAATCCCTTATCTCAAACCTTGAGAATTTAAATTTGAGTCTTTTTGGTTATCGTACTTGTGTTTCACTTATTTCTATAGATGGTGGGGATTCTAAGATTTTTGTTACTACTAGTGGTTTTGGATCCTTCATAACACCCCATTTTTTATGCAACTTCTCCTTTCCTTTCTCTAGTTCCTAATGTGCCTCCTTGATTTTCTCATGCACAAATTG
The DNA here is from genome assembly GCA_027924645.1 of Cunninghamia lanceolata. Lineage (NCBI taxonomy): Eukaryota > Viridiplantae > Streptophyta > Pinopsida > Cupressales > Cupressaceae > Cunninghamia > Cunninghamia lanceolata. Next base: position 388,766 of record BSBN01000386.1, read on the forward strand.
TTACAAGTATGAGCAGTAAGTATTGTCATTGATGTCAACACCTAAGGTAAGCATCAAAGGAATTGGTTGACAAGTAAGTACTATTGCAGAATAGTTCTATCTGCTAAGACAATATCATGTTTTTCTCTGCATTTTCTATAGATTGAATATATTTGTTTGTGGATTGGAAGTATTGTTAAGGGATGTCTAAAGATGCTATGTTTCAATTTTAAGCCTCCGGTGCAAAGATTTGAGCAAGTTATGTTCACTAGAGTAAAAACTATTTTTCAGTTCATTTAGTGGTGATAGGGAGAATGTATTCTACTCTGCATTTCTCCACAATTAAGTCTTACAGTCTGCAGTTTAGGAATTAATTTTGTGATAAGGATATGTGCCTTCAGTTCAAATGGTTCATGATTTGGTGGTCCACAAGCGATCTTTCTTTTATGACAGTGGCCAACAGTAAAGTTCAAGTGCTCTGGTTTGAAGAATCTTATGGATAAACTATTTAGAGGTTGTGTAGATGTTCTTGGTGATTACAACGTGCTTGTGGATGTCTCTAGATCGTGTTCATGCCTTTTCATTAGTCTGCAAAGTATAATCTGGATCGTGCATGAAGCGTGTTCTTAAAGGTTTTAGTGTTAACACCAGTCTTAGCTGACTTGGTTGTTCTCACTACTTGCGGTTATATTTTGAAGGTTGTGATAGCATGTTGTAGCGTGGAAGATTGTGTTTGAGTCCTAGCTAAGTCATGGTTTGGTCCACATTCATTCTTTCTCTTTCATTAATTTGTTTAGGTCTAGACTTATTCTTATGTATGTGTGTTTTCTGACCTTGGAGATTGTTCCAATGGTTGATGATTGTAATGCCGACCTTGATGATTATTCCAAGGTTGATAAATTGTATAAATACTTGTAATTAAGTCGTGAAAATGTACATCCAAGTGCGAAGATGCGAAGATAAGTATGAAGTAAAAGCAGAGCAGAGCAGAGGATGTTTATTGTTCTTCAATGGAATTGAACTTTAGCATAGTGTAGATGTTGCTATCTCAGTTTACCAAATCTGGTAGTGAGCCACCCAATGGCAGTGAGCCACCCCATTGGCAATGAGCCTCTTCTTTTGCAGTGAGCAATTTGGATAGTGAGCCTCTAATTTTTAGTATTATTATTACATATTATATTGTGAGCTAACACTCATTGTGGTTTTTCCCTTATTGGGTTTTCCACGTAAAAAATTAGGTGTCTCATGTGTTAAATGTGTAGATGTGTTAAGTTTTTGATTTCATGCTTTCATGGTTAAATACAATAATAGTGATTAAGTGGTTGATGTTTTAATGGTTTTGAAATCTTGGTTACAACTGATTCACCCCCCCCTCTCTCAATTGTCTTATTCTTTTCAAAACAAACTCATCATATGTGTCAAATCTTTTCACCTTGGGATCTTTTGGTAGCACTAACAGTGCCCTAATATTAGCTTCTACTAGGCCATTAGTTATTTGTAGGGTAGCCTAGGTACCCATGACTTCCTTGGCTCCACCACTTCAATGTAGACAAAATATTTATCCACCATGAAGGTTACCTCTTTTTGATATTTTTGTACTATTTGAGAAAAGATGTCATCCCTATTTTGCATCTCTACTTAATTTTTTTAAAAAAATTCCCAATAGACCGCATGGAAGGAGGTGAGCTCCTTGAAACTCTTTACATGCGTATTTATTTGTTGTGCAATGATGGTTCCCTTTATCTAAACACAAACCCCATATGCTCATAACCAATACATAAAATAAAATGCAAGGCAAATGATAAGGGATCCATACCTAAACTAGTAATTTGTTCATTTTGTTATTTCTAAATTCTCCATCAATTGTTCACATAGCACCTCCATAAGATCAAATTCATTCTTGTTAATGATCATTTTATGTGCAGTGAAGATGGTGGTGCCAGTTGCCAAGTTTTCTCTATTGGTGTAGCAGATTTTATGTGCTATACCCATCATTGCATACTGCACTATAGGGCTTATGATATCCTCCACCATCAAATTTCTTCCATCAAAGGTTATACCTATAAATTCCATCACTTGCTTGGTTTTTACTTTCTCCTTAGTTAGGAGTTCTCTTCTATCACACAACCCAATCACCTCCTTAATTGCTTGTTTAGTAATTTGGTAAGGTTGATCAAGATATATGAAATCGACATGTATCCATCTCAATATAATCCATACCCATGTTTGTTCATCACAAAAATTTAGAAAGTTTGCCCATGTATCTAGTTTTAGCTCCTCCACTCTCTTATACAATAGTAAGTGCGCATTTTTTCTGTAGTTTCATCCACCATCATCATGAGCCTTCTAGTATCTTCAAATTTCCCATGATCTATTTTAAGCAAAGTGATATGAATATACTTCCTCACATCCTCCATATATAAGACATATGCTAGAACATTAGAAAAGGCCCTATCTACTTCTAATTTTGTTAATTTCCATGGATACTTCTTATATTTAAAGTCATGGGTTGTGTATTGCATCTATTAATGTTATTACTATCATTCTAGGGTTTCTTCCTTCACTATCAATACTTCAAACTTTCCCACAATGACTAGTTTTCTGTTCTTTTGCTCACTTTTACCAAACTTCTTCAACTTATCTTGAAACTCTTTCCTTCAATTCTCTCTTGCTCACCCTATCTCACTACTTAAACACAACTTGTATCTCTTCATTAAGTCTTCATGTTAATATAGCTCAAGATAGTCTTTACAGTTAGTGCTTTTCGGTAAATCTTTTATGTTTGCTTCACAAGGTTATATATACCATGAACATCCCCATTTGAATTTATTACTTTACCTAAGTCTTTCCCTCCATTTCCCATTGGTTTCTATTTGTGAGGTGACATTTTTAATAGTGGTTATAATCCAAGTTTGCACTTTTTGTCTATCATAGGTTTATTGGATATCTTGCAACTACCTTTAGCATTTTAGAAACACATGCCCCTTCCTACAATAGGTCCATTTCCATTCCAACTACAAATGATTTTTTGTTAAGTCTCTCTACTATGTTCTATGAGAGAGAGAGAGAGATGATGTCCTAGAGGATACGGGTTTTTTAGTAGGGGTAGCCAACACCAATATTTTTGAGGATGAAGTGAAGAAGGTAGAAAAAATGCAAGGCCCCTAGAGTTGATGGATCAAGGATTTGTCTTTTTGTCTCACTCACTAAGTTTGAAGGTTGTACAGAATTCTTCTTTTAACTTGTCTTAGTCCCTTGTCTTTCCTTGATCTTCTCGATTTAAATACCAATAATGAGTAGATGATCCCAAAGTGCAACTACCTTTAGCATTTTAGCAACACGCACCCCTTCCTACGATAGGTCCATTTCCATTCGAACTACAAATGATTTTTTGTTAAGTCTCTCTGCTATGTTCTATAAGAGAGAGATGAGTATGTCCTATAGGATAAGGGTTTTTGAGTAGGGGTAGCCAACACCAAGATTTTTGAGGATGAAGTGAAGAAGGTAGAAAAAATGCAAGGACCCTGGAGTTGATGGATCAAGATTTGTCTTTTTGTCTAGCTCACTAAGTTTGAAGGTTGTACAGAATTCTTCTTTTAACTTCTCTTAGTCCCTTGTCTTTCCTTGATCTTCTTTATTTAAATACCAATAATGAGGAGATGATCCCAAAGTCCAATAAAATAATTAGACCCATTGTTGTTGACTCTCTACTCCAATTTTAGTCTAATAATGCTCTTAAGTTGTTATATGTCTCTCTAAATCAGAAGTTCCATTATAAGGAGGCATCCTATCACAATGTATGTAATCCCTAACATATATACATTTTATCAAACTCTTTACTGTGCTCCATGTATGCATTCTTGACTTATTAGTATTCCATCACCCTACAGCATCAAATATCAATGTATAATTTATGGCTTCCATCAAAAACCCCTCATCTTTAAATACCTCCTCCATTTCCTTCAAATAATCCTCAACATCCCTAAGTCCATCAAATTTGGGTCATTTCTCAAGGTAAAGCATTGTCTGTACAATTTCTTTAATATTTTCATTATCAATAGTTTCCCTAACTCTTCCCGTAGGTTTTCGGTGTAGTATCGCATCAATGGTTGCAACACTAGTTTTTGGAATTTTCCTTATGTTTCTTACTTTTCTCTCTTTATCTTTGCCTCAAAAATTATCTTCTCAAGTCTTTTCCTGATAGGTTTTGTGCCTTCTTTTAGTTGTATCTTCATCACACCAACATCTTCTTTGATGTCTTTCAGATCTATAAAAGTCCTAGGGAAAAGATCTTTATATTCTTGTGACACTTCTACTACCTACATGACTTCTTTATCTCCTCAATAGTTGCCAATTATTTCTAACTTGTTCCCTCACATTTAATGTTGTCTTCTCTTATCTTTAAGGGTTGGTAAAAGTATTGGGATTTGTTTTGGTTTTGTGTTGCTAGTTCTCTTTCTCTTTCCTCTACATGTACTTCCAAATTCTTTGGGTCTTTTTCATTTTTAGGAATTGCTATCTTCTTTAAATCATAACAACTCTTGTTGGGTATTGTCTCTATTTTATTCATCCATTATCCCAGTCTCTATATCCCTTGTTCTTTCTATGGAACTTTCACTCCCTTCTTTTCTCCAAAATTCTCCCTCACTTCCTCCATAAGTAGGGTAATTACTTGTTTCATTCTTTGTAGGATATTGTGCAAATTTTATTTGTTAGGGTTAGTAAATTGGAATATCTTACAAAAATACTCTTTAATAATCATCCAACTTCTTATTGCTTCTCCCTTTCCTAGTTTATATACCATGTTTTAACAATTGGTTAGTGTGTCCAATAAAATAGTTGTACCCGTAGTCTCTCATCATCTCAAGTTGTGATGCAATGTTGGGTGTGTTCCTCAGGGTTGGATGTGCCATCATACTCTTTAATACAATCCTATTTCCCTTCTTCCTCTAAATTATTAACATTGTTAGTGCATTCCAAGTGGGGATGCTAGGTTTATGAGTGTACCACCATCTCGCTAAACTACACACTAGTGTATCATCTAAGGATTCTCTTCTAAGGTTCTCCTCCTTAAATATTTTCTCCATAACATCCAGGTATCCCAATAAGTCCCCTACCCCAAAATAGTGAGGTAGCTTGATATGAGATATCCCCTTTGTAATTTCATGAATCTTAGGGATTTGTTGTGTCACTACTTCTCTTTCTCTATTGGTTTCTATTAGTTGTAGTGTGATTTTTCTTTTTGCAATATTGTTTCTATCTATTTTATAATTTTTTCTAAGGCTATTCAATTTTCTAACCCTTGAAACTCTTCTAGCTCTTACTTCCAGTTCATTGAAAAGCCATGCTTCCATCACATCTTCATTGTCAATACTATAATGGTTATTATCTAATTCAATTTTCCCTCTAAGTTTTGATTTTCATATGTCTCTACCTTGGGGATTCTTCTTAAGGATTATAGGCCTTTGTAGTCTTCCTCATCCTCCATATCTTCTTCCTACACCACTTCTTCTATCATGTATGTGTCATTCATGTAAATATATAAGGGCATGTGAACTAACCTTTTCTCACCATGAAAAATCAATTCTTCTTTTATGGACTCAAATATTTGATCACAATTTACAAACCACTCTATGTTCAACAAGATACTGAATGTATTAAAGGGCTCTTTCATTTCTATGACTTCGAAATCTATTGCCCTCTTTATTCCTAACAAATTTACTTCCACATTTTTGCAGGTTCATATAATGTTTACATGTGAGCCATCCACCAACGTGATGTTGTACAAAGTTTCATGCACAATACTAGTCTTCCTAGATCTTCCCACACCTGTCTAGGCATTATGCTTACATCAACTCCTAGATCTACTAATATATTTATCATCCATCTACCATAGATCTTTACATCTATCAAGAAAGGGTGTTTGAGCCATCTTCTAGTGGTTTTGTATGTGCTTATTACTTGTGTTATGTTTGGTTCTCATCATTTGTTCAAATATTTAGTGAATTATTTTTTTTTTTTCAGGATGTTCTCCTCGTTTGCCAAAATGGTCAATTTCTTCCATATTAGTGCTTCATTTGCAAAAACATTGGTCGTACGATAATCCTCCTATTTTTCTTGTCTAATGATCTTTGTAGCTTTTTTCTACTATCAAGTCATGAGCTTTCTTAGTAGGGAAATCATCCATACTTTCTTCTTCTACTTCTTTTATTACTAGTCTCCTTCTTGCAATGTTTGTACCACCTCTTGTTACCACCACTAACTTGTTTTTCTTTTTATTCTCTTTTCTCTCTAGTAGTTCCTTATTTTCCACATATTCATTTTCTAACTATCCTCCTCTTTTACATAATTTTCTTCCTTATGCCCTTCCTTGGTTACTTTTACTTTTTGACATCTGTGAGCATTTAGAGGGTTGTCCTTGGCTATTTTCATTATAACCTTAGCCCCTTTTGGTGTGTTAGGTAAAGACAATTCCTCACTCTTTGTAATGGTCTAGCTATTCTTGTAATATTGATCAACTCTTGGACAACCAAATAAATCATGATTGGAATCACTGCAAAACCCACAAACTTTCTTCTTTTCCTCCCTATAGTCATTTGCATAATGTCCTATTTCACTGTATTTGTAATAGGTGACATCTTCCCTCCATTATCCTTGGCATATTCCTCTAAACTCATTGTGCTAGGGCATGTTGTCATTATAATAATTCCCATAACTAGTAGAAGGTTTATATTCTATGACTTGTGGTGTCGTATTTTGAACTGAGTTAATATTATGTTGGTCTCTCCATTTGGTTTGTTTATAGCTATAATTCTATCTATGAAAATCCCCTTCTGCTAATCATATAACCCTTGCCATACCCCTATGATAAGGCTCGTTATCTTCATATATGTGATTGTACTAGGGCCCGTGCTCTTCTTCATCTCTTAATCATGTTACTTTTTAAGTCACCCTTATTCATTTTTTCGTGAAACTTCCCTAAGCAAGAGTCGATTTACCATCTTCCCTTATTGGTCATATATTTTTTTCCTAAGTCGGCTCTTTATTCTTAAAGTTCACCCACCTATCGTCTTTTGTGTGTGAAATTACTGAAGAGTTGAACCTTTGAACTTGAACCCTTTTCAAGGTTCAAGAGTTCAATATTCAATGCTTCGTAAGGAGTTGTGTACACTTAGTCCCCTTGTGTAATTCAATGTGTCCTTGAACCTTCCGCTTGAACCTCATAGCGGAGTACAATGGTTCAACGGTTCAATGTTTCAAAATTCAATGTTTCTTGAAAGGTTGTGTAACTGTTGGTCGGTCTGTGTGACTCATCTTGTATCTTTGAACATTTGATTTGAACCACCATTTCAAAGGTTCAATGGTTCAATGGTTCAAGGGTTCAGTGACTATAGTCTCATTTCTCCCTGAGGCCTTCTCTAAGTCAAAATTAGCAGAAAATTTAGAGGAAAATATATCCGAAACTCATTATGAAGTGGAAAGTTCTAACTTTCGAAAGATTATGGATAATAATTATACATCAAGGTCATGCATGAGGAATGCTTTCCATTAATGCATCTGTCAGAGTTCATGTCTTATCAAGCATTTTCAGCATGTATTATTTCAGCTAATAAGTATTTGACCTGGTTAATGCCTTTTCAAGAGAGAACAAGCCAAATTTAGCAAATAAACACACTGGGTGATGCAAAAGGAGAACAGTGTGGGAGGTATAAGATTTTTGTTGCCCAATTTCACAGTAATTTCAAATACATTGAAGGTGAGTTTTACTCTTCCTATAAGTTGTTTCCATTACTTAGTTGGAAAGAAGAATCCTTTTGAGTTTTCGGCATTATTTAAGAAGTTCAAAGCATTTTTTTCATTTTATCCTCCAATCTGTAGCTATGAAATCTGCTTATCTTGGTTACGAGCACGGTCCTGGTCTCATCTGTTCTCTTCCTGAATTCGAGGATACCTCTTTAGTTCAATATGATTTAGAAGATTGTAATGTGTCGTACCTGTTTGTATATTTTATGAATCTTTTATGTGTGATTTTTATTATTATTGTGTGATCTTTCAGACTAGAGAGAAGAATGCAGAAGGGGTTTTCAGTTTTCCTGCAGATGTGTTGCCGGAGCATACAATATATAGCATATAACCCAAACCCAGAAAATTTACAACAAATATAAAGAAACTATCGACTACCCAGATAGTAAAATGACCAATAATAAATTACTGTGACATACCCATGTTTAGATTTGCAACTTCATATTTCAGCTGTTGCCGGACCAGCAAATGGGCATAGCCAAAATCACTCCAAACTCCAAGGATTAGAAAATATCATGCCTATATTACTAGCAACAATACAAAGCCCTAGACGCCTTATACAATGCAAAATAGAAGCTACCCGCTAAGAGAAATGAAGCTCAAACTCCCAACTTCATGCCTGGATGTGTACGGCCATGGCTGGAAGTGTATATCAGCAGCAAGGGAAACTTCCACAAACACTCTAAAATCTACCTACACAGCCCTTCTTAATCAACAAATGACAATATCATAAAGAATATCACATTCAGCTCAGCAACTCTTCGAATATCTCCATTATCAGCACATTTGTGAATGCCGAATACATCCACCGTCAATGGCACCGTTGGATGGTATTGCACACCTGTGGGATACCGTCACTAATGGAGGTTTCTGTCTCCAATAGCCTGATGCAAAATCTCCAACTCCAAACCCTAGCAGAGCTCTCATACACAATATCAAAACATAGCATAAAACCAAATGAGCTCCAAATGACCTTTTTATCTTCCTCCAAGATAAGCGTTGGGCAATTACAAGGGAAAATAACAATTAATTTCACTTTGTCTCCTAGGGATGGAGAATAACAATTTACTTTCACTTTATGTCTCCATTTCATTAATTTCACTTTTTCCGGCAAAAACTATAATAAAGTCCATATTAATATAAATTAATAAATCTTCAGACTTTAAAATAAGTATGAAGACGGTGTCAGAATTCACTGATCTTTAGCTCACTGGAAAGATCTTGATGAAACGTATCTGATCCAACTCTGAAAATCCCGAACCAACATAGTACCCAAACTTACTAAAAATAGTAACGGCCAAGAGCCCATTGAACCAACCACGAGGATGTCAACTGGATCCACTAAATGGAACAAAGACTCTGTCACTACCAAGGACCTCCAGAGCTAAACTAGCCACAGTTCCCTAACCAAACTACTAGCCCACGGGAACTCCATGATGGACTAACCATGTGTCTAGAAGGGGACATTACAAAGATTTTAGGGAGAGGGTTAAAAATCCTATGCCAACTCCTATGATGGAAAAAATAGTGGAAAGTGGTTTGGTTGAAGTTGCGGCCTTTCCCATGGTCGTACAATACTCCGAATTAGTTCTAGAGTGCATGAATAGATATGACCCCCAAAATAGGTGCATCAGAACTGCAGATGGCAATGTGTTAATTCATATCAATAGACAAACCCTAATGTCTGTGATGAGAATTCTGCCCAAGGAACCATATTCTGATCTCAATAGTACTTCTTCTTATGGTCATTTTTCATTAAAGAAAGCAAACTACAGGAGCGTAATTGCAAGAAATTGGTTACTAAAATTCCAAAAGGGGGGTTCAAGAATGCCTAGACCACTGACAAGAGATCACATGATTCTAGAAGTAAAGGATATTATGGTGTTGCTACACAGGCTAAAGGACAACGCTCAGGCATATTATTGGGAAGACTGGATGTATTTTTTCATCCAGGTGATCCTCCAAGGAGAGCAGTATTTAGACTGGACAGAAATCGTAGCCAAATGTTTGCATCTGGGTCTAAGTAATTGTTTGGGGAATAAGGATTTTTATGTCTTCGTACCTCTTCTATTGCCTGGCATCTACAAGACAATGGGTAGGGCTACCTCATGCACCCTTGGTTGGAGACAACAAAATTTATGATTATTATTCATAGTTACAGATGCAAAATTGTTATGAGAATTATAGGAGAGTTAATGATGTTTTTACTGGAAGAATGACTCATGAATTGGCAAACAACATTAATAAGAGGATGTCCGATGAAGCTATGCAGTTGATCAGCATTTATGGTAGCTTCTTTATTCAATTTCCCAAATTTACTTATATCAGAGTTGGGGGTTTTGACAATGAACCCGTGAAGTTACCCAGGTATGTGTTGATGACTGTTTTGATGCAATCATAACAATAAGTTAAAATTCACATATAATGAACTGAAACTATACTTGAAAGACAAGAAGGAATCATTTGGTGATTCAACTAATCCCAAATCTACAATGGTTCGGTTGGTCAAGTTCAGTTGGTCAATGTGAAGTTGTAATGTTCAAGGGGCCTTACGTAGTTTAGGTTTGTTTGATGGCTTACTGGACTAAGAGTATGCAAAAAGGTCATAGATTTCAACAAGTATTCTGTTCATTTGCATACAAGTGTTACCAGGCTGCAAGTTTCAGAGGGTTTTCTTGGATTCTTGCAGCTTTCTTCTTTATCTGTTTATGAAAACTGTCTACTTATAGCTCTGTTATACATGCTTCTTCAAATTTGAGACAATTTCCTTTGGATTTCTACGTTTTCAGCTAAATATTTCAGATGGGTTGGGAAAAGTTAGAAAGATCTAATCTATACCTCATTTAATCTACCAAAGGATCTAAGTGTTTCTGTTATGCACTATGTAAATACCACAGTAATTTGATCAAATCCACAGTAAAAACCCTAAATGTAAGTTCTGAGCATTTTCACAAACATACATTTAAAATTGCAAGCTCTCAAAGAAGATATTTCAAAACACAAAGAAGAGCAGGAGAACACTCAGAAGATAGATGCAGAACTCCAGATTCTATTGTATTAGAAACGAATAGCCATACATGATTTACAATGTAAGAATGACTCTTAGTTTCATTGATCATACTACAGAGAACTTACAAGCTTTACAGATACAGTAAGGTAGCCAGACATTCCACGCGCACCTTACTGCAGACAAACAGGCGACCTCCTTCTTCTACTTCTAAACTATTCTAACTTGCTGTATGTTCCTAAAAAAGAAATTCTGTTGTAGCCACTGTTGCTTTCCTAAAATCCCTGTTGTAAAGTATTACAGTGTAGAGAGGCACAATATAAAGACATTCTGATTGTCCTCACTACAGCAAAGACCTAACTAAACCCCTGGTTCAAACCCCTGGTTACAGCAATAAACACAGGTGAACCAGCTCTTCAAAATATCTCTGAGCAGTTGTCAAATCTGGGCGAAATATTGCCCCTTCTGAGAAGTTCCGGCAGCTGGGTAATAACTTCTGTTTGTCTGTTGTGATAATACTTTCAGCTGCAACTCTGTTCTTCACTTGAATGGCCTTGACTTTTTCGTACTTCATCCTTATCTTCTTGCTCCTGAGATCAGATCTTCTGCCTCCATGAGGTCACTGTGTTGACCTTCCAGCTGCTTCCTCAACTGCAAGCCTGCAAGACAAGACAAGCAATAAGTTTCACATTTATCACATAAACAGCATGAAATTAAAATAAGCGTTTAAATCCAGGTGACAGCGCAAGATTGTGGAAATCAGATCAGAATGCACTCAAAAACGCGTCCAAAATGCGCTCAGACTGCTCAAAGCTCACGGGTCAACCATCGCTGACCGAAAAAATGCCAGAGGCGCCAAAAAAACACTTTAAAATTCCACCGCCTCATTTCCCGCCCATCGGCATGATCATCGCTGTCGGCGCGTCAAAAAACAGGTTAGTCGACATACTTCATCATCGTGATATTTCGCTTCTGCATATTGGAGAAAAGAACAACATCATCATCATCATCATGTTGAAGAAGAAAAGGAGGATATGAATATGATCATGCTGCCGAGGAAAGGAAGATGATGGTGACGTCATCATGATATTCGGGCTTCATTGAAATGCTAAGGATGACGTCATCATCATGTTCAGTTAAGATCAGGGGATAATTGTGATATCGGGTCACCTAAGGGGCATGATCATGATGATGAATGTAATATGATCCTTTTGCAGCCAAGGTAACCCTCTCGAAAGATCAGGATGATGAAGATCATCATCATATTTGGGGCTTTTGTCGAACTTGGAATAAGACGTCATCATCATGTTTCGACAAACAGATCGTGCTTGAAAAAATATCCTGTTTGAAGGAAAAATGTGATCATGATGATCATCATCATATTTACTTCGTTTATCAGGTCGGGATGACGTCATCATGATATTTCGGGAACCGGATCGTGCTTCGGAAAATATCCTGTTGAAAGAAAGAATGATGATGATGATCATCAGGATATTTACTTCTTCGTTTATCAGATCGGGATGACGTCATCATGATATTTCAGGAACCGGATCGTGCTTTGGAAAAAATCCTGCCGAAGGGAAAATGTGATGATGATGATCATCAGGATATTTTCAAAAGGTCTTACTTCATCGGCAGGAGGTCCTTACGAAATATCGGGTGGACAAACAAGATCATGATGATCTTGACAATAGGACAGGATAAAAATATGATGATGACGTCATCATCATATTTCATTTTCAGAGCACAAGGATAAGTTGAGGTCATCATGATATTTGCGCTAGGGTGATATTGTGAAATATGATCATGCGGTTGAGGAATGCAATATCGACTTCTTCTGAATAGATAGGGTGATCATGCTGATATTACAAAAAGGGCGATCAGGAGGATATGAACATGATGATCGTCTTTATCGAATTATGATGATGATGCCTTCATCACTTAGCGAATTTCAGCAAATGACCCCCGTGAAAGATCAGGATGATGATCATGATGTTGCAAAAGGAGACCAGGAGGATATGAAGTTGTCATCATCATATTTCAAACTTCAGCAAATATCATGATGATGACCCTGCGATAAGATTTATAACATGCGCACGCAAATATGTCGAAGGTGGATTTGCTAAGTCAGGGTGATCTTACATTATCATCATGATATTATAATTTTAGGCGATGTAAAGATATCATGATGATACTCGCGATACAAAGACCGCTCGACGGGGGGAACTTACCTTGACTTAAAGTTGATATCATCATGATATTTGAACCTCAGGATATTATCGGGGGGGTGCGTTTCAAATATGATGATGATGTCCTCATACAGCAAAACCAAGTTTATAAAATATGACGCTCCTAAGAAAATCATGATGCTGCATAATGCGCACAAGGCCTTTTGACGGGTAAAGGGCACTACCACCTAAAATTGACGTCCGGATATTGCGACTGTATGATTTTTATCGAGTGATAGACCAAGATCATGATGACCTTGACAACATGACTTAGGATATAAAAATATGATGATCCTCCTGCGAATATCAGGTTTGACCAAAACTTTGACCGTGTATAACTTTCACACATGGAAAAATTTTCAAGTGAAGTAAAAGGCAAACCTGCATGGAATTTCAAGCTCTTTCTAAATATGAGGTCACAGAAACAAAATATGAACTTTGACAAACTGACCTCATGATGATGACCTACCTCACCATATATCATGATGATGATGCACCTGACCTTCATTTTTACCAAACCGCCAGAAAGCAAAAAAACACAAGCAGAAGCAAAAAGCAAAACATCAGCAGGGGTCCTCGTTTTGCTAAGGAGCAAAATGGGGCGTGTTGTGAACATCACAACAGTATGTTTTGGACCGCTTTGCATTGATAGAAGTCTGCAGACAACTAGCCCATGTGGATAAGAAATTCCCAATGAAGAAGGAATATGGTATATCTTTTCCTATTAAACTTGGACGTTATTCATGTCAGTCAATTTATGATGCTTTGAATTTAGAAGTGGATCTAAAAAAATTTAATTTTCAGTATTATACTGCCAGATCCCAGTTCGACAGCAAAGGCTTTGCCAGGGATAATTTGGATTTTGGAACAGGATTTTCACATATTCCTCAAATAGAGGACTATTGGGAGGATTGTTCAGATGAATTTGAGGTCAGAAAGAGGCTTTGGTGTAGGTTCTCCTTAGAGCAAATAGTTATCCTCAATTTAAAAATGAATATTTTTGGAATAGTTGATAATGAGGAACAAGTGATTAATCCTCAATTTGAACAGATAAAACAATTACCTATTCTAGAAATTGATTGGGATAAAGATGAAGAGGATTGGATTGAGGTTAAAACCCTCCTAGTGATGAGGAGAACTGAGAAATGGTTGAGGGAACGTAGACTAGAGGAAATTCAAAATAAAGGTTCCCAGCAATGTGCACCAATGGTTGAATCACCATCCCCAATAAGCTCTTCTAATCGGCTTATTGCTATATGTGATGCAGGTGCTTCCAAGCCAAAAATTGGAAGGGGCCCTGTCATCAAAGAGTCCAAGAAAGCCCTCACAACTATTCTACCCCCTCGTGCCACGAGATTAAGAACTAAAAGTAGAAAGAAGTAGATTTCTGAGAGAATAGTTGTGGATTTGAACTCTGAAGAGGATTCGGGAGAAGCAACAGGTGATAAAGAGTTTGATTCACCAATGGCAAAGGAGATTAGTACAAATCAATAAGCAGAGGTTGCTTCAGATTCTTCTAACCTAATGATGATTTCAAATGTGCCTTCTAATCAATTAAATCCTGGTCAAGAAGTTTCGGCCTTTGCACCCAAATGGTTAGAAAGTTCAATCAATGACAAAAGTTAAATAGTTCCATTTTCATTGCCATTGGAGGACATGGTTAGCAAGTGTTTAGGAAAGACTCCTAAATCTAAGAAGTTGAAAAAAACATCTAGGGTAGACATTGACCCTAACACAGGGAATTGGAGCGCAGAAATAGCCCAACCGACAACTAATGAGGAAGTTCAAGATCCTACAGTTCAGGATTTCACAATTGAAAAAATAGATCTTAGGACTACATCAAGTGTCGCGGATGTGCATCATCTTGAAGCATCCACCAAAAGGATAGTCAGTAGTACCTGGAAGGATGAGAAAGATAAAAGGGAGTTGAAACAGACCTTACGATCAATGGCAGAGTATATCGATGCCATTCACAATCCAAATCCACAACCTGTTTCCCAACTACCCCTGTCTTTTGACCCTAAATCTCTGATCAATCAGAAAATGTTAGACCAAATACACAAGAACAAAATTGTAACTAAAGTGTTTGATGATTGGTTGGATGGCATTATCTAGAAGGGTATGGAGTACATTCATGAATTGAAGAATATATATGATCAAACCACAGCTACCATCGAAGAATTGAAAACATAGAATGCTTCATGGGTAAAAGATGAAGGGAAATGGATGAATGTGATAAACCAAATTGATGAAGTTCAGAAATATGGGATAGCAAAGTTTTTATCAGAGAAGAATTTGACAAGTCCGAATGATGATATATTGTAAGTAAGAGAAATATCGAATGGAGGAATTCAGTATCCAGACAAGGGCGAATTGAACTTACAAAATTGATCAAAGAAATAACTGGGTTCACTCAATCCTTACAGCGTGATTTACAATGTATTGATGTGAAATATATAAAGGATGACGGGGAGCCAGAAGAAGATATCGATATTGTGATTCGATCTTTCAGAGAAAAAATTAGTTTCATTAAAGAAAATGACAACTTATTAACTGAAGATTTCTCCCAGATTTCAAAGGTGGAATCACTTCTTCATCTCTGTGTCAATGCACTCCCAGAGCACGCAGAGAAAATGGTGAAAATTTGAAGAGAGAAAGATGCATGGAAAGCAAGAGTGAAACATATTGGCATTCCCAATTTCTCAAAAATCAAGGAATTTGTTGCTGCGTATCAGGAGTGGATGGCGCAACTTGTCTCCTCAGCGAAGCAAAACAAATCCAAAGATTCTAGTCCATTGCCCCAATCATAATCTTACTTGCATAGTTTCTTTATTCAGTTATTCGGTTGGTATTATGTTTAAAAAAAAACTGTCTTTTAATGAGTTTATAAGAAACTAAATCCCGTATGCGTCGGAGTTTGCTTTAACTCTGGGTTTGGTTTAAAAGAACTGTTAACTAGGACAACTATATATATGTTTTTAGTTGTTATAATTGATATACAGAATAGTGAAGAAAAAGGGATGAGAAATTTTAGAGCTGAACCTTGGCTATTTTACAACATATATGATGTTTGTCTGAAACATTTTTCATCTGTGAATGAAAAGGAGAAATAATTACTACATACTTAGATCTGTGTGTTTGAGTATTTGAAATTGGGTTTTCTGTGCGAAATCTTCTTTCATATGGTAATTGTTCTTTCATTGGATAACTCATTATATGTGTTTTATCGTTTATTGGTTCAACAATATACATGTTTATATATCTGATTATTATTGAAGATGGAATCTATGTATTCTATTACCAAATGATGTTGTAGGAAAGGGTATTGCATTCATAGCATGATGATGTATGGATGTTAGTTTTCCTTTAAGCACTTTCTGGTTAAAAGTGTATATGAATGATTAAAATAGTTTAAATTCATTGAAGATCTCAAAGGGAGCTGTACCTTAATTCAGAGGGGAACTATTCTTGATAGCTCACCCATTTGTTGTTTAATTTATTTGTTCTTGAAAAAAAGGGGTATAGAGTCAAAATAAAACATTTTTAGATCAGGACAAATTTGTTAACCAACAGTTTTTGGCGACTCTGTTGGGGATTCAAAGAGTTGTTTGTTGAAAGATTAGTCACCTTAATATGAAGCAACAATGGTGCTTCCACATGAAAATATAATTCCTATTCTACAACCTAATCTTTGTTTTCAAGATGAGCAGGAAGATATAATTGGTCAATTAAATACTCTTGCATGGCGTACTCGTTGAAATATTGATGATTATAGAAGGGCCAGTCGAGTATTAGAAAAAGAAGAAGAATTGGTCGATAATTTGAGATTGTTGTTGCTCAGGCAAAGAAGGAGGCAAGCAGAAAACGCAGCAAGAAATCAAGCCCCTGAAGTGTGAAGAGATCAAGAACAGCATAGAAATTAATAGCTACTTATCTAGTTACAATATGATAAGTTGGATTTCAGAAGATATACAAGGTCTTTGAGGAGAGAGGGAGTTGAGGATCCTACTTTTCAAACCCTACAAAGCCTTAATTTTCCTTATATTCCTAATCCTATTAGAAGAGCTAGAAGTAGACCTCCTAGCCCTCCTAAGCCTTCTACATTCTCTATTTGTCAAGCCTTAACTCTTTCTGGTACTATCTTTCCTTCTGCCATAAGTTTTCTTCCAATGGCCCAACCTTGGGGAGCAGCCATAGGGCCTCTAAATCTGGGGGCTAACCCGAATCCTCCACCTAAAAATGCAAGGGAAAACTTACCCAAATTTAATGGAGATGGAAGACAATCACCAGAGGAACATTTGAGTGCTTTTGCCACAGCATGTAGTGTGTTAGGTGTTCAACATCAAGATGTAGCCATAAGGCTTTTTGTGCAAACTCTAACTGAAACTGCAGCTCAATGGTTGTACCACCTGACTGATTCTTCAATCACAAACTAGAATGATATGAAAACTACATTCAAAAATAGGTTCAAGAGCGCAGAAGATGAACATTCCCTTCTTGCTCAATTGACTGAGCTTAAGAAAGAGATACATGAACCCATGAGGGAATTTATAGCCAAATTCAATAGAATTGTGCATAAATTCCCAACTACTAAAAGACCAACTGCTGAGAATCAAAAATGTTTCTTTATTAATTCTATGCCTCTTGATATTAGTTTTCATCTTAGAAGAGGTACAATTGTCGATTTAGCAACCGCACAAACCTTGGTAGTTGAGTTAGAGGATGATCTTATTATGGCTAGAAAATGGAAGAAAGAAGTCCAAGTACCTAATGCTCATCCCTCATCCTCTACAAATCCTGTGGTTCAAAGACTAGTCAATGATATGATTGCCTTAAAAAGATAATTACCTAAGGCTGGTACTTCATTCCAACAACCATATCAAGATATTGGCATGAGAAATTTTAATCAACAGGCAAATGTTGGTAGGACATTACCACTTACATCAGCACAACCAAGGTTAACTATTGAAGCTCCTCCTGGAAGAGGGAATATGTGTGCCTTTCATTTGACTATTGATCATGATGGAAATTCTTGTTTGAAGATGCTTAGATATGCTCAAATGGCTTCTACTCAAGATGTGTTGGGGGAGATTACTAAAGAAGAAAGGAACTTTGAGGAACCTGGTGACTCTGAAATACACTTCCTAGAATATGAATCAGATTCAGAAAGAGGAGGTGAAATATTGGTTACTCTTGAAGATCCTTCATGTGTTGTGCTTACCAGAAGTCAGAAGAATCAGAGATTTTCTAATACTCAAGAAGTGCATGTTAAAGGTATGGAACCTCCTACTAGAACCTCTGATACTAATTTGAAGCCCAAGAAATTAAATTGTTACATAGAAATGATCCAGAAGCTTCTTTTGACATTGTAGAATTTTGTAAGTCTGCAAAAATTCAAATATCCCCAGCTGAATACCTCAAGTTAAAACCCAAAGAACTTGATAAATTGGTTAAATATGTCAAAGGTGGTCCTACACAAATTGAACCTGAAAGTCAACTAAATGTTAATGCTGAATCTCCCATTGCCCAATTATTTGCTTCTCCACATGAGTCACCCACGCATACTCCTAAAATGGCTCTCAATTCATCTAATGATACTTCTTATACAGCCGATATGAAACCCAACCCATTTTATGTTTCTTTATTCATAATTGGCCATAAACTTAGTAATTGTATCATAGACTCAGGTGCTTCTGATAATATTATGCCTTCTTTTGTAGCCAAAGCCCTAGGCCTATCCCTTACGAAAACATTTGGTAGGTGTTACTCCATGGATGGCAAACAGATTTCTTTGCTCGGACAAATTAAAGATGCATGATTTGCTCTTGCAACCTATCCTGATAAAAAAGTGAAGCTAACTATTTTGGTAGTGGATATTCCTGCTAGTTAGGGGATGTTGTTGAGCAGGACTTTTTGCAAAGTTTTAGGTGGGCACATTAAATTGGATTGGTCAGAAGCTACAATTCTAGTGGGAAAGCAAAAAGTTAAGCTAGAACCTGAACCTAAATGCAAGTTTACTGTATACCCTTCTGATGATCCTAAGTCCCAGATTCTATTTGAAGAATGTGAATTTGGTAACTATTTTCTCTCTTCTAAAGACATGAAGGAAGAATTCGTCCCAAAACCTATTCATTCAGATAATCTATGGACCATGGAATTTGATGGTAGTTGTGCTACCGTTGGTTCAGGAGCAGGGGTTGTTTTGATCTCACCTGAAGGTAAAATTTTTCCTTACTCTTTCAAGTTAGAATTTAAAAATAATAATAACACTACAGAATATGAGGCTCTATTGCTTGGGTTAAATGAAGCCAAAGGTAAAGGAATAAAGATACTCAGAGCAAAAGGAGATGCTAAATTAATTGTTAAACAGGTGAGAGGCATTTTTTCAGTTAAAAATGAAAGATTGAGACATTACAGGAACAGAGTTTGGGATGAGATAGAATACTTTGATGCCTTTTCTATTGAGGCAATTCCCAGAGACCAGAACACACGGGCAGATTCTCTAGCAGTGTTAGCTTCTCTTCTTCTCCCACACCTTGATTTCAAAAAGGATTCATATAGAATAGAACTGGTCTACCGTCCTAATGTCCCAGATAATGCTAAAAATTGGCAAGTTTTTGAGAATGATAGGCAGATCAAAAAATTCTTAGAGAGTACTGAGATGTTCCTAGGGACTTATTTTGAAGGTTCTGAAGCAGAGTGTAAAGAATTCAGTCCTGATCCAGGGATCAATTCAAAAGATGATGTAATTCAGTTAAAGGGAAGCAAAATCCCTAAAGGATTGGTCTCTCTAGAACATCTGTTCACTCGACAAGATGAATATACTAAAGGCAAACTTGCCTGGAATCCTAACAAAGTGGAGGATTATGAGAAAATAAACATTGGGAGTGAGACTGATCCTAAATGGATCTCCAATGGTAGGTGTTGCTCATCAGAGGAGAAAAACAAATTGATTAATCTGTTGATTAAGTATAAGGATGTCTTTGCTTGGTGTTATGATGACCTAAAGGATTTTAGACGTGGGCAGTTTCAGCATCATATTCCTTTGAAAACAAATGCAACCCCATTCAAACAGAAGTTGAGAAATTATAACCCAAAGGTTGTTGAGGCCATCTTTAAGGAGATTGACAAAATGTTGAAGGCTAGGATTATTTATCTGATTCATCACTCCACCTGGGTGGCAAACATTGTCCCAGTATGCAAAAAGAATGGAGAAATAAGAATCTGTGTTGATTTCAGGAATCTGAACCAAGCCAGTTTGAAAGAGAATTATCCCTTACCTGTGATGGTCACATCTTGCAAACAGTTGCTGGTTCATAAATGATGTCCATGCTAGATGGGTTCTCAAGTTATAATCAGATAAGTGTGGCTGCAGCTGATCAACATAAAATTACTTTCACTACACCTAGGGGAACTTTTGCTTATAACCGTATGCCCTTCGATTTGATTAATGCTGGTGCAACTTTTCAATGGGCCATGGATTCATCCTTTAGAGATCTCAAAGATAGAATTATTGTCATTTATCTTGATGATTTGACTATTTTCTATAGAAAAAGGGAGGATCATCTGAAGGATCTCGAGACCGTTTTACAAAGATGTCAGAGTCATGGGATATCTCTTAACCCTAAGAAGTCAGTTTTCTGTGTTACAGAGGGGAAGTTGTTGGGACACTTAGTTTCAAAAGATGGAATCAAGATTGATCCAAAAAGGGTTAGAGTAATACAACAACTAAGCCTTCCTTCTAATAGGACTGGAGTTAAGTCTTTCTTTGGCCAGATTAACTTCCTCAAAAGGTTCATTCCTGATTTCACTGAGATTACAAAGCATATTGTGGGGATGATGAGAGAAAAACAGGCATTCAAATGGAATGAGTCTGCTAAGAAAGCATTTGAAGATATTAAAGAAGCAATCACATAAACACCTACTTTGGTAAACCTTGATTTCCAAAAAGATTTCATTATTTATTGTTATGCTTCAGAACACACCATGTCTGGTATCTTGTTATAGAAAAATGAATTGAATGTAGAAGCCCCAATAGCCTTTATGAGTGTTCCTCTCAAGAAGCATGAACTTAAATATTCATTAGCTGGAAAACAAGCTTTCGTTGTAGTAAAGGCTATCAAACAGTTCAGATATTACATACTTCATTCTCATTCAGTTGTATTTGTTCCTAGTTTAGCTATGAAAAGCATTCTGACCCAACAGGATGTTGGGATGAATAATAGAGCAACATGGGTTGCTAAAATTCAAGAATATGACTTGGAGATTAGGCCAACCAAGTTAGTTAGAGGTCAGGGCCTGTGCAAACTGATTGCCGAAAGTAAGGAAGGAGAAGAGGAAGAACTTCCCACTATCCTACTGGTGAGTTTACAAGATCCATGGTTCCTAGATGTAGCACACTATCTTACTTATGGAGACTATCCCAGTCACTCATCCCCGAAGGAGAAAAGGAATCTGAGGTTAAAAGCAGCAAAATATGTCATTTGGGGTGATGTCCTATACAAAAAGGGACTAGATGGAACCTTCCTGAGATGTGTAGATAAGGAACAACAATACAAGTTGTTAGAAGTTTTTCATAATGAAGCCTGTGGTGGACATTTCTCTTCTTCAGTCACAGCATTCAAAATCCTTAGAAATTGTTATTATTGGCCAGGTATGTTCAAAGATGCATACAGATGGGTAGCTAATTTTGAAAAATGCAAAATGTTTTCAGGAAGACCACAACTTGCAGCATTGCCTCTGAGGCCTGTTGTTATTGAGGAACCTTTCAAACAATGGGGTTTGGACTTTATTGGGCCTCTCTCACCTCCTTCGAGTGTTGGGCATACACACATTTTAACAGCAATGGACTACTTTACGAAATGGGTTGAAGCGGCCCCTGTGAAGAGAACCACTTCAGAAGTGGTATGTAATTTTCTCAAAGAATATATACTGGTACGTTTTGGTGTTCCTCAGAAGCTTGTGGCAGATAATGCTACCAGTTTCTCTTCAATTGAACTTACTTCATTTTGCTATGAGCATAGTATCTCTCTTTCTCACTCATCAAATTATTACCCTCAAGAGAATGGACAAGCTGAGTCTAGTAATAAAAATCTGATAGCCATCATGAGGAAATTGGTGAGTGATAACCCCAAAAATTGGCATAAGAAGCTATACGAAGACTCTAGGATGACAGGGTAACCCCAAAAAGGGCAATAGGAATGGCACCTTTTGAGCTGGTTTATGGGATAGGAGCACAATTATCATTACCTCTAGGATTATCTGTGGCCAAATTACAAAATGTCATTGAAGATCAATACTTTCAAGATTCTTTACAGAAAAGAGTTATGTACTTAACCAGGATTGAGGAGGAAAGGAATGAATTGGTTGATCAGATTACTGCCCATCAATCCAGGGTTAAAAATATTTTTGATCAGAAAATAAGACCCAAAAAATTCATGGAGGGAGATGAAGTATTGCTGTGGGATAGGAGGAGAGAACCTAAAGGAGCACATGGCAAATTTGATTCACTTTGGAAAGGACCTTTCAAAATTCATCAGGTACTGGGTCCTAATTCTTTCAAATTGGAATATCTGGATGGATCTGTTCTACCCCTGTCCTATAATGGACAGGATCTTAAATTGTATCAACTGTGAAATAGGTGTCCCCTATTTTGTACATAGCCTTTCCTTTGTTGTCGTGTGTTGTTGTTTTCCTTTTCCAGTTTTGGTTTTCCTTAATTCTTTTTCTTCCATCCCTGTGTTTCAGTTTATGTGTAACCAGAGTTTCTGAGTTCTCTACATTTTGCCATAAAATGCAATCCCCAGTCAGAGCCAATGTTACTTTTTAAGTCGCCCTTATTCATTTTTTCGTGAAACTTCCCTAAGCAAGAGTCGATTTACCATCTTCCCTTATTGGTCATATCTTTGTTTCCTAAGTTGGCTCTTTATTCTTAAAGTTGACCCGCCTATCGTCTTTTGTGTGTGAAATTACTGAAGAGTTGAACCTTTGAACTTGAACCCTTTTCAAGGTTCAAGAGTTCAACGGTTCGAGAGTTCAATATTCAGTGCTTCATAAGGAGTCATGTACACTCATTCCCCTTGTGTAATTCAATGTGTCCTTGAACCTTCCACTTGAACCTCATAGCGGAGTTCAATGGTTCAACAGTTCAATGTTTCAAAATTCAATGTTTCTTGAAAGGTTGTGTGACTATTGGTTGGTCTGTGAGACTCATCTTGTATCTTTGAACCTTTGAGTTGAACCACCATTTCAAAGGTTCAACGGTTCAAGGGTTCAAGGGTTCAGTGACTATAGTCTCATTTCTCCCCGAGGCCTTCTCTAAGTCAAAATTAGTAGGAAATTTAGAGGAAAATATATCAGAAACTCATTATGAAGCAAAAAGTTCTAACTTTCAGAAGATTATGGTTAATAATTATACATCAAGGTCATGCGTGAGGAATGCTTGCCATTAATGCATCTGTCAGAGTTCATGTCTTATCAAGTATTTTCAGCATGTATTATTTTAGCTAATAATTATTCGACCTGCTTAATGCCTTTATCAAGAGAGAACAAGCCAAATTTAGCAAATAAACACACTGGGTGATGCAAAAGGAGAACAACACGGGAGGTATAAGATTTTTGCTGCCCAATTTCACAATAATTTTAGATACATTGAAGGTGAGTTCTACTCTTCCTATAAGTTGTTTCCATTACTTAGTTCGAAAGAAGAATCCTTTTGAGTTTCTGGCATTATTTAAGAAGTTCAAAGCATTTTTTTCATTATATCCTCCAATCTGTAGCTATGAAATCTGCTTATCTTGGTTACAAGCATGGTCCTGGTCTCATCTGTTCTCTTCCTGAATTTGGGGATACCTCTCTAGTTCAATATGATTTAGAAGATTTTAGAGAGAGGGTTAAAAATCCTGTGCCAACTCCTATGATGGAAAAGATAGTGGAAAGTGGTTTGGTCGAAGCTACGGCCTTTCCCATGGCCGTACAATGCCCCGAATTAGTTTCGGAGTGCATGAATAGATATGACCCCCAAAATAGGTACATCAAAACTATGGATGGTAATGTGTTACTTCATATCAATAGACAAACCCTAATGTCTGTGATGATGATTCCACCCAAGGAACCATATTATGATCTCAATATTACTTCTTCTTATGGTCATTTTTCATTAAAGAAAGCAAACTACAAGAGCATAATTGCAAGAAATTGGTTACTGAAATTCCAAAAGGGGGGTTCAAGACTGCCCAGACCACTGACAAGAGATCACATGATTCCGGAAGTAAAGGATATTATGGTGTTGCTACATAAGCTAAAGAGCAATGCTCAGGCATATTATTGGGAAGACTAGATGTATTTTTTCATCCAAGTGATCCTCCAAGGAGAGCAATAGTTAGACTGGGTGGAAATCGTAGCTGAATGTTTGCATTTGGGTCTCAGTAATTGTTTGGGGAATAAGGATTTTTATATGTTTTTGTACCTCTTCTATTTCCTGGCATCTACAAGACAATGGGTAGGGCTACCTCATGCACGCTTGGTTGGAGACAACAAAATTTATGATTATTATTCACAGTTACAGATGCAAAATTGTTATGAGAATTATAGGAGAGTTAAAGATGTTTTTACTAGAAGAATGACTCATGAATTGGCAAACAACATTAATAAGAGGATGTCCGATGAAGCTATGCAGTTGATCAGCATTTATGGTAGCTTCTTTATTCAATTTCCCAAATTTACTTATATCAGAGTTGGGGGTTTTGACGGTGAACCCGTGAAGTTACCCAGGTATGTTTTGGACCGCTTTGCATTGATAGAAGTCTGCAGACAGCTAGCCCATGTGGATAAGAAATTCCCAATGAAGAAGGAATCTAGTATATCTTTTCCTATTGAACTTGGACATTATTCATGCTAGTCCATTTCTGATGCTTTGAATTTAGAAGTGGATCTAAAAAAATTCAATTTTTAGTATTATACTGCCAGATCCCAGTTCGACAGCAAAGGCTTTGCCAGGGATAATTTGGATTTTGGAACAGGATTTTCACATATTCCTCAAATAGAGGACTATTGGGAGAATTGTTCAGATGAATTTGAGGTTAGAAAGAGGCTTTGGTGTAGGTTCTCCTTAGACCAAATAGTTACCCTCAATTTAAAAATGAATATTTCTGGAATAGTTGATAATGAGGAACAAGTGATTGATCCTCAATTTGAACAGATAAAATAATTACCTATTCCAAAAATTGATTGGGATAAAGATGAAGAGGATCGGATTGAGGTTAAAACCCTCCCGGTAATAAGGAGAACTGAGAAATGGTTGAGGAAACGTAGATTGGAGGAAATTCAAAATAAAGGTTCCCAGCAATGTGCACCAATGGTTGAATCACCATCCCCAATAAGCTCTTCTAATCAGCTTATTGCTATCTGTGATGCAGGTGCTTCCAAGCCAAAAACTGGAAGGGGCCCTGTCATCAAAGAGTCCAAGAAAGCCCTCACAACTATTCTACCCCCTCGTGCCATGAGATTAAGAACTAAAAGCAGAAAGAAGAAGCAGATTTCTGAGAGAATAGT
The DNA here is from genome assembly GCA_027924645.1 of Cunninghamia lanceolata. NCBI lineage: Eukaryota > Viridiplantae > Streptophyta > Pinopsida > Cupressales > Cupressaceae > Cunninghamia > Cunninghamia lanceolata. Next base: position 414,335 of record BSBN01000386.1, read on the forward strand.
TGTGGATTTGAACTTTGAAGAGGATTCAAGAGAAGCAACAGGTGATAAAGAGTTTGATTCACCAATGGCAGAGGAGATTATTACAAATCAACAGGCAGAGGTTGCTTCAGATTTTGCTGACCTGATGATGATTTCAAATGTGCCTTCTGATCAATTAAATCCTGGTAAAGAAGTTCTGGCCTTTGCACCCAAATGGTTAGAAAGTTCAATCAATGACAAAAGAAAAATAGTTCCATTTTCATTGCCATTGGAGGACATGGTTAGCAAGTGTTTAGGAAAGACTCCTAAATCGAAGAAGCTGAAAACAACATCCAGGGTAGTCATTAACCCTAACACAGGGAACTAGAGTGCAGAAATAGCCCGGCCGACAACTGATGAGGAAGTTCATGATCCTACAGTTCAGGATTTCACAATTGAAAAAATAGATCTTGGGACTGCATCACGTGCCGCGAATGTGCATCATCTTGAAGCATCCACCAAAAGGATAGTCATTCGTACCTGGAAGGATGAGAAAGATAAAAGGGAGTTGAAACAGACCTTATGGTCAATGGCAGAGTATATCGATGCCATTCACAATCCAAATCCACAACCTATTTCCCAACTACCCCTATCTTTTGACCCTATATCTCTGGTCAATTAGAAAATGCTAGACCAAATACACAGGAACAAAACGGTAACTAAAGTGTTTGATGATTGGTTGGACGGCATTATCCAGAAGGGTATGGAGTACATTCATGAATTGAAGAATATATATGATCAAACCACAGCTACCATCGAAGAATTGAAAACACGGAATGCTTCATGCGTAAAAGATGAAGGGAAATGGATGAATGTGATAAACCAAATTGATGAAGTTCAGAAATATGGGATAGCAAAGTTTTTATCAGAGAAGAATTTGACAAGTCTGAATGATGATATATTGTATGTAAGTAATAGAAATATCGAATGGAGGAATTCAGTATCCAGACAAGGGTGAATTAAACTTACAAAATTGATCAAAGAAATAACTGAGTTCACTCAATCATTACAACGTGATTTACAATGTATTGATGTGAAATATATAAAGGATGATGGGGAGCCAGAAGAAGATATCGATACTGTGATTCAATCTTTCAGAGAAAAAATTAGTTTCATTAAAGAAAATGACAACTTATTAACTGAAGATTTCTCCCAGATTTCAAAGGTGGAATCACTTCTTCATCTCTGTGTCGATGCACTTCCGGAGCACGTAGAGAAAATGGTGAAAATTTGAAGAGAGAAAGATGTATGGAAAGAAAGAGTGAAACATATTGGCATTCCCAATTTCTCAAAAATCAAGGAATTCATTGCTGTGTATCAGGAGTGGAAGGCGCAACTTGTCTCCTCAGCTGAGCAAAACAAATCCAGAGATTCTAGTCCATTGCCCCAGTCATAATCTTACTTGCATAGTTTCTTTATTTAGTTATTCGATTGGTATTATGTTTTTAAAAAAAATTGTCTTTTAATGAGTTTGTAAGAAACTAAATCCTGTATGGGTCAGATTTTGCTTTAACTTTGGGTTTGGTTTAAAAGAATGGTTAATTAGGGCAACTATATATATGTTTTTAGTTGTTATAATTGATATACAGAATAGTGAAGAAAAAGGGATGAGAAATTTTGGAGTTGAACCTTGGCTATTTTACAACATATATGATGTTTGTCTGAAATATTTTTCATCTGTGAATGAAAAGGAGAAATAATTACTGCATACTTAGATTTGTGTGTTTGATTATTTGAAATTGGGTTTTCTCTGTGAAATCTTCTTTCATATGGTAATTGTTCTTTCATTGGAAAACTCATTATGTGTTTTATCGTTTATTGGTTCAGCAATAGACATGTTTATATATCTGATTATTATTGAAGATGGAATCTGTGTATTCTATTACCAAATGATGTTGTAGGAAAGGGTATCGCATTCATAGCATGATGATGTATGGATGTTAGTTTGCCTTTAAGCACTTTCTGGTTAAAAGTGTATCTGAATGATTAAAATAGTTTAAATTCGTTGAATATCTCAAAGGGAGCTATACCTTAATTCAGAGGGGAACTATTCTTGATAGCTCACCCATTTGTTGTTTAATTTATTTGTTCTTGAAAAAAAAGGGGTATAGAGTCAAAATAAAACATTTTTAGATCAGGGTAAATCTGTTAACCAACAAATCAGAATAGCAGGGATGTACAATCACCAATTTCATGGTAATCTCATTCACCACAAATACCACAAAAGACACTTTTAAGCCACATCTCTTTTTTTCCCTCTTGGATGAGGCATTCATTCCTCATATGTCCTTCATTGGAACAATAAGAACATCAAATTTTCTTTCTTTGGCTTGACATGATGTCTTGGTTGTTCTCTCTTTTTCTAAAATCTCCTGTTTAATTTTCAATTGCTCTAATTCCAGTTTCATTTTTTTAATTTCAGGATTTTCTTCATTTTCCCTCCTCCATGGTTGGACTTCAATTCTTGATGCTAGTTCCACCTCTTGTGCATATGTTTCAAAAACTCTTCCATCTAATATGGTTCTGCTTGCATGTAACAATCTGAACACATACCATTCTACTCTTTATTTTTTTGATAAGGGTTCCTCAAATTTCCTAACAATCCCTTTGAACCATTGATCAAATTCTCTTATTGACTCTCCCTTCCTCTACAATAGTTCCCTCATATTGCTTACACTTCTTGAAGGGATTTCAGGGGACTTATAATTATTTAGGAATCCTTCATTTATGTCATCCCACTCTTTATCATGTTCAGGATAAGCCTTTATGTACACCATTTAAGGGCTTCATCCCTTAAGGTGCCCACAAAATCATAAAGTTTAGTTTGATTTTCTCTTACTTCATTTCTCCTCCATGTAGAAATTTCCAAGTGGCACGATAAGATTGGAGGATTGGATTGATGAGATATTGTAAAGTGGCATGATAGGATTAGAGGATAAAGATGGTCCTTGGGTCAAGGAGAGATCAAGGGTGGAGGATGGTCTTGGATAAAGTGGATGGAGAGGATCAAAGGAGGACAAAAGGACCTTTTGTACAAAGGACTTGTCCATCCCTTTGTAAGAGACCTGTTGGTAATTATTTATGTCTAGGGTTTTAAACTTGAATGTTTGCTAATTTTCTATTTCAAACCTTGAAATTTTTGAGTTGCGGGATCTTGTTCTGTTGCTGAAATCTCCATCGGCCCCTGAAAAATGATAAAAATGAGTCATATGCATTCCTAAATGCATACCTAGCTACGGTTCGCCGAAGTTTCAATAAGTTTCTAAATGTTTCAAAGTGTCGCGGAAGGTGCCACGTGGAGGTACCCGAAAGACCCTAAAAGTTTCACAGTCTCCGCCAAAGGGTTTGAAGATCCTTAATGTTTCTCAAACTAACGCAGAGCTTGCCATGTGTCGATGTCCGCTTGAGTTTCTAAAAGTTTCTAAGTTGCAGCAGATCCTGCCAAGTGTCAGTCTCCGCGGAAGTCCCAACTATTTCCTTTGTGTTTCGTGTTGCTCGCTGCGGAAGCCGACACGTGTTAGCTTCCGCGTTAGTTCCTATTTGTTTCATTGTTTGGTACAGACGAGGCGGGTCCCAGTTAACAGTTGCTGCCGCGGATGGTGCCAAGTGGCAACTTCCACCTGAGTTTCAAGGAGCCCCTCTTCTCTAATGTTTCTGCAAGCGCGGAAGGCGCCAAGTGTCGAACTGCGGGGGCATTCTTTATTTGTTTCAACAGGCGCGCAGAATGCACCATCTGTCCTTTATGCTTCCCGCAGAGCGTGACACGTGTCAGCTTCCGCGGGACTTTTCTTTATGTTGCATTGTTAAACGAAACATACGAGGTGGGCCCTAGCGTATGTATCTAATGTGTCGGAAGGTGACACGTGGCAGAGGGAAACAGAACTTAGGGACTATTTCTCATAATAGTTTCTATGTGTTTCAAGGTTAATGCAGAGCCCGCCAGGTGTCGGCTCCCGCAGAGTTTCGTAAGACCCTTTTGTGTCCCTCGGCAGCGACACGGAACCTGCCACGTGTTGGTTTCTGCCTGTGTTTTGAAGAGAGTCCCTAGCGTTCCAAGGACGCCACAGAGCTTGCCATGTGGCGGCTTGCACGCATATTTCCAATAGAGGGCTCTTGGCAGGGAAGATAAAGTGAAAAAGTCAGCGGTTGAAACTTGAAGTGTCTACGTGGCACAGTATTATTGGCGCCAGTCTTGCAGCGTGATTTAAGCCATGAACCTCGGCGAGAAGAAAGGTTTTAACAACTACATTTAAACGATGAGTTTCTTCAGTCCCTACATTTGCATCTTGGTGGGAGAGGCTTGCAAGGCATGCAACTGTTGTATCCCGAGGTTGTGAGCTGATATGCCATTAATGGCGAGATTGCACAGAGGTATGGGTCGAAAGGACATGCCAGCTACTCGATTTAGATAGAAAATCATGACAAGGCGTTGCAGGTCAAATCTCACCTGCCCCTTCCTTCCTGTCTGTGAGGCTGCATTGAATGTTTCTAGCGCCCCCTGGCCATGCATTGTACCTAGTAATGTCTTGGGGACTGCCATGTGATTAATGAGGGAGTACATCATCGTGCTTTATAAGCAGATGATGCTACTCAATTAAAGGTTGTTGAAAACTAGACACATCTGGCTCTGTAACGAAATACAACTGGTTTTGGTTGCTCTGTGCAAAAGATCTTGTGAGTTTATGAGTCTCATGTTTTATGTATTGTACATAGACTTACTGGTTTCATTGTTGTTTTAGATGAATAATGCTATACTGCATGTGTTTTGTTATCTGTCTCCTATATTGAATATACTCTTCTTTTGAATCTAGATATCTAACGGGTGTCTTGGGTTCTAGGATATAGGTTTACTATATTAAATGCTTGATCTCTTAACTTCTGCTCAAGGGGTAGATTAAAGTGTTTTCAGGTTAAGTGTTGAGAAGAATATATTGCAGTAAGGATATCATAAGTAGAAATAACTTGATACTTTGTTCTGGGATGTATCTGTAAGGCAGATATCATGCAAATCCCCTTGAAATCCAGTCTTAATATGTTTATGTTGAACATTTACATGTGTATGTCTATGACTCCAAGCCCTGGATAGGCACCAATCTAGCTCTGTGTTGAGGTTATACACCAGGTCCTGGTTTGCATCCAAACATATAAATCAAATTTAAACTTCAAAACAACCATTAGGACCTTAGAAGTAGTTTAGGACCAAGATCCTCTGATTCACAATTGAACATAACCTAAAGCTAGCCCCTTTGCACTTATCCCACAGTTTTGGTCTTCATATAGGAGGATTTATCTGCTTTGTATCAACATCCCAAGCCAACCCACAAGCATATTCTCATGGGTGTTGAATTGGGAATACCCCCCTAGGTTTTGTAGAGCCCAAAGAAGAAGAGGAGATAAAAATAGAGTCTATCTCCTACACTATTGGCCCCTGGCCCAGAGATCCTGTTGATCACTGATGGCTACCTTGTAGGGAAATCTGGGAATGAGCATCCTATCAGGGCAAACACCAACAGATTTTGGCGACTCTACTGGGGAGCTTGTGAAAGAACCCTAATTTTTTAAATGAAAATAGTTCGTGACTCCGAACAATCTCCCAAATCGGTAAAATAACAATTTGTATGCAAGGGAGAAGATCCCTGCATAATCCTCTATTAGAAGAGTTACCTAAAAAGATGATGTATAGGAAAAAGGGAACTGTCTCAGTCAGTTATGAGAGCTCTCCCAGAAATAATGATGAGGCCCAAAATAACCCTAAACCATTAGGACAGCATGTGCCTTACTTTTCAAATGCAGAAGCTGATATTCAAGGGGCATATGAAAGGCAACAAAGTGGTAGCTTAAGAATGAGGTCAGAGGTGTTTCAAGAATGCCCTTTCCTTGATCCTGGTGAAAGATTTGAAGAGGCAGAATCTCTGAGGAATGATGAAGATGATGACCAGAATGGTATGAGACCATCTTCTTCCATGCCCAAAGATGACCAATTAGCTGAAGAATTCAGGAATTTGAGAGCTAAATTTGAGTATCTTCAGGCTGTGAAAATTAGAGACGATATGAGACAGAAGGTACAAGCCCTGAGGACAGCTCAGCAGGATGCAGTCCCCACTCTAGATAATGTAGACATCCTGAGGAATTAGCATATAAATGAAGTCCAATATCAGTAAAATAATCAGAGACAGAGTGCAAATGATGCAAGAGTACCATTAAATATTGTGAGACAGCATAATGTTGATAGAAATGTTAATGCAAATCAGTTTGGTAGACAACCTATGCAACTAGATAGATTTAGACAGCTTGTTTTTTATGGTATCCCTGGTTATCCTAACCCCATTGACAAGCATGTAAGGCTTCAAGTGCCAAAATTTTCAGGAAACAACACTATGTCAGGGGAGGATCATTTAAAGGCTTTTCAAAATGTCATGGACAACTTTGAGGTTGAACATGAGGATGTCTTTATGAAGTCCTTCATGCAATCTTTGGTTGATGAAGCTAGAGAATGGTACAAAAATCTGCCTGATCAGAGCATTTCATCATGGGATGATTTCAAAAGGATGTTTAAGGAGCAATATGGTGACAAAACTGACCCTAGCTTTTTTGTAAATGAGTTCACTAGTATCACTAAAGGGTCAAATGAGCAGGTTGCAGATTTTAATGCAAGATTTACTAAAGTGTTGAACAAATTGCCACATCACATGAGGCCAAATGAACCAATGTGCATAATATTATATATTAATGCTTTTGATGCCAAAACAGCATATGGGTTAAGAGATAAGGGTCCTGCTACTCTTAGGGATGCTTTCAAGATAGCAATAAATATTGAGAATAACAGAAAAGCATCAGGCAAGACAAACAGAAGGGATGATATGAAAATTCTGCAGAATCCAAACAAACCTCAAAACACTCAAGGTAGTACATCTGCCTCTGAAGATAAAATAGACAAATTGGCAAATGTTGTTAAGGATCTAAGCTATAGACTGGCTAGGAATGAAAAGGGAATAGGTCCTGATAGGCAAGCTTATCAAAGACAGGAAAAGAGACCATCATTGCATGATATGCCATATAATACCAATTGGCATAATGGTAGGCCTGTATTGCCACATAACAACACAAATCAAAGAGCTCAACATACCAAGGAAACTCTTGATCCTTTGAAGAAGACTGTAAATATTGTTGATGATACTCCATGGTGCATAATCTGTCAAATGCCACATTCGCAGTCCCAATGCATGATTGCTCAGTCTTTGTATGATAATGCTGTGTCCTGTAATGAATGCAATGAGCTACATTATGTACAGGATGATGATGTTAATATGTTGTCCATAAGTAGGGAGCATCCTTCTCATGATGAAGATGAGAGTACAGATAATGAGATTTAGGCCTGTCAGTAGGTTTTCTATGATGAAGATAATGAAGATAGCTATGCATTTGCTCAGAATTCACACAGTTTTTTAAGTAACCTGCAGAGACCTTCTGATGAAGAGATTAGGGCTCTCACAGCTGCAGCAGTGGCCCAGGTCAAGAGCAACTATAGACTCAGAGGCAAAGCTCAGGTAAGTAACTCACACCAACCAGAGAGTACTTTCACAAGTCAGCCAGTGCATAGTCATAAAGGGGTTGAACTGCAAAAGAAACAGTGGGGCAACAACAAGAAAAATTTTAAGCAGAAAATAGGTCATGATTCTCAAAGACCAGAAAATAGAACTCCCCATGTTGAAGATCAAAACAAGAGTTCCCAAATCAGAAATGATTAAGATAAAAGTTGGATCACCTCAGGATAAAAACAAAGTCACAACACAAGCCACAACTGTGGTACAAGATTATGCTCCCTTTGATATAGCTCAAGTCCTCTCTCAAGTAAAGGTTTCTGTCCCATTGATGGAACTTATGAAGGTTGCAGAAATCAAGAATAGGACAGTATCCCTAATTTTTGGAGTGCCTTGTCAAGCTAAGCAAAATGATGAAGCCCAAGGTAAGAAGCAGGCCTTGTGCAATGAAGAGGATGAGGTCCCTGAAGTATATCTGGGGGTGACTATGACTAAATGTCCTTCACAAGTGGAACCATTCTATGTCTCCCTTGTTATCAATGGGAAAATAATCAGGAATTGTATGCTTGACTTAGGAGCATCAACAAACATCATGCCTCTAGCCATTATGCAACAAGCAGGATTAAAAATAGACAAGGCATGTGGAAAATGCTATGCCATGGATGCTAGAGAGGTACCAGTCATTGGAATCATAAAGGATGTGGATTTCAGACTGGCAGCATATCCTGAAAAGACCTACAAAATGAATATAACAGTGGTTGACATAAAGCCACAATATGGTATGCTGTTATCAAGGAGATGGGCAGCACTCATTGGTGGGAGTATGCAATTGGACCTGTCATATGCCATGATCCCAATGAATGGCAAGGATGTCAAGCTGATCAGAGAAGAAAGATCACGGGAGTCAGTTGAAGATCAAGATTTAGAAGAACACATATGTTTTGTAGACACTAACTGTGAGAATTTCAGAGTTGTCTCAAGTAATCAAGAAAGCCAAAAGGAAGACCTTTGCATTCAAGAGTTGGACCAGCAGGGTCTATGGACCATGTATTTTGATGGAGCTTGTGCAAAGGAGGGCTCTGGAGCTAGAGTTGTATTCCTGTCTCCAACTGGTAAGCTTCTAAAATTCTCTTTCTTGCTGAAGTTTGCCTGTACAAATAATATTGCAAAATATGAAGCTTTGTTGCTGGGATTGAATATGGCCCTCAAACATGGACTCAAGATGTTGAGAGTTTTTGGAGATTCTGAGTTAATTGTTTCCCAAGTTAGAGATAGGTATGCCTCAAAGAATAAAAGATTAAAACAATATAAGCATGCTGTTTGGGATACCATTGAACTATTTGATGCATTTTCAATAGGTTGGGTAGAGAGATCAAAAAATGTCATGGCTGATTTCTTAGCTAATGTAGCAATAAGACCAGATGATATCACTTTGTCTGGTGTTATGAATGTTGAAGTTAAAATCAGACCTGTAGTACCAGAAAACATATGCAATTGGCAAGTTTTTGATGATGACAAGGACTTGTTAAGATTTTTGCACTGCATAGATGAATATAAGAACCAAGAAATTGATTTTCAAAACTTTGTAGAAATTATAGATGGAAAAGAAATTCTTATGGGGAAAGAAGTAATTCAGCTGAAGACTAACAAAATCCCTAGAGGGTTGGTAGCTTTAGAAAGAGTTTTTGACAATAGAGACCAATTGGTCACAAAGACATCTCTAACAAATAAAGATGATTTAGAAGAGATAAATTTGGGGACATCTCAGGCCCCTAAGAAGGTATACATTGGCAAACAGCTCAAACCACACATTAGGAGTATGCTGATTGCATTACTGAAAAAGTATAAGCATGTTTTTGCTTGGTCATATGAGGACCTAAAGACCTATAGAGAGGATTTATTCCAGCATGAGATCCCATTGAAGCCAGGAGCTAAGCCATTTAGACAGAAGCAAAGGCCTATTAATCCTACCTTGGCTCCAAAAATGCAAGAAGAACTCAAAAAGCTTAGGGAGGCTAGAATAATTGTGCCAATCAGACATTCAACCTGGGTGTCTAACCTTGTCCCAGTTAGGAAAAAGAATGGTGACATTAGGCTTTGTGTTGATTTTAGAAATTTGAATGTATCCTCTTTAAAGGATAATTACCCATTGCCTAATATGGAAGCTATGTTGCAAAAAGTGACTGGTTGTGAACTCCTATCCATGATGGATGGATTCTCAGGTTACAATCAGGTGAAGGTAAAGGAATCAGAACAATACAAGACTGCTTTCACCACTCCATGGGGAACCTATGTGTATGTGAGAATGCCATTTGGACTGACAAATGCAGGTGCTACATTTCAAAGAGCAATGGATGTTGCTTTTGCAGGGTTGATTGATTCAATCTTGGCTATCTATCAGGATGATCTGACTGCCTATTCTAAGAAGGAAGAGCAGCATTATATGCACTTGGAGCAGATTTTCATTAGAGCACTGGAGTATGGCATCTCTCTTAATCCCAAGAAATGTGCTTTTGGTGTAGTTGAAGGAAAACTCTTGGGGCACATTGTTTCCAAAGATGGAGTTAGGATTGATCCTGAAAGAGTAGCTGCAATTGACAGGATCCAGATGCCAAAAATAGTGAAAGGAGTCCAGTCCTTCTTTGGACAAATTAAATTTGTTAGAAGATTTGTTCCCAACTTTACAGAAACTACAAGGAACATTTCTAAAATGCTGAAGAAGGGTGAAACTGTCAAATGGGAGGATGAAGCAGCTAAATCATTCCAAAACATAAAAGAGGCTATAAAGATGGCTCCTGTGCTAAAATCTCCTGATTTTTCCAAGCCATTTCAATTGTTTTCATTTGCTTCTTTCCATACTATTGCTGCATGTTTACTACAGAAAAATGAAGATGGATTTGAGCATCCCATTACTTTTTTCAGCATGTCATTGCAGGCCGCTGAATTAAAGTATGACATCATGGAGAAGCAGGCATATGCACTAGTTAGAGCAGTCAAGAGTTTCAGGCCATATCTGGCAGGATCCCAGATAGTTGCATATGTGCCTCATGCAGCAATCAAGGACATCTTCACTTAGCAGGAAGTGACTGGAAGAAGGTGCAGATGGATAAACAAACTACAGGAGTTCAATATAGAGATGCAAATTACCAAGTTGGTAAGGGGACAAGGGTTAGCCAAGATGATGGCACAGTCAAACTTGGAAGCATGCCAAGTCAATGCAGTCCAGAATGAGGATGTCAATGTATCAAAATCTGAATGGTATAAGGACATCATATATTACTTGCAAAATCTGAATTGTCCTTCCCATTTCACTGACAGTCAAAAGAGGACCTTAAAACTACATGCAATCAGGTATGTTATTTTTCAAGGTGAGCTGTACTGGAAGAACCCAGATGGTGTGTTGCTGAGATGTGTGGATGAAGATGAAGCTAACAATGTTTTGAATGACATGCATAAAGGATTGTGTGGTGGACATCAAACTGCCCAAACAACAGCTCATAAGATCCTTAGGGCAGGATATTGGTAGCCCACTCTCTTTTCAGATGCACAAAGGTTGGTAAGGAAATGTGACCCTTGCCAAAGGTTCTCAGGAAGGTTAAGGTATGAAGGTGCATTGCCCCTTAAAATTGTGTCTGTGGAGGCTCCATTTCAGCAATGGGGAATTGACTTCATAGGGGAAATTGCAGAGAAATCAAGTGGGGGACATAGTTGGATTTTGGTAGCTACTGATTACTTCACCAAATGGATTGAGGCTATTCCAACTAAAAGAGCTACAAGTAAGATAGTGATGGATTTTATCCTAGAGAATATAATCATCAGGTTTGGAACACCATTCAAGATAGTCACAGATAATGCTATGTGCTTCAAATCTGGTGAATTTGTTGATTTTTGCAACAAGTATGGGATAAATTTATCATATGCATCACCATACCACCCACAAGGAAATGGTCAAGCAGAGTCAAGTAACAAAAGCCTAATGAAAATCATCAAGAGGATACTGGATAAAAATAAGAAATCCTGGGATTCAAAACTAAAGTTGGCATTATGGGCTGATAGGGTGACAGTGAAAAGAGCCACTGCAAGGTCACCTTATGAATTAGTGTATGGTACAGTAGCTAGATTGCCTGTGAATAACCTCCTGCCAGTTTACAAGTTCATACAAGAGAATGATGGGGAGGTTAATGATTCAATGACTGAAAGGATCAATCCGCTGGTTGAGCTAGATGAAATCAGGGCAGAGGCACAAAAAATAAACATCAAGAAACAACAAAAGGTGAAGTACCTGTTTGATAAAAGGGTTACAGAGAGAGGTTTTCAGATAGGTGATATGGTCCTTATGTGGAATGCAAGGAACCAGGATAAGGGTAAACGTGGCAAATTTGAACCCCTGTGGACAGGCCCATACCAAATTAGCAATATCTATGGAGGAGACTCCTACTTTCTCCAAACCCTAAGTGGTGAACTAATGGAATTGCCGGTGCACAGCAAATTTCTTAAAGCCTTTTTCACATAAATGAGTAACTTGTGTGCACAATGTAAAATAGTTGTAAATATTTTGTACATACCTTGTGTGGCCAGTCGTGTTTTGAGTTTTGGGTTTTGTCTGGTCTGCCCGGAGTTGTCTGGTCCTCACTGCAATCTTGCACCTACACGTCCCCAATTGGAGCCTATGTTGGTAATTATTTATGTCTAGGGTTTTAAACTTGAATGTTTGTTAATTTTCTCCTTCAAACCCTAAAATTTCTAAGTTGTGGGATCTTGTTCTGTTGCTGAAATCTCCATCGGCCCCTGAAAAATGATAAAAATGAGTCGTATGCATTCCTGAATGCATACCTAGCTATGGTTTCCTATGTCTAAATGTTTCTAGAAGTGGCTGGGAGGGTCTCATTGTGCCAGTGTCGCGTGATTCACCAAGTATTTTGCCCCAGTTTAAGTCTGTGCCGTTGCTTATGCTTCCCGCGGAGCGTGCCACATGTCTGCAGCGGAGGCGGCCCCTTAAAGTTTCAAGAATTAGTATGGAAGGCGCCACGTGTCGGCTTCCACTGAAGTTTCAATAAGTTTCTAAATGTTTCAAAGTGCCGCAAAAGGTGCCACGTGGAGGCACCCGAAAGACCCTAAAAGTTTCACAGTCTCCGCCAAAGGGTTTGAAGATCCTTAATGTTTCTCAAACTAACGTGGAGCTTGCCATGTGTCGCTGTCCGCTTGAGTTTCTAAAAGTTTCTAAGTTGCAGCGGATCTTGCCAAGTGTCAGTCTCCGCGGGAGTCCCAAGTGTTTCCTTTGTGTTTCATGTTGCCCGCTGCAAAATCTGACACGTGTCAACTTCTGCGTTAATTCCTATTTGTTTCATTGTTTGGCACAGACGAGGTGGGTCCTAGTTAACAGTTGTTGCCGTGGATGGTGCCAAGTGGCAACTTCTGCCTGAGTTTCAAGGAGCCCCTCTTCTCTAATGTTTCTGCAAGTGCGGAAGGCACCAAGTGTCAAACTGTTGGGGCATTCTTTATTTGTTTCAACAGGTGCGCGGAATGTGCCATCTGTCCCTTATGCTTCCCACGGAGCGTGACACGTGTCAGCTTCCGCGGGACTTTTCTTTATGTTGCATTGTTAAACAAAACAGACGAGGTGGGCCCCAGCGTATGTATCTAATGTGTCGGAAGGTGACGCGTGGCAGAGGATCACGGAACTTAGGGACTGTTTCTCATAATAGTTTCTATGTGTTTCAAGGTTAATGCGAAGCCCGCCAGGTGTCAGCTCCCGCGGAGTTTCGTAAGACCCTTTTGTGTCCCTCAGCAGCGATGCAGAACCTGCCACGTGTTGGTTTCCGCCTGTGTTTCGAAGAGAGTCCCTAGCGTTCCAAGGATGCCACAGAGCTTGCCACGTGGCAGCTTCCGCGCATGTTTCCTGTAGAGGGCTCTCAGTGGGGAAGATAAAGCAGAAAAGTCAGCGGTTGAAACTTGAAGTGTCTACGTGGCACAGTATTATTGGCGCCGGTCTTGCAACGTGATTTAAGCCATGAACCTCGGCGAGAAGAAAGGTTTTAACAGCTACATTTAAACGATGAGTTTCTTCAGTCCCTGCATTTGCATCTTGGTGGGAGAGGCTTGCAAGGCACGCAACTGTTGTATCCCGAGGCTGTGAGCTGATATGCCATTAATGGCGAGATTGCACAGAGGTATGGGTCGAAAGGACACGCCAGCTACTTGATTTAGATAGAAAATCATGACAAGGTGTTGCAGGTCAAATCTCACCTGCTCCTTCCTTCCTGTCTGTGCGGCTGCATTGAATGTTTCTAGTGCCCCCTGGCGATGCACTGTACCTGGTAATGTCTTGGGGACTGCCATGTGATTAATGAGGGAGTACATCATCCTGTTTTATAAGAAGATGATGCTACTCAATTAAAGGTTGTTGAAAACTGGACACATCTGGCTCTGTAACGAAATACAACTGGTTTTGGTTGCTCTGTGCAAAAGATCTTGTGAGTTTATGAGTCTCATGTTTTATGTATTGTGCATAGACTTACTGGTTTCATTGTTGTTTTAGATGAATAATGCTATATTGCATGTGTTTTGTTATCTGTCTCCTGTATTGAATATACTCTTCTTTTGAATCTGGATATCTAAGGGGTGTCTTGGGTTCTAGGATATAGGTTTACTATATTGAATGCTTGATCTCTTAACTTCTGCTCAAGGGGTAGATTAAAGTGTTTTTAAGTTAAGTGTTGAGAAGAATATATTGCAGTAAGGATATCATAAGTAGAGATAATTTGATACTCTGTTCTGGGATGTATCTGTAAGGCAGATATCACACAAATCCCCTTAAAATCCAATCTTAATATGTTTATGCTGAACATTTACATGTGTATGTCTATGACTCCAAGCCCTGGATAGGCACCAATCTAGCTCTATGTTGAGGTTATACACCAGGTCCTGGTTTGCATCCAAACATATAAATCAAATTTAAACTTCAAAACAACCATTAGGACCTTAGAAGTAGTTTAGGACCAAGATCCTCTGATTCACAACTGAACATAAACCCAAAGCTAGCCCCTTTGCACTTATCCCACAGTTTTGGTCTTCATATAAGAGGATTTATCTGCTTTGTATCAACATCCCAAGCCAACCCACAAGCATATTCTCATGGGTGTTGAATAGGGAATACCCCCTAGGTTTTGCAGAGCCTGAAGAAGAAGAGGAGATAAAAATAGAGTCTATCTCCTACACTGTTGGCCTCTGGCCCAGAGATCCTGTTGATCACTGATGGCTACCTTGTAGGGAAATCTGGGAATGAGCATCCTGTCAAGGCAAACACCAACAAGACCCATGCGGTCTTGTACAAAAGCCCATGCCTTTGTACATGTTGGAAGATGTGAGAGGTTTGAATGGGTTGATCAAGGATTAGGAATGTGCAAGCATGTGGTTAAGTTGATTAAGTGATTTTAATCAACTTAATCAAAAGTGCACAAAATGGGGAATTAAATAAATAGAAATATTTATTTAATTCATGGGATGGGGAATGGATATTAGGCAAATAGATATGTATCTATTGTTGGACTATGGAAAAGGATTGATTAATTGAATAAATGGTTAAATTTATTCAATTAATGCTAGGAGATGGTACGGATGAATAGTGCATGAATAGTGATAAATAATAAAATGTTATTTAATCACTATTGAAAGGGGGATTGGTCAATTAACTTTCTAAATAGGTGTTTATCCAGTTAATTATGGAAGAAAGTGGTTTAGTGATATCCTGATTGGGGTTGGTCAATTTTAGGTGTCTACATTTTTCCCCTCTTTGAGATGGTGTTGTGAAGCAACATCATTTCAAAGAAATATAAAACATAGTGCTTGATAGGATTAGAAGAAGATGGTTGGATTAGATATGATGATTCTCCAACCACTCAAAGAGAGAGCGACGAGGAGGGATGATGGTAGGGATGATGCCCCCTCGAGAGGATGGGTGGGTTAGAAGAACACAGGTGTGCTCTCAAAAGGATGAGGATATTTGGATTAGAATGATGAGAGTGGAATGTAAAGAAAAAGGCATTTGGCGGATAGAAGAGGTTAGATGAAGGGGGGATGGATGGGGAAGGATGGGGAAGGATGGATGGGAGGATGTAGACCAATAGATGGAGTTATACATTATGTTGTAATGTTTTGAGCAATCTTATTTGATATGGCATGAGACTTTATGCACCAACTTATAAGGAACCAAGATGAAAATGTGTCCCTGGTGTAAAACGATGCCTCAGCACATCAGAAGGTGTTTGGCGACATTGATGGGTATTGTGATGCTACAACCTGATAAGGTCACAAGCAACCCTATGTTGTATAGCGCCATGATATAGATGACCATGATACTGATGTGGTAGGTAGGTTATAGGGACTTATACAGATGCAAGATAAAATTATAATGCACACACACAAGCAAGAATGCATGCACAAAATGATACAAAGACAAACACGATTTTGCCCTTGGTCGAGATGAAAAGCCAAAGATTGATGGATTGATGATGGATTGTGTTGTTGATGATAAGAACAACATGAGGATTGGGAACATATATACTGATGATGATGATAGAAGTTTGATCAAGGCTTGCAGCAAGGCTGGGAACAAGACTATGGATGCAATTAGATAATTTTGCGTAGATTTCTTAGCGAGCAATGCACATTGATTAGGATCTTCTTGCAATGTTTGGATGTTTGGGACATTTGGATCATTGGGAGGAGATTGCATTGGTTTTGTAGACACCCAAAAATGTCCTCTTACAACACCTTGTCACAATATTACATCACTTAGACATCTTGTAGCATGTTTTTGCCCTAGGTACCCATGTCATCACCTAATTAGTTAAATAAATCTTATTTATTTCACTAATTTCATTTATTCCCCTTCTATCCATAATCCCTTCTTCTATAATTAAATAAATTTTTATTTATTTAATTATCCATGTCCATTTATCCTCTCTAATTAAATAATTACTTTTAATTGTTTAATTAGTCATTTATCTATTTTCCTATAATTAAATAAATTTTTATTTATTTAATTATCCTTCCACATCATCTCTCACCACAATCCAAAATTAATTAAATAAATTAAATATTTATTTAATTAATTTAAAATCCTAAAAATATCTTTTTGCTTTCTTTCCAAAATTGAACTCATGCGTATCTAATTAATTTATTTAATTAGATAAATCATCAATTATCCTCCCATCTTTTTCAAAGATTTATTGCCTTTTTGAGGATTTAAAACTAAAAGTAAATCTTTCTATCTTTTTCCTATCTTATCTTGTTTTATTTCCTCTTTTATCAAAAATCAAATCTTCTTCCCTTCATCCTTGAAAATCTATAAATATGGCCTCTCATAAGCCATTTTGGAATGGATTGCGTTTGACATCCTTACTCTACTGAAATATTCTTCCAATTCTCTAATCCTCTAATCTTCTTCTTCTATCAATCTTCATCCAATCGTTATGCTGTGAACGTGAGCAATCAACATCAACATAATCTTCATCGATCAAATAGACTTTCATCGATCATTCAAGAAAACTGAGGTATTTGAAAGGTTTGGTCAAAGGTATTGCATTTAATTGTTTTATCTTTTCAATTTTATCCAAATTTCTCGTTTACATTCTGGGATGCCTGGTGGGACCCACTTCTCCTAATTAAATCTTATGTTCTTGAAAGTTTTTGTAGTAAAAATTTGCGTTTTCCTAACCCTTGTTTGTCAACTTTTGCAAAGGATCTATTATAGTTGATCTCCAAGCCTAAAACAAACATCACGGTTGCGTCCAAAAGGGCCAAGAGTACTTCCAGTAGTGAATAGTGTTTCCGGCGATGAACAGTACTTCAGGCCGTGAATAGTGTTTTTTAAAGCTTAAAATAGTTTTCTTTTTAAAACTAGCATAACTTTTACAAATCATGTCATATTTTTAAGTTTTTATAGTCGTTGGAAAGCTAATTCAATGAACTTCACAGTTGTGGAGGTTTTATCAGGTGATTTCATCATTTTATTAGTCATTTTCTCAGTCAAACTTTAGCTTCTTTTAAAAACTTCAAACAAGCATATCTTGATCAAAACGTATCCAATTTCAGCAAAAAAAATTTAATTGCTTAGATTCATCTAAATTTTCTATTTATGCAGCCTATTCTTCTGTATAAAGTCATTTATCTTAAATATCACATATTTTTGACTTAATCCCCCTTTTACTTGCAAGTTTAGTTTTCTTGTCTTGGTGACTTTCAGGAGCATCTAAGGAGCTGGAACAACAGGGGCATCAGCATACATAGCAAACTTAAGGATGAAAAATGATTAGGTGTAACCAATCCATCTCTCATCTCTAAACATTGCTTGCCTTCACACTTCGATTTGGGCTTAAAATTAATCTTGTTTGCTATCACATCATTGGAATCTAAGCTAAAATGAACAAGTGTCTTCCTACACATTTGGATTTAGGATCTTAAAAAGAACAAGTGTCTGCATTGTCTTCTTATAACACATTTCATTTTTTAAAGGTTAATTAACAACTACAATTGTGAATCACGTGCATGTTTGTATGCTCTCTCCTCGTACCACAAGGTCATCTTGGAGATCAAAAACACCACACTTGATTTGCTTTTGTCAAACCTTATCTAGGAGGCCTGCTAGGGAATTTCATCACCCCTAGGGACAACCTCAACCACATGTTTTGGCGGGGTATATCAAAGGGGGGAGCAAAAGTTATACCTCAATCTAGCTACGTATTCATTGGGACAGCCTTGTGGGCCTGGGTGATTCTGGACACAAGGTGAAGTGGTATTCGCTTACGTTTATGCCACATCCCTTCAATAGGCTAGTGTTCATAGATTTGGGCCCCTCATACCTTGTGTATATCAGGGACACCCCTAGTTAACCCTTGTGCATCCTAGCTTAAGACCTATCAGCCATACCCTACATGATTAATCATTAGGGCTTGTTGTTGTGTTTGCAAGTGTTTGCTTAATCATAACATCTAATCTTGGAAGGAAATTTGAATATTGTGCTTGGCGTGTGTGTTTATGCATTCACATTGTGTTTGATATCCCCCAAATCAAACTACCAATCTTTCCTTATCATCTAAGAAATCATAATCCTAATCAAACATTTGCTAAAAGTGACATCACGTCAACATTAGAAGACATAGCACAAGAACTCATTCTCCTACTTCACCTAGCACCAAAACCTATAGATCAACAAATCATTCAAAAGGTCCATGGAAAGATTCAACAACTTCAACTTCAAACAAGCCTATCACCTCAAATGCAACACCTCATAGCACAAATCCAACACCTCTTGGCCACTTGTCTAATCCAACAGGCACATCATCAACCAATGCCACATCAATCCTATGTGTCCTCTATACCATCATATCAACCTCATCTATCTACATGTCATGTTACCCCTTCATCAACCTATCCCACTTCTTCTAATATCAACCCTTATCCATATCAGCCTACATCTTAACAACCATTATCCTATACAATCCATCCACCACAACATCATCACAACTTCCAACACATTCAACCATATTCACATGTATCTCTTCTATCTTCATGTCATGTCAATGCCATATCTACCCAACAATATTCACCTCAAACTTATCCAATTCCTTCTTCCAACATGCCTACACACCATCACCCAACCCATTCACAAGGCTAAAAGGTGTTCTTACAAGAGGTACATGCAAGCCAAAATGAGCCCTTGTACATAAATCAAACATCCTTACGTCCACTTTTGGAGCAAGATCTAATATCCTTTGATGAGAGTGATACCTATGTGTCACCTAATCCTAATCCAAATGACCCTTTGTACATAAGTCAAACATCCTTAAGTCCACTTTTGGAGAAAGATTTGATATCCTTTGACGAGGGAGATACCAGTCTAGACTTCGCACCCTATGAGCATCCTCCATGACCACCCAATCACATGCCAACATATGAGCCCACTAGTCCTATCTTGGCACCACCATATGATCCTAATCCAAATTCTGATGTGTCCAACCCTAACATTCCTCCATCCAATCCTAGTCCCAATCCACCTAATCACATTATCCCTCCCTCCAATCCTATTCCTACTTCTAAGCCTCTAACACCATCTACCCTTATTATGCACCCACTATATTGTCCATCCACCTCTGCCCTTGCAAAGGATGTGATCCATTGGCTACTAGCTAGGAACGATTTATCCTCATGTCAAACACCCATCTTAGCACCTAGCAACAAGCCTTCCAATGCCATGCTTATTCCTCCAATCTCACCATGCGACCCACAAGCCATCAAGCCTATCCAAGAGTCTCCTACCTCCACTTCCATGAAACTACAAGAGCTATGTCAAGAGTATACTCCTAAGCATGTGGAAACATCAACCCCCCAGCCAAATCAGGGTCAAAGCATCTCTAAGTTCAAAATATCCATGACCTATATATTTTCTGCAATCAAGATATTATTTATGATCATAACCCTATTTATGAGCAACGTGATCCCATTAATAGCCAAATTAATCCTATTTACACTCACCTTTATGATCAAGATTCTATGTATGAACATGAAAACCACGATGAGCCTCTTAGCCAAACTTTTTGCAATTCATGGTCAAAAGGTTATCACTCCACCTATCCTTTCTCCCATGATCATCCAAGAGCAAGATACCCAAATTGCTCCTATCTATCCTCCATCTAACCCCATCCAAAATCCCACAACATCCACTTCCCATGATGAGACACGTGCCTTTCAAGAACACATAAGCATAGAAGATCAAACAAATAACTTATATCTATGTGCACATATGTGAGATCCTAATGATCCTCCATCCACATCCACCATCGATCCCACTTCAACATCCACCATCCACCCTATTCCAAATCCACCATCATATCCTATGGGTCTATCCACCTTTATCCATGAGTGTTCCTCCTTAGAACACCAACAACCTTTATCCACTTCACCTTCTTCATCCAATAAAGGACTCATGTCTAGTATTCCACCTACACCTAGTCCCATTGTCAATCGCATCCTCCAAAACATGAACTATCAAGGTAAAGGCTTAGGCCTTCTTGAACAAGGAATTTTGGAGCCTATCCATGCCATGGTCCCTCCATGCTCATTTGACCTTGGATACACACCCCAAGGTAAACAATCCAAAGATGTTGGTACTTCCTCCATGCCTCCCAAGTCCACTTCCTATCACAAATCCCATCGTACACCCAAGACATATGTTGCCATTCCACCTCCCTCATCTTAGAAATGTCAAAAACATGTGATTGTACACCTCCCACCATCCACTTTGCCTCCGCTACTTCCAACACCTTATCCATCCACCTATAAATCTTCTAAAAATCCTAATCATGACCAACAAATGCACATATTGTCTAAACAAGGATCTTCCACCAACCTCACTTCCACCATACCCATGGGATTCAAAAGCAAAAATTTGGATGCCTCTACCTATAAAGTCAAAATCCTAAGGATCCTCATGCCTTAAGACACAAAAGTAAAGAATCAAAGAAAAACCCATCCCCGAAGCTGCATACACCCACACACCTCAAAGCAAAAATGAAAAAGGTGTGGGTCCCCAAGCAACAAGTAATTACCTCAAAAGCTGCACAAAAGCTGCATATATCCAAACCCATACCTCCATAAGCAAAGAGGGTATGGGTCCCTAAACAACAAGCCATCAAGTCAAATGAGGCATCCACATCTCAAAAATCCCAGCCATCCACTTTCTCCTCTTCCATCCATTCCATTCAAACCTATCCAATTCCTCCATCCCACAATTAAGCAAAAACCAAAAAAATACTAAGTCTATGTGGGTACCTAAAGCACTTCATCACCCATCTCCTAAGCAACAATCTCCATTGCTTCCTACACCACCATCCAACCAAAAGCTTCAACGTTTATCACAGTGTGTGCAACTGTTGGTCATGATTCCTTTTCACACCTCCACCACTCCATCATTCAACTATTATCCTACATATCTTCACCATCCTATCCCTATGGTCCATTCTTTTACATAAACCTTTCATCCATCCTTACATGAACCATCCATAATCCATATCATAATCCACCATCGACCTAATCCATCTTTCATGCAATCCCCTACCAACATCTATGAGCAAACTCGATAGGGTCCATGCGATGACATCCATCTCTAGCAGGACTATCCCTTTCATGGAATTAGACACTTGAGTCTTTTCTTTCCATATCCACCTATTCCATCCCAATATATCAAAAAAAATTCAAAAAAAGAACAAAAAAAAAAGTAAAGAGAAATCCCTTCGTCCAACGATGAAAACTTGGTAAACAGGTGCCTTGGATAAGTACCATGATGAAAATATGGCAAACAGGCGTCATGTGTAAATTGATCTTCTATGTCACCTATACTTGGGGGCATGTTGTCTTATCCTCTTATCATGTTCCAACTTATCATTTTCCATCCTATCTTATCCTCTCTTACCATGTCCTTATCCATCCACATACACATACCTATCACATTGCATCCATTCATCTTCCCTTCCTCATCTTGATCTTGATAAAGATTGGGGGCAACAATGTTGAAACATGCCTTGGATATCTCTTGATATACCCTATTCTATCCAATCCATCCTATCATCCTATCATCATCCCATCATCCTAGGCTTTGTCATGATAAATCCTAAGTACTATACCTAGAATGGGGTATATTATTCCTATGCTACATAGTCTTTGGGGATCACATCCTAGCTCCATTATGAGGCATACATCCATCCACTATAGCTTATCCTTGTACCCATCCATCTATCATAAGCTTCCCATCCACTATCGCCTATCAATTTTTCTATCCATCCTACATTCATCCTTGCACCTAGACTTGGTTCTCCCTTGTCATTGGTATCTAGCACAAAGGCCACCCAAATTATAAATCCATTGACATCCCTAAATATTTCCAAAAATCCAAAAAAATCAAAACATATCAAAATACCAAAAAAAATAATAATAAGTCCTAAAAACATACCAAAAAAATCATAAAAAGCCCTGAAAAAATGCAAAAAAATCATAAAAAGACCTTAAAAAATGCGAAAAATCATAAAATCCAACAAAAATCCAAACAATCATCAAAATCAATCAAATCATTCAATCACCAAATTCAATTCATCTAATCAAATCAAGCCAATCAATCACATCAATCCAATCCATATCATCACATCAATAACATCATTCAATTAATCCCAATCAATCCATAACCCGATCAATCCATCCACCTTTATCATCGCCACCAATAAAACATTATCAGAGCTACATCTCATCTCTATCATTAAGTGCCTTGATCCCATGGATACAGGGTATGTAGGCAGTCTGGGATACCAAGGAGGTACCCAGATTCAGGCACAAGGCGATACCTTTCTTTCATCTTCTTCCTTTCTTTCGATCATCTTCTTCTATCATTCATCTCTCACATCATCAATAAACACCCAGAACTACATATCATCATGTCTCATCACCTATCGTTAAGTGTCTTGATCCCGTGGATATAGGGTATGTAGGCAGTCTGGGAGATGAAGGAAGTAACCAGATTCAGGCACAGGCGATAAACCTCTTCCATCTTTCATCATTCTTCGAATCTTCACCAATGATCATCTTCATCCATCTCTCATT
Organism: Cunninghamia lanceolata; assembly: GCA_027924645.1. Lineage (NCBI taxonomy): Eukaryota > Viridiplantae > Streptophyta > Pinopsida > Cupressales > Cupressaceae > Cunninghamia > Cunninghamia lanceolata. Next base: position 437,542 of record BSBN01000386.1, read on the forward strand.
TCTTCAATCATCTATCTTCCGACATCATCAATAAACATCTAATTCCTCAAATCAAACAATCAAAATCAAATAATCATCATCAATCTTTCAAATCACTTCTTCTAATCAATTCTTCATCCAACCATATCAATCAAATCAATCCAAGTGATAAATCCAAATGCAATTCATCCTTTATCCATACCAATCAAGTAAATCAATCGTGTCAAATTATCCAATCACATCAACAGTCTTGATCCTAGCCTTGTTGTAAACCAAATCAATCAATCATCCTTGTGTTGATCTAGGGATGTATCGTTCCCCACAATGACAACACTATCCTTAATCTATCATCATCATCAATCAATCAACAATTAATCATTGGTTTACTACTTAACAAGGGCAATACCTTGTTTGTTTTTGTATCATTTGTGCATGCTCGATTGCTTGCTTGCTTGTATGTGTTATCTTTTTATCTTGCATTTGTATCACATCTGTATCATTCCAGCTAATATTCATATCTTGTGTATGTTGGAATAGCTTTTTGCATTATCCTTTGCATCTAAGGTCACATCATACCTTTTGTGCATTAGGACTTTAATGCTCTAATTTTTTCTTCCTCATGCGTTAGACAAGGTTGTATTACGTTGGGGCACAAGATACATCGTCACCTTGGTCCTTATACCTTGGTGCATAACGTCTAGTGCTATATCAAACATCATGGTTGCTCACTTTCATTGCAGCATAACGCATCATCGTTTCTTCTATCCCTTCCCTAATCTTTTTCGACCAATCCATTTTATTTCGAGAACCTACCTGTGTTTATCCAACCCGCCTATCCTCTCAATGGGGCATCCTCATCCTATCATTCCATCCTCATCCTATCTTTCTATCATCCACCCCTTTTTCCTCTATCCATACCTTAGCTTCTTTGAAATGATGTTACTCAACACAAATTTCATCACTCGAACATCATCTCAAAGAGGGGCAAAATGTAGACACCCTTGACCTATTTTAACATTTATACATTTATTGCATTTTGGCACTGCATACATTAATTTCGTCTAACACACTTGTAATCAAAAATCTCATTTTCTTCTATATCTCCATAATTAATTAAATAAATTTTATTATTTTAATTAATTTCCTTTATTCTTCTATTTTCCATAAATAATTAAATAATTTTAAATTATTTAATTACCTCATCTTTCTTCTAATAAAATAAATAAAATCCATATTTTATTTATTTTCCCTAACATGCAAATAAATTAAATAAATTTTATTTATTTAATTTATATTTTATTTCCTCCAACCAGGGCTTAAATTTAATAGTTGTATCGCTGTATTTAAGCATTTTTGCTGTAAAATACAATCAAAATTTTAAAAACACTGTATCAAATGAAAGTTGAAATTTTGGATAAACTGTCAAAATTTATATAGGATTATGCTGATATATATATTTGGTTTTTATATAATCTGCTTAATATAAGGTATGTCATAGTATTTTACAACCAACATTGAATAGATAACTGTCATAAAAAAATTGTTTGACAGGCAAGGTCTACTGTCAAATTTAAGCCTTGCCTCCAACAGTCTCTCATTCAAATAATAAATTAAATAAATTCAATTATTTAATTTATTATGTATTTTTCCCACCTTCTATTTTCCTCTAAACGTGCAAGTGTCCTTGAAAATAGCAAGAAATCAAAAATCAAATCATGGGAAAGATTTAATAAATTATAAAAATCAACTATCCTCATCACTTAAAATCTCGAAATAGAAAAAGCATTCTAACTTGGAATGGAATCTTATCTTCATTTTCAATCCCATAATCCCTCCTATAATTACGCCGAGCCGAGAGGCATTATATAGTCACAGTAGGTGGGGATGAGAGCACTCATTTTTTCTATCTAAATTTATAAGAAAAAAAAATTAAAATACCAAAAAGGAAATAAAAAATAAAACTTAAGAAAATCAAAGGAAAAGAACTAAAAAAGAAATTAAAAACCGTTGAATAAGAAAAAGGTAAATCACAAAAACTATAAAACCAAAAAAGAAATTGGAAATTGTTGGAAGGAGAAGAATCTAGAGAAAATCACGAAAACTATGGAACTAAAAAAGAAATTGGAAAAAATAAAAAATAAAAACCAAAAAAGAAATTGCAAGAGAAAATCAAAGAAACTATGGAAAAAAGATATACCTCGTCGGGCGTATTTTAGATATAGTTTTTTAAATACAAATATACTAGTTAAATAATTTTTATTTATTTAATTACGCGGAGAGGCTTATAGAATCACATCAGGGTGGGGACGAGAGCACTTATTTAAACTGCCTAAATTTATAGAAAAAAAAAAAATTAAAATTCCAAAAAGGAAACTTATTTTCATTTGAATTTCATTGGTTACAATTTCTTTTTTGGTTCCATAGTTTTTGTGATTTTCATATTTTTCAATTTCTTTTCTTTTTTTTTTCTTTTTTTTTTTCCAATTTTTTTTAGTTTTTAGTTTTTTTTTTTTTTCAATTTCTTTTTGGGTTTTTATTTTTTATTTTTTCCAATTTCTTTTTTGGTTTGATAGTTTTTGTGATTTTCTTATTTTCAATTTCTTTTTTGTTTTTACTTTTTATTTTTTCTAATTTCTTTTTTATTTTTTATTTTTTCCAATTTCTTTTTGGTTTTTATTTTTTTGTTAGAAGGAGAAAAAGCTGAGAAAATCACAAAAACTATGGAACCAAAAAAGAAATTAAAAATTTTTAAAAATAAAAACCAAAAAAGAAATTGCAAACCAAAAAAAGTGAGAAAATCAAAGTAACTATGAACTAGTATATTTATATTTAAAAAAAATATATCTAAAATACGTCGAGCTATATCTTTTTTCCATAGTTTTCGTGATTTTCTCCAGCTTTTTCTCCTTCCAACAATTTCCAATTTGTTTTTTGGTTTTTATTTTTTATTTTTTCCAATTTCTTTTTTAATTTTATTTTTTTTTATTTTTTCCAATTTCTTTTTTGGTTCCATAGTTTTTGTGATTTAGCTTTTTCTCCTTCGACGGTTTTTAATTTCTTTTTTAGTTTTTTTTTTTATTTTCTTAAGTTTTATTTTTTATTTCCTTTTTGGTATTTTTATTTTTTTCTTATAAATTAGGCAGAAAAAATGAGTGCTCTCATCCCACCCTGATGTACTTTAGATAAATTTTTTAAAATATAAATATACTAGTTCATGTCCATTTATCCCCTTTAATTAAATAATTATTTTTAATTGTTTAATTAGTCATTTATCTGTTTTCCTATAATTAAATAATTTTTTATTTATTTAATTATCTTTCCACATCATCTCTCACCATAATCCAAATTAATTAAATAAATTAAATATTTATTCAATTAATAAAATCCTAAAAATATCTTCTTGCTTGCTTTCCAAATTTGAACTCATGTGTATCTAATTAATTAATTTAATTAGATAATCATCAATTATCCTCCCATCTTTTTCGAAGATTTATTTCTTTTTTGAGGATTTAAAACTAAAAGCCAATCTTTCTATCTTTTTTCTATCTAGATACCAATGACAAGGGAAGACCGAGTCTATAGGAAAGGGATTTGTGGGATGATTAGGATGGGGTGATTGAGTGATTGAGTGATTGGGTGATGATAGATGGGGGAATGGAGTGCTCAAACCATACCCTTGGATATCAAAATCATGGCAAAGTTGGGTAGGCTAGGGGGATTAGATGAGGATTGGGATAAAGGTTCATGATGGATAGAGGATTTAGGATAGATAGATGGAGGGGATTTGGGGATGTGATCTCCAAGGACTATGTCACATAGGAAGAAGATGCCCCACTCTAGATATGTCACTCATGATGAAGCATTGGGATGTTGGGGTGAGATGGACAATTCTAGGATATGCTTGGAAGGGATGTATGCCAATAGGTGTCCAAAGCATGTTTTGGATATCCTTATCAGGATCGAAAGCAAGAAGGGAATATGGATGGGAAGACGATAGAATAGGTATAGACATATAGGGATGGGATGGATGGGAGACAATAGGATAAGTATGTGTAGATAATGGATAGGAGTGATAGGCTAGGTGAGACTTGCCCCCAAGTATAGGGTGCAAATGGATGGGGGATTATGCATGATGCCCATGAGGGGTTTTCATCATGGTACTTGCCCAAGGCACCACAAGGAGTGGTTTTCACCATTGGACGATTTTTTCTCTTTACTTTTTTGCTTTTTTTATTTTTGATTTGTTTTATTGTTTTATTTATTTATTTATTTATTTATTGGATTTTTTTTGTATTTTGTAGTTTTTTTAAGATTTTCTAATTTTTTGTATTTTTTTATATTTGGATGGGATGGGATGGGATGAATGGATAAAGAAAATGATTTGTGTGGAGAGGAGGGGGATGGGGACTCAAATGTTTGTTTCCATAGAAAGGTGGTAGTGTCCCATTCTAGATAGTTGTTGCACACAGTAATGTTGGTAGATGAACAAGGTGATTATGCGAAGGAAGATGGAATGGATGACATAGATGGAGGATGGATGGATGCATAGAGGATGAAGGGGTTATGTGAGAGCATGGATAATAGGGATAGGATGGGGGAGATATAGTAGATGGTGGGGATAGGATGGTATGATGGACGCATGGGGAGTGTTGTGGGGTCAAGGGTAACCAAGACCAACATTTGCACACACCATGATGGATTTTGAAGCTTTTGATTTGGATGGGGTGTGGGGAGTAATGGGGATTTGGGATTCATGAGGATAGTAGATTTTTTTATTATGGGACCAAGATGGGGTATTGGGGGATTGTTGATTTGGGGGATTTAGGGACCCAAATGGACTTAGGAGTTTTAGCATTTTTTTATTGGGTGTGGGATGAGGGAGAGGGATTTTGGGATTTGTGGACAGAGTAGGATTTGGATACTCCACTTGGATTTGTTGTTTTTTTCTTAGGGACCCACATCATTTTTTATTTTTTCTTTTGGAGGTGTGGGACCTTGTGGCCTTTTAGATGCACTTTGCTTTGATTTTGTGTATCGATGCCCTATGGCATGATAATTCTTATGTGTTTGTGAATTTTTTGCTTTATGTGTGGAGGCATACAAATGATTATTTTTTAAATCCCATGGGTTTTGTCATAGCTTCATTGTTAAATGATGTGTGCACTTGTTGGTCATGATTAGGGATTTTGGGGGATAGGGATTGGGGTGTTTAGGGATATGGGATTTATGGACGGGGGTGTTGAGGATGTGAGGATTAGGGAAGTTAAGGATGAAGGGATGAGGGGATTTAAGAATGAAGGGATTAGTGGTTTTGAGGATGGGGGTATTAGGGGTTGGGAGGATGGGAGGAAGAGTGGTTTTAGAGATGGGAGGACATTTGGATTTATAGATGGAATAGGATGGAGGAGGGATTGTGGTATGTGTTTTGGATTTGTATGATGAGGAAGGGGGGATAGTGACAAATGGTTTGGACGTACGATGAAAGGCATCTATTTTGGGATTGGAAGAAGTAGCCTTAGGAGGCGTGAAGGTGGTACCAACCTTTTTAGATTATTTTCCTTGAGATATATAACCAAGGCCGTGCAATTGTGGATGGGTTTTGATGTGGATGGATTTTGACATGGATGGGCTCCAATACTCCTTGTTCATGAAGGCCTAAGCCTTTACCTTGATAATTCATGTTTTGGAGCATGTCATGTGCAATGGGATGTTTGTTGTTTTGGAAACATGGCACGAGTCCATTATTAGATGTGGGAGAATGGGTGGTGGATATAAGTTGCTCCTCTCCTATGAGAGAACCACCATGGATGAAAGTGTTGGGACCAAGAGGATAGAATGATGGATTTGGGATAGGGTCGATGGGGGATGGTAAAGAGTCAATGGGAGATGGTGGAGGGTTGATATGAGATGATAGAGGAGCGATAGGAGATGGTGTGGGATCAAGAAAGGGATGAGTTGGGATTTTTGTATCTTTATTAGGATGGGGGTTGGATGTTGCGACATGATTTGGACTAGGCTCTTGACATAGCCAAATTTGTGTGGATGGTACAATGGGGGAGGAGTGTGTAGCTTCATTTGTTGTTTGAATAGACTCCTTGAATGGGGTAGATGGAAGAGTGGGAGATGTTTGGCATAGTATTTTGGATAGGAAATAGGAAGGGAATGGCGTGGTTTTGATAGGTGTTAGGTGGGTGATGGCATCATCAATGGCACACTTGGATGGATTTGGATTAGTGGGGTGGCATGACTCCACAAGTTTGTTTTTGTGGTTTTTCTCAAGATCCTTAGCTAGGAGTCCATGGAGAAAACTCAAAAAGGATAATCTAGATTTAGGAGGAGAATTGGATGGTGAAGTGGATAGTGGGGTTAGTGGATAATGATATGAAGGATTTGGATAAGCGAGATAAGGATATGAAGGATGTGGTTGATGATGGGATGAAGGATGTGGATAAGAGGTGGAGGTGACAGGGAGGGATGTTATATGAAGATGGATGTTGGGATATGGATGGGGGATAGAATTGATTTCCCTTGTCACTTGGGTAGTGTAAGGATGACAATAAGGTATGAAATTAGGCATGGGGCATAGCTTGTGCTAGCCAATGCATGGTCATAAGGTGCTTGCATATGCATGGATGGGCAAGGATAATTTATGGCAAGCTTACTTTCAATGATTTCATCAAGGTTATTGAATTCATCTTGATCAACAAGACTATCATAATCAAAATTGCAAGATGGGTTCATGATTGGACTCAGATTTGGGATGATGTGATTTAGGATGGCTTGATGATTTTGATTTTCTAAGGTTTGGGGCTTAAGATTTTCTTTGATATCGCAATGACCTTAGATTTGGATTTTGGATTAGTAGGGTTTGGATTGATTGGGGTTGATTTTGATTAGGCCTAAGGCTCATTGATGGTTGGATTGGATTTGATTGATTAGGCCAAGGGCCCTTTTGATGTTTGATTTGATGGGAAGGGGATGATTTGGGATGTTTCGACTAAGGCACCCCAATAGCATACAAAGGCTATTGTTTATCCTACAAAGGTGCTTGTTCATGCACAGAGAGTTGTTTGTGAAAAAGGGGATAACAAAGGTGCTTGTTTATGAAAACAAGGCCTCAAAGTGGATGTTAGGGACTTGAATTTGAGGGGTTTTGATGGAAATTGGTGGGGATTGGTTGGGGATTAGGTACATGACCCTTAGATGATGGTTTGATGATGATTTAGAGGAAAATGATTAGGTTTTGGATGAAATTTGATGGGGTTGGAAGGGGTTAACTCCTTAACCAAATTTTGAATTTCAAAGGATGGTTTTTTATTAAGGATGGGATTGGATGTTGATTGGAATGGATAAGTGGATAATGAATGATTGATTTGATATGGTGGATAAGTGGATTAGATTAGGATTTGGGGTGAAATGGGATTAATGATGTATAAGGGGATTGGATCAAAAATGATGGTGTGATTAAGGATGGGGATTTGGATAGATGATTAAGGTTAATGGATTGAGGGTTGGACTAGGATGATGGTCAAATTGGGTTAGGGAAAGTGGATTATGATGATAATGAATGAAGGATGATTAGGATTAGGGATAGATAATGGATGAGATGATTATGATAATGGGATTGGATTATGATGGAGATGAAATTTGATTAGAATAGTGGATTATGATGTGGATTAAGGATGATGATGAAGGATGATAGACTAAGGATTGGATTAGGAGGTGATTAGAATGATGAGGGACTTGACTAAGCTCAATGATGGGATTTGATTAGGATAATGATGGTGATTAGGAAGTGGATTAGGTGGATAGAATAGATTAGGATTAGGACCTTGTTTTGATTTGGCAAGTTGATTCGAATTAGGGTCCTAAATGATGGATTTAGGATTGGATTAAGATGATGTGAATAAGGTGATTAGGATAATTGGGATGATCAATGGTTGAGGATTGTTGATAGGATTGGATTGATGAGAGATTGTCAAGTGGCATGATAAGATTGGAGGATAAAGATGGTCCTTGGATCAAGGAGAGATCAAGGGTGGAGGATGGTCTTGGATGAAGTGGATGGAGAGGATCAAAGGAGGACAAAAGGACCTTTTATACAAAGGACTTGCCCATCCCTTTGTAAGAGACCCATGTGGTCTTGTACAAAATCCCATGCCTTTGTACATGTTGAAAGATGTGGGAGGCTTGAATGGGTTGATCAAGGATTAAAAATGTGCAAGCATGTGATTAAATAGATTAAGTGATTTTAATCAACTCAACCAAAAGTGCACAAAATAAGGAATTAAATAAATAGAAATTTTCTTTAATTCATGGGATGGGGAATGGATATTAGACAAATAGATATTTATCTAATGTTGGATTATGAAAAAGGATTGAGTAATTTAACCAATTAATGCTAGGAGATGGTATGAATGAATAGTGCATGAATATCAAAAGGGGGATTGGTCAATTAACTATCTAAATAGGTGTTTATCTAATTAATTATGGAAGAAAGTGGTTTAGTGATATCCTAATTAGGGTTGGTCAATTTTAGGTGTCTACAAGTTCAACAACATTACTTTCATAGAGAGTACATGTGAAAAGAAAGAGAAGCCTAGGAAACAAAGAATGAAGAAGAAAGAAGAGTGTCAAATGATAACAATTGTTGTAAAAGCAATAAAATTAGGATTAAAGTTTATTTAGATTGAAGATGAAGACTTGATGTAGCAAGTTAAGGGTGAACAAAAGAGTGAAGAGGAATTAATAGAGGAATTGTTTGAGTCTATCATGCATACTGAGTTAAGTCTTGAGGATGTTTTTACACCTAGAAGAGGAATGGTTCGACAAAATCATGAATGAAGATGCTGATAAGAAAACCATGTTTCAAAAAGGATACGAAGATAGTAAGGACTCTAGATAGAGGAGAATAAGCCATGAAGTAGCAATATGGTTGTAAGAAAAATTATGAACAATGGGTAGAAGTGAGTGAACGCAATTTGGAGGAATTCTCCAGCAAGACATGTCAAAGAAGATTCAATTAGAGAAGGTGGTTAAACTAGGGTGAACAATTGTCTACAAGAAGTGTGGAAGTAGGAATGAAGTCCAACACTTGGGAGAGGGGGTAGGATATGACCAAGCCAAATGCTAGAAAAGTTGAAGGAAGAAGAGCATATTTATTTTGAGGAAGCTATATCAAGTGCAATCGTCATTAGGGAACAAAGCATTAACATGATACGTTCTAGAGTTCATGATACTTCATTATGGATTAGCATGAGACCTAGATATACTTAGATGTTTTCCTTAAGCCTTCACTCAATTACTTCTCTAGCATGTAGTGGAGTTGGGCCCAATCCTAAACCATTTTGAAGACATAGTGCGACACCAACATTTAAGGAAGAAAATGAACATCCAACCAAACAATGAGAAGGATTTAACTCATGGAATTAAGCAAGGCATTAATCTAATACATTTGTACATTAGATGTTGTCCCTCTTTATGGGATCATGTAATGGGCTTGTTAAAAAGACACATGCCCATATAGTGGGAACCTAAAGGATAGTGCTCATTAAAGATCTTGAGAGGAACCTCCTGCAACAATATAATGAAAAATGCACGAAATAACAGAAATAGCAAAAACACAGAAGGAATTTATTGATCGCAGGTCACTTCGAGGGGACAACCTCCTTTGAGCAAGCTTAATACAATAAATTCATGGATGCCTTCATTGGCCTCAACACGTACTTATATACTAAGTCTAATCTAAACAACTATTACTTCCCATGAATGTGGGATAATACAATATGCTCACGGGGCAACTTACAAAGCATATGCGTCCAAATGTAATATACTAACAAAGTAAAGAGAAGGGTTAAACACGGGTTCCTAACATCCCCTCCCTCTTAAAAAAAGCTTTGTCCTCAAAGCTTAAGATGTGGAAATTATTGTTGAATCTGAAGGAGTGGTTCCCATGTAGCATCCTCTAGTTGCATTCCGTGCCACTGAATTAAGACCTATGTGATGGATCAACATCGAAGCTAATGGGTGCATTTGTCAAGGATTGCCTCCGGCTCCAAAATGATGGATCCTTCGTTATCCAATTCTGGTAAAATAGTTTGTGCTCTGACGTTGGTGTCAAGAACTTTCTTTAGACAAGAGACATGAAATACTAGATGAACGTGGGAAGACGAAGGAAGCTCCAATTTATAAGCAACCAACCCAATATTCTGAAGAACCTTATATGGCCCATAGAACTTTAGAGCTAGCTTATGATGCCCTTTGAGTTTCAGGGATGATTGCTTGTATGGTTGTAGACAAAGACAAACCATATCACCTAGTTGACAAGTGCGCTCAGAATGGTGTTGATCATCTTGTTGTTTCATTCGATTTCTTGCCATGTGAAGATTGTCCTGCAGGATGCGAAGAATCTGATCCTGGGTTTGAAGAACCGTGTCAACTGCCTAAATTGGTGAACTGCTGGGGGTGTATGGAAGGAGCATTGGGGGTGCTTGACCATAGACTACTTCATATGGAGTCATTTTAGATGCAGTGTGGTAGGAGGTATTGTACCACCATTCAACGAGAGGGAGCCACTTTGCCCACTGATGTTGTTGTTATGAGGTGAAGCAACGAAGATAAGTTTCCAAACATTTGTTGATAATTTCAGTCTGACCATCTGTTTGTGGGTGATACCCAGAACTCATCTTCAGTTTGGTGCCAGTGTGTCAAAATAGTTATGTCCAAAAATGACTGGTGAAAGTTGCATCACGATCTAAGACAATGGAAGAAGGGATGCCGTGAAGATGGAAGATTTGGTCCATGAAAATTTGTGTGACTGAGGAGGCTGTATAGGGATAGCTGAGGGCACAAAAATGACTATATTTGGAGAGGCGATCAACCACAACCAAGATCAATGTCTTTCCTCTAGATTTAGGGAGCCCCTCAATGAAATCCATAGAAATATCTGTCCAAATCCATGTAGAGATGGGCAAGGGTTTGAGCAATCCAGGAAGGAGTGTCGTTTCACCCTTATTATGTTGGCATGTATCACATTCAGCCACCATCTGTTGAATTTCCCTTTTCATTCCCTTCCAAAAGAAGTTACACCGTGCCCGCTCATAAGTTTTGAGGAACCTAGAGTGCCCTGCTAATGGAGAAGCATGGAGTTCATAGAAAATAGCCTGCTGAAGATCTGTGCTTTGGGGAAGCACCAGACGACCCTTATATTGTAGAGAAGCACCATCCCAAGAGTAATGCGGTATAGCAGAGGGGTTAGTGGCCAACTGTTGAATGATTTGAGATAATGAAGAGTCATTGACATAGCCATGCTGGACAGATTCCAACCAATTTGGAACAAGCATAGAAATAGTCGAAAGAGAATCTTGGTCATCAAATGTGTGAGAAAGAGCATCCGCCACAAGTGATCTCAGTCATAACCCATGAGTTTGCTGACCCATTTCTGTTGTGTTGGGGAGGAGACCCATTGTTCTAGGAAATATTTCTGACTCTGGTGATTAGTCTTGATGCAAAAATGATTCCCTAGTAGGTATGGCCACCACTTCTGTATTGCATGCAAAATAGCCATCATTTCCTTCTCATATATAGAGAGTACTAAATTCTTGCCAGGAAGGGCTTTGCTGGTGAATGTAATGGGATGTTTTTCTTGAAGGAGAACAACACCAATTCCATTATTGCAAGCATCACTCTCAATGGTGAAGGTCTTGGAAAAATCTGGCATAACTAGAACAGGTGTAGTACACATAGCTTGTTTTAATTTTTCAAATGCACATTCAACACGTGTCCAAATAAAAGCATCCTTTTTTAACATAGTTGTTAATGGAGCTACAATCTTCCCGTAATCCTTGAAAAACTTGTGATAGTAGCTAGTCAGCCCCAAAAAACCATGGAGGCTCTTGAGTGTCTGAGGATACGGCCATATTTTCATGGCATCTATTTTTGCAAGATCTACTCAAACCCCTTGGACTGAAACAATATGCCTGAGATACTCCACTTCCTCCTAGCCAAAAACACATTTAGACTATTTTGCACAGAGATGATGATCAGAGAGAAGTTGCAGTACAAGATCTAGATGTTGGAGATGCTCGGCCCATGTTTTACTATAGATGAGGATATCATCAAAAAAGACCAGAATGAATTTCTGCAAGTAGGGCTGAAATATTTTGTTCATCAATGCCTGGAATGTTGAAGGAGCATTAGTGAGGCCAAAGGGCACGACCGAAAACTCATAGTGGCCATCATGTGTGCAGAAAGCCATTTTAGGGATATCATCCTCATGAACCTGAATTTGGTGATACCCAAAACAAAGATCCAACTTGGAGAAAAAATGAGCGCCATGAAGCTCATCAAGAAGCTCATCCACAATAGGAATCAGAAACTTATCCTTGATTGTGATGTGATTAAGTGCTCGAAAGTCAATGCAGAGGTGCCATGACCCATCTTTTTTCTGAACATGAAGGACTGGTGAAGAAAAGGAACTAGTACTAAGGCGAATAATACCTTGCTTCAGTAAGTCACGAATGAGCATCTCAATGTCTGTCTTTTGGTGAAATGGGTAGCGATAGGGCCTGATGTTGGGAGGAACGCTTCCAGGAAGGAGCTGAATGCAATGGTCCTCTGGTCGTGAAAGTGGCAATCCCACTAGTTCGACAAAGACACATGCATACCTATCCAAAATTTGTTGTAGATCTAAAGGAGTAGTGTTGACCGCTAATGGTTGCATCTGAATGGAATGGAGCTGAGCAATGACACCATGTGAATTCTTCTTAAGAAGCTTTTAAATGTGATGTGAACTTATGATGCTAAGAGACCCCAGTTGTAAGCCCTTCAATGTGTGTTTTTGCCCATTCTCTGAAAACTGCATCCAAAGTTTAGCAAAATCCCATAAGATGGGTCCAAGTGTGCATAACCATTGGGCGCCCAAAACCACATCACATCCACCTAAGGGCAAGGCAAACATGTCAGAGCATAGGTTATAATCTCCCATAGAGATACGCACATTGCGACACTTCCCTTTGCAAGGTAATGTGCCCCCATTAGCAATCATAACTTCAAAGCTAGAGCGAGGATGGACAAAACAATCAGCTTGTTTGGCGATCTGAGGGTCAATGAAGTTATGAGTGCTACCAAAATCAATGAGTATTATAAGAGGGAGCTTCTTGAAGAAACCCTTGACCCGCATGGTTTGTGGGGTGGTGACTCCTGCTAAAACATGGAGAGAGATCTCTGGGTGGTCTTCCTAAGAAGTAGGGTCAACAAACGGTTGTTGTGTGTTGACCTGATCATCCACTGTATCCTGAGCATCTGCATAAACTTCAGTTTCAGGCGGAGAATCCACATCCAAAAGATAGAGCTTTTGCTCAACACATCTCTATCCCCGAGTGAATTTATCATCACAATTATAACAAAGCCCTTTTGCTCTACGTGCCCGCATCTCTACTTCAGTCAAATGCTTGATAGGAGTTGTTCTAGGAGCTGGCGTTATTTGAGGGTGTTGGGAAGCCGTATTTCTGAATGGAACAAAATTGGATTTGGATCGCTATTGAGCTGTGATCTTGTCCTCCATCAACTTAGCCAACCCTAGGGCTTCCATCATTATGTTGGGACAAAACATTTTAACCTCAGAGCGAATTGCATCCTTCAGACCACTGACAAAACAACTCCTGAAGAATTCATTAGATAATCCCTCGGTGTGATTGGTCAGTTTTTCAAATTCTATTTGATATTCTCTCACAGTGCCTGTTTGGCGCAGTTTAGTGAGTGCTCATGTGAAGTCATCAAAAGCACTAGGGCCAAATCGTTGCAAAATGAGTTTGCAAAAATCTGTCCATTTTGGCTCTTCATGAGCCTTGATGTACTAACAGAACCATTGAAGGGCTTCATGTTCCAAATGAAAGGATGCAAGTGGGACTTTGTTGATGTCAAAAGTATTATGTAGACTAAAATATTGTCCTACCCAATATATCCATCCAGATGGATCATCACCATTGAAGCGAGGAAAATCAAGCTTCGGCCGACGAAAATTGATGGAAGAAGAAAACCAGTGTCTGCACAAGACTCTGGCTGCCGTCTATTTTTCATGGTTAAATGCTGAAGTTGAGGCTGAGAATTTTTTCATCCAGATCTTGGAGTTTGGTCTTGACTGCTGCAAGTTCATCCTCCATGTTTTTTGCTCCTGCACGGGTGACAACCATAACCAAGAGATTTTTGTTGGGGGGAATGGGTAGAAAAACAAAAATAGAAACTTTTTTAGTAAAGGAAAATTTGGATTTGGGAAAAACTCTGATGGGTAATTAGGGTTTGATTAGGTTTTGGACACTTTCTGAGGGAAAGGGAAGAAGAAAGTGGGGATTTCATAAGTGGGGTGAAAAAATGGGAAAATTTGTCCAAGAGGAACAAAGGAGCAAAAATATGAAATGAACACTGTGGCAAAATTTGAAGGCTATTGGGTGAGAATCGAAGAAGTTATGGCAAACCCTAAAAATAGACAAATGTGGGATTTCTGGCTTCGATAAGTGGAATTTAGGATAGAGTCCTCAAGGAAGGAAATATGCAGAATAAAATTTTAGGAGTTCTAGTGAATTTTGAGAGAAAACGAAGCTAAAGCAAGGAAGATATGGCAAAAAAATGGAAATTTTTGTATTTTTTTCTGGAAACGATCTGCAAACTGCTCTGGACAGATTCAATCTACAATCTGCATGCTGTCAATAGATATGGGCCCCAACTATGTTCGGCTTCCTAAAGGTTCATGGGAGTCACTCGGCCACCAATGTTGTCTAACGGCTTGCGTATTGGGGCAGTACCCCTCACTCCATGGCTTAGGTAAAACTGATAACCGCTTTGCCACAAACGACAGCGCTTGGTTTACCTCACGGATGGGAACTAGTCAATCAGGTAGGGGCCATTGCCCTTTTCACTGGCAAGTCCTCTCGATGGGCCAGCTACTTCGAGGTTCATGTGGTACTCCTCACAATGAGTTTTAGGGCTATGCCCAGGCACTTCCCACAGTTAAGCGGATAAGGATATTCCCTAATCCGAACCTACAATTGAAATGAACAATACAGATGAGAAAAAGAAAAAACTACTACAATAATCACAGTGCCTAGAGGCCACTGCAGGAGAAAAAAAAAACAAAAACAAAAACTCGACAGAAATTTTGCTCAACGAGCCCAAGAAAGCACTCTGATACTAGATGAGAAGAACCTCCTGCAACAATATAATGAAAAATGCACGAAATAACAGAAATAGCACAAACACAGAAGGAATTTATTGATCGCAGGCCACTTTGAGGGGCCAACCTCCTTTGAGCAAGCTCAATACAATAAATTCATGGATGCCTTCATTGGCCTCAACACGTACTTATATACTAAGTCTAATCTAAACAACTATTACTTCCCATGAATGTGGGATAATACAATATGCTCATGGGACGCCTTACAGAGCATATGCGTCCAAATGTAATATACTAACAAAGCAAAGAGAAGGGTTAAACACGGGTTCCTAACAGATCTTTAGCTCGAGAAGAAGTGTGAATTGAAGCAAACTCAAGGGGAAATATATAGTTGGTTTGTAGGTTATGAGAGTGTTGTAAGGCGTCAAGGCCTCAATGTATAGCCAAGCGACATGATGTAATTTTAAAGATCAATAGGAGATATCGTTTTTAAGCATTTTTTAGTTTTGTTATGTTATGAATATTCTTCATTTATGCTTTATGTTGTGAGAATAGTTCTATGTGTTAAGGCTACAATTTGGACATCTCTTAATTAGGACCTCGATCCAAACTATATTATAAAAGCATTGTTAGATGCTAATGTAGACAAAGAAGTCAACGTGCTAGACCCACAAAGTATTAGAGATAAATATGCAAGTGTTTTTGACCTAAAAATGCTCTCTTAGTTGATTATTAAATGAACTAGGGTATTTCATTTAAATACAGGTCTATAAACAATTCAAACTATTGTCATGACTAAGATTGTTGGACTCAAAATATAGACAATTTAAAATTAAGAAGGACAATATGATTGCACCTCACACTCTATTCATAGTATAGAATTGTAAATAGGATCTAATCGTAAGTAGACAATGTTCTAATAAATGTATAAAGAAAATCTCAGTAAAATAATGAAACACAATTAAATTTTGAATTAATGAATACACGTAAGAAAATTAAAAATAAGTTAAAACTATACATTAAAATCATCCCCACAAAATTGTAAAAAATTGAAAAAAAAGAGATATGCGTAAGGTTATGCACTCGATTACTCCGAATTTTCGTTGTATTTGACAAATTCGATCTGATTGAAGACGTCACTTTCCCAATTCAACTTTTCTTTGTTCCTTCCATAACCCACTCATACGCTAATCTTTAGCATTGTGTTTTTTTCTTAATCTTTCTTCCCCGTGGTTATCGGTGATGCAGTGTGATTAAACAACTTCGATCAAATTTTTTCATCACAGGGAAATTCAGATTGCAGTCAGTTTATTTGTAATTCGCGCTCGCGCCACAAGCCATCACGAAAACAAACTACCAGACCGGAAAATAGCACAGAGATGGAAAGCTTGTTGAAGAAGATAAAAGCAGAAGAGCGAGCACAAGCAATTGCAGGAGAAGATGATGAAATTGAAGATTCCGACAATGATGAATCTGATGAAGAAGAAAAAGATGAAGTTAGAAAGCTGTTGAAACCCTTCAGCGCAGACCAGGTTTTTGACATTCTCCGCGACGCCGCCCTGAAGGACAAGCGACTCTTGCACAATATACGAACACTGGCTGATAAAAATCTTGCGCACAAAAAAATTTTCATCGACGGCTTGCAATCAAAAACCACGGAAGAAACCCTATATTCAATTTTTTCCCAATACGGGGACCTGGAGGAGTGCACAGTAATGATGGACGATGACCTTGAGAGATCTGAGGGCTGCGCTTTTGTTACATACAAGCACTTGGACGGCGCGGAGAGAGCGCTCAAGTATCCTTGCAAGAAAATTGACAGTCGAAAAACCCTGTGCCGGCTGGCTTCTGACGAACAAGAACAAGCACAAGCACAAGCGCTTGCCATGTCGCAAAAGAATGTCAGGCGAAGAAAGATTCTTGTAAGTAATGTCCCGGCTTATCTGTCTTGTCTGAAACTTTTAAATCATTTTTCCCTCTATGGTGAAATAGAAGAAGGGCAGCTAGGGTTTGAAAACAAACCTGGAAATTTGAAAGCCTATGTTGTTTTTACGTATAAGAATGTTGAAGGAGCCAAGAAGGCCCTAGAGGAGCCTGATAAGAAGGTTTGTGGACATTATATGCATTGTACAAGAGTTGCAAAGAAGCAGAAGCAAGAAGAAGGCGTCCAGAATATTCCATTGGGCCATAGTGGCCAGGCTTCTAGACATTATAAGGGTCCAATTATGGGGCCTGAGACGGTTGGGGGTTTACAACCTGATTGGTTCGATGATTCAGAATTGGATATGGATTTCTCAAATCTAGCTACAGGGGCCTCTAGCTCACAGCATCATGCAAAAGCTCTGCCATGGGACTTGAGTTTCCCAAACCTAGCTACAGGGGCCTCTAGCTCTCAGGACCATGCAGAAGTTGTGCAATGGGAATTGGGTTTCCCAAAACTAACTACAGGAGCCTTTAGCTCTCAGCATCATGCAAAAACTCTGCAGAAGGCAATTTCATTGCAAGCATCTCTGGAAACACAGCCAATTGCAGGTTTGGATTCCTGGTTCCATTATAATAGGATCTGTCTGATTGGGATTCCATGTGGTGGTTTGGATCATCAGTTCTGTTACAATAGAATAAGTCTAGTTGGATTTTCATGTGGTGGTTTTCAATTAGGACTTCTGTTTCGAAGGGATAGGTGTGATTGGATTTTCATCGACATTGTAGACTATATGTTAATTTTAGGATTGACGAAGATTGCACTTAATTGGCTTCTTGTTTCTTTTTAATAGTGGTTGCTACTTTTGGACTTTTCAAGTACTGGTTTGGATTAGCACTTGCGGTTCTCTAACAATACAATAGGAGTGATTGGATTTTCATGTAGACTGCATGTTAATATAGGATTGATCAAGACTGCAATAAATAAACTTCCTTATTTCTTTTCAATAGTGGTTCTTACTTTTTGAATTTTCATGTAGTAGTTTGGATTAGTAAGTTCTATTACAATAGAATAAGTCTAGATGGTTTTTCATGGAGACTGCATTTTTATTTAGGATTTATCAAAACAGAAACTAATAAGCTTGGTATTTCTTTTTAACTGTAGTTCCTGCTTTTTGAATTAAAAAGGGATTTATATGGGATGTATAAAAGAAATATTAAAAGGGAAGAATACAGGATAAAGAGGTGTAACAAAAGTATTGGAGATTTAATGAAAAGATTCTTGGTAGTGTTTTGTTTAACTATCTAGGATCCCTGCATTACTCTCAAAATAAGCATGAAACCATATTGACCTAGTTGGCTCTGCCAGGACTGAATACCTATAAACATGGAGTACTTGGGGGCATTAAATATGCTTACAGTTCTCATGCAGCACAGCAAGGACAGAATTTCTATCAAGACCAGCAACTGAGCCAAGCTGCAGCACCAGATCTGCCGGATCTAAATGCACCTGACCATATTTATGATTCTCAAGTAATCAAGGAAGGAAAAAATGCCTATCAAAACCAGCAACTGAGCCAGACTGCAGCACCAGATCTACCAGATCTAACTGCACCCAGCCATGTTTACGATTCTCAAGCAACCAAGGAAGAAAAATATACCAGTGAAAAGCAGCAATTGAGCCAGTCTACATCACAAGCTCTTTCAGGACCAACTGCCTACCAAATTCAGCAACCAGGTCTACAGGCTGTTCATCAAACTCAGCAGGATCAGCAACCTGCCTATCAAATTCAGCCACCCACCCAGCTGGTGCAAAATGAGCAACCAGGCCAGCCTTCAGCACCAGCACTGCAGAAACAGCACAATCAAAGCCAGATCTTATTTCCAAGAAGATCACAGCAATGAGATGGCTCTAATGGAGGGGAGTATGCTGATGTAGGTATATTTTGAAGACATCTGAAAGTTAACATTAGCTAGCTAGTTTAGTTCTGCATCCTCTGTATTTAATATTGTATTACATATAGCTATTATATTACTTTTTGTATTATAATTGAACTATATTCAAAGTTCAGACTTCATAAGATATGTCAATATAATACCAATTTCTTCCAGTGAGACTCTCATCATAGTTATTATTGGAATCTAAGTGTAAGGAACTAACATCCAGCATTAGTTGTCTGTAGTTTAAAGGGAATATAGGTACTCTATTGAGTCAACATTATAGGATTGCATCTATGGTCATTGATGCCTAGAGAATATTGTGTAGGGATTATATTTTGGCTTTGAGATTCCGGGCAGTGCCAATAGTAGCAAGTTTTGTATTTTTCGTAGAAGGGGGGGTAATCTTTGGTTGTAGTCCACATTGTGACTTAGGTGCTCTCCCAACAATGTCTGTTTTTTCTTAAGTACTGGTGTATGAGTAAATCAAGGTTGCCCTGTCATTATGTGTCCACCTTAACAATCTACACGGTTTGGTCCTTGTTTGTCATAGTGTTGGTCATTTCCTGCATATCAGAAAGAAAATTTAAATGTATTCAAGGTTATTTTATTGATAGGAAGCCATATGTTTTCTTGTGGTTTGTGTTTGATGATTTGTGTTCAAATCTTATAATAATTTAAGGTTTCTTTATCAGTTTTTCTTTTTTACGAGATACACATTTTACTTTTTTATTTTAAAGCCAATATTTTTTATCTGTGGCATCTTTCTTCCTTGATGATCCATATACTACTATTTCGTTTCTTATTTTATGACAAACAATATGGTAATGTTTGCCTATACTTACATTTTGATACCATTTAAAAGAGTGAACGTTTAATGCCATTTTTGTTGTGGATTTATTTTTCTTTGTTGGTGATTTACAAAGGTTTCTAATTAGTTTTTCCTAATTAATTTTGTTACAAAGTTTCTCATTATTTTGCAGAAATGTGCAGCTGGCTCTCTGATGCAATGTTGAACGTGTATTGTGTTTTTGGCTGCTTCCTGCAACTCATGGTACATGGATGATGAGGAGATTTATTGATATGGACCATTTTTTGCTTACCATGCTTTACTCACAAGCTCTTGACATATTCAAGATGGTAATGGGGAATGCAATTGAGATTTGAGACTGAATATATGTTTCATATGTTTTCAGTAGTTGATGAGGGGCATAATTGATATTTCAAGGTCTTAATTGTTTAGATCTCTGAATTCGTCTTTAGTAAGTTTTGAATTTAGAAAATCTGCTAATAGGTTTTCAGAGCTACACCTTGTTTCGCAGTTCTAATGTCAGATGGTTTAAATTGCTTGCTTACTCCTATTGCTGACAGAATTAATAAAATTTGTGGTAAAGACAAGTCAATATACTTTTTATAGATAGGTCAGGATGAAATTTAGGGCAAAGAAAGTCATATTTTTTACATAGGTCAGGATGAAATATGGGGTAAAAATAAGTCATTATACTCTTTAGATAGATCAGGCTCTCAAAGCTGCATCCACTGCAACATTTGGTGCTTTGGACAAATTTAATAGATGCGGCCAAAGTATACGTGTCACTTGGAAAACTTATATACTGAAGATCTCTCAGCATGCAATTTCCAACTAAGCACAACGAAGTTGGTCTTGGCATGATATCAAATCAAGGGAAGAAGGCAACAGGAGGCTAGTATATAATTCTGCATTTTTTACAATCCCCAATCAAGCACAACGAAGTTGATCATGCTTGATATTAAATCAAGGGAGGAAAGCAATGAGAGGTTATCATATAATTCTGTATTGTCACCAATTGAATACAACAAAGCGATCTTGGCGTGAAGCTGCAGTCAAGGCCACTTTGGAATTCTGTTTTATTTACAATCCCCAATCGAACACAACAAAGATGATCTTGGCATGATATCAAATCAAGGGAAGGAAGCAATGGGAGGCTAGTTCATGACTTTTTTATCTTAATACTTCCTCTCCCAAAACGTTGAAAACTAGATATACTCTATGATTGATTATTCATCCCTGTTGGTTTTAGTAATTCTCCAACAACATTCATTAATAAAAAACAGTGATTCTTTTGCTACATTTGAGAAATTTATAGTCATAATAAGCTCTAGCAATAACCCAGACATGTCCGATATTTTAATAATTGGTCAATACCATCTGCTACCATGATGTGTAAATTGTTATAAAATCGTTTAATATTTCTCACTTTGCCAAGTCACTTAATCAACTATACAACACTATCCACTACCAAAGATGTGAATTTGTTGTAAAATCATCATACATTTCTCATTGTCAAGCCACTTCGTAACTGTCCAATCAGAAACATTTATCATTGAAAGTGCCGACTTCTAAAGCATTTCCACGGTTCAAAGCTGCTTTTTTAGAGAATGCTCATTTGTACTACTAATACTTTGACTTACAGATAAGATATATTTGATTATGACGTACTTTGATCTTAAACAAGAAGACCACATTATAATCGCATATCATTCAGAAACCTATTCTGCAAACGTTTAAGTTGATGACCATCCCCACGTGTTTCTAAATTCAGAATTCAAGATTCATGAAGTCATCTTCTATGATAAACGTATGAAATTTCAATTCCGTATCAAGTACAAAAGAGACTTTAAATAGAATTATTGTTATACTGAGTTGATCTAGCATAACTTGGCATAGTCCTCGGATTGTATTATTTGTGTAAGTTAACCACAACACAAACAATTTATTTTGTACGGAAAAACAAATCTTAATGTACAATCAAGAAGAAAAATTGATTTACTAGGGTAGTTTAGAATATCCATTTAATAGTGAGCATTTTGTTTGGGAAATTCTAAGTGACAATTTGAATTCGTCGAAATAACATAACTTATAAAATGTCTCCAAACTTGATTTGCTTGATTTTAAATTTAGGTGGCATAGTTCATTAAAATATGTTTTCCAATAAATTATGTTTTCTTCTAATGCAAACATTTTTTATTATCCAATAAGCATTCGTTAGAAATTATAAGAAGTCCTCAAACTTAATTTGCTTAATTTTAAATCAAGGTGAATAGTTCATTAAACAGATTTCTAATAACTTATCTGTTTTCTTTTTATGCAATCATTTTTATTATAGTTTATTAAAAAGATTTCTAATGACTTATGTTTTTTTATTATTATGAGATTATTATTCGTTAGAACGAATTTATGTACTGTAGGTCTATAATTCATTAGTTTGTTCGCTGTCTAGAATCTATCTTTTGTTGGGGGTACCTATTGTAGAGGGGCTGAGTCTTTAGTTTTGCAAAGTTTTCACCCAACACAGTTGCGCTTACCACTCCATGCTATCTTCTCCATATGTGAAAAACAAAGAGCCCAAGTTGTGCAACATGTCACTTTTATCAAATCTAGTTACCAATTTTTAAAAAAATATTATTAGCAAATCAAATCTTTTTATACAGAGAATACCCTATTAAAACATTCTCTTGGTCGTTCTCAGCTCGAAAAAGTGATAGACATGACTAGGACTATGCATGTTTAATTTATCTTCCACTAAAACATGATGCATGGGGGCATCAAGTAAGTTTC
Source organism: Cunninghamia lanceolata (assembly GCA_027924645.1). Taxonomy (NCBI): domain Eukaryota; kingdom Viridiplantae; phylum Streptophyta; class Pinopsida; order Cupressales; family Cupressaceae; genus Cunninghamia; species Cunninghamia lanceolata. The sequence goes on from BSBN01000386.1 coordinate 460,146, forward strand.
TTCCATAAAAGTCCACTTCCACATTAACAGTCTTGGTAAAGCATTATACATATATTCTACAGTCAAAATTAAAATCTAGTTACCAATCAAAAGGATATTTTTAGCAAATCAAATCTTTTTAGATAGAGAATACACAATACTCTTTATTTTAGATGATGATAGCCTTGTCCGGGTATCAAGTATGCATCTTTTATTAAAGTAATCTTACACCAAAACATGGTCTGGATGATGCATCGAGTAGGTGTCTTTCATCAGAGTTCACTTCCACATTAACAGTCTTGATCAGGCATCAAAACATCTCTTACTGAAGTTGACTTACAGCAAAACAAACTTCCACAGAAACAGTCCCCATGAGGCATCGAGTCTTCCCAATGAAATTCCACTCACAGCAGAACACCGGTATAAGTTCTACCACTAACAAATGGTGGCTAATATCTATAGGTTGCCGGGTTGGTCTTCAGCCATGCCACCTTAAATATTAAATTAACTTGGGACTCGCACAGTTTACCCACTATCGTTAAATAGTGTGAAAAAACAGTTATGAAATCCATGACTGACAAATGGTGTTTGCTCATTTAGTTTTAGCCATTGCCGGCGTCAACATTAAATTGATTTAAGGATTTAGCAATCTTTCCCACCAATCATTAAATAGGGGGGAAAAACTGTTGTGAAACCCATCCCATGATGCTAACAGCTCATCGATGGCAACATTAATTGTTAAATGGTGTTGCTAATGATTCTAGGTTGGTCTTAAGCCCCTGCCGGCATAAACATTTAAATCAATTTAGGTATTCAGGCATCTTCCCCACCATCATTAAATGGGGTAAAAATCTTGTTGTTAAGGCCATGCAGCGATATGCCAACAGCCCTTTATCCGTGGCAACATGAATTGTTAAGTTTGACTTTCTTTATGCATGGTAGCTTCTACATAACAATTTCACAATTTATTATTTGCATGTAAACATGACAGTCCATCCATAACAACATTAATTGTTAAATATGACTTTCTATATGACTTTGACAGTTCATCCATGACAACATTAATTGTTAAATATGACTTTCTATATGCATTATAGCTTTTACGGTAACAATTTCATATTTTATTATGTCGACATATAAGTGTGAATGATGCCATTCAGGTTTTTTTATGCATTGTGGCTTTTACATAACAATTTCACATTTTATTATTTCCATGTCAACATACATGCGTGTGAATGATGCTATTCGGGTTTTTATGCATTATGGCTTTTACATACAATTCACATTTTATTATTTGTGTGTCAACATACATAAGCGTGAATGATGCCGTTCGGGTTCTTTATGCATCACATCTTTTACATAACAATTTCACATTTTATTATTTGCATGTCAACATACATATACGCGCGCGAATGATGCTATTCGGGTTCTTTATGCATTATGGCTCTTACATAACAATTTCACATTTTATTGTTTGCATGTAAACATATATAAGCGTGAAAGATGCCATTTGGGTTCTTTACGCATTTTATTATTTCCATGTCAACATACATGCGTGTGAATGATGCTATTCGGTTTCTTTATGCATTATGGCTTTTACATAACATTTCACATTTTATTATTTGTGTCTATACATAAGCATGAATGATGACATTCGGGTTCTTTATGCATTACAGCTTTTACATAACAATTTCATATTTTATTATTTGCATGTCAACATACATATATGCGCGCGAATGATGCTATTCGGGTTCTTTATGCATTATGGCTCTTACATAACAATTTCACATTTTATTATTTGCTTGTCAACATATATAAGCGTGAAAGATGCCATTTGGGTTCTCTACGCATTATGGCTTTTAAATAACAATCACGTTTTATTATTTGCATGTCAACATACATACGTTTGGGTTTTGATCTTGACCACTCTTGTGAATCATGTGTAGCTTTATTTTTAAGGGTTGTAAGACAGACAGGAAATACGAAATTTTAACCTAGAAGATCCCAATAGAAGAATTGCTTTAAGGTTTACAAGGCAGACGGAAAAGCCTTTTCTTAATATTGAGGAGCCCAAAAGAATTTGCTTGGTAGGGCCTGTCCATAAAACGAAATATGAAATATTTGCACTTCATCGTGACGGCGAAGTCTGCATCTGTCATGCATTATGTGAAAAAAGTGCTTGAGAGGCCTGTTGTATGCCATAACAAAATACAATAATGGGCAGTTTCCATATGAAGCATATTTTGCAACTGTAATCTACCTTACCACCGAATGCCACGAAAACAGCAAGAGATGTGCTTATATACGCCCATAACCGCCCTACCCTGATTCTACAAGAGGCAACTAAAAGTAGATGTACACATGAGCAGATTTTGATTACCTTACCACTGAATGCCACAAAACTCTGCCATGAAAACAGCAATAGATACTTATATATACACCCATAACCGCCCTACCCTGATACTGCTAGAGGCAACTAAAAGTAGACGTATACATGAGCAGATTATGATTAAAATGATCTGTATGACCAATCTATGATTATCTACACAACGCATAAAGATCAGATTTATGTATGTTAAGTTACAGAGCCTGTTTTTCAGACAAGTCATTGTTTTTCTCCTCCATGCAGTTGCCAATAACTAATGTACTTAAATTTTCTGAGCTCAAACTGCCATATCCTCTGAGGCCAGTGCTGCCATTTACTTAAAATGCTACATTGACAATTCCAGAATATAGAAAAACTGCTCAAGTAACACTGTATCCTAATGCTAGTATTACCCATGACAAAACACAAAGTTGCAATAGATGTGGCATAACAACTACCCTAGAGATCTAGAGCAGAGGACCCAGTGGTTGGGCAGGTTCCAACTAAAATAACACTGTATCCTAGTGCTACAATTATCCATGACAAAACACAAACAAAGTTGCAATACTAGCCTAGAGATCCAGATGACAACGCAGTGGCTGGGCAGGTTCAAATGTAATTTCTTATGTAAAAGACCATTTCTTTTTTACTAGTTATACTTAACTGTCATTAGTGGTGACTTTTCAATACTAAAAATTAATGAGATTTCCCTTTTTAACAAGCCATATCAAAATAACAATAAATTATATGATGCCAATTGGACACAAAAAATGACATTATGCACATATATTGGACCAACTTTTATGTGTTATGGCTACTCAACAAAATCATGCTTTTATAAGGTGAACCTCAAACTTTAGGTTTAACCAATGAACTTGCCAAGTAAACCTATATATAGATTTGACTCATTCAAATCAACCATGTAGTCATTTCAACTGACTGCTAAATATATAATATAGCACAATCGAAATCCTTAAAAAAAAAGGATGCAAAACAAATCAACACTCTATAAAAAAATCTACTTGTATATTCACGAAATGCTATAATTGTTTATATTCACAGATATATGAATCATACAATACTTACCAACTTCTATTTCAGGAATAGCACGGTAAGCCTTATGAAGTCAAAAAGTTATAATAAATTACATGTTAACAATCTACCAATAACTAATCCAAATCAAAGATTTACTAAGGCTTCAGTGTAAAGTACAGCTGTTAACGTTTTATCAAATCAAGCAGTTGGGGTAGATTAAATATTAACAATCTCCCAAAATTTTAATCCAAATCAAAGATATTAAGAATTAACCTCAACCATGCTCAGAAATACGATATATATATTATGAAATAGAAAATGAGACGTTAGATCCTACCCTTCCATTTACTTTCAAAGTTCGCCAAACCAAACAGACCTTATCCTAGAATCTTTTAAACAGGCATGGAAGTATTATATTACTTGGCTTGGAAGTTTATTTTTTAATTGGCACATCTACAAATGGAAACGATATAAAACACATCATCTATAAAAGTAAAACCACAGTAAGAGATCAACCAGGGTCCTTCCATTGGAAAGCATAAAAGCTAAAAATCTCACCCTTTTAATACATAAAGTTTAACCCATATCTCCTCTCTTGTTCCAAATATGGCATGTTGTCACAAACATTGCAGATTCCTGCCACTCTGATATCCCAAAAGGTCCCCTGAACAATAATATTTGGAGGTGCATCATTATAATTCTCTGTGAATATTGCCAGTATCAGAGGAAGAAAATGCAGAGTGAAAAGGCACAAATATTATTTTTTAAAAATTGGAAGGTAGAGAGAGTCCTCATTGAGGCATCTGTGACAGAAAAGCTTCTTTCATCAGAGTAAGAGTTGAAGTTCACGCCAAACTTGCCAGCCCCATGATACATACAGTCATCACGTAGAAGAATAGCAGGTCCTGCAATTTAGAGGGACCAAATCCACTTTACTCTAAATAATAATAAATATATATATCTAACAGTCAGCAGATTTTAAAAGGGACAACTAAAACCTCGTTATAAAATTTCTCTTGGATTACCAGATGAGTCCTGAAATCTAAAGACAGTCATCTATTATCCATCAAGATTAGCTATAAAAAATAAATCAGTGTCCAGAGTATACTGTCAAGCAAAACATCACATGAATGTGGCTAAAATAATAAATAGAAATAAACAAGTTGGAATATCAATCAAACTCCCCATCAGCTATTTGCTATCTGAAGACCATCCAGTATGAAATCAAAAAGCGAAAAGACTGTTCCGAGAAATTTTGTACCGAAAAAAACAATCACACACCAATCAATTGTTAGAAAAGCTAGCAGGATCAAAAATATCACACGCAAATGGCTTCAAAATTCTGCTTCCTCAAGGAATTTGCAGGAACAGACTTGAGTCTTGTATTAAGAGCACAGGGTCTACAAACAAAATATGAATCCTCTTGTGGAGCCAAACAACTTTTTATTGTGCTTTCAGAGCATATAACATTGCACATCTTATAGAATCTATCTTATTATGTGCATTTAGTCCACTCCTTTGCTAGGGAGCATTAGGAGCACAAATATTTTCCAGGCACAAACATACGTGTCTTGTGAATCTTTACTTCTTATGGTCATATCTAACCATATCCCATCAGTAAGAGCATTTATTCCAGCAGTACTCCAAAATTGTAAATAAATATCAAAATTATGCGCAACAGTTAAAATATTCTAAAAATGTGTCACCAAAACGAAATAAAACAACCAATGTCTGACAACAACAGACATCAAGTTCTCAAGGAAAGGGTAAACAGCCAACAGAGTAACGAAAAAAATCCCTCTTATTGTTGGAAATCAATGACTGACGACAAGGGGATAACTGATTCCCATATGACTCTCCTGAAAAAAGTTGGACACATTTTAATGTTGCGGCAGGTTTTTTATAAGCTTTTTGGCTATGATTTTAAATAGAATATTTATTATGCCGAGAGGCATTCTACACTCACAGCAAGGGCTGAAAGATTCAGATTCCCGTAAACAATTAAGATTCAGATTCCCATGTAAATAAAATTCATAAAATGTGTAAATAAATAAATTCGTGGAAGCCAAATGGATAGAAAAATAGAAAAACTTGGGCAGTTATGGAGTGAAATTTTTATCACGTTAAACAAAAAAATAAATAAATTTGTAAATGCCAACAAATTGGAAGATATCTCTCGGCGTACTGTAGATATATTTTTTTAAATATAAATATACTAGTTATATGTGCAATTGTAAAAAGAGCATGAACAAGAACAGAGAAAAACAAATTAAAAACTTACCAACTCTTGCATCCTACTAAAATAAGAGGATGGAAAATAAATTAAAAAATTATATAGAATGAACAGAATATTCAATAAAGGTCTTTCATGTGCAACAGATATACCATCAAATAAATATAAAATCCATGGCTTTCAAATAGGCTTCAATTTAAGATCACAGACGAAATTATTGAAAATTTTCACTAAACATACCAAGGGCAAAAGTTTGAAAGCTTAGAACTGCATAAGTTTGCATAGTCTAAAAATAAATAACAACCAAGCCAACACTTAATGCACCATGCATAACAGGCTGATTGATAATGAATAATCAAGTCGACAAAGTAGAGTACAACAAAAGAATGCACCTAAACACAAAAAGCCCATCAAACCAAAAATTTTAAAACATGTGGCATGCCTACACAATATGCTCTCTGCAAAACAAATCCACATAACCAATCTATCACATTAAAAACAAATTTTAGTTACAACCATTTCAAGACCAAACATGATATATCACATGAGACTAAATAGTAAACAATGATTATAGAGTCTCTTAATAACCAAAAAATACCATGATACCAAGGAAAAAAAATGACAACAGAAAAAAAAGACTATAGAACCCAATTAAATTAAGTAATTATGTGTTCCATAGTTTATATGATCAAAATATAATGAGATACATGAAATCACACTGGCAATGCCAACCTAATATGGTAATTATGACGGCATTCCTCCCCCATTACCTGCACTTTGCATGTCCTGTTTTAACAGCCTCGTGTTCCACTAGTTTGGGTGGTGTTAGGGTGTTTTTTCTGCTTTTTAATTAAAAACGATTTTTATTGGGTCCCAGACAAGTTCTTTCTGGGTTTTCCCAGAGTACTAATCCAGACCTATGGATTTGGCACAGGTATAACTGACCATGTAACTGGGCCAAATACACAAACCTGGGGACGTACCCTGTCCAAACCCAGGCAAGACCCAATATAAGTTTGCCAAGGGTTCTGGCAGAACCCAGAAACAGAGACAAATGTTGTGACTACACAAGTGACATAACACCAAAAAGAACAATGATAAAAAATAGAGAACAAAGTACATCGAACCAATAAGTCTTTAAGTGTATATATATAATCAAAATGCAATGAAATACATAAGATCAAATGGGAATGAATAATGGTTATAGATTTGTAACAATACAAAAAAATGACGACATTCCTGAACAGAGCACATAGAACCACTGTAGTCCTAACCATTTAGGTCATGAGTGTTTATATAATCAAAATGCAACGAAATACATGATATCAATGGTAATGCCTGTGCTTGTAGATTTGTAACAATAAACAAACCAATAGTGAAAATCAACAACAGAACATAATTGATGAAGATAATATAATGAAAAAAGCAATGAAATACATGAAATCAAATGGGGCTGAACAATGAACATAAATTTGTAAAAATACAAAGGTAACATAATACCAAAAAAACTAACCAATGATGATAATTGGGAACAGAGTACATAGAACCAAAGTGAAATTAGTCATAAATCATAACCAATCAAGTAGTGTATATGTTTAACTTTATAATCAAAATATAATGAAAAAAATGGGACTGAAACCTGATCACAGAATTTTTTGATCTACAAGAGTAACATACTACCATAAAGCAGTAATTAAAGTCAAGTACAGCTTATATCAAACCAAACCAATCAAGTCAACAATATTTATATGAAATCAAATGGAAGTGGACATCAAAAGTAGTAACTACAAATTTGTCACAATACAAAATCACCAATATTACAAGTAAACAATACAATGGTGACAATTGAGAGCAGATCGGAAAGAGCCAATCAAATCAATCCATGAGTACTTATACAATCAAAATATAATGAGATACATGAAATCAAGTGTGTTAGGCCAACCTAGTATGGCAGATTTATACAATCAAAATATAATGAGATACATGAAATCAAGTGTGTTAGGCCAACCTAGTATGGCAGATTTGTACAATCAAAATATAATGAGATACATGAAATCAAGTGTGTTAGGCCAACCTAGTATGGCAGATATGATGGCATTCCTCCAAATTAATTCATCGGTATTTATATATACCTAAAATGCAATGAAATACAAGAAATCAAATGGGACTGCACAATAATTATAATTATAAATTTGTAACAGTACAAGTAATAATTGTACACTTGTAATAATACAAAAGTACTGATTATAGATTTGTAACAACACAACGCAACGGAATAGCAAAAACAATGGTCGCAATTGAGAGCAGAGCACATAGAACTGATGCAATCAAAAGTGTTTATATCATCAAAATGCAATGGACACATAAAATCAAATGAAATCAAGTAGGCAAGGCCAACCTAATACGGCAGGTATGATGGCATCCCTCCCAATGAGCTTCCTCCTCCCTGCGAAGTTCTAGGCAAAGCGGCAGACTGGCTCAACTGTGAACTTTGATAGCCACTCAATCCACCTTGCAGAGCTCCCGCCTGCGAACCGTAAAACCCATGCACCCCGGGGTTAACACTACCCTCTCCAGCACCATAGCCCCCAATACTCGGATGGGTTCCATAACCACTGCCAGAGCCCAGCGAAGACGGATTCAAAGATGCCACCAAGGAAGGATTAATGGAACCAACAAGCCCCGGGTTCAAGCCACCAAAGTTCTGATTTTGACTAGCCAAAAAAGCGGCACTGAACCCCTGGTTAAACGGAAAAGCCCCGCCCAATAAACCCTGAGCCGCCGCGGCCGACCCTAGGATCGAACCCTTACCATGGGTCAATGCAAGGTCATTAGGGTCGAGAGGTCCTGTAACCAAAGAGGGCACATTATTTTTCTGTTTTTTGTTCTCCGTGGCTCGCTTGCAATTCATGGCATGGCCATCAATAGTCTTGTTGGGCTCCTCCAAAGCCTTCTTCGCACCTTCCGCAGTCTTATAAATAAAAAGAGCATACCCTTTGGATTTCCCAGACTGTTTATCAAACCCTAGCGGCCCTTCTTCTATTTCCCCATACTTAACAAAATGCTTCAGAAGCTTATCAGCACTTACATCAGCTGGAACAGGACTCACATAGATTTTTCGTCCGACAAAGTCCTTCACCGGCTGGGGTGGAGTCGGGCCGGCGCAGGCCATCTGGCAGTTAACCATCCGACTGCCGATTTTCTTGGTGGGCTCCTTCAAAGCCCTCTGCGCGGCATCCATATGCTTGAAGGTCACAAAGCCGTAGCCCTTGCATTTCCCGGTGGCTTTGTCATTGATGACCGTGCAATCCTCAATCTCGCCATGTTCGGTAAAGGCCGCTTTCACTACGTCCGATGTAGCGTCCCAGCCGAGGCCGTGGACGAAGATTTTTCTGTGCGCGAGGTCTTTGTCTGCGAGCTTCCGAATGCTTTTCAGCGTATTAGGTTTTTTCATGGCGGCCTCACAGAGTATAGCGATGAGCTGGTCTTTGCTGAAGGGCTCTAGCAGCTTTGTGATTTCTTCCTCCCCCTGGTCGCCATTTTTGTTCTGCTCGTTTTCTTGTGCTTCGACCTTTATAGTTTCTTGTTTTACGGCCGCTTGCTCTTGGACCTTTCGCTTCTTCGCCATGGCTGCTGCTCCTGCTTCAAAGTTTTACAAACCCTAGAAACCCTACCCTGAAATACAGTGTTCCCGATGGTGCGTTATATAGGACGGATTTGAAGTAACGATGGGTTTGCAGGATTTTTTAATGAAAATTTAACTACTTCGTATCTTTAAGTAGCATTCGGTGTGATTAGGGCAAAAATAGTGAAGCAGGTATGGTTTTATAGAGTCGTGATTTGAATTGATTTGTTAGGGCAGCGGCTATTCTCCATACAAAATTGCACTATGTTCATGTTTTACAATCACCTAATTATAGTATAGTTTATTTTATTTATTCATATATTTTATTTATTTGATTATGTATAAACTAGCAATTGGATCTATAGGTTTAATGGGCACATTGATAATTTTTTTTGTTAAGAGCGCAATTTTGTTAGAGTTAGATAAATTTGGCACAAGTTTTCTAGTGTTGAACAATTGTAGTCAATGAATTTAACAACATTGTCCACCAAGGAGGGGGCAATTGTCGTGACAACCCAATTGTAGCTTGTGGCAAAGTCTCGATGGCCAAGCATGTCTAGTTAATCCCTAGGCATAGAATCAACATGTACAAATTTCCAAATTTGCATTGAATTTGAGAACAAGCATTATAAGATCCTAGTTTTTTACGAATTGATTCATCAAGGTATCGACATTCATACCCTCTCCTCAATCAAGAGCTAAGTACACTCTTTAAAATTGATTTCCTAAAATAACATTATTTTGCATGCTTTATCATTCCCAAATGTCATTAATTTAATCTAGTTTAATTTGTGTCTAATCGTATGCATTTATTTAATTAGCGGAAAGATATAATTTAATCAATCCTTTTTATCAAATCCTAGGTCAATGATGCACAAAACCCTAGTTCTATGAATATATGATTACAATAGAAGATGTACAACAAATCTCCAGAAACCAATTGTACATGAAGGATCAGGAAGATGATAGAACCTATGTCTTGAAAGCAAAGATGTTAGAGGACTATTTTGAGGGCACCCAAGTCCTAGAAGTTGGAATCTTCAAAAACTGTAAACTGGAGAAATGCTACAGAGACTGCCCTGATGCCAAATCTAAAGTCTACTAAGGTAGAAAGACTAGGGCGCTAATGCCCAAATCCTGCATAGTGGAATATTTCTAAACTGCTATCAGATCCTGAAACCCTGATCCTTGCTCAGTCTTCCTGTATATTCATATTCCCTGGATCTTACACTTGTAACCGGCACACAAGAAGAAGAGAATGGGTTTGGGGGTTATGGTGTTTAGGGACTTGCCTTAGTCAAATCTTAGGATAGCATTCAAGCTTCCCAACACTATTGATATATAAAGAGAGCGTACCCTTGCAAGGCAGAGGTAAACACAAAATTAATATGATGATAAATCACAATGATATCACCTATGTGATGGAACCTTTAGGAGGATCAAGGCTCTTCAACTCATAAGGAGAGATAGATGATAACTTCAAACCTGCAACAACACACACAATGACAATACAAATATGCTCTAGAATCATAATGAATGCTTTGAACGCTCTTTACTCCAATTCTTCTAGTTGGCTATCTCTATCTAGGTTCATAATAAATTCAAAAACACATTTATATATGCTTTCCTGCTAATATTCGTCAAATTAAACCAAAAGAGCTGACAAGGAGAAACCTTTTTAAAGGTCCTAAGTCAACATACATTTAAATTTGCCCTGACCAATCAGGGAAGACTTGGGCGCAGGCGCCCAAATCTTGATGCTCCTTTTTAGTCTAGGGTAAGATAAAATATGGGCCCCTTGTTCCCAATTTACATTGGTTTAGGGAATTTTGTATCGAGATGAATATTTAGAATGTAAAATGTATTCACGGGGACCTAGGAGCTAAACAAGGAGGTAAAAATACATGTGTCCAATTTTTACGCCATAACTTGATTTGTTTCTCATTATACTTAGGATTGAAGGTCTAACCATCATCAAACTTTACTTGTGGGGGCACCTCCAAACATCCCAAGGTCTAGATCTAGTTCAAGGTTAACCTCTAGTATCCCCTCTTCCTGACGTCTTCCTCATCATTGCAATCTGCCTAGTAATCCTCCAGGTGAGGAACATGTTGCAACTTCTTACTAATGTACTTAACCATCCTATTGTAAGGATCAAAGGTACGTGTGAGGGGGAATGGGTGTAGGTTGGGCATCTGCAATTTTGCTTCTAATTCCTTGGAGTCCTTGAACTTTGCACACTTGTGCTAGCCTATATCCACAAGGAAATTAATGGTCCCTCATTTATATTTATGAAAGTTTGCCTCATAGGAGGAGATGATCTGCCTGGTGACTTCCAAGAGCAGAACCCTATCAGTTGGATATCGAGGTGGCATGAAGGGGTGACCTTTAAACCCTTCCATTCTAATGTATGTGAATGTTGGGAATTAGATAAACCAAGACTCGTGGGTGGTGATGACCCCTTGGGCATCCCTTGAAATCCTCTTAGCTCGACCCCCTTCCATTAACCAAACTAGCCACATTATAAAACAATTGTTGACCCTTATGTAGTGTACAATTGATTGCTTCATCTCTAATTGTGGGTAATATTTGCACACCATTTGTTCCCCTGGCTTGCTACCAAGCTTTCTGACTGTATACAGTACATCAAATTGGGATTAGTATGCGCAAGAGTATACTACATAGGAGGTCATGAGGAACCTCTATTTCTTCTTCTTCCATGAAACCATCCCATCATGTAGGGAGTTTTTTATCAGTTGTGCCCAATACGCTACATCGTCGGAATCTTTTACAAATTAGATGAGACCAAAAATCCATAACTTGAAAGACCCTGAGTCTTCTTTCCCTACCATTCTGCTCAATAGGGTTATCATGTACTGGACTTCAGGGTTGAAGTCGAATCTATAAAGAGTTTGGGGCATCTTAGAGATTACCTTTTGCTAGGTCACCGAATCCATCCAAGAAGTGTACATTATCTTGCGACATTCGACAACATTCAAGTTGTATTCTATGGACAGGGCATTCAAATCAATCTTGAAGACATTTTGACTTTGCGAAAGCCTGAACGTTTCTGCAATCCCTCTTGGTAAGAAATTTGCGTAGACTCACCCCTGGTGTTACACCCTCCTATCTATAGGATTGTACTTATGTGCCCATTCTGCCACTGATTCCAGGGCATCTGCAGCGTATGGGAAACCTATTACATGATACATTCCGCGGGTAACAATATTTTTGAGGGTTGGCTCATCCTCGCGAGCTTGAATCATCGTCCTGAAAACTTCTAGGTCTACTCTACCACAGTGGGTGTCAGCTGCAGTACCAAATTTTCTCCATATCCTACCGAGAGTGGTACTCATTGGAGTTTTGAACTCGTCTTCATGTTTTGTCTATCTTTTAATCATTTTGTCCTGTATAATGCAAACAACTATAATTAGTTCTTGCATTGTAAACTAGGGTATACGAATCAAACTTAGGTTTACAAAATAAATTGAGTAATTTGAAATCATTTATAGCAATATGAAACTAGGAATTTAGCTTCAGTAAAAGAGATTAACTTTTGGTAAATGAAAATTACTGTAACCATCAAAGAAGAGGGATTTTGTTGTATACATACTTGTTAATGAAATATCACCTTGGTTACATTGTGGATGTCTATTTACTATCGCTCTTCATTTACTCAGATGTTTGATTGGTATTAGCTTTTGCAAATTCATTCTCAATGGTAATCTTCTGCAACTATGCTTTTCAGACTTCTTAAAATGCTTTTGTGATTTTACCATGATTAAATTTTGCTTTTAACCCTTGTGAAATTTGCTAAGTGTAGGAGTGCATTAAATGCTCACTGGAGTTGATGGTCAATTACTATTTGAGCATGGGGAAAGTGACAGCTAGGTGAGAGTTTATGATTTTTTAAATTTAAATCCCAACAGCAAAAGTGCTCGCAGTAAGGGAAATTAATGCTAGGGACTAGATGGACATTTGAATCCTAATATCCTATTGGGAATGTCCAGTGTGAATGTTTGATTGAAATGTCTTTTGACTTTGACCACAGTCGGGTGAGGAATCCTAGTGGCATATCCATCGGGCTACGTCATTATCCTAGTGGTCAAACTTTGGTCAAAAAGGTCAAGATATTTAGGAATGTTCATTGCGAAATGTCCCATTTAAAATGTCCGATTGAAAAGTCAACAGGCTATGGGTGCACACTTGGCTTATAACCTTTCAAATAAGGATATGGACATAGAAATGTTCAGTGTGAATTGTCTTGTCCAGTGGAACTTCTTTATTTCGGGGTAAACTTGACAACTTGTACTAGATGTTTAGACCAAATGAGCATTTGAGTCCTTTAGGCATGCTAATGTCTAATCCAGCTAAACATGTTTCCTGAAGGATTTGGAACCTGATATAGATACCAGACATGACCTGGGAGCTTCGCCAATGTCCTATCCAATTGACTAAAAAAGTTTGGTTGACCAGAACTTCAAATGGGCATAACTTGCTCATTTCGACAAATTTTAACATGATTCAAAAGACAATCATGACTAGAATTTTACTCTCAAACCATCCATGACCTTTACAGGGGATATTTTGCAACTTTTAATTTTGGCTTGATTTTTGGCTCTAAGGTGACACGACATTTTACCATTACCGCCCAAGTGGACAACAGACAAACTGACACGACAGAGAAGCTTGGTCCTCATTTTGCCAGGGTAAAATGGGGCATGTTGTGAGACTACACAACAGTAACCACTTAATTAAAAAAATAAAACATATTTCAAACTACAATTGGAAATACCATTTTGTCAAATTTCTTTTTCTCCTTCACCTTTTTACAATCTTATTAATTTTTGCCCTTGTTCATCTCTCTTCTCATGACTATCGTAAGACCGCATTGTGATATCAACCTCTTTCTTCGCTTTCCTATGGAGTTGTTCAAAAAAAAAAAATTCTATGTGCTTTTCATACCCTTTAAATTATACACATTCTCTGCATATTATAGCACATCCTCAAGAGATAGTCGACATCACTCTGCCTCTTTTCCAAAGACTTTTTAATTCTTTCAAGGGAAAGGGGAAAACTTTTTCCCATGCTTTTGTGGAATAATAAAAGGAATGTTGTGCTTCAACATTCTATGCATATATAGCATTCTCAATTCCCAAAATTTCACCCCTTTGACCAAGCCACATGGACCATACGCATAAAAATATACTAATCTACTACCCACCCATTTAGTTCTATGATGAGGATGGGTCTGTACAAATAATTCCAAAAAAGAACATAATATATTTAATCAAAAAATAAATTCTATGTAGAACATTTAAATAATAGCAAATAAAACAATAATTGTAACATTAATTTTACTTGGTAATTAGTCAAATCAACTTGTCCCTCATCCTCCTCATCCTCACCAACACCTATCTCATCCTCTGTCTCCTTGTCCTAATCCTCAAATCATTTATCCTCCTAGAATCAACCAAACATATGATGTGAAAACTATTGTGTGCATTATGTTGGTTACCAAATCTACAGAGGATTTGCCAATTCCAATGCATGGGCAGATTCGACCAACAGATTACGGGAGGTTGCGTGAGCTGCCTCTCCTACACTTCTGGTTCTGCCACACCAAGGGGGGTATCCCTATAACTCAAGATGTAACCTTGACTAGCTCAAAGATAGAAAGATCTAACTTGACAACAACAGGCAGAATACTCTCATGTGTGGACCAAGATCTACATGATAGATCACAAGGTTGGCAACATTCTTGGACATATGTGTCTAGTTGGGTATGAGAGTATGCAGGGGTTTCCTAATCCTACTCCTACAACTAACAGGTGGAAGTGATGAAGTGGGTGGACATAATGTCCTAGATGCAAGACAAGGGGTTTTGGCTCATAACTACTGACCCAGAAATAGACTAGTGCCTATCCATTGGGCAAGGAGTCAACTAGACGTATACAGCAGATGGTTTGCAACTTTCTCTCAAGTTTCAGGGGGTTGGACTGATGCTTGCCTTACAAACATCACCCAAGAATGGGTATCTAGCTGCCTCTACTTACAGATATCCATGCAGACATACAACCTTCTCCATACATTGACCTAAAACAGTTTAATCCACTCCTTGAATGGAAGTTAGAGATCAAACATGTGATACAGAACCCTGTACCCTAGAATCTATGAAACCCTTAGCAACCAGATTCAAAAGAAGGAGAATAACATGCAGCAAATGGAGACAAGCAGATAGACACGTGCAATAAGCATTTTTCATATAAATCAACACTGAAACTGAACATATGTGCAAAATACATTCATGTTGCAACTCATAAACTCCACAATGGGATAAAATAGCCAATATCATGCCCTGTTCTTCATTATTTACACAAAAATGCCCCTGGCCTTCAACAACCTCTAAATGGGTCACATAGTTTGCTTAAATAGCCAGAAAATGTACCCAGCAAATTAATTACAAGGGAGGCCAAAAAATCCTGCCAGATACACAGTACCAGAAAAATGGCGCTCAAACATAAATGCAGTCCGTGGAGGAGAAGACAAGAGGGGGCCTCGAGCCATGTGCCACCACCTGGGATTGATATCTCAAATCACACCGTAGATCCGTCCACATTCCTGCAACAACCGCCACTACTGCCTCACCAACCCGCGGCCTCAGGAAAGCAGCCACAACAAGTTTCCACAGAGTTTCCCGCCAAAAACAGTTGCAAATGCAGGAAAAAACCCATCGCTACAAGATTAAAACCTGGCCATCGATCAAAAACCCTCCCGTCGCTGCGATCAACGGTGTCAAAAACGTTGAAAAGTCACCAGCCAACGAAACTGTGCCACGTAGGCATCTCAAGTTTCCAACACTGGGTCACCGCTTTACTCTTTTTACCTTTTTTCCCACCGAGAGCCTCCGTCAAAACCTCATGCAGAAAGTGACGCCTGGCGCCTTCCACATCCCCTTTGAAACAATAGAGACCCACCATGAAACTCAAGTGGAAGTGAACACGTGGCAGGTTCTGCTTCACCTTGAAACACATAGAAACTAACAAGAAACAGTTCCTAAGTTTCAGGACCCTCCGCCATGCGTCACCTTCTGCCACACTTGGAAACAATGAAAGGGTCCCACAACCCCCGCTCGCCATCACAAAAGGAAAACAAGGGCAAGTCCGCGGAAGTTGACACTTGTCAAGCTCCGCGGCATCTTTTGAAACACTAGAGAAACTATTAGAAACAACGCAGAGTCTGACATGTGTCAGCCTCTGCAGCAGCTACAAAAGACACGTGGCACGCTCCACCCCTGCCTAGAAACTTTACTGCGACCCACCACCGTGTCCTCACTTAGCATCAAAAAGGAAATGAAATGTTACACAGGGGCCAACACTGGTCACACCCCGCAGCCACTGCTCCAGACACATGGCGCCTTCCGTGCGCACATGAAACTTTTAGAAACTGCAAAGAAACCTCAGCGGAAGCTGACACATGGCATCTTCCGCGCTCAAGCTGGAACATAAAGAAACTACCCCCACCGAACCTTGACACTTGGCGCTTTCCGCGCATCTGGGACTCATCAACGGGACCCACCACCATTCAATGCTCTGCACCGCGGGAAACAAAATAGAAACTCACGCGGAAGCTGACACTTGTCAGCTTCCGTAGCAACTTAGAAACTTTTTAAAACTTTCCTGAAACATAAGCGAAAGCTGCCACTTGGCATCGTCCACGAGGCCTTAGTTACTTTCTTTGTGTCTCACGGGTGCCTCCACGTGGTGCCTTCCGTGCCACTCTCAGAAACTTAAAGGAAACTCTATTGAAACTTCGGCTTCCGAAACATAAAAGAAACTTTATCGAAACTTCGACGGAAGCCAACACGTGGCGCCTTCCGTGCATAGTTGGAACTTTTAAGGGGCTACATCCGCTGCTGACACGTGGCGCTTTCCGTGCACTTGCAACACTTGAGACCTGCGCCACTTGAAACTCACTGGGGCCCACCTCCGCAGGGATTTTTTGAAACACAAAGGAAACACTAAAAGGGGCTTTGAAACACAAGCGGATATTGACACATGTCAAGTTTTGCGGCCCTCTCATGAAACATAAAAGAAATAGCCTCTGCCACGTGGCGCCTTCCGCGTTGAAGTTACCTGTTAGAAATAAAAGTGCGGCATGAACAGGGGCTCGACACTTGGCAGACCCGTGACACTTAGAACATAAGACCCTCATAGCCACTCTCGGAAACACTCAAACACAGTAACTGTAGCCCAATAAGCATCTGGAATGCATTCGACCCATATTTTCATCATTTTTTTAGGGGCCGATAGTCTCTTTTGACCCGCAGATGCATATTTTCAATTGCAGAGGCCGAAAGTGTTAGAAATTTTTGAATTTTTGGAAGGTGCCTGCATATTTAAATGCTTAAAACCTGACTGCTTATGCAGGCACCACCACATTACACAATTAATATTTCTAGAAAGAGAAATAAAACAATAATTACAAGTTGACATCTCGTAACTAAACAAATTTTGGCCTCAAGGTTCACTTTACTCCTGAATCGAGGTAAATCCCTCATTGCAACCTCTACTATGCCCTATTAAAAAACATCACACTTTAGATTAAATATTCTAAGTATTTCTGTAAGTGACAAAGATTAAACATTTGAATGCATATTCAAATGACTAGAACTTACTAGCATGTGTCTCACATGTGCTTGTAAGCAATATTCAGGACCAATAAACATATTATCTAATGTTTTAACCCCATGTATGGTATGTATAACAGTGTCATCCATTTTTTATCTAAAATAATACATCTTTGTTGCACTCAAAAAAATATATCATATGAAATAAAAGGTATACAATTAAAAGCATTAACTAATTTATTATATTCTATTTAGTTGATTACATCAATAAAAAATGTAGTACTTTTCAATCCATTCAACTATTCAACATACTGCAACTCCTATGCAATTTCCATATGAATTTACACTTTATTCTTATATTTAACAAACCACATATTCTATAGCAATGCCAAGAAACTTAATTGTTCATACATGCAATCAAAATTCCACAATTGTATAGAGGTATGAATGTAATTTAAAGATCAATCATATGTTCAACAAGGTTGTGTATTGTTTATTGGTGAATAGACAATGTTTTAAAGAACTACACTATTAAGCCCACAATCAATCTGTGGATGGTGTTGCTTGATGTGTAATAACATGTAATAGAGGATATTGAGCCTATACCCATGTCAACTTCTAAGCTACTATCACTACTACCATTCTCATCCCACCACGAAGGACCCTAGCCATACTAAATCAATGGGTCATCAACAAAATAATCTTCTTCCATTATTTTTCCTTTATCTTCCTTAGGCAAAAGACTATTATTGGGACATTCACCTATTATTTTCTTTTCTATCATTGGGACAACTAATAGTACTTTGGATTAATTTTTCCTTCCCTTTATTCAAGGACATGCTAGTCAAGGCCTTCATAGTCTTTCTCTTATGTATTGTCACCTTTCTAGGCCTCCTATGAGGAACCCTCTTCTATTTGAAAATCTGTTCAATTGTTACCATAAATTGAAACTTTATTGGGGATGAACCTATACAATCAAAGTTCTTTTGTGCACCTGAAGCACCAAATCCTTGTTGTCAATTATTCATCTCAACTGCAAGATAAATTTCTTAGCATTACTATACAAAGTTGCAAGTTTCAAATTCAATAACAAAGCTTCCAAATATTGGAAAAGTGTGTACTTGAAAAATCTAAGTTTGTTGGGTACTATTTCTATTTGGAAAACTTAAAAAGTACAGGCTTTGTTTGAGGAAAATAGGAAAAAGTGTAGGTTGAAAAACACATTGTGTTTTCAACTTGCATAAGTTTATTGTAAAGGTTTTAACAAAGCTTCCAAAAATTGGATCACTTTCTATTCTAAAATGTAGAATTACTTCATTTGAGAAAAATAAATAAAAGTGCACATTGAGAAGTTTATTGTAGGGACAATAACAAAGGTTCCAAACAATTACAAAGGTTCTACTTGAGGGGAAATAGGTTAAAAGATAACATGTCAAATTATATTGCTAACTAGATTTACTTCAAAATTCATAGTTTTACTATCATTACTAAAGTATTGATACAATTAGGCACATTCAGGAACTATATGACAATTTGTGTTGCTAATAAAATGTAGGTCATAGTTTGGAATCACATTTATTTGCATAATCATGTATTAAAAAATACAATGTGGTTTCCAACATATTTTAAAAATATTGTAAGTATTTCAAACATATTATAAGTACTCTAAGGTTCTACTTGAGGGAAAATAAATTAGAAGATTACATGTCAAATTATATTGCTGACCTGGTTTACCTCAAAACTCATAGGTTTGCTATCATTATTGTCATTACTAAAGTATTGATACAATTAGGCACATTCAAGAATTGGCCTATATTTGGTCAAGCCCTTTTGAGGTCTTGTAAAGCCTCTTCTTAGATCATCTTTGACTTAATTGTTTAGTTTGAAATCCCTCCTCTATATTAACAACCAATGAGTGCGCCCCATTTCTTACAAGTGTTAGTCATAGTTTAAATTGGAAATTAATTGCAATGCCTATTGTAAACAACTAATTTTTAAATAATTCAAAAATTTAATATGCAAATTAAACCGTCATTGACACTTGTAATAAATGAATTATAGTTAATGCCTACAATAGAAGAAGTTTATGGAACCATGGATTTGTTTGGATAAATAAGAGTGTGTAATGAAAATGGACGCCATTGATGTGGCTTAACAAGGCTAGTAAACACATGTCAATAGCTATTCTCCATACAAATAGCATGTGTAAGGCATCATATCATGATTTTAAAATGAGTTGGACATAGCATACACTTCTTACAAACACTTGTAATTAATGGAATGAGAACTATAATAACCTATATTTAGTTGAGCCCCTCGAGGTCTTGTAAAGCCTCTTTCCAGATCATCCTCACCTTAAATTTCTGGATTGAAATCCCTCCTTTGTATTAACAACAAGCAAGTGAACCCCATTTATTACAAGTGTTAGTGACAATTAAAATTGCAAATTAATTACATTCCCTGTTATAAACAATTCATTTTTAAAAAATTCAAAAATTCAATACGATGTTATGGTGTCTTGGACATGCCAATTTGTATGGAGAATAAATAGCCATGATCAAGTAGAGATTGTAATTAATTTGCAAATTAAATTTTCACTAACACTTGTATTAAATAGTTGGTAATATCTACAATAATAGATTCTATCAATTTACCATTTGTAAACTTTGAGGAAGTAGAGGTTAATTTAGATCTATGAAATTCAAATTTCTATTAACAAGTGCTAACTTTCACATGTTCCAACCTTGTCATTTTTTATCAACATAGTCACATTTATAACATATATGGATGTAACTTTCAAATACATCTATTGCTTTCATTTTCGTCATTTTCTTTTATTCCATAATTGAAATACAAGTTGTAGACAACCCAAGAGGAATTCTTGGTAGGTTTCGACATGGCCATAGTGTAATTTTGTATGGAGAATAGTTGATGCCTATCTATGGTTGATTTGAAGCACATGGGTATCAATTCATTATGATAACATTCATTCTCACTCCAAAATGACCAAGGGAATACACATATTTCTATGTATTGGTAAAATACTAAGAAAAACAAAGGCAAACAATCAAGACCTACTTAACCAAAATCAATCTAGTTTGAAATCCCTCCTTTGTATTAACAACCAGAGAGTGCACCCATTTCTTACAAGTGTTAGTGATAGTTTAAATTGTAAATTAATTGCATTCCTTGCTATAAACAACTTATTTAAAAATAATTAAAAAAATCAATATGAAAATTAAACTATCACTAACACTTGTAATAAATTTCTAAGACGTCTTTCAAATTTTAGACCTTCTTAGTTTATTCATATTTTGCTATGTCTCAAATGTTAGGATTCATACATTGGAAAAATAAATACTGTGTAATTAAACGTTGATGAAGAAAACTACAAGTCGAAATGCACTATGTATTTCAACTTCCACATGCACGCATTTCTTACAAGTGTTAGTGATAGTTTAAATTGGAAATTAATTGCATTTTCTGCTACAAACAATGGGAATATTGTTGAACACATAGATATACTGAGGGGGGGTGAATTAGTATATATTCAAATTCGTATCCTTTAGATGTTTTCAATCCAAAGTAAACACTTAAACCATATGAAGCAAAAGAACACACATCCACATAGCACCAGATTTACATGGCAACCCAAGATGGGAAAAACCACAGTGAACCAACTACTTGGATCTACTGTCCAAATCCATCCTCACTAATAAAAGAAGTATACAATGAGTTTTATGGGCACCAACCCAAAGGAGACACCAATCCCCTGTTACAATGATTTATGAGCACCAACTCAAAGGAAGCACTAACTTCCTAATACAATGTTTTATGGGCACGAACCCAAAGGAAACACCAACTCCCTAAAACAAAGTTTTATGGACACCAACCTAAAGTAAGCACCAACTCCCTGAAGTTCTACAACACTTACAAGAGGAGGCACCAACCTCTACTCTGCAATTCTTGACCGATGGCTCAATTTCCTCTGCAACAACATCCTTGACTTGTTTTAAAAATTCAGACACCTTCGCACTATCATCTCTAATATCCTCTTGATCTTTTGATTGATTTTGATAGCTTAGATACCTCTGTAATAATAACTCTGCTATAGATTATGCATTATTGATTATAGAGTTACTTGTATCTCTTTTTATCATTCACTTATCATTGTACGCACATACCTTGTAGCAATCTTTTACCTTTATATATACCCTCTGCAAGCCTTCTAAACATCATCTTTGTCGGCCTTAATGTAACATGTATCATGAAATGTGTAACCAACCTTACTTGTCGGCTCCCAAATCATTTGTAGTAATGTAGGAGTGAAATCCCATCGTGCGATTCATACCAAAGGATCTACTGGACCCAATTTCCTTCCTCCCAAGCTTTCTTATTGGTGCACACTTCCATACACACAACACAAGTGCTCAAATACACCATGTTGGATCCACAAGAACTTAACCTTTCATTTATTAGCTCCATACCCTATGCGGTATCAGAGAAGTGAAATATCATCAAGTGGTTCATGCCACGAGCACTACATGACCTAACAAACCTTCTCGTACACTCCTCTTTCTAGTTCATGCTTTTGCTTGCTGGCGCAAGCATTCATACTTTGATGGTGGTATCCTTTACACTGTCTAGTCACACTATCTTAACTTAGAACATTGAAAAATACAATTGTGGTACTTTATATCCTTTGAAACTTAAGTATGTCATACTTCCCACTTTTTTGTGCATATTCTCCAAACTGCCAAGTTGTATGTGACGATGCGATGAAATGTGACAACTTTGAGTTTCATACCTAATAACCTTACATTGTGATAACCTTGTTGTTATGGAGTAAAAAATGTCCACATGTATTTTTTACCTCCTTTTTTAGCTCGTAGGTCCCTGTGATTACATTATACATTCTAAATGTTCATCCCGATTGCTATCAAGACCCTTCACTTATCTTATCCCAGACCCAAAAGGAGCTATAAGACTTGGGCACCACCACCCAAGTCCCTCCTGATTGGTCAGGGAAAAATTAAGTTTATGTCAGCCTAGGACCTTTCAAAAGGTTTCTCCTTGTCAACTCTTTTGGTTTAATTTCATGATTATGAACGAGAAAGCATATTTAAGTGTATTTTTGAGTTCATTTGTAACCTAGATGGATATAGCTAACTTGAGATATTGAAGGAAAGAAATCAAGAGCATTCATTATGATTCTAGAGTAGATTTGTGTGTTGTTATTGTGCGTTTGTTGCAGGCATGAAGCTATCATCTATCCACCTTAGGAGTTGAAGGATCTTCACCATTCTAAGGGATCATCAAATAGGTGATATCATTTTTTTTTATCATCATTTGAATCATTTCATTATCATTATTTTCTGCCTCTACCCCCATAAGGGCACGCACTCTTTATCAATCAACGGCGTTGGGAAGATTGAATTCTATCCTGGGATTTGACTGAGTCAAGTCGCTAAACACCACAACCCCTAAACCCCTTCTTATCTTCTTGTGTACAGGTTACAGGAGTGAAATTTGGAGAATGTGAAGATACAGGAATACTAAATGAAGATCAAGGTTTCGGGATCTAAAAATGGTTACAGAATATTCCTCCATCCAAGAATTGGGTAGTGGCACCCTAGTTTTTCTACCCTTTCTGACTTTAGATTTGGCATCAAGGCAACATCTGCAACATCTTTCCAGTTTACAGTTTCAATAGATTCCTTCAATCAAGACTTGGGTGGTCCTGAATTAGTCCTCTGACACCTCTGATTTTAGGAGATAGGTTCTAATCATCTTCCTGGTCATCCTTGTGCAATTGGTTTTTGAATTACTGTTGTACTTATTCTGTTATAAGTTGATCATTGTAGAACTAGGGTTTCATGCATTGTTAACCTAGGGTTTGATAAAAAAGATTAATTTAAATATGATCCATTAATAGTATACTTGAGTACAAAATCTATAGCTGAGTCTGCCTTCATTTGGTAGTGATTTGGATTGGTCTTGTCCTTGAATGTTATATGGAAAAGGGTTTGATATAGTTTGTGTTCTAGTTGTCACCATTCTCCTTTTTCATACTAAACACCTGTTTTCAATCTACTGACTCTGGATGTCCTTGCGGTAGTCCATATGCTTTGAAACTTGGATCACACATACCTCATAACCATATTTAGCTATCCTTCAAACCATGAGGTCATATCTTCATTTGCGGTAGAATGCAATACAATCTATTGTGCTTTTGCAGTATAATTCTTTTTGCCTTTGACCTTTTTGATAACTTAGACAATTTCCTTCATATCCCATGCAATGATTTTCATCAAGTGACAGTATATGCAATAATACAACAAGCATGACTTCATATTATCAATTCATGAGATCAATCAAATCACTTTGACAACCTTCACCTATCCATGAACTTCATAAGATAAGGTACAACTATGTACAAATGATACTGATCCAACAACATGTTCATGTCTTTCATCAACATGTCTTTCACATCACAACTCCTCTGATTACCACTCCTTTGACATTAATGACAACATATGCAACAAATATAAATCTAATTTTATGTATCAAGACATGTCTCCAAGCACGATGATACAAAATAGTGAATCTTCTCACACTTAGGCCCTAGACTTGATGGCTCAAGGGAGTGACTATAAATCAATTTTTGCATGGTGGCACAACTGCAATGTCACAATATTGTATTTTTTTGAAAAAATAAATGCAATATCAAAAGTAATTGCTTTTAAATGTGATTACAGATGAGAGAGTTATAGATTACTTATAGTCTCTACATGGTGTCATAGATGAGAGACTATGAGATTAGATTACACATGGTGTTGCACGCATACAACATATCTTATGGGGAAATTATTGATACCTTGTGTTACCCTAAAAAAAATATGTAATTTCAAAAAAGTGATACTCAATTTTGAGTATGTCTGAAAATTTTATGACCTCTACAAGTTGCAAATCATTAACAAGGTGTCACAAGCATGAGACCATCAGATGATCTCGAAGATTCACATCACGAGATGATTTCCAATGTGATCATTTTCTCAAAATTCAACAAAATGGTTTTGAACTTGATGTTTTGTCAATGGAATCATAAAAAGATTGTTAAGAAAAGGTGTTGTGTTGTACACCTTGCACAAGAAAGAAATATTTTAATTATATAAAATAAATATTTATTTGTAGTGCATCTTTGGTGATGTGTTTAGCCACATTAGATATTTATTTGGGTTCACTAGTAAAGTTGTATTGTAACATTAGTTAGGTATATCATGTGCGGTAGACATAGGACAAATATTTAAATTTGAGGTCAATGGTTTTGTGCTCTCATGGTTTTGAGACATAGGTTTTAGCTAATACTACTTAGTGGTTTTGTGTGAGCTTGAATCTATAAAAGCAAGTACATGTTTTGCGGTTGAGGTTGGTTGTCATTTTGGAGTTGGTTGTCATTTGTATTGAGCTCTCCCAAAGAGTGCATATGTGAAGCATGGAATGAGATGTGTGGTTGCATGATTACCCATTATGCTTGGACACATGGAGGATGGATTAAAGGAGTTTGATGTTTTAGAAGTATTCATGGAGACTTTGTAAGTGTATTGTAATATTTTTATTATTGAATAATACATTGAGTGTGGATGCTAGATTTTTCTCACATGAGGGTTTTCCTAGGGTATATCTTTTGTCATCTTGATGGTATGTTTTTTACATCTTTTGTATGGTGGATTATGAGTATCTGCATGCATATTTTTCTCTCTTGGGGCTATGTAGAAATGTTTATTATTACTGTATTTTTTTCAAGTGGTATCAAATCCCAGTTTCCAAGAAATTTGTAACCCTTGATATGAGTAGATTCTTGTGCATAATTGAATCCATGGTCTTGCAGGAAAAGAATGAAGACATAATTTTCAAGGGTAGACTTGGGTTGTTGTAGATTTGGGCTTTATGGAGATTTAGAAAATGAGTTGACCTCCTAGGAAAAAATGAATCTCACTAGTGAGTCCAGAAGGCCTAAAAGCCTATATATTTCAAATATAAAACTCAACTATGTTTGGAGATAGAAAAATTCAACCATTTTTATGCCCTAGAAGGAATCTTGGTAGGGAATCTTTTTTGTATAGTCATACATAATCTTTATGGTTGTATTTTAGAATAATCACAGTCAACAAAATGGTATAGTTAATGGTAGAATATTTTGTGACCTACATAAATCCTAACGTCACCTTGGTATGAAAGTATGAAGTCTATGAAATATTTAAAAAACCTAATATACTAATGGGGTATGTTGTTGACATCACCATTGCATCGAGTATGAAACAATGCAAGTTTAAAAAGGAAGGGTGGCCAACCCTAGTCCCATGGTGGGCCAACTACCTAGGACTTATCCCGTGGTTACAACTAGCCTGCCAAGGGGCACCATCCAGAATAAAGCTACCAACAATAGCACAATTCACCACCATGGACCCATTGCCATTGGCTAGCCACTGGTGGTGCCACCCACCTATAGCCATCCAACTACCCAACAATAATTTTGATTTTTGAAGCCTAATAGAGTAGAATTTTCTAGAAGGCATAACTTTCGCCCATGATATTGGATTTTCAAATTCTTATAGATGTTGGAAAGCTCTATTCGAGCACTATGTAGTGGTATAGGTTTGGTCATTACATTTTTCTATTTCTATTAGAATTTGGTATGTAAAGCCAACATTGCTCTAGAATGGTGTACACACCAAATGTAGATCAAATAAAAGATTTTAAACATAATGAAAAACCTTAAATCTACATTCAATATGACCTCTGATTAAGCATAAAAATTGAAACACAAATGAATAAACAAAGTGAGATTACCCATAGTTTGATTTCTATTGCACCGAAATGGTGGATTCGCTCAAAATGATATGGATGTGGTTGCTTGACTCATCAGCATGACATTGCTCGAATGATGGATGATCAAAATGCCTCCTGATAGGCCAATTTATAGACCTACGAAAAAGCAAATCAATGGTGAGGATTCAATGACAGATGAACGACTTAGATTGAGTTGGTTGCAAGATCAAAGGTGGAGGATAAAAGGAATTATTAATTAATTTTGGGTAGTTTTAGGAGATAGTTATGAAGTGGTTAGGGTGGAAATAAAATATTTTTTATATTTCTTTTATTTCATTTATGAGAGAGAAAGTGGGATTTAATTAATTTTTAATTAATTAAATCATGTGGTCAGGGGACATGAAAACTAGGAAATGGATTAGGACTTAGGGAAAATGATTAGGATTAGGGATAAATGGGGATAATTACGATCATAGGTCCTGATAATTAGACCAATTAGGCAAATATGATAAATTAGAATGATCAGGAGATAATTGACCATGATTAGGATAATTTAGGATGATTTAGGGATAATGTGGATAAATGGTTGATTTGGGGATAAAATGTTCGATTTAGGGAACTAGGATTTGTTTTGGAATAAAGTGGTCAATTTTAGGTGTCTACATTTTGCTCCTTTTTGAGACGATGTTGGGAAAGCAATGTCATTTCAAGGAAGAAAAAAATATAGATATTGGAAAAGGATGGGGCTTATTAAAAAGGAGGATGGGATGATGCCCCCTGGAGAGGATAGGTGAGATGGGTATGCTCTTGAAATGGATGGAAAGGAAATAAAAGGCTAAGGGATAGGATGAAAATGATGGAGAAAAGGATCGTCATGCTGATTTAGTATGAGCAACCTGATGTTTGATATAGTACCTGACATTATGCACCATGATATAAAGATCAAGGTGACAATGTGTCAAATGTATAAAAGGATTAAAGTTGTAAGCAAGCATTTTCTGATGGCACCATGATATGAAAGAACATGGTGACATTGTGGCATGTATGTTGCAAGGACTGATACAGATGCAAAACAGAATGATAACACACACACACAAGTAAAGAATGCAAGCATGCATACAATCATTAAAAGACAAAGACAAACATGATGTTGCTCCGGGTCAAGCTAAAAATTGATAATTGGATTGATGATGATGATGATAGTGTTGTTAATGTGGGAACAATATATCCCGAGAACAACGCGAGGATTGTGTTATTGATGTGGGAATGATGTATCCTAAGAACAACATGAGGATTAGGAATGATATATGATGATGATGATGATTGATTCTATAAAGTTGATTAGGATTTGTAGTAAGGATGGAGACAAGATCGATGGATGCTTAAGGATGATAGGATAAATTGCTTGGCAAGATGTGTATGGATTAGGATTGCTTGCAATGGTCTAATTGCTTTAAGATCAGGATTGAGATTATTGCTCATGATGGTTAACTACTTTAAGATCAAGATTGGGATTATTGTATTATGGGATTACACTGGATTGTAGTGAATTAGGAGTGGATTGCATCTGGATAGGCTTGTGGTCTCCATATGATAACTAATGACAAGGGAGGACCAAGTGTAGAAACAAGGATGGGAAAGTTGGTCAATTTAGGTTGATGAGCTTAATGGATTGGATGGATGATTTAAGAGATAATGAATGGAAAGGAGGATCGCTAGTAGATGGATCAGTGAAAGGATTAGTGCTAAGAGATGGATAGGAAGGATGAATGGAAGGACGTAGGATGTAACCTCCAAGGACTACATTGCAAATGAATAACATACCCCTACTCCGTGAATGTCATTCAAGATGTTGGACTAAAAGATCTAGCGAATTGCATAGGACATAACAAGATAGTTGGAGGACATGTTGCAAAAGGATTGGCTATGTCAAGTGTTTATCAAAGCATGTATCAAAATCATGCCTCGGTCCTTATCAAGATCAATGTTGTTATCAAGATCCAAGTTGAGTATGAGGGATG
Source organism: Cunninghamia lanceolata (assembly GCA_027924645.1). Taxonomy (NCBI): domain Eukaryota; kingdom Viridiplantae; phylum Streptophyta; class Pinopsida; order Cupressales; family Cupressaceae; genus Cunninghamia; species Cunninghamia lanceolata. The sequence continues at coordinate 488,865 of BSBN01000386.1, forward strand.
ACGAAGGGGGATGATAACAAGGAAATATGGATGTAATGGGCTATGCTGATAGGTAAAAGATATACTGGTATGGGATAAATGAGACAACTTGCCCCCAACTGTAAAGTTCATCGACAATCAATTTACAAATGACACCCACGAATGGGTTTTCATCATGGTAATTATCCAAGGCACCATAAAAATGGTTTTCACCATTAGATGAATGATTTCTCTTTACTATCTTTTTTTGATATTTGATATGCTATGTTGATTGGATAACACTGATAATTTGATATGCAAAGGGTCTTCTATGTCCTTGATTATTTGAGATGGTCGATGTAGACACAATTGTCATAACATGCCAGTAATGTCCTGCTTGAAGTAACTCCTTTGTGAGGATTAAAGTGCTTGTGTACAATCTTTTCATGTTTAGATGATCTTCGTTGATAACTAAGTTGGCCTTGTCCAAATGATTACATTTTGATAGAGAACCATCATAGCCCTTATAGTGAAGTGTTGTTGCCACATCACGACAGATTTGGGAATTGGATTTGAGACATGATTTTGTATGTGTATGGGGAATATTAGATGTGAGAGTAGGTGATAGTGATGTATTTGTTTTGAGTGAATAGGCTACCAATGTAGATGGGTTTGATGATTTCTTGACTCGACAAACGTACGAGGTGATCCCACAATAGTGGGTTACACTTTTTTTGCCAAACTTGACATTGAAATCAACATTTTGAACTGAATCTTCACTATTTGACACTTATAGCCACTAAATCATTAGGAATTTGAAGATGACGTGAACTAGTGATTTGTGAGATTTTGTCTGTAGATTCTAAAAATATTTTTTTAAAAAATTAGAGTTAAATTGTAATTTTTTTTTGTGTCTCCTTTGATAACTAGTTTTTAATAGTAAACAACATTTTTTTAAAGTGATGTGTATTCCATAACACAACTTTTTTTCTACAAAGGATAAAATTCTAATTCTTTTGAATTTAGATTGGTAACACTGATATCTAGGGCATGCATTTGGTTTCATAATGTTTTGTTGAATATTTTTTTAATTAAGTTTTGAAGTCAAACCAATTATAATTTAGACATAGGCGTATTCCATAAAACATAATTTTTTATGTATGTATCGAAATTCAATTTTTTTTTGTTGAAACAAGGACATCAATACCTAGGGTATACATATTTTTTAGATTTTTTTTCACTAATTTACTAATTTTCCATGTGTGTAGAACAGAGAACTTGATGTTCGGTAAAAAACCTATTTTAGTAAAACTAAAAAAAAATCATAATAAAATCAAAATATATCAAAACTATACTCGTTGGAAAGCTCATTTTGAGGACTGCGATCCTCCAATTTGGTTTGGCAAGGTGAATCCATTTGGACCTTCAACTAGGCTTTGAAAGCCAAAATTTTGCAGAAGAAAAGGGAAGGGAAGGAGGGAAGGTGTCTAGTGGGGGTCTTCGTTCGAAGGCCTCTTTGAACGAAGGTGGGTGGCATCCTTCGTTTGAAGTATAGACTGCTTCGAACGAAGGTCCCATACATCCCTCTAATGACCACCTTCGAAAGAAGGTTCCTTGCATTAAAAATAACGAGGGTCTTCGATCAAAGGTATCATTTTATTGTTTTAATTTGGCACCCAAAGACCTTCGAATGGAGACCCCCTTTGAACGAAGGCCTCATTATTTTAATATTTAAAAAGGCCAATAGGACCTTTGAACGAAGGAAATACATTCGAACGAAGGTGCCTTCTATAGTTTTTTTGGCACCTTCAATTTTTCTTTGTCCACAAAAGTGTAACCCACTATTGTGGGATGACCCTGCGTTGGTGGATTATGAAATTTGGATTTAGCATTATGATGTGTAGATATGGAACTAGGATGGTGATTAGGACCAATGCTCTTGTATAGATTGTAAGGTGGTGGGCACCGATTATATGCAAGTTCTCCTAGCTCTAATGAACATATCTTGCTCACAAGAGCACTTGTATCATGTGAAAACTCTAATCTAGAATTAAGAGTCCACCATGGCACAACACCAAGACATACTCTAAACCAAGGATCACCTGTCAAAATTGACAAGTCATAAACTGACACTTCACCAAAGACTCCAAGGGTCATCCATGGTAAAACAAGATTTCAACATCTCTAATCACATGAAGGTAACCATCCCCTACAAATAGAACTCAAGATGCCAAACAACTTTCACTGCATACTAGAATCATTATCCAAGAGCTTTTCCATGACGCCAACAACCATTGCAGAAGATCATTCATCACTAACTAATAAATCCACTTCACTAGCATTGAAGCTCCTATTGAATTGTGATACTAATACATCCATGGAATCATGATAAACAACATGATACTAGTCCCAATAACTAACTATCCATGCATTCTAATCATCCATCCTCTCATCACAATGTAACATACCAATGCATAAATGACCATAGACAAGGACAACTAATTGAATTGGCATCAACATTGAAAAGATCTATTGGTATAGATAATCCACATATCCCATTGCAACTAACAGGTAATGTCAACCCACTAAATTGCATAACTTGTAGATCCCAAAAAAATAAAAAATGAAAACTCATCATCACATTAGTAACCTACAAAATGAGATAAAAAAGAAGATAACATGTAGACCTCTCATGACTCAAACAAAAGATCAACTCTAGATCTTATTTTCCACACAAATCCACAAACAAATAACCATTGTCAATGAACCAAATAAGCATCTAGAAGATAAGAACAACCTCCAAGCACTGAACCACAACACCACCTATTAACCACATACATGACCATGTCATGCCAATGCTAGTAAATGTACATGAATATCCATGAAACCATAATCATCATCATTGCTATACTTGCACTCAACTTTCACTAAATCAAGACTCCTAGTCTCATGTGTATAAACCATATCCTCAAACTAGAAGAGAACTTGTGTCCCTATTTCCATCAAAGTTGACAATCCAAAAATACTTGTAAACTTGTACTAGGAAGCACCAAAACTAATAACCTATTGTACTATCATATTGGTCTCATAAAAACATGCATCTCCATCAATTTTTCCCACAAATTCATCTAAATGCATAGAGAATCACACCTTGAATCTCAGGCTCCTACAAGTGCTCAAACAAGTACAAACCTCTCTCTACTCATCTAAGGGAAAAACAACCTAATCCATTGTGTATTACACTACAAATGCTTTCTGTCACTTATTTAAAATTTAAAATATGATTTTGTTTGCTCAAGATATCATTTGTTAACTGTTCTAGATAAATGATAGCTTTAGGAACCAAATTATGACAAAAAACAAAAAACTTTAAAGACCAAACCTATGCCACCACATAGAGCTCAGAGAGATCTTTCTTATTCCTATAAGAAGTTGAAAATCTAATATTGTGGTGAAATTTATGCCCTCTGGAAAAATTATCTCTATTATGCCTTCAAAACCAAACACTGGTAGCTCTTTGATGGTGCTACCGGCTAGGCAACGACAATGGTGCTCCTCCAATGGCCCACTAGTGGTGTGGCCACTGCATAGCCCCAAGGGTGTTTAGTATTCATAGGTTGGCTTTGTTCACTTAATGGGCACTAGGGTGACGAGGGGCTCCGACCACTGGCAGCTAGTCCACCATGTGACTAGGGGCTAGCCCCTTTCAACTTAAAAAAATGCATTGCTCATACCTTGATGTCACCTCCAACTATTACAATTTTTTAAATTAAAAATATTTATTTGTAGACTTTCATACCATGGCAAACAATGAATTTTTTTATGAATGAATATTCTACTGATTCTATAAACTATCCCTGACTATGATGTCGTACCATATAGATCTGTACAGAATATTCTTTATAGAGATTCCTTATAGGACATGAAAATGACTAATTTTTTTCTCCAAAATATTTGATTTTTATATCAAAATAAAGGTTTTGGGGGATTTGGAATTAATGGTGAGGTCTAATTGTTTCCTTGAAGGCCTCCAACAAAAGCTCACCTCCAAATCCCCCACAAAAGAGCCCTAACTAAAAACTCATTTGCCAATCTTCATCAAACCCCAGATTTGCAACAACCCAAGTTTGTAAACACACCTCTGACCTTGAAAATGCCTTCATTCTTTTTTTACAAGTGATGATACAATAAAATGTCTCATCTATTAGCTAAACAAAAACATATATTTTGCTTAATTAGTGTCATTGCATGTCTGTTATCCTCAAATTTAGTTGCGCTCAATTTGTAGGATGACCCCTACGAAACTTGTTCATTTTGTAGCCTACAACTCTAAGCATGCAAAATGAGGTGAATTGCATTTGCCCTCATGCATGGTCTCCTAGCCTTAGAACATCCTTTCGAGTGTCAACTTGTGTCGGTTTCTTGAATTTTACAAAACAAGTCTAATTGTAAATTTCACTTTTTGGGAGTTAGTAAATTTCCTTTATATGTAAGGGCGGGGATTTTTGCCACCCGTGCATGTTGGTCCCTTTGTCACATGCAAGGGCGGCAATTTTTGCCACCTGTGCATGTTGGTCCCTTTGTCACATGCAAGGACGACAATTTTTACCGCCCGTGCATTTTGGTCCCTTTGTCACATGAAAAGTGTAGAGGAAAACTAATGTGTTGTAGACTTAACTAATTCAGGGGAAAACCTATCTAAACAATCCACTCTATCACTATGCATTCCTACATTGAATTATCGACCAAGGAGTGTAAGTTTATGATGGTACTTGCAAAGTATATGCCTTCAAGCCTCATATGGTTCCCAACTATTCTATCTTAACTTTAAACAAACAAATCTATCTTGCTGGAATTGACAGAATTATAAAACAATGAAAATAGCTATAAATCCTAGTTGCTACGGGTACCTACAGTAAGGTCTATAGATGACTAATACAACAGGGAAACTGTAGAATTAACTTAATTGAATTGTCAAGAATGAAATGACTAACTATTGACCTCTGGAGGATTTGTAAATACACTAATATGCAATTGTTCATAAACTATATCTATTTAATCAAGACATAATACTAACTTGAACTCAAATTATGTTTTAACAGAAAACTAATAAACCAACATTAACTGAAATGAAATAAATAAGGAGAGAATCAATACCTTAAGTGGCCAGCTTAAGAGACTGTCTTCCTTAACTGAAACCAAATCTAATCTAGATTCTACGTATCTTTGTAACACATATCAAAGCTTAACTCATTTTATACACATAATCAACTCATATCAAATTGTTCAACAACAAAATCTTTTCTGTCATATCCAGATTGTATTCCATAAATGTAACATGCTTGGGTCTTTGTACATAGAAAAGGAAATGATAACTAAATCGAACTGAACTCCTAACAACTTGACTCTGCTACCTTATATATCTCATCTTCCCCTTACTATACAAAAAGGAGAGAGAGCCTTATTTATTAATTAATTGACTCTGATAATTTACCACACCTAGATACTAGGTCGTGGAGTCAAGATCACATTCTTATTCTAACTGACTATAAGAAGAAGAATTCAAATCAAATTAGAAGTTTGATGTATGAACAACATCCATAACCATATTTGAAACAAATCCACTCCTTAATTTATTACTATCCATGATGCTCCATAATTGTCTTCAGCTGTCTCTGCATTCTTAGTGTTGAAACTCATACTTCTATTTACTCCTTTATCTGCAACCTACTACAAATGCTCGATCTCATCGTGACACGTCTAATTCTGCACATAGAATTAGTTCACAAAAGCATATACCACAAGAATTCTTCATGACTAACCATAAAAACATCTTATTTATACTTTTATACATATCTATATCTAATTCATTCATTAGATAATATAACAATCACATTCCACATTAATATTATAAGTTCAGGTCTTAGAAGTATAAAGAAGGTCAACATATCATAGTGCAAACATGGATAAATGTCTTCAAGGATGCTATGAAAGAAGTCTTTGGAGTATAAAAAGTAGCTTAAAAAAAGACTAATTATGCAGCCCATCATTTCCCCCCAACTAACCTTTTGCTTGCCCTCAAGCAAAATTACTCAAACAGATACCTAGGGAAATGAATAATAATGTAAAACTATTTGCCTCAAATCCATAACTACCGTGACACCCTCACCCTGCTTCAGATAGAACCCATTGTAGCATGAAAGCCTTTGTAGTCTGATAGCTTCTGCAGTCCTGCATTCCTCTCCCTTTTCTCTTGTCTAGTGTGGAACTGGATATAAGAGTAGAGGTGGATGGTAGGTAAGAGACAACCATGCCACACCTTTATTCTCCAAAATTTGGATGTACCTGTGTAATCTTTCAGACATGTTCATAAAGTTATGTAAGGAATGAGGTTCTTTCCATTGAAGAGCAGGTGTCAAACTGATCCATTTGCTTTGCACATATCTAACACAATCTTGTAACATGGATCCCATCATTCTCTATATCCTTTTGTGATTTCTTATTCTTAAGTCCATAATGATTTTGCTTGGGCCCTTATGAGAGAGAAGTTTGTACCATTTTATGAGGACATCCTCAGGGTTAAATGCCTCTTGTCTGATTGGTAGTGATACCTTCTTCTGATATTCTTCATACCTATCCATCAATTCTCCTCTCAACTTTTCATTATTTAGGTATGATGCTACGACTCTCACCTGTAAATCTCCAACATTTATGGAGGGATTCCATTCTGTATCTTCCTCCACTAGGTAGTTGTGCAAACAGAACTCACATAGCTGATCTTGTTGTTCTAGACAAACTTTTTGAAAATAACTGAGGAAATTGTGTCTAGACTGTAGAGCTGGTTGGTCATTAACAAATATATTGAATTCAAAACTAACAAATTTCTCCTTTAAAAATAATACATAAACCCTCGAAGGTGGTCTGCATTCAATGATTTCCATGGCCCTGTCAATTATACCTGCCATCTTTGCTTCTAATTTCTTAATTTCAAGATTCTGATTCTCAATTATTTCATTAAATTTTTTTCCTTTCTTTATCCCAATTCTCTGTCTTGTTTTGACCTACTAGTGACTTTCAACAACTCAAAACCCAATGAAACAGTAGTATGGAATGCTGGAGTTCATACCTCAGGAAATGATGGAGGGAGTTCCTTCTCCTTGTCTGAGATTATATTGCTAACAACCAATTGTGCTAACAAATCCAATTTAGACCCTTGATTCAGTGTCTGAATCCTCTCCTCTAATTCCTGTATCCTCTTTTCTTTTTCTGTCTCCTTCTCTTCATACCTCTTTACCTAATCCTCTAGGGTTTTGATTCTATCCAATGCCTCCTGAAGTTCTTTTTGGAGGTCTCTTTCTTCTAACAATTCATTCCTTCACTCAAAATTTACATTACCACTATCATTGTTATCAGAAGCATTAAAAATTTCTTTAATAGGGCTACCAAGGGTTGCTTTTCTCATATTTTTGGCAATAAATGGGTCCTCTGAGTCAGAGCCAGAAGAAGAAACATACCTTTTCTTCTTTGAAGAAACATTCTCATTATCCTTATTTGTAGAGATATCATCTTCAAGTATATAAATAGGAACATTCCCAAGAGCATTTCCCCTTTCCTTAGAATCTTGTCTCTGTTCTTCAATCTTTTCTTCAGCCATCTGTTTCCTCAATCTGCCTGATCTCCTAGGGGTAGTGGTTTCTTGTTCAACAACCCTTTTCATCTGCTTTTTACCTTTCCTCTTTTGTTTCTCCTTTGCTTCCCCTATATTGACATTTTTCTCTTTCTTTTTCCTTTTGTCTTTTCTTTGCTGACATCTTTTCCTTCCTTCTTCTTCTTTCCTTTCTTGCTTACAAGTTTTGGGGTCACATGTTCAGAAGGAGAGAATGAAGGTTCCCCTACTTCGTTAGGTCTATTTTCAGGGACATTTTCCTCCTGTGGTTCTTCATGAACAGGTTCATCTTCGGGTTCAACATTGTATGGGGTTCGTCTTCCTCCTCATGAGGTTACTCCAACAAGGTGGAAATGTCAACACAATCCTTAAAGGCCTCCCAATCAATCTATAGGTATTGTATCCACAAACTCCTCTTAACCCAGTAGTGCAATTAGACAATGATGAGACACCAAAGTCTTTGCTGGATTTCTTTGGTATTATGAAGCCATTCTCTTTAGGAAGTTATAGAGGTAGTTCAGAACATTCACCAATTTCTCATGACGAAGATGGTTCAACAATTTAAAATGTATAGTGTACAACATATTATACCTCCCATCACAAGTGAAATACTTGATAATGTAGGTAGCACATTTGCCCCAAAAAAATGGTAGAGATGGGCATTTTGTACCTTGAGTTGTTGAGTCTAAATGCTCACCTCGCTCGCAGAATTCTTCTCTGGCAGTGGCTACATCAGCTCGGGCTGGGTATTCCAACCTGATGCGTGGCAGTCTAGTCACTTGGACAATAGCTACCTTAGAAGCATTAACCATTAACCCTTTCACTACTGCTTCATCACTTTGCAATGTAACTGCAAATTTTGCGGCCATATCATTGTCATGCTCTGTCAATTTTAAGAAGTATTCGAGCCATCCTACTCTGGTGAAGAGCGGTAAAACTAGCACATCTTCAAGAATCTCCTTGTGCATAGATGGCTCTCTCCTTACTAAGTCACCTCCCATGTCTATAATCCTTTGTATAATTCCACTTTGCCACCTTGTTAGACTTAAACCCTATTCTTTATCTTCTTCTGCAATTCCTCTTACTACTCAGGGTTAACTCAAATTGACTTAAGAAAAGATATTAGGAAGGTAGCTCTCACTGGTTATTTACATAGTACACAGGGATGAAAACTCATTTGAAAACCAGTCAAAAAATCAAGAATGACACATGAATGCCAACCCTTACCCCCCACTGAACGTGAAGTGACCTCACTCACATGGCAAAGGAAGTGGTAGGAAGTTGTAATTATTAATTGGAATGTTATAAAATATTATCGCATGCATGAAGTAAATAAGGATAAGGATAAATGCATAAAAAGAAATTTAATGGCAATCATGAAAGGTTACCTTGGTAACAATTCCACTGAAAGAAATGTGGGAGCACTCTTTGACAAGAGATATTGTGATGATGCAATTAATCTGCCGAAACTATAAGGTCATGCATGCGGATGAATGGTGAGGTGGCACGTCAGCATGTGTGATTTGATGGAATTGCTTGAAATTCAGTACTTGAGGTGTAAGCACGGTGATGAAGCAAGGCGTAGTGTACGGATTGAGTGGATTGGTGGTGCATTGCATGGAATACATATGCAGTTGCTACAGGTACTTGCAACATTGTTCCAAAATACAGATTTGGAAAGTGATCAGAACAGGTGTAGAAGGAACAGGTCCCAGCTAAAATTTGTAGACAGGTCCCAGCTAAAATTTGTAGATAGGTCCCAGCTGAAATATGTAAATAGGTCCCAGCTGAAATATGCAAACATCATGGTAAAGGTGCGGTGTGTGCATGTGTTTTGAAAGCAAAAGAGATTATGCCTCAGCTACAGGGGTTGAGTATTCCAAATCAACCTCTGTATCACTAGTCAGGCCATGTTTGTCATCCTCTGACGCTGCATCAATTGGTGTCATAGTATCCTCATCAAGAGTGCCAGAGGCACCATATGTAGTAGTTAAGGAAAACCCTGTGGTAGTTTTCCAGGTGGTTCTATAGGCCCAAACAACCTCTGGCAACCTAGTAACCTAGTCTCACCTATGGAGTTGTACTGTTTTGGCCAGGATTTTTTCTAGTTCTCTATTGGTTACCTCAACTTGTCCATTGGCTTGAGGATGATAAGGGGTAGACTTTTTATGCCTTATTTGATATTCCTCCACTAGCTTTGTAATTAGATCTGAGGTAAACTGAGGACCTTGGTCTGTTACTATTTCCCTTGGCACACCATATCTGGTGAAAATGTCTTCATATAAGAATTTAGCTACATTACCATCTCTTGCAAACTACAATTCTTTGACCTCAACCCATTTTGTAAGGTAATCAGTACATACCAGAATATACGTCTTATTATTAGAGGTTGGAGAAATAGGACCAACAAAATCTAGTCCCCATTTGTCAAAAGGAGCTAATGAAAGTTGTGGTTGCAATGGAATTTCATCACTTTTAGTTGGTCTGCCCATTCTTTTACACCTATCATAGCCTCTTTATATTTGATAGCATCCTTGTGAAGTGTTGGCTAATCTTACCCTATTGTCAAGATTTTGAAGGCCGTTCTTTTTACTACAAAGTGTCCCCCACATGGTTCATCATGACAAGCCTTCATGGTATCAAACACTTCATCTTCTCTGATGCATCTTCTCATGATGTTGTCTAGTTCAGTATAGAAGATAAAACTAGAAATCCAAGAGTAGGGAAAGCATTTGTGAAGAAGTTGTCTCCGTTCTCTTGGTGAAAAATATCCTGGAATTTGCCCTATAACCAAGTAATTTGCTATGTCTGCATACCATGGTGTGTGGATAGTGAGAGCAAATAGATGCTTATCAAGAAAGGAATCATCAACCACACCATCTGAGGATTGAGTGGGCAATCTAGATAAAAAGTTAGCAACTACATTAGCCTTACCGGGCTTGTCAACAATTGTGATATCAAATTCTTGAAATATAATAACCATCTGACCAGCCTGCCACCCACTATTGGTTTGTTCATCAAATATCTGATGGCTGTGTGATCAATATGAATGAATACTTTGTAGCTGATTATGTAGTGTCTGAACTTGTTGATGGCATAAACAACTACCAACATTTCTTTCTTTGTCACTGTGTAGTTTATCTCAGCCCCTTGCAAGTTTTTACTAATGTAGTAAATTGCATATTCCTTGTTGCCTTCTTGCTGGCCTAACACTGCCCCAATGACAAAGTCTGAGGCATCGGTGTGAATATGAAAGGGCAATTTCCAATTCGGACCTCTCAAGACTGGGGCCTATGTCAGGCCTGCTTTCAATTTTTCAAAAGAATGCTGACATTCAAGTGTCCAAGAAAATTCAATATCCTTAGATAGAAGTGCAAACAAGGGAGCAACAATCTTGCTAAAATCTTGAATAAACCTTCTACAATAACCTGCATGCCCAAGGAAACTTCTAACATCCTTCAATTTTTGTGGAATAGGCAATGTAGAGATTATTTCTATCTTCTTTGGGTCGACCTAGATACCTGTAGATGAAATGAAATGTCCCAACACCACTCCTTTAGTCATCATCATAAAACACTTTTCATTACTTAAGGACAAATTGTGCTCTGTGCATCTTTTCAAAACTTTTTCAAGATTCTGCAAAGCCTCATCAAATGCTTCACCATATGTGGTGAAGTCATCCATATAAATCTCCATGCTATCATGAGCAAAATTAGAAAAAATACTAAGGAGAGCTCTTTGGAAAGTAGTTGGAGCATTGCACAGTCCAAATGGCAAAACAGAGTATGCATAGGTCCCCCAGGGGTAGGTAAATGTGGTTTTATCCTGATCCTCTGGAGCAATCTTTATCTAATTATATCCACTAAAGCCATCAAGAAATGAGAAGTACTTCTTTCCTGCCAAGGAATCTAGGACTTGATCAATAAAGGGCAATGGAAAGTGATCTTTTCTGGTGGTAGTGTGGAGTTCTCTATAGTCAACACAAACTCTCCACTTGCCACCCTTTTTAGGAACTATCACCAATGGTGAAACCCATTCATTGTCTAAAATGGGGTAAATGAAACCTGCATCCAAAAGTTTTTGAAGTTCAACCTTGACTATATCCCTTAGAGCAGGGTTCATACGTCTTTGTTGTTACCTGATAGGTCAAAAATCATCATCAATATAGATCTTGTGCATGCATAGATTTGGGTCGATGCCTTTCATATCACTATAATCCCATGCAAAAGCTATTGAATTGGACTGTAAAACATTTTGAAGGGATTGCTCTTGTTCTTTAGTCAAGTCATTATTGATAGTCAACATCTTTCTAGGCTGTATCTCTAATGGTTTAGTTATTGGTTGAATGGAAGACACATCAAGGCTAGGAAAGACTGGTGGATGCTGCTAGGGTAGTAAGGCATGAAACAATTGAGAAATTTCTTTTATGGAGCTGCTAGGTATTATGCTGCTTAGTGGATCCTGCAGATAGGACATGCAATCTTGTTGCTGTGGGTGCCTCCCACAGTCATTTTGGAGAATGTGTGCCAGTAACTCATCATCATCTTGGATATCCAACAAAGGACTACGTTCAATGGTCATCAAGGTTTGCAAAGAATAACTGTCCTCTTCTTTTAGAGTAGGCCAAATAGTTTGCTCCAGTTCATGGTATGGTTGGGTTGGTTGATACAACACCAATTTCTTGGTAATGGTTCCATTAGATATAATCATGTTCCTGACCGGCAACCTATAAATGCATCAGTTGTAGCAAGCCATGGTTTGTCTAGTACAAGAGGGTAACAAGCAAGATTGACTTTAGGTTGCAATACAATAAAGTTAGCAGGATATTCCCAGGAATCTAATGCAATGACTAAGTCTTCAATGATAGCTTCAGGTTTTACTGTTGACCTATCAACCAATTGCAGAACAGTCTAGGTAGGTCTAAGATTGGTTAATTGCAACATTTGCATTGTGTCCTTAGTCATGACATTGATTACTGCACCCAAGTCTATTAAGGTATTCTTGATTAGGGCTCCATTGATCTTGACATCGACCACTGGACTTCTTGGATCGGTATACTTAGGAATGGTGATATTTCCCATCATGATGTTAGTAAGGTTACCTAAGACATGGACTATTTTTGGGTCAACTCTTTTTCTTCCTAGTTTCTTGATATAGAGATCCCTGATTATCTTAGTGTAGATAGGAATATCTTTGATGGCCTGAATCAAGGGTATCTTTATATTTATATCTTGCAACTATCCTATAAGGTCATTGGTGGGCTGTTCTGGCTATTTTTGGATAACCAAGCGCTTAGGGAAAGGAGGATTAGGGTTTGATATAGGTTGAGGTTCCTGAACTGGTTTAGGTTCCAAGGTTGATTCAACTAAGGCTTCTTCCATGGGTTCTCCATCCTCCAGCTCTGTGATTTGGGGAGATGAAGGGCCTGCAAGGTGTTTCCCTAATCTGAGGTGAACATTACTTGCCTCAACTCCATAGGTGGGGTACTGCAGCACATCATTATTATAGGCCTGTTGAGCAGGCTTGTTGTTAGGGTTAGGCACAGGTTGGGCATGAATTTGGGAAGGTCTAGGAGGTTGATTTGGAGGTGCTGGCGGAGGCATGATGGCTTGCTGCTATGACTGTGGCTAAGGTGGAAGCAAGGGTTGCTGATATTGGGAGTTTGACTGCCATGGTTGGCCCTTGTTCCATTGAGGTTACCATTGCTGTTGTTGAGTAGGCCATTGGGGGTTATAGGTAGAGCCTTGGAAAGTCTGGTGAGGCCATTGTTGTTGTTGGTTCCACCCTGCCTATGGAGTAGACCATGGTGGGTTTTGCCAAGTATCTGGATTAGCAGGCCAAGGCTGGTTATTCCAAGCAGAAAAAGTTTGATTGGCAGCAGGAAAAGATGAATTATAATTAAGTGGATCATGGGGCATACCTTGCCTTTGCTGCCATGGTCTTCTTTGAGCAATAAAGAATAGTTGCCTCTCATCACCTTCGAATGGCTGAAGTTTTGGCCTTTCAATCTTCTCCTGCTGGATACTGGCAACCCTTTTGCATTTACAGTTGGCCTTTCGTTGTCTACAACTTGGGTAGTATTCAGTGAGCATTGCATCTGCCTCTTCTTTGTTTCTTTTTAATGTGGAGGGTGTCCAAATGTGTGGCCATATGGCTAATGATATCTTCTTTCGTATTGGTCAACAGGTAACTAATTTCCACTCAAGAAACTCCATTAATTGACTTGCCTGCAATAGCTACTCTTTCTCCTCTGGGTTTTCTGGAAAAAGTCCTAGAGTAGTTCCTGCAAGCTGTACAAATATCTTCAAAGGGTAATTGGGAGATATCCCCTATTTCAATGAGATTTAGGGCATCCATGCAATCATCAGTGACCCCTCTTAAAAAGACTAGCTTCAATGATTCTTCCGACAACTTATTCTGAGGGTTTTTCTTAAGGGCAAATTGGAATCTTTCTACATAGTCTTCTAATGGCTTATCCTTTTGTGACATCCTAAAAATGTCATCTCTCCTCCTGTCATGTCCTCTACAGTAGTCCTTGTATTTTTTCAGGAACTTTGTCTTCATGGTATCCCAGTCTGGGATGGCATCTTTCCCTAGTCCCATAAACCATCTCAAAGCAGCATCTTTTAGGATAGTGTTATCACCCAGATTTGCACCCTCTGCTGCAGCTGTGAAACTTCAATAATCTGGAGTAACATGGGAATGATCTCTAAGTGTGGGACTTTGCTAAATGAGATCAGACCTCCAGAGAAGGGAGAAAGAATGCTTTTGAATGAAAGATGAAATGAAAAACTTGAAAGTAAAGGGTGATTCACCAAGTTAAACAAAAGAACTCCTACATCACTGAGAAAATGCACAGCATAACCAAATACAACAAGTATGACATACATAGATTCAACTGATCCTAGCAAAGGTGAGAAACAAGATGATTGAAAGGAACAATACGTTCACAGGCAAACATATGTAGATTCACACTAAACTAAAACTCAGTCCAAAGAGGCAAAATAACTTGCATATATTTAATGGGAAGGCAAAGTTATAGTAGTAGAAAGCTCTGTTTGGAAACAGAAAAGCCTCAATGTTGAAAAAATTGCCAACCTCATTTACAACTTACGAATGCATATATATAGCATTCCAAAAATGTCCTAAGTCGGTTACAAAATTCACTCAAAGAGGTGCAGCAGAAAATATCTGCATTTTAATGACTGTCCACCTGCAAGAAGTTATGGTGTAGAAGATCTGGAATTGGGGCAGATGGAAGATATTTTAAGTCTTTAATGCAAGCTGCTGCATCATCAATCTGCACCCATGAATCAGTGGAAGATATTTAGGCATTGAATGCGTGCAGCTTCAATGGTTATCTTCAACCATGAATACACAAAATATCTAAAACATGGCGGCTTAAGAGATATCTCCGGTCATTAATGTGATCTACTTCATCTTTGTGCAGCAATGAATGCAAGAAATATCTGCATCTGCTCAAAATGGTCACCGAAACGTCCATTCGCCCAAAACATGCAAATCCAAATCTAAAATTTGAAAAGTGACAAAAACCCCTGAAAACCTTGCCAAATCAAAGAGGGCACAAAAATATGCATCTTTGCCTTTTGCAGCATATGGAAATTCTCTAGAATGGAGGAGATACAAGCGGTCAAAGTTTTGGTCAACTGCCTGTATATATCACTTTGCATCTGTGTATATATCGCTATCTAAATCGGCCTATGAAATTGCCTTTGCATGTACAAAGCACCTATATGTATCGGGCTGCGGGATGTCCTCTAGTTGAGCCGCCGATGTACGAAAATCCCTTGTATATCCCTTTTCTTTTGGCGCCTAAATGACCCTTTGAAATCACCCTATGTATCTGCATTTGAAACTACATACAAACGCGGCTTTTACCTTTTGAATTGGCCCTTGTATTGCCTACCACGTGGCACCATTTGATTCACCGCCAAGCTGAAACTAAGAAGAACGCTGGAAATCTATATCCTCCTCCTTGCATATTTTCCTTGTATATCGCATTGTATATGCAAATATACAATGGCGATATACATACAACTGCCTGTGCCTTTACTTTGTTTCCTCTTGTATATACTATTGCCAATGCATGTTCCTTTGTATATGGCTTTGTATATTCAAATGTATACAATGCACATGCAATTGCCTAGATACATACAATGTGGACTCTAGCAGATTATCGGCCACTTTTGAACTTTAAGATGGCTCCGGGTTGTATGTCACCGTTGCACCTTGCCTTGTATATCGCATATACAAGGTGCAGACTTCAAAGATCATCAGCTGCATTTGATTGTCATTTGGATCCGGACCTTGTATCTTTTGTTCTTTGTATATGTCCCTTGTATGTTGCATATACAATCGCAACATACATGCAAGTCGCGGACTCCAGCGCTGAATTCGTCAAATTTGACTTCCCATTCGGGTCCGCCTTGCATATCGCCGATGTATCTTTCTTTTGTATATCGCATATACATGCAAAATATACAAACCGTGGAACTTAGGAGACTATCAACTGGAATGTATACTCCCTTCAGATCGAGTTTGTATATTATGAATGCATATTTGATTGTATGTGCAAACATACAATCACAAATATACAAGCGGTGGGCCCCAACTTTGAATCACCTTCCCCTGCATGTTGACTTTGCACAAGACTCCTTGCATCTTTTCTTTGTATGCCCTTCACTTGTATATCGCTGCTGATGTACACTCAACTGTTGCATATGCATTTGCCCCTTTGTATGTTTTCCTTGTATGTTGGCCTTGTATCTTTGACTTGTATGTGCGAACATACAATTGCATATATACAAGCCATTGTTTTGATATGCATTGTCCTTTGAATGTTCTGCCTTTGCATGTGGCGAATGTATATTTCGTTTGCATCTCGCACATACAAAGCCCTTTAACTATAGTGAATGCATGTCGGCCTCTTTGTATATGCGCCTTGTACATCCCCAATGTATGTCGGACATACATTCGCCTTTGTATCTTTGCGACATACATTGTCCCTTGCATATTTCGCTTGTATGTTGCCAATGCATCTTTTCCTTGTATGTGACCCTTTGTATCTCACATATACAATGCGACTTGTATGTAAGATACAATCGCATTGTGCATTCAGCGGACCCCACCAATTGCATCTTTGGCCTTGTATATCGACTTGTATATTGGCCTTGTACGTGCGAACATACAACCCAATATACATTCTCCCTTTTGCACATTGACCCTTGCATATTTGCCGATGTACAAAGACTTTTGTATGCATTTCTTTGTATGTGCCCGATGCATGTTTTGCTTGTATGTTTAACCCCTTGTATATCGGCTTTGTATATGCAAACATACAAAGAGAAATATACAAGCCACTGTTACAACTACCTCACTATATCACACATGCATATCTCCTTGTATCTTTGGCGAAAGTCCTTTGCATGTTCTGCCCATGTACATTGCAAAATGTACATTCATCCTTGTATGCTTGTCGATTGCATCTAGCCCTTTGCATATTGTGAATGTATGTTCCAAACATACAATGGCGAATGTATATGTGAATGTACATTCAAAAATGCATATTGAAATACAAGCATGAAACTAAGAAATCCCAGCGATAGAAAATACTTGAAGTTAAAAGATTTCTGGGTTTTTCTGGGTTTTTTGCAAAGATTCTCAAGGTGAGATTTTTGAGATTTTTTGACAAGACATAGCATAAATATTTGAAGGATTTAAGCCTGTAGGGACATTTCTAAAGGATTTTCAAGGAAAATGCAAGGTGAACTGTTTGGCTCTGGACAGAGGAAAATAGGTCAACAATTTGGTGACTTCTATGGGATGTTTGCCTGCTAAACAATTAGATCAGTGGCCTTAAGCATCCATTGGGTATGGAGTCATACAAAGGCTGATAAAATAACTTGACAAACAATTCTGACTTTAGTAACTTAGCATATTAGCAGTGAAGGACATTGAAGACCAAACCAAGACAAAATGCTGAAGGCAAACCCTCCAACTATACTAGACAACACTTAGGGAAATCAAACAAAAGGGATCTAAACTATTGTGCAGTAGCACTTATTGAAAACAAGAAACCTAATCTACTAATTTACAAGGCACTCATACCTCAAAACACCTCTTTAGGTGTATCCCATTGACTGGGATAGGTAAATTTTGTCCATCCATGCTTGATAACTGAAATGCATTGTGCTCCTTGCATTCAGTAATGAGAAATGGGCCACTCCACATGTTGTCAAACTTGGAGTGCTTTCCTGGTCTGCTTTTCAACTCATCCCATTTGAGCACCATATCACCCTCCCTAAAGATTCTGGGAGTGGCCTTTTGATCAAAATTTCTTTTGGTCTGAAGCTGATGATACTCCATAGTTTTCATAGCCTTGTCTCTAATTTATTCAAGCTTTATAAGCTGAGCATATCTGATAGCCATGGGATCCTCTTTTTCAAACATCTCCAGCTGATTCATGATATCAAGTGCTAGCAACTCCATAGATATAGGCAATCTTGCCTCTTTCCCATAAACTAGCATATACGGGGAATTCCCAATAGACCTCTTGGGAGTTATTCTGTCTACCCATAAGGCATATTTCAAACTAGTGTGCCAGGTCCTCTGGTTGTCTTCCATTGATCTTTTAACAATCCTTATGAGGCTCTTATTTGTAGATTCAGCCAAACCATTACCCTGTGGGTAATAATTTGATGAAGTATTCAGATAGATCCCATTCTTAACAGCCCAGTCAGTTATCTTTGATCCTACAAAGGCAAAAGTATTGTCTGAGATAATTGACTCAGGCACCCCAAATCTAGATATCAAATCTTGGTAAAAATTCAAAACAGTATTTTCATTTGATTCCTTTAGAGCCATTGCTTTAGTCCACCTTGTGAAATAGTTTGTAGCTGTGAGTATCCACCTGTGGCCTGCACTTGATGGTGGGTTAATGGGGCCTATAAAATCAATGCCCCATCTCATGAAGGGTTGCTCTACTTGAATTGGTTGCAGAGGTAAAGCATGCAGCCTTTCTTTGCTTGCAAAAATGGTACATTTTACACATTTTCTAGCCCATGCATGGGCGTCCTTGAATAAGCTGGGCCGGTAATATCTAGCTCTCATTATTTTCCAAGCAATAGTCTTTGGGGCAAAATGACCCCCTGCTATTCCATCATGAAACTCATGCAGCACCTTGTCAGTCTGATCATTATCAATGCATCTTAATAATACACCATTAAAATCCTTTCTGAAAAGGATACCATTTATTAAAACATATGGAACGGACTACAGTCTGAAATACCTTCTCTTGGTTCTATCTAAACCTACTGGACATTTACTAGTTTGCAAAAATTGAGTCATGTTATTAACCCAACTTGTGCTCACTACTGTTGTATCATTCTGAGGTGCATCTTCAATGGTTAGAAGCACCTCTTCTTCTTTTTCTACTTCTTTCTCAGGACTGGTAGCAAGCTGTTCACTAAGTCCTCTACCTCTAACAAGCTTGGTTATCTTAATCTCCACGTCATATTCCATGACCTTGGTGATCCAACCAGCCCTTTTCTCATTTACATCTTTACCTAACAGGAACTCTTTAATGCTAGGGTGAGCAACCATCAAATGTATC
Source organism: Cunninghamia lanceolata (assembly GCA_027924645.1). Taxonomy (NCBI): domain Eukaryota; kingdom Viridiplantae; phylum Streptophyta; class Pinopsida; order Cupressales; family Cupressaceae; genus Cunninghamia; species Cunninghamia lanceolata. The sequence goes on from BSBN01000386.1 coordinate 508,121, forward strand.
TTGTTATTAGAAACCAGATGCCTGAACTTCTTGAGGCTCCTTACCACTGCAAGGACATGTTTTTCAATGAAGCTATACTTCTGCTCATACTTCTCCAGTCCCTGACTAAAGAAAGCGATTGGCTGTTCAAAGTCGTCTGCTGCTATACCAGAATCATAGAGATTGTATCCAGGCCGCCATAAGCATATAAAATAAAATCTTTGGAGAAGTCAGGATTTACCAGAGTTGGCGCAGCTGACAATGCTTCTTTTATGGACTCAAAGCTGAGTTTGGCCTCTTTCGTCCAACTGAACGCTGTACTCTTCTTCAACATAGACGTCAAAGGCTTCAGTAGATTTGCAATATTGAGAATAAATCTTCGCAAAAAATTAATTCTGCCAATAAAGCTTTGCAGTCCCTTCTTATGACTGGGTAAAGGCAACTCCAAAATAGCCCTTACTCTATCTGCATCAATGGTAATGCCCTCCTTCGACACAACGTGCCCTAACAGCTTGCCTTCATGCACAACAAAGATGCATTTCTTGGGATTGAGAGATATCCTAAACTCTGTGCATCTCTCGAACACTTGCCTCAGGTGGGATAAATGTTCAGATGCATCCTTGGAAAAAACTGTAATGTCGTCTAAGTACACAAGCACCAGTTTATACAACAAACCCTTAAAAGCCATATCCATAGCTCTATGAAAAGTAGAGCCAGCATTTGAGAGACCAAAAGGCATCCTTTTGTAGGCCATGGTGCCCCATTTGGTAGTAAAAGCAGTTTTAAATTGATCTTTCTCCGTGACTAACACTTGATTATAGCCAGAATATCCATCAAGCAAGGAGAATCTTTCAGAACCAGCCACTACTTGTAGAATTTGCTCCATTAAGGGCAGTGGGTAGTGATATTTTAGGGAGGCTCTATTGAGGTCTTTGAAGTCGACACACAACCTAATCTCCCCATTCTTTTTCCTCACAGGGACAAGGTTAGAAACCTAAGAAGTATGCTTGATCAAGAAAATGATCTTTCCCTCAATCAGTTTAGTTAGTTCTTTAATCATTAGAGGCTCAAGCTTTGGATTTAAAGGTCTTTGCTTCTGCCTCACAGGTTTTGTACCTGGTTTTAACTCTATGGTATGCTGGGCAATATGAGGGTCAAACCCCTTTAGGTCTGAATAATCCCAAGCAAACACATCTTCAAACTCTTGACATAGAGCAATGAAGGCTTTCCTATCTTCAGGGGAATAGATTTTACCTATTTTGAGAAGCTTACCCTTAAAAATTTCTAGCTCCTCATAATGTTCCACTTTTATCTGCATGCCAATTTTACTCTTCTTTAGCTGGTCATCAGTACCAAAAATAGATTCCAAGGTTACCAATCCCTTGGGCAGCTTGTTTGTTCTCAACTAAACAATTTGATCATTGCCATATTGCTGTTTGAGGTTATCCTGATTCATCATGGAAAACTCATCCTCCTCTAACAGGAATTGCAGGATTTGCTCATCACTCTCAAAAACCTGCCAATAAATGTTATTGTCAGGGATAGAAGGCCTATCCACTATTTTTACATGGGGTTGTACCTTCTCTCTTTGAATATCACTGGGGATGTCAAACTGGGCCCCAATTGCAGCTAACCTAGCAGCATGGGAATTCTGATTTCTTAGAATAGAGATCAGATTGAAAGCATCAAACTCTTCAATCATGTACAATACCCTATGCTTGTAGCATTTCAAAACATCATTTTTTGTAACATGCAGCCCTCTCACCTGATTTACAATGAGTTCACTGTCACCATAGACCTACAAACAACCAATTTTCCTCTTTCTGGCCCATTGCAAACCTTGGATCAAGCCCTCATACTCAGCAGTGTTGTTTGTGCATGAAAAGGCAAAACGAAAAGAAGAATAATATTTTTCACCTTGGGGAGACATAAGCATTGCACCACCACCAAATCCATTCCTATTCCTTGAGCCATCAAAGTACATTTTTCAAACCTCATTTTGCTGTTCTATCTACTATTTAGCATCCTTTACCAGATTTGGAATTGTTGTTTCAAGCTCATGTAGTATGTAAACCCCCATACCAGTTTCTTGGATGTGCCCCTCAAGATCATCAACAAAATTTTCTGAGGCCCATTCCTTTAACAGCACCTTTGGTATACTTTTAGATTGTAGCTCTTGAGCAACAGCAAGTTCAGGATTATCAGAAATAATGCAATTTGTACTAACAACACTTGGAACATAAGGCTCTATGTGATGATTTGAAAGTAATTCAGATTTTAAGGTGACTTTTGTGCCATATCTGGTCCTGAAAAACATGTGGGACCAGTCTGAGGATAAGTATCCTCCTATTTTGGCTGTGAACTCTCTTGATAAACACATGGCAAAATAGGGAGGCAAATCTATGACGAACACCTCCTGGGAAATGGAAACATTTGGGCAAGTATGTAGAGTGAGACCTAGGTCTTTGATCACACCCACAGTATTAACAGTTGTGCCATCTAACTGAAGCACACATTTCTCAAGGGGTTGGTACTTCAATCCTAATTGGTCTGCAATTTGTTTTGGCATCACAGAACTACTTGCACCACTATCCACCATACAGTTATGTACCAACTTGTCTCCAATGATCAAAGACATGTAAAATGGGAGTGGTTTAGCACTTTTGTTTGGCTATTTGCTGTTGTCCTGGGGTGAATTGGTAAGGACAACTCTAGTTAGGTCAACAGTTGCATCATTGGGCATTTTCAAATCAGACAAGGCAGATTGCAACATCCTCTTTTGGCCTGGGATGGCTAGAGAGTCCCACATAGACATTGTCACATTCATCTTCTTCATATTTACAATAATATTGAAAGGTGGAGTGACAATTACCTTTTGTTGTGACTTTGTAGCAACAATATCAGCCTGCAAATGAGGCATTTCCTGTGCTGTTGCTAAAGTGTTTCTTTGTAAAATATGGGGAACATGGGATGTAAAAGCATCAGTATGTCCTTTTCCTTTATTTGCTGCTTGTTCTACCTCATAACCCCTCTTCTTGGCTCTTGTATTGGCTACAACTGGAGTATTATCACTGTTTACACCACATAATTCACCTTCTTGCCAATTTATGAAGGTTGAATCATTCTGAGGTTGCTCTTGTTGTTGTGCAGCCCCATCATTAGGTGTGCTTAGCTGTGAGATTGCAACATTCTGTACCATCAGAGCTTGATTTATAACCCCATTCGAGCAGGCTGCCTGATTGTGTGGCTGATTGCATGGAAAACACCATTCATATTCAGCTGCAAGGTTATTTTGAACAGGAACAAGGTCCTTGACAGCATTAATGGGCACCAGATTATAAGGCTGGAAAGGCCTCTGGATCATGTTCTTCCTGGTACCCTGGTAATTGCTTTGATATGAAGGCCTGTTGGCCTGATATGGTTGGTTTTGCCCTTGATAAGGCTGATTTTGCCCTTGAGGTTGTGGCTGATAAGGCTGCCTATTCTGGGACTGCTGCTTTTTTATGTTTACCAACTCATTCCCAAAAGTTTGCAAGATATTTTCTATTTTCTGTTGGCTATTTTTAATTTCTTTTAACTCTTGAGACAAGCTAGAAGAAGTAGTTTCAGAAATGGCAGTACTTGGCAATGCTGCAGTAGCAGGTAAAGGGGCAAAATATGGAATTGGTAAGGGCATTGAAACTTGAATCTCGGTGAAGATGGGCATTGGTGGTATAGGTGCTATTTTTCTAGCCTGAATCAGGCTATTCTCTACTCTAATAGCTATTTCATATGCATCAGGTAAACTAGTACCTCCTAATGATTGTATCATCACTGAAATATCACTATTTAGGGCTTTCAAAAAATACAGAAAAGCATATTCAGCTAGAGGCCTTACCATGGTAAGAATTCTGTCCCATGTCTTATGAGATTTGAAGTTGAAATCCATCATTTGCTCCTGGGGAGCTCTCTTTATTGTAGTCATTTGTTCAACTAGTGACAAGTTGTCTGATTTATCTTGAAATATTCAACTTATCACCTAGATCATCCCAGGTCGTAATGGTTTGCACTGGTAAACTCCTAAACCATTGTAATGCTTTTCCCTTGAAAGAGGCAGCCAACAGCCGAATGGCAACGTTTTCTTGGGTTATATGGTGAACACCGCATAGAGAAGCTACATCTCTAATGTGCTCAATAGGGGTAGTCTGATTCTCCCCTATGAAATAGGGCAGACTCCTCAAAGCTGCCATGGGTATAACGTCATGTACTGTCAAGTTCAATGGGCTGCCCCCATCAAAAGCTACAAATGGCTGATTTCTTGCCATTGGAATGACTGAGGGTAGATTTTCTTGAGTTGCTACAAGAACTATAGGGGCAATTGGCCTAAAATTTGGTGTTGATTGTATCCTTTTAGAAACTGGGGTTCTTACTGCAACTCTACTCTGTCTTCTTAGTGGAGACAGCTGCAAGTAATCACATGTACTTGAACTCCTAGTTTGAATCTTTCATAAAATGTCACAGCAGAACTGATTTGCTTGTCTCTCCTCAGTTTGAGTAGCCATATATGCAAGTTTTAACCTCTTACAGGTCTGAAAATCACTGGATGCACATCAAAACCAGTAACAAAAGGTAGTATTTGGATTATTTTCTAACTCTCGGTCCCATCAGGTGTGCTGAAGTTGTTATCACCCATATTTGCCCCCTCTGCTGCAACTGTGAAACTTCAGCAATCTGGAGTAACATGGGAATGATCTCTAAGTGTGGGACTTTGCTAAATGAGATCAGACCTCTGGAGAAGGTTGGCTTCCTTAACTGGTTATCACCTAAAACTACTAAATCTTAAGAGGAAAAGGGAGAAGGAATGCTTTTGAATGAAAGATGAAATGAAAAACTTGAAAGTAAAGGGTGATTCACCAAGTTAAACAAAAGAACTCCTATAGCACTGAAAAAATGCACAGCATAACCAAATACAACAAGTGTACATACACAGATTCAACTGATCCTAGCAAAGGTGAGAAACAAGATGATTGAAAGGAACAATACGTTCACAGGCAAACATATGCAGATTCACACTAAACTAAAACTCAGTCCAAAGAGGCAAAATAACTTGCATATATTTAATGGGAAGGCAAAGTTATAGTAGCAGAAAGCTCTGTTTGGAAACAGAAAAGCCTCAATGCTCAAAAAATTTCTAACCTCATTTACAACTTACAAATGCATATATATAGCATTCCAAAAATGTCCTAAGTCAGTTACAAAATTCGCTCAAAGAGCTGCAGTAGAAAATATCTGCATTTTAATGACTGTCCACCTGTAAGAAGTTATGGTGCAGAAGATCTGGAACTGGGGCAGATGGAAGATATTTTAAGTCTTTAATGCAAGCTACTGCATCATCGATTTGCACCCATGAATCGGTGGAAGATATTTGGGCATTGAATGTGTGCAGCTTCAATGGTTATCTTCAACCATGAATACACAAAATATCTAAAACATGGCGGCTTAAGAGATATCTCTGGTCATTAATGCGAGCTACTTCATCTTTGTGCAGAAATGAATGCAAGAAATATCTGCATCTACTCAAAATGGTTGCTAAAATGTCCATTCGCCCAAAACATGCAAATCCAGATCTGAAATTTAAAAAGTGACAAAACCCTTGAAAACCCTGCCAAATGAAAGAGGGGACAAAAATATCCATCTTTGCCTTTTACATCATGTGGAAATTCGCTAGAATGGAGGAGATACAGGTGGTCAAAGTTTCGGTCAACTGCCTGTAAATATCGCTTTGCATCTGTGTATATATCGCTATCTAAATCAGCCTCTGAAACTACCTTTGCATGTACAAAGTGCCTGTATGTATTAGGCTGCAGGATGTCCTTCAGTTGAGCCGTCGATGTACAAAAATCCCTTGTATATCCCTTTGCTTTTGGTGCCTAAACAACCCTTTGAAATCACCCTGTGTATCTGCATTTGAAATTGCATACAAACATGGGCCTTTACCTTTTGAATCGGCCCTTGTATCACCTGCCACGTGGCACCATTTGATTCGCCACCGAGTTGAAACTGAGAAGCATCACTGGAAACCTGTATCCTCCTTGCATATTTTCCTTGTATATCACATTGTATATGTGATTATACAATGGCGATATACATACAACTACCTGTGCCTTTACTTTGTTTCCTCTTGTATATACTATTGCCAATGTATGTTCCTTTGTATATGGCTTTGTATATTCAAATGTATACAATGCACATGCAATTGCCTAGAAACATACAATGTGGACTCCAGCAGATTATCGGCCACTTTTGAACTTTAAGACGAGTCCGGGTTGTATGTTGCCATTGCACCTTGCCTTGTATATCACATATACAAGGTGTAGACTTCAAAGATCATCAGCTGCATTTGATTGTCATTCGGATCCAGACCTTGTATCTTTTGTTATTTGTATATGTCCCTTGTATATTGCATATACAATCGCAACATACATGCAAGTTGCGGACTCTAGCGCTGAATTCGTCAAATTTGACTTCCCATTCGGGTCCGCCTTGCATATCGCCGATGTATCTTTCTTTTGTATATCGCATATACATGCAAAATATACAAACTGCGGAACTCAGGAGACTATCAACTGGAATGTATGCTCCCTTCAAATCCGATTTGTATATTATGAATGCATATTTGATTGTATGTGCGAACATACAATCGCAAATATATAAGCGGTGGGCCCCAGTTTTGAATCACCTTCCCCTGAATGTTGACTTTACACAAGACTCCTTGCATCTTTTCTTTGTATGTCCTTCACTTGTATATTGCTGCCGATGCACACTTAATTGTTGCATATGCATTGCCCCTTTGTATGTTTTCCTTGTATGTTGGCCTTGTATCTTTGACTTGTATGTGCGAACATACAATTGCATATATACAAGCCACTGTTTCGATATGCATTGGCCTTTGAATGTTCTGCCTTTGCATGTGGCGAATGTATATTTCGTTTGCATCTCACACATACAAAGCCCTTTAACTATAGTGAATGCATGTCGGCCTCTTTGTATATGCGCCTTGTACATCCCCAATGTATGTCGGACATACATTCGCCTTTGTATCTTTGCGACATACATTGTCCCTTCCATATTTCGCTTGTATGTTGCCAATGCATCTTTTCCTTGTATGTGACCCTTTGTATCTCACATATACAATGCGACTTGTATGTAAGATACAATCGCATTGTGCATTCAGCGGACCCCACCAATTGCATCTTTGGCCTTGTATGTCGACTTGTATATCGGCCTTGTACGTGCGAACATACAACCTAATATACATTTTGCCTTTTGCACATTGACCCTTGCATATTTGCCAATGTACAAAGGATTTTGTATGCATTTCTTTGTATGTGCCCGATGCATGTTTTGCTTGTATGTTTAACCCCTTGTATCTACTTTGTATATGCAAACATACAAAGCGAAATATACAAGCCATTGTTACAACTACCTCACTATATCGCACATGCATATCTCCTTGTATCTTTGGTGAAAGTCCTTTGTATGTTCTGCCAATGTACATTGCAAAATGTACATTCATCCTTGTATGCTTGCTGATTGCATCTAGCCCTTTGCATATTGCGAATGTATGTTCCAAACATACAATGGCGAATGTATATGCGAATGTACATTCAAAAATGCATATTGAAATACAAGCATGAAACTAAGAAATCCCAGTGATAGAAAATACTTGAAGTTAAAAGATTTCTAGGTTTTTCTGGGTTTTTTGCAAAGATTCTCAAGGTGAGATTTTTGAGATTTTTTGGCAAGGCATAGCATAAATATTTGAAGGATTTAAGCCTGTAGGGACATTTCTAAAGGATTTTGAAGGAAAATGCAAGGTGAACTGTTTGGCTCTGGACAGAGGAAAATAGGTCAACAGGTAGCAAGGAACAACTTGAGCTTGTAAGGATCAGTGGTGTAATCATAAATCCTACACAGAACATCAAACTCAAACAGGAAAGTGTCAGGATCTTTAATCACCAAACCATAGAAAATAGGCAAAGCAGAAGGTGGTATATTTTTCAAGGTAGCTGCCTATGCTAGGTTTGGTATAGGGAATTCAAATGTAGCTTGTCCTGGAGGATCCTCTACTGCTTCTGCCATTGTTCAGAAAGTTCCCTCTGTGGTAGTAGAGGAAGTTGATGGAGATGTAGGGGGTGTTGATGAAGATGAAAAAGGAAACTCTCCTTCAGCACTTCCTATTGTGTAGTTGTTAAAATCAGTTGTACCCTTGTTGTTCTGAGAAGTTGATGGGAGGAACCTTCCTTGAACGTCTCTCTACCTCTGCATACAGTATTTTGAGCTTTATGTTTCAGCAGCCCTGCACAATGTTAATAGAATGCCTGGTGTTTTTTGAAAGGTGTTTTGATTACCTCTAATGCTAGAAAACATGAAAACATTTAAACTAAGACAACATGTAAAGAAAAACCAAAAATGTGCCTAAGAAGTTAGCACCATGCCCGGCAATGACACCAAAAATGTAGAGGAAAACTAATGTGTTGTAGACTTAACTAATTCAGGGGAAAACCTATCTGAACAGTCCACTCTAGCACTATGCATTCGTACATTGAATTATCAACCAAGGAGCGTAATCTTATTATGGTACTTGCAAATTATATGCCTTCAAGGCTTATATGGTTCCCAACTATTCTATCTTAACTTTGAACAAACAAATCTATCTTGCTGGAATTGACAGAATTATAAAACAATGAAAACAACTATAAATCCTAGTTGCTACGTGTACCTATAGCAAGGTCTATAGATGACTAATACAACAAGGAAACTGTAGAATTAACTTAATTGAATTGTCAAGAATGAAATGACTAACTGTTGACCTCCGGAGGATTTGTAAATACACTAATATGCAATTGTTCATGAACTATATCTATTTAATCAAGACATAATATTAACTTGAACTCAAATTATGTTTTAACAAAAAACTAATAAACCAACATTAACTAAAATGAAATAAACAAGGAGAGAATTAGTACCTTGAGTGGCCAGCTCAAGAGACTGTCTTCCTTAACTGAAACCAAATCTAATCCAGATTCTATGTATCTTTGTAACACATATCAAAGCTTAACTTATTCCACACACATAATCAACTCATATCAAATTGTTCAACAACGAAATCTTTTCTGTCATATCCAGATTGTATTCCATAAATGTAACATGCTTGGGTCTTTGCACATAGAAAATGAAATGATAACTGAATCAAATTGAACTCCTAACAACTTGACTTTGCTACCTTATATATCTCATCTTCCCCTTACTATACAAAATGGAGAGAAAGCCTTATTTATTAATTAACTGACTCTGATCATTTACCGCACCTAAATACTAGGTCGTGGAGTCAAGATCACATTCTTATTCTAACTGACTACAAGAAGATGAATTCAAATCAAATTAGAAGTCTGATGCATGAACAACATCCATAACCATATTTGAAACAAATCCACTCCTTAATTTATTACTATCCATAATGCTCCATAATTGTCTTTAGCTGTCTCTGCATTCTTAGCGTTGAAACTCATATTTCTATTAACTCCTTTGTCTGCAACCTGCTACAAATGATCGATCTCATCGTGTCACATCTAATTCTACACATAGAATTAGTTTGCAAAAGCATATACCACAAGCATTCTTCATGACTAACCATAAAAACATCTTATTTATACTTTTATACATATCTATATCTAATTCATTCATTAGATAATATGATCATCACATTCCACATTAATATTATAAGTTCAGGTCTTAGAAGTATAAAGAAGGTCAACATATCATAGTGCAAACATGGATAAATGTCTTAAAGGATGCTGTGAAAGAAGTCTTTGGAGTGTAAAAAGTAGCTTAAAAAAAGACTAATTCTGTAGCCCATCACAAAGGCGACAATTTTTGCGGCTTGTGGACAAATGCAATTCCCTTTACATGCAGGGGCGGTGATTTTTTCCGCTCGTGCATTATCCTCCAAAAATTCTCTAACTCTGGGGAATTTTTCATATTTGTTAACCATTGCCTGCTTTTGCTCCATTTCTCACTTTCATTGCACTTTAGCCCCTCAAATCCCATGCAGCTACTCAGTTCTCCCTCGCTACTGCAATTTCCAATCAAAGAGACCAAAAGTTTCTTTCCACAGATGAAATGATACAGGCATTCAATAACATGATCCAAAGGAGTTCGAAGATCAAGCTTTCTCAGTGGCTTCTATGGATAAGTTGTCGGATATATAGTTGACCTTGGACATTCTCAAGGTAGTTTTGGATAAGCATGAGAAGGCTGCTACCTTTGTGAAAGATTTAGTAGCAAGGACTCATGTCATTTCCAAGAACACTTTTGGACCAGATAACCTTGAGATGCAAATAGTGTTGACAATGTTTGAGGATTTTCTGAAGAAGGATGGGAATGAGAGTTGATGAAAGTGATCATGCCCTAGTAAATTTTCATGTATTTTCATATGTACTTTGTTTTCAATTTTGGACATTTTTACATGTACTTTTTCCATATGTAATTACATGTAAAAACATAGAAAGTCCCAAATCAATAAGGACTCCTTTGTTGAATAAGTCAAAGTAGTTAGATTTTCCTAGATTATCTCATGGCCTCTCACTATAAATAAAGAGGGCCTCTATTGTAATTTTTATCTTTTGTCTATTGAAGCAAAACTCTGCCAGATTTGAGAATCAATTTTAAGACTTTGAGCTTTTGTTGTAAATCAATTTTCAAGCAAAATCAATATAAGAAAAGCAAGTTGGTGCCCAATATTTGCGTTGGATATAATTTGTCAAGTGATAGAATTGTTCTTACGTCTTTCTATTACCTTATAACTGATAAGTGATTGAGAGACATTCCAAATTTGATGTTGGTAGACTTTGAGCTGCAATTATCATTTGTGGAAGTTAGTTTATATTTGTAAGTTTAGAGTGAACTTGAAGACTTTGAGCTGCAAGTTGATTCTTTTGATGATTTTGTTATATCTTGGAATACATTGGAGACTTTGGGCTGCCTTATATTCAAGAATCCTTACTTTACATTCAAGCATAAGAAGCAATGGAAAACTTTGTGTTTTCGTGGATTTCTTCGTGGTTCAGATATATTGGTATTGCTTTAGTTACTATTTCATGTAACTGAATTACATATTGGTTATCATTGCTCTAAATTAGTAAATTGTAATATTTCTATATTGAGAATTGTAAACATCATTTCTAAAAAAAGAGAAATGGATGATATGAAATCACCCCAAAGTTAGTTTTTAGTGTAAATAAGTTTGCAATAGTTATTAGTTTGTATTTGGCAATAAAAGGGAGCCTCCCCTTACTGAGAGGAGAGATATTATCTCATCACACCGTGGTTGATATAACCATTTTGCCTTTAGTTAGCTAAAGATAAAATATTCACTCAACAGTTTTTGGCGACTCTGTTGGGGAACGAACGTGCAATCAAGAGCCTCACGCTTTTGGTTGAAGTATACTGGCCTCATCTTTTGTAATATATTTTTTTATATCTACTCTATTGTTTGGTAAGAGTATGGCTGTCCTAGGTCCGTGGGGAAATGCTTTTGGTCCTTTGAATTTGGCCCAACCTCTACATGAACTACCTCAGGGTTCACGTAAGAACTTTCCCAAGTTCTACAGGGATGGAAAACAACATCTAGATGAGCACATTGCAACATTCTACATTGCATGTGGTGTTCTTCAATTTGAGTATGAAGATGTTTCTGTGAGACTGTTTGTAGAAACTCTCCAAGGTGTTGCAACTGATTGGTTCTATCACCTTGCGCCAAGAATTATCACTTGATGGAATACACTTCGAACCCAGTTCAAAGCCAGATTCAAGGTAGCAAAAGATGCTTATGCCTTGTTGGCCCAACTTACTCAAATGAAAAAGGAACCGCATGAGCCCATGCATGAGTTCATGGCAAAGTTCAATAAGCTAAAGAACAGGATCCCAACTATTGCTCAACCCATAGCTGAGAACCTAAAATGCTTCTTCATCAATTCACAATTGTCGGAAGTAAGTTCTCTTTTACGAAGAGCAGCACCAACTGATCTTGCAATTGCTCAAAGTTTGGCAATTGAAGTGGAGGACAATTTGATCTTGGCAGAAACGTTGAAGAAGGATTCTATTAGGCCTAGTGAACAACCCCCTTTGGCTTTACCTTCTACCAACACCATGGATCCTATGGTGCAAAAGTTGGCTAATGAGCTGTTAGCTTTGAAAAAATAGATGTCTCAGAGTTTGTCCATTCCTCTCTACAAGGACATTCTGAGGAAGACATTCCCAAATGCTCTGAATTACCAAGGCAATGCTTCAAGGGATCAAAATCAAAACAGGTTTCCTCCACCATAGGGAATACTTGCTTTGGAAGCACCACTTATGAATGTGGCAATCTTCTATTATGAATCAGAGTAAGATGATCTTCTTCAATCAGAATATGACCAAGGAGAAGATGATGCTAATATTTTCATAGAAGGTGAAGATCAGTTAGCTGGCAACTCTACCATCGGGTTCCTGAACTTGGAAGATGAGATGAGGCAAGAAGAATTTACTTTTGGTGAATCTTATGTTGTTCTCACACGGTCACATAATCAATCAAATCATAAAGATGTGGCTAGTGACAAACAAGTAAGTACAAAAGATCCTCTTACTTCATCCTCTATTCCTAAGACCAGTACCCCCAATGTAAAACCTCAAGATGAGAGTTTTCTGTCTTTTGTAGCTAGCCCATACCAACTTTTTGATATCATAGATCATGCTGAGGAGACAAAAATTCAAATGTCAGAAGCAAGAATATCTATCAAGGTTATTATATAGAAACTTCATCCTGAAAGGGAGGCCAAGTACACAACACGATTGAGTTTGAGGATCCTAAAGCTCAGATTCTCTTTGATTTTTCCAGAATGGGTATTCATTTCTTGACTACTAATGAAGATCCTGATTCATCAGATAATGCTTCAAATGAGGGTCAAGAAACAGATGAATCATCCTCTCCAAGTGAAGAGACTTTGCAGCTGAAAGGAAATAGGATTTCCAAAGGATTGGTTTCTTTGGAGAAACTTTTTGATAAGCAAGATTTGCCTTGTCAAATGATGACGATGACAGGTGGGACCAAGTTCATCAGAGGAAGTTGGGTGATTCAATCTAGGTGCAGAAGAAGATCCCAAAATGGCAAACACTGGGAAATGTTACTCTTTTAATAGTGAAAAAAAGGAGGAACATCTTTTTTGCTACCTCATAGCAGACAACATCTGAAGCTTTTCTCAAAGTGAAGCGACAGATAAGTTTATGAATATGTGTACAATTTTGAGTCTTTTTCTTGTAATATTTTTTTTGTCTTTTGTGTTGCTCGACTCTATAGCCCAATGGATGGATGAAGACTAGAGTTCTTCTCCCTTTAATCATTTCAAAGAATGATCAAAGGAAGCTCCCCAGTTAGTGCCAGCTGTTATCCTCAAATTTAGCTATGCTCGAATTGTAGGATGACCCCTACAAAAGTTGTCCATTTTATAGCCTACAACTCTAAGCATGTAAAATGAGGTGAATTGCATTTGCCCTCGTGCGTGGTCTCCTAGCCTCGGAACGTCCTTTTGACTTGTGTCTATTTCTTGAATTTTGTAAAACAAGTCTAATTGTAAATTTCACTTTTTGGGAGTTAGTAAATTCTCTTTACATGTAAGGGCAGGGATTTCTGCCACCCGTGCATCTTTATATGTAAGGATGGGGATTTTTGCCACCCGTTCATCTTTATATGCAAGGGCAGCAATTTTTGCTACCCGTGCACAAATGCAATTCCCTTTACAAGCAGGGGTGGTGATTTTTGCCACCTGTACATTATCCTCCAAAAAATCTCTAACTCTATGGAATTTTTTGCATTTGTTAACCATTGCCCACTTTTGCTCCATTTCTCGCTTTCATCACACTTTAGCCCCTCAAATCCCATGCAGCTGCTTAGTTCTCCCTTGCTACTGCAATTTCCAATCAAAGAGACCCAAATTTTCTTTCCACAGATGAAATGATACAAGCATTCAATAACATGATCCAAAGGAGTTCAAAGATCAAGCTTTCTCAGTGGCTTCTATGGATAAGTTATCAGATATATAGTTGACCTTGGACATTCTCAAGGTAGTTTTGGATAAGCATGAGAAGGCTGCTACCTCCTTGAAAGATTCAGTAGCAAGCACTCGTGTCATTTGCAAGAACACTTCTGGACCAGATAACCTTGAGATGCAAACAATGTTGACAATGTTTGAGGATTTTCTGAAGAAGGATGGGAACGAGAGTTGATGAAAGTGATCATGCCCTAGTAAATTTTTATGTATTTTTATATGTACTTTGTTTTCAGTTTTGGACATTTTTACATGTACTTTTTCCATATGTAATTACATGTAAAAACATAGGAAGTCCCAAATCAATAAGGACTCCTTTGTTGAATAAGTCAAAGTAGTTAGATTTTCCTAGATTATCTCATGGCCTCTCACTATAAATAAAGAGGGCCTCTATTATAATTTTTATCTTTTGTCTATTGAAGCAAAACTCTGCCAGATTTGAGAAGCAATTTTAAGACTTTGAGCTTTGTTGTAAATCAATTTTCAAGCAAAATCAATATAAGAAAAGCAAATTGGTGCCCAATCTTTGCGTTGGATATAATTTGTCAAGTGATAGAATTATTCTCACGTCTTTTCTATTATGTTATAACTGATAATGATTGAAAGGTGAAAGTGTGTGTCAAGTGATTGAGAGACATTCCAAATTTGATGTTGGTAGACTTTGAGCTGCAATTATCATTTGTGGAAGTTAGTTTATATTTGTAAGTTTAGAGTGAACTTGAAGACTTTGAGCTGTAAGTTGATTCTTTTGATCATTTTGTTATATCTTGGAATACATTAGAGACTTTGGGCTGCCTTATATTCCAAAATCCTTAATTTACATTCAAGCATAAGAAGTAACATAAAATTTTGTGTTTTTGTGGGTTTCTTCATGGGTCAGATATACTGGTATTACTTTAGTTATTATTTCATGTAACTGAATTACATATTGGTTATCATTGCTCTAAGTTAGTAAATTGTAATATTTCTGTATTGAGAATTGTAAATGTTATCACTAGAAATTGCACCCGTATGCAAAGCTAGTCAAAGCACTGCAATTTCGTGTAACATGGGACTAATCTCAGGTTGTGGGTGCCCTATGATGAGATTAGACCTCCAGATTGTGGGCTAGTTCCCTTCAAATGTTCTATTGAGATGTATGTTTTTTTACTTTTTGGGAAAAAGGGAAGAAAAAAACTGACTGAACTCTAAGTGTAAAAAAGATGATGCACCTGATATAGATAAAAATAATGCAATCTGATTCACAATGCTTGCTCAGAAATCTGACTTCTACACAATCCAAACTTGGCATAGGGATC
Source organism: Cunninghamia lanceolata (assembly GCA_027924645.1). NCBI lineage: Eukaryota > Viridiplantae > Streptophyta > Pinopsida > Cupressales > Cupressaceae > Cunninghamia > Cunninghamia lanceolata. Next base: position 523,521 of record BSBN01000386.1, read on the forward strand.
ACAAAAATGATTCTAAGGAAGGTTTGAAAATAGGTTTTATGAAGCAAAATACTTTTTCACAGCATAAAAAGACTTTCTGGTTAACACAACCTAAGACTTGTAATAAATTTATGCTTTAATGCCGTAAACGATGAGGTGAGACAATAATTTTGAAGGTTTAATAATAAAACACAACAAAATTTCATCAAAATCACTTCAACATTCAACACTAAAAGAAAAGGTAATTCAACTGATCTGAAATAACAAAGGAAAGCTTTGCAAAAGACAAAAGATAACCTGTAACCTGCCGATCTCTCAATAAAACTGTAATGATGAGCTACAAGAGTTCTCCAATCTGTCTGAATCAGAATGAGAATCAAGAACTAGCAAAAATAGACTTTTGCTTTACAATAAATAGGCTTGCCCTCTCTAAGAGGCAGGCAAAAATAAGACTTGCAGATAACTGCCTCTAAAAAACTCATTCCCGAGCAATCTAAAAAATCCTCAAAATTAGGGTCTAAAACTGCCTCAAATTGAGAAAAAATAGCTTCAATTTGGGCTTCTCCATGTGTTTGACCAAAATTTTGACTAAGGACCCTAAAAATACTCCTAAAAGTCATGCAAAACCCTCTAGGTGGCCTAGTTAACTCAACTAATCAATTTGCATGAGCAAAATTAATTGAGTAAATAATAAAGTAATAATATATTACTCTATTATTGGTTACAACTTGTCTATTTTCGATTTTACAATTTGTGGAAAATAATAAAGTAAAATTTTATAGAATATTACTTTATTATTTATTTACAATTAATTAATGTGTAAAATCGTGCATGATTAGAAGAAGAAAAAATACTCCTTATCACTCCAATACATTTGCCTATTTTGCAAAAATAGGACTTTAGGAAAAATACACATTTCCTTATCACTCCAATACATTTGTGAAAAAAATAATCTCTCTGCAAGGAAAATAAAAGGACTAGTCACTTCTGTAACTCCATGCACAAGACAAAACTTGCATAAATATTCACTTCTTAAATCTCCTTATGTCCCCATATGCAATAATTGAAGTTAAGGAAGGAAAATAACTCCATCATGCAACTTGACCCCATGCATAAAAATCCATTATATGCTGCCTTTATCAATGGTGCCACCATGAAATTTCCATATCACCAATCACATATGCTACATTTCCTCCATGCATAAAGAAATTCACCCCTTGAACCTCCATGTATCTCATATGCATAAAATATTGCATCATTAAAGATGCTCACCTCAACTTATCTGCCACCTTTGCAAACTTTATATCCATGCATATCATGTCATAAAACATCCATCACCTTGGCTACTAGCCACCATGCATAATATTGAGATCCATCCTTGGATGCTTGGGCATAGAAGAGGACCTAAAGATGTATCTTGTTATGTCTCCACCATTCAATCACCAAGGAGATCCATCATGCATAGTCATAAGGCTTAGAGCCTTCCCACATATCATATCAGCCTCTTGACTTAGAAGGAAATAATCTTCAAAAGGTTGATGTCGGCCACCATGTGTTATGATTACTAGAAAGGTCTTGACCCCGACGACAGATTTGCATAAGGTAATAATTTGGCTTTTTAAGTTAAAAAAAAACACTTGAGTGAAAGGAAACATCGACCAAAATAGGGAATCAACCCTAATTTTTGCTCATTCACTCATTTTTTGTTTTCCTTCTTTTTGAGCTCTGCAAAAAATGCTGGCTGAGGGTTTGAAGCTGCTCCATGTCGGCTCTGGTTCTCTCCTTCACTGTTTTGAATGCATCATTGTTGCTATGAACTCCTCACTTAGCTGGAAAGAAGGTAAACCTCTCTTGTGTTTGTTATAAAGCCTTTTGAATGTTGTAGTTTTTTTACCTATATGGCCACGACCTTTTTACTTGTTATAACAGTCTTTACTATTTGTGCATTCTTTTAATGTCCTCATTCTTTTATTGTGTGATCTCCTTCTCAATGGTTTCCTTTGGCATAACTGGAATTTTAAGGTCACTGTGAAGCCGTGAAAACCCTTCTTTGCTTGTAAGAAATGAGGTGAGCATTTGCTATCCTCTCTGTAGCTTCATTCTTTTGATGTCTTACTCCTTTTTTGCATGATAATCTGTAGATGGTTGTGGGTACTATGTTTTTGACAAGAAATGCCAAGTTCTTGTTAGCCATGGTTGTATCTTCTTTTATCTTGATGTGTTCTTTATAATACAGAAACCTGAGGCTTTTTTGTTTTTGGAGTTTTTGGGTTAGGATTTAAAATGCTTTTGCATACCCAGAACTTCTACCTGCTATGGCTATGCTTGTCTTTGTCAATAGGCAAAGAAATGTAACTCACCTGGAGGGTTTGAAGGTTATGAAGTTAGGGTTTCAACTTCAATATGCACAAAAATTCTTATAATGCTATGGCCACTATTTTGCTTGATCTCCTTCTTTGTTTTGTAAGAAATAAAAGAACTAGTGTATCTATGAAGAAATTCTATGAAAATGGCATATGGGTATATATTCCTTCTCATTTCCTACTTTTCTCTGTAGGTCATGACTGTATTGTGGCATCCTCTTTGAAATCTCTCTTTGAACCTGCAAGAACATCACTAGGGTTTCAACTTCATAAGCATTGGTGGTATATTGCTTGTGTAGCATCACTTGACTGTGCCTCTATCTCTTACTGTTGGTAAGAGTTAAGGGTTTTGAAGTTTTGGAAATGGGTTTTCTTGTTCTTGCTCTACTTCTCCTTTATTATTTCTCACCTCCTTTGAGACTGCTTCATACACATTTACTGATGATTACTTGCTTTACATCTCACTATGGCTGATGGGTAGAAGCATGTGCTAATCTTTGTCATGACAGTAGTCTTTTGGTATTCTATATAATAGTTTGACATTTTACCTCCATCTGCACTATTATAGCAACATTTGTATCATATTGTAAGGCTTCTCTATAGACTAACCTTTGGGATTACATGAGCAAAAATGATGAACTATGTGGCTGTATCATCATGACTGCATGAATGTAGGACTGTCTCAGATATAAATGGATGTATATCATGGCATTTAGCTGTCCTCTTCTTCATTGTTATCTCTCAACTATATATGTGATGCTGTGTATTGGATAACATGTTTTCTTGTTTGTGTATTGGATAACATGTATTCTTGTTTGTGTATTGGATAACATGTATTTTGTTGTTTTTTCTACTATTTTTCAAGGCTTAAGTAGCATAGATATATCTCTTTATTTCATCTCTTGTGATATACCTTCATGCATCCAATATCTGTAGCTAGTTGTTCATGTCTTTATCATTATTCATCCTTCTCTGTAGGTGGGCATTGATCATTACTGTGTATCATGAATGATTCCTGCTTATTTAAACTACTTCATAGGTCACTGCCATGCCTGATCTGGGGATGACGAATGTACTGGTGATGGTGACTGTCTTGTCTTTGCAATGTGTTTTTCTTTATGTCATCATTGTATCCTTAGACTGCACCTACTCTTTGATTACATCTTGCATGAATGCACTGTGTGCATCTACTTCTATGTGGCATTTCTTCTTGGTGCATGAATGTAGTCTCTCCTTACTGTGTTGCATACATTACTGTGTGCATCCTCTATAGCTTGCAAATACATTCATAACTATTGGTTGTGTCTTCTTGCAGCTTGCAACTTGCATACTGTATTGTGTCTCTATATTGATTTATCTTTTGTAGCTTGCAAATACATTTATAATTTCCTTGCATTTGATCCTGAAGGTTGACTTGACTGTTATGTTTGAGACCCATGCACTGTGTTGGGGTATATACTTGTATTACATACCTCACCCTTCGATGCTTGATTGTCTGAACATGTTATTCTATTTTGAATGCAACATTTTCTCTTCATATATCTTTTGATGATTTTAAAACTCTGAGGCAATGGTGGGAGTCCTATACAAAGTTTATATCTTCTCTTTCAAATGACTGCACATCTATCTCATACATTTTATGGAGTCTTATTTGATGGCAGTCAAGTTAGAATAGAGATTAGGTTGTCTGTCTCCCATTGCTCCAGCTGATGTTCATGTGGCATTGACATTGACTTGACTACTGTTCATGTGGCATTGTTCTATCTACTTCTTATGAGACACTTGTAACTTTGAAATGTGATATAACTGTTTTAAACTTGATCATCTTAGATACTATGAAAACAACATGAAACATACCTAGTATGCAATACTGTTTCATCTCTCCTTTTTCATAATGAGATGACTCTTTATGAGACTTGTTCTGCAACTTTTACGCAAGTTCTTGTATCTTCTTTGCTTTGTCTCTCTTCTTCTTTATCAGGGAGATAATCTAATCTTGCCCAACTCTTGAGATGACTGTAATTTGATTTTTTTTGAACTTGTCTTTTTGTTAATCTTGATTTAGTCATATAGTTTTGATTTGTCCAATCAACTGTAATGATGTCATAATGATATTTTCCTTGTGTAAGTTGATTAGATGATGCATGATATAGCATAGAATGATGCATCCTGTCTTTTCCTCTGGTACTCTTTTCAAAAGAAATGAAAAGAAACATGCTGGGCTCAACCCTTGTGGGAGCCACATTTAATCCACATGTTTAATTGTCTTCAAATCAACAACAAAATTTGTCCTATACCTGCACAGTGAACAAACAAGTTAGCATAAAAAAGTACCTGATAGCATTGATTGATCTCCTTCATGATTTCTTCTTGATCTGTGTCATTATCTGATCTAAATTCTTATCCGAATGCATGATGTGAAAAGTAGATGTCTCTGTTTGATAAAAGCATGTGATAACTGTAAACATCCAGAGCACTAACGGAACTGTCCCAATTTTTTTTGCAGGTTTCAACTGGATGGTGACTTGGATGGAAGCGTGAAGACTGAAGACCTTGAAGACCAGCTTCAACAACCTCCATCATCAGACAATGATGGATGTTTATATTTATCATAGCTTCTTTCTCTTTTCTTTTATCAAACAAATACATAGCTTGCATGTCTGCAATTGCTCAGTTTAGTTATTCCCATGGCTTGTGTGGGACACATTTGAACATTTCTTTAAAACATGATCAGTTAGTTTCTCTGATGCATATGATGTATATGTATTTCATTTTTAATCAATGCATGAGATAAAGTAACAGATACCTAGATGTATGTTCAAAACATGACATGAAATAACAGTGTAATACAACATCTTTCTCTCTTTTATTCAAAACTGATTAATTTGAATAATCAATTTAACTTTTAACTCCTGAAAAATCAAACTTTGTAGGACAACTGTATCTTCTTGAATGATTGAGCCTTTGATGATTAATTCTTTTGTCATGATAACTTATCAGTCCTGGTTGGACTAATAGGTTATCCTGACAACTGGATCCTCTTTTCAGCTTTGTCAAAGTGTCAACCATTCAAGAATGCATAACATTAAAGTTTTCTATTATACCTTCTAAACAATTACACCTAGGTCCAACTAATTTTCAGTGTGAACAAAAAATTGGTAACAGTAAACATCATTTCTAAAAAAAGAGAAATGGATGATATAAAATCACCCCAAAGTTAGTTTTTAGTGTAAATAAGTTTGCAATAGTTATTAGTTTGTATTTGGCAATAAAAGGGAGCCTCCCTTTGCTGAGAGGAGAGATATTATCTCATCACACTGTGGTTGATATAACCATTTTGCCTTTAGTTAGCTAAAGATAAAATATTCACCCAACAATGTCTTAATGATATTGCATTTTTTACTTGTAAAAAATAATTAGTAGATTGGAGAATAAATTCTGCCAAATTGGAGCACCAAAAAACTTCCTAGAAAGAAGCATTAAAGGAGGAAGTTTAAAAATGTAGTCAACAGTAAAATGGAGATATCTCACATATTTCTTAATGAAATTTAGAATTTCAAAATGATCTGGAAAGATGGGAATGAGGGGAACAAAACCTAGGAACCATTTGAAGGAAGTCATCAAAAATAAGTGAGCAATTTGTGACATAAATTGACTGAAATAAAAGTGGCATGAAAGAAGACAATGAAATTAGAGGAAGAAGTTATAGTTTTTCTCCTCAAGAATAGTATCTTAGATCCACATTCTTGGTGGATTGATTAAGAATAAGAATTATATAAATGCATTGTAATAAAAGAATCAAATGGGGAGAGTTTTATAAAATAATAAAGTTCAGTAGTTTAGCAGCAATAGTTGTTTGTAGTTTCATTTCTTAGCAGTCTTCCAATTTCCCGTTCTTTACATTTCCAGTATTTCCCTTTTACAAGCTTCTTAGGATAGATTTGATTCTAGTATTTTCCTTCACAATTTTCTTAGGATAAATTTAATTCTAGAATTTTCATTTACAAGCTCTTAGATTAGGTTTGATTGCAGTAATTTGTTTCATGCATTTCCTTTCAATTTTGTTTGTAGAAAAAGAATGTCATGCAAATGATTTCTTCTCCCTCTCACATATTGCCATGGACACCACTCTGGATTAACATTTATAATTAAAAGATGAGGATTGTAGCGACCCTCATCATTTTTGGCACTGTTGCCAGGGATAGGTGCCATTAGGGAGTTGCTATTGATTTGGTGACATCAGGTCAAAAGGAAAATTAGTTTGGCAAGTCTTTTTTAGGTTTATTATTTTAGAAACTCCCCCCAAACAACAAATCCAAAGGAAGAGGTTCTTGCATGTAAAGAAGGTGACAACTCTTGTGCAACCTCCTCATTAGGAGGACCATGACTTCAAGTCCCAGCAAGGAAAAAATCATTATTAATTGGACACCTTCAAAGTCCAAGGAGGGCTGCCTGATTAGATATTTGAAGGACAAGGAGTTGTATCCATTCATGCATGCATTAGAATGTGAGGAAGGGCTGCAAGATCTTTCCAATCAACCCATGCATCTACTAGAATCATAAACTATGGAGAAAACCACAATTTCAAAGGAAGGTGAAACATTAGAGTTTAAATCTTCAATCATCTTCTTATCATGGTTTTCTTCTTTAAAAAAGTTGAATGCATGGATCCATCTTTTAAGAAAAGGATGTTTTTTTCCACAACCAGTTAATGGTTTTGTGTAAACTATCTCTACATCACTAAGTAGAGTAGGATAGAGTAGGTTTCTTTTCTACAAATAAGTGCTTGGCACATGCTATTTCTTCTTCTAAAGCTAAACATACATTTCTCTATAAAAGTTGTTGCTCCCAAAAACTCTTGCAGATTTATTTTGGCATTTGTTGAAATTCTAGATCTCTCCATAGCTGCCCACGGGCTCTATTTCTAACATTAGAACATTTTGGATCTCTTCAGAGCCACAAAGGGAGAAAAGACAGCTCTGGATAAGCTCCAGAGTAACTCAAAACTGACCATGGAGAAAAGGTAGCTAGCTCTAGATATCTCTGGAGTAACTTAGAATATCCTCAAAGAATCTTTAGTGTACCTCTCAGAAAATATCCAGAGCAATTACAATAAATGTGAAGAGATTGGCTCTAGAAGCTCACTATGAGTTGCAGGAGGACCTGCAACATTTTAGGTGTGGGGAAGATGATGAGACAATAAAATGTCTCATCTATTAGCTAAATAAAAGCATATATTTTTCTTAATTAGTGTCATTGCATGTCTTAATGATATTTCATGTTTTCCATGTAACAAACAACTAGTAGATTAGAGAATAAATTGTGCCAAATTGGAGTGCCAGAAAACTTCCTAGAAAGAAGCATTAAAGGAGGAAGTTTAAAAATGTGGTCTTAGTAAAATGATGATATATCCCTCATTTCTCAATAAAATTAAGAATTTCAAAATGATCTAGAAAGATGGGACTGAGGGAAACAAAACCCAGAAACCATTTGAAGAAATTCATCAAAATCAGTGAGCAGTTTATGACAAAACGATGACTAAAATAAAAGTGGCGTGAAAGAAGGCAACAAAATCAGAGGAAGAAGTTATAGTTTTTCTCCTCAAGAATAGGATCTTAGATCCACATTCTTGGCAGACTGATTAAGAATAAGAATTATATAAATGCATTGTAAGATCAAAGAATCAAATGGGGAGAGTTTTATAAAATAATAAAGTTTAGTATTTTAGTGTTACATCCCCAATTTACAAATTAGACTTAATCAATAACTTGGCATGATAATCAGGAGGATTAGTTGTAGTTAATTGATTTGATATTGTGGAAATATCTAATTTAACTTTTGATTATAAAGTAGAAACAAATGATAAATAGTTTTACATGATTTTCAATTACATGATTTGATAATGATGCACTGATTGCAATTTTGTGATCTTGAGTGTGACAGGAGAACAGAACGTCCTTCAAAGAAGGAAGGAGAGTATCATCCTGGAGCAAGGGGTTAGACATTGTGATAATATAAGTTGACTAGCCATCTGAGTAATTGACTCCTATGTCCTTCTCAACCAATCGTAAGTTGACACGTGTCATGTCTCTTATCTTATGTTTCTATGTTCTTGGTTTATTCTTTGGTCGATGAAGTTATCTCGTCAAGTCATGATGACCAGATAATGTTTTGGGAACATCATCCATAGCCGAGAGATAATAATATTTTGAGACAAAGAGGTCTCTCTTATTTATTGTTCTTGGGGTCATTATGTTATTCCTAGTCTTTCGACTAATGGAATAGTTGATTTCAGGGGAGTATCACTTGACCCCGATAATCAACATAAATAATGAGAATTCTTTTTATGTATACTAAACCTTATGATAATCCTTATCAAGGATGAAACCTTTTAATTGGATATTATCCATAATAATAATATTGCTATTATCTTATTTTGATAAGTTTAGTCGGTGGAATATTCTTAAGTGGTTAGTTGATCATGGAGATGGATGGGAGCTTCAAGCTCAACCATCCCATAATGTGCTTTGATCGGGCTACCTTTTTAGGGGCACTATCGAGTGTAGGGTAGTTGTTAGCCTTTATCGGCATGTAGAAATCAGTTAACTTATTTTTGGGGGAACTAGTCTCTCACCATCGAAGCAGAGGAAAAGAAGAAAAGAGACTGCGGGAAAGAAAGAAGCTGAGGTTGGCTTTCTGGGAAGTATTGGGTGGTAGAACTGTTTGAGGAAGAACAATGATCAAAGGAAATGGGGAGCAATGGAAAGAATCGTAGAACTGGGTCTGCATTCGGTCTTGTGCTCAACATAGGTAATTAATATTCTTGAAGTCTTTGTTATTCAATGGAAATATGAGGCACACATACTACAAGGCAATGCCATGTATGATAATTATTTTTCTCTAAGTCGTGGCTCTAGGCCAGTTAACTGAGCCATTCCTGTGTTTCTTTTTGAATAAGTCATATGCCATGGTTTGGGGTGCCATTTGGCCAAACCTGTTAAAGATAATCATTGAGTTGCATTTATACTTGAAGCCTCTCAGCTGAGTTTGTTAGTCATAATATCTGTTAAGACTATGCTCGAGGCGGGGAGCTGAGCTGAGACCATATTTAACTTCTTAAAACTTGCATACAGCTGAGAGCTGAACTAGGAAACCAAATATATATTCTTGTATATACGCTCAGTCAAGCCTTGTAATGATAAACTCTTTCTTGGCGAGCTTTGAGTCTTTTGACTCAGTCGCATGGTAATGCATAATACATTATGAACAATTGGAGCTCAAGCCACAGTGGTTGAGCATGTATTCCTTTCATTGTGTTTAACCCATGTCATATGATGACAAGGGTCGAGCCTATGACCGCTCAAAGGGAGTTAAGTATAACTCCATGTGTTTTTGATAACATATACAGTCTTGCAACTGTATTGATGGCCGCATAGGCCTCATTTCTTGTATATAGTCTTACAACTGTATTGATGGCTTCATAGGTATCTTTTCTTTGTATACAATCTTACCACTGTATTGATGGCTGCATAGGCATCTTTTCTTTGTAGACAGTCTTACGACTATATTGATGGCTGTAACGACATCATTTCATAGTACACAGTCTTACGACTGTATTGATAGCCATTTAGGGATCATTGCTTGGCATGTAGTCCCTCGACTATAAAAACCACTATGGAAACTTTTGATATCTAAAAACACAGTCCACTGACTATAAGAATTGCTGGGAAGTCAAATCTATATTTATATTGGTGAACAGTTGTCACCCAAACAAAACCTAGTCGGGCTTACTTGAGCAGCCGACAATGAATTACTTGTAGTATTGCTATTACCTTTGTGTATGTCAAATGAACCTTCGAATATGAAGGGATTTGGTCATAGTCTCTATATGAGATAGTTGAAAATAAGTTTATAACAGGTTATAAACTAAATCTATTTGGGACTGAATTATGACTTAACGAATAATGTTAAGAGTTATAAATTCTTTTAGGGTTAGAGAATAACCCATGAGCTAAATTATTAATAAAAGAGCTACTGATCCATAAGGAACTAATATATTCACTAAGGCAAGGTATGCCTTAAGTATCATGAAATCAACTTCATCATATGTGATGAATGTTATTGATATAAAACATGGGAGACTAAGACGATCATGAAGTTTTGAAATTGAAATGAATTGAACGGAACAAGGTGACATGGAGTCACTAGTTTCACTTTTCTTAAATAACCTATTTGGTCATAATTAACCTTGATGGGAGTTGAATGTTCAAAGCTTGGATTGTGATTCGAATGGATCCCAAACTCATACCTGACCTAAAGGACAAGGTCATTAAGATCTGACTATAGGACATGACAGCTTATAAGTCGAGTTAGGGTGGTGGGCATATGACAACGTTCATTGCATAACATCTTGTATGAAAACTTTGGCCAAAGTAATGCATCCATCTCTGCATGCATTGTCAGTCCATAATGATCTAGATGGCCTAGTGTCTCCAGTAGTGTCATACTAGTTAGAGTGGATCTATAGTGTGTGACCGTGAGACATTAGGAAGGACACAACATCAGTTACTCAGATGGCTAACCAATTTGTTCCAATGTATAACCTTTCCGTGAAGGGTAGGGCCTCTTCCAGTTAGGAAGATGAGAGGGGGACCACAGGTCCGTTGTTGGAGGAAAAGCACCAAGATGATGCTCTCCTTCCCAAGCATGAGACAAGCCAAGGCTTATGAAGACAAATGTCATTGGTTCCATATACAATGTTTGCATTTGACTAGTTGGTCTATTGTAATGTAAAGATTTGATTAAGATACCTAGAGCATATAATGTAATTGATTAGTGATGGTTATTTACTAAAGATTGTAATGATTTAATAGATCATAAGCTTTGTTATATCCTGATTTGATTAACATGCTTAAATGATGGAAAAAATATATCTCTTTTATTTCAAAATTTTGAATATCTCTATCAATTCTTAATTAATGACTTGATTAAGTTACATGTTTAAGTTAAATCTTGATGATTATGGAAAGCGATGTTACATATGGTATCAGAGCTACCAGGTTCAACACATGGACCTAATGAGCTCACTATTTGATGATTAAAGAATCCAACATTAAGTGTACTAATGATTGGATGTTCTATGCCAGAATGGTAAAAATTAGAACTACACCTCACAAGAAGGTAACGAAACATGGACGTTACCTATGCCATCAAAAGATTTTGAAGGCATGAGCCTTTCTGAAGGAGAAACTTGAACTGACTGGATGCTTGGTAGGTGCATGGTTATCTGATGAGGAAACTTTTGCTGATGTGGTAAAACACATCAAGCAAGAGTTATAGAAAGCCAAACGGATGGCTGCCCTTAACTCTACTAGAACATTAGTGTCACCCTCTACTCCTATAGCACCAGTTGAAAAGAATGATCATAATGAATGTATTATAACTAAGGAGGATGTGAAGGAATACCAATGTGTATCCTCACCTCCTGAGACTGAAAAGAAAATTTAATAATGGGAAGTTGTCCTAATTGTAAATGATTTGCAGGAAAAAATGTAAATACAATTTTGTAATTTTGTGGATTATATGTAATACAATGGAAAATAATGCAATGGCAAAGTTTTGACAATCTTTCCTTTCTTGTTAAAGATTACATGAATGTGAATAGATTTGTGAAATAATTGAATTATATGGCATGGAAAACTAATCTGTGTTTAATTTGCAAACTTCAGGAAGAAGTAAATTGCATTAAGGGTTCAAGTTGGAACCATAATGGAGGATAGCCGAGATGAAGGAGCACCTTCAGGGCAATCTGAGTCTAAATTAGACCAAATCTTGACCTTGTTGAAAGAAACTAGGGCGAGGCTAGAAACCCTCGAACATAAAGTGGGAGGCTAGTCAGAAGACAGGTGAGATAATTATGATGGGGGTGATGGAGAGGAATGCCATAATGACACTACCTAAATCCATCATAGAGAAAATAACTCTGTAGCTAAACAGGATGGGGATAAAATGAGCCTTATGGCTATGGAACTATGTTATGACATGAAAAAGGTCATGCCGCCTAAATTTGATGGATCTATAAGCAGAGATGCTGCGGAGGCATGGCTTACAGAGATGGAGAAGTATTTTGAAATTAGAAATTACAATGAGGTTACTAAAGCTGTCTAGGGAGCATTTTAGTTAGTAGGAGAAGCATTTACATGGTGGATGAACAAAAAGATGGAGTTAGGCTTGAGGTCTACAAGACTTACTTGGTACAGGTTTGTAGAAATTTTTAGGCAAAGATGGTTGCCTCAACTATTCTATGATCAGAAACTCATAGACTTCCAAAATTTGAGATAGGCTGATATGACTGTAAATGAATATTGGGAGAAATTCACCCGATTACTGAAATATGTGCCATAGTATTAGCATGATGAGAAGTTCCAGGTCCAGAAATTTATCATGGGATTGAACACCTAGATTGGGGGCGAGGTTAATGTTCATGGCCCTACAACCATGGAACAAGTCTATGAGAAGGCCGTGAGGCAAGAATAGAACCTGAAGGCTATATCAGCCTATAGAGAAGGAAACAAGAAGAGATACAATTGGTCTTAATCTTCTCAACCCTCAAAGAAGAAGGGAAAGAAATAGGATTATACTGAGAAGACTGATAAAGGGGCTAAAAATAAACAAAATGAATCCAAGGGAGATAAAAAGGGGAATAACCACTCCAAGAAGAATGGGAACAATTTTGGCAAACCTCAGGAGAGGCAAGGACCAGTTGGAGGATGCTTCACTTGTGGCAAAGATCACTACGCCAATAAGTGTCCACCAAATCACAAGGAGTGCAATCAAGAGGAAATCCTCTTCCTTCCCAGCAAGTGGCGTTCCAACAACATATCCATGTGGCCTTGGATAATCATCAAGATGAGTATCAAATAACTCCAGTAGAGACAACATGTATTTTATTTGGAGTTCCTATTTCAGTTTTAATTGATATAGGTGCCACAAAATGTTTCATTTCTCAAAAAATTGTAAATAAGATTCCTAGAAAAGTAGGAGTCATGGCAAATACTTGGTCTGTAGAGTATGCAAATCACACCAAGGCTCAGGTAGAGCAATGCTTGTTTGAAGCTCGGGTTGAACTTCCAAACTTTTCCACTGAAGTAAGTCTATATGTAGCTCCACTTGGCTCGTATGACGTTATCCTTAGAATAAATTGGTTATGGAGACATCGAGCCAAAGTGGACTGTTATGCTAAGACAATAGATTGTTTGGATGACCTAGGAAACCAAGTCCATATTCAAAGAAAGCCTAGAGAAATTAAACTGAGGCAAATCTTCGCTTTACAATTAGAAAGGGCACAGAGAAAAGGATGCCAACTTTTTGCTGTTAAGGTGGATAAAATAGATGAAACAAAATAAACCTACTTTCAAGATGATTTAACTTTTTATGAATCCCTAAAACTTAATGTAGGGATGAAGGAGTCCGTAGGGCAGGAAAGACTAGATATGGACAAGTATCCCCTCAGCGAATTTGAGGATGTATTTTTGAATGACCTTCTAGGGTTACCACCTAAGAGAGATTTTGATTTTGCCATTGATATTATACCTGGGTCGGAACCTATTTTAAATCCCCTTAAAGGACGACCACAACTAAACTAATGGAGTTAAAGGCTCAACTGCAAGAGCTGCTGGATAAAGGGTTGATTAGACCTAGTGTGTCGCCATGGGGAGCACCTGTCATTTTTGTGAAAAAGAAAGATGACACTTTGTGGTTGTGTATAGACTACCGCATGTTAAATAAAGTGACCATCAAGAATAAGTATCCTCTACCCCGTATTGATGGTCTTTTTGATCAGATGACAGGAGCAGTAGTATTTTCCAAGATCGATCTTCAATCAGGATATCACCAGTTGAGGGTGAAGGATGAAGACATCCATAAAACAACCTTTAGAACTAGATATGGACATTATGTATTCACTGTCCTACCTTTTGGGTTGACAAATGCCCCTGCAACGTTTATGAATCTTATGAACAGTGTGTTCAGAGACTGCCTGGACAAGTTTGTCTTGGTATTTCTTGATGATATTTTAATCTACTCTAGGAATGAAGAGGAACATAAGCAGCATTTGAGAATCGTTCTTCAGAGATTAAGAGAGCATAAACTATATGGTAAGCTCTCTAAGTGTACCTTCTTTTAGAAAGAAGTACAGTATTTGGGTCATATAATTTCAGCTAAAGGAATAGCTGTAGACCCAGCTAAGATTAAGGCTATATCTGAGTGGCTTGAACCGAAAAATGTTCACGAGGTCTGAAGTTTTATGGGCCTTGCTGGTTATTATAGGAAGTTTGTGAAAAACTTCTCTAAAATTTCTTATCCTATAACTTCCTTGCAAAGAAAGGGCAAGAAGTTTGAATGGTCAGAAAAGTGCCACGAGGCCTTTGACCCGTTGAAGGAAAAATTGACTTTAGCTCCGATTTTAAAAGTGCCTGACCTAGATGGTCAATTAGTAGTCATTACCAATGCCTCAGGGGAAGGATTAGGTGGTGTACTAGTCCAAGATGGGCATGCTATTGCATATGAATTGCAGAAACTGAAAAACTATGAATAAAACTATGCCCCACATGATTTAGAATTAGTAGCAATTATGCATGCACTTCAAATATGGAGACACTATCTGCTTGGAAAACCTTTTGAGTTGAAAACAAATCACTACGGACTTAAATATCTGTTTACTCAACCCCATCTTAATTCTCCTCAAAGAAGATGGTTGGAATTTATCTCAAATTATGATTTCGAGATTAAATATATCTAGGGAAAGGAAAATTGAGTAGCAGATGCTTTAAGTAGGAGAAGACATATCTCCTCTATGATTTCTAAACATTCTAATTTTAGAAATTAGGTGTTACAACAATCTAAGGGAGATGAGTTTTACGAGCAGGTAAAACAAGCCCTTGAGAAAGATCCATAGAATCTAAAATATGAAGGATTCAACCTTGAATCAAATGGGTTAGTAAGGTTTAAAGGAAGGATGTATGTACCTAACTCAGCAGAGTTAAGGAATATGGTTTGGAAAGAGGTTCATTCTGCACCATATTCTAGACATCCTAGAGTAACTAAATTACTCACTAATGTTAAACCTCTATACTTTTGGAAAGGAATGAAGAGGGATGCTACAAACTTTGTAGCTACTTGCATTGAATGCCAAAGGGTGAAGGCAGAACACCAACACCCGGCGGGATTATTATACCCTCACAAAATTCCTATGTGGAAATGGCAGATTATAAGCGTGGACTTTGTGCAGGGACTTCCTATGTCAAGGAATAAGCACAATGTTATCTTGGTTGTGGTGGATAGACTCACCAAAGTGGCCCATTTTATTCTAGGAAACTTGATAGATGGGGCTCCCATCATTGCTTGGAAATTCGTTCAAGAGAATTTTAGACTTCACAGCATTCCTGAGAAGATTATCTCATATAGGGATGCACGAATAACTTCTAGATTTTGGCAAACGTTGTTCTCTTCACTCAGAACACAACTGAATATAAGCTCTACTTATCATCCTAAAATAGATGGTCAAACTGAAAGGGTGAATCAAGTGTTGGAGGACTTATTAAGGATGTATTGCATGGATCAGCAAAGCAAGTGGGAGGATTATCTTCCTCGAGTAGAATTTGCTTACAATAAATCTTACCATTTAGCTATTAAGATGGCATCGTTTGAGGCATTATATGGATGGAAGTGCCAAAACCCTATAAGCTGGGATAAGCTTGAAGATAGGATTAGCCTTGTTCCAGAAATGCTATCTGAAATGGAAGAACAAGTCCATCTGATTAAAAAGAGACTAGCAGAAGCCAATGACATACAAAAGAGTTATGCAGATGCTAAACGTGTTGAAAGACATTTTACTGTGGGAGATAAAGTTCTCCTTAGGGTAAAACCCTAGAAAAGTTCCATCAAATTTGGAAAAATGTCCAAATTAGCACCAAGATATGAGGGGCCGTTTGAAGTTCTAGAAGAAGTCAACCCAGTGGCATACATAATTGCTCTACCGCCAGCACTTGCCATGATGCATAATGTGTTTCATGTTTCTTACTTGAAAAAGTTTAATTCCACTGATAATTAGATTCCTATGCTTGATTAGAATATGTTACAGGTGAAAGACCCAGGAGTGGTGGTGATCAAGCCCATCAAGGTGCTCGAAATGCGTAAGCTACGCGTACATAACAAGGAAATAACACAGTACAAGGTCTAGTGGGACCAATATTCGATGGAAAATGCCACCTGGGAAAATTATGATGACTTCTATGCTAGATTTCCTCATCTTTTCTAAAACATTTGATAATATGTTTTGAAAACTTTTCATATTATGTTGGTTTGTTTTTAAGACAATTAATCATTGGGGACGATGATTCTTATGGGGGGAGATATGTTACATCCCCAATTTACAAATTAGACTTAATCAATAACTTGGCATGATAATCAGGAGGGATTAGTCATAGTTAATTGATTTGATATTGTGGAAATATTTGATTTAACTTTTGATTATGAAGTAGAAACAAATGTTAAATAGTTTTAAATGATTTTCAATTACGTGATTTGATAATGATGCACTGATTGCAATCTTGTGGTCCTGAGAATGACAGGAGAATAGAACATCCTTCAAAGAAGGAAGGAGAGTATCATCCTGGAGGAAGGGGTTAGACATTGTGAACATATAAGTTGACTAGCCATCTGAGTAATTGACTCCTTTGTCCTTCTCAACCAATCGTAAGTTGACACGTGTCATGTCTCTTGTCTTATGTTTCTATGTTCTTGGTTTATTCTTTGGTTGATGAAGTTATCTCGTCAAGTCGTGATGACCGGATAATGTTTTGGGAACATCATTCCTAGCCGAGAGATAATAATATTTTGAGACAAAGAGGTCTCTCTTATTTATTGTTCTCGGGGTCATTATGTTATTCCTAGTCTTTCGACTAATGGAATAGTCGAGGGTAAGTGCAAAAAGATGGGGGGCCAAAAAGTGGCCAAATTATTTAAAAAAAAAATTAATACAAAACACGAGCGCATTATAACGCGCTCGCATTATGGCTTGGTAATGACGAGCGCTCGCATTTTGACTTGCTATAAATTAAAAAAAAGGTTTCTATCTCATTTCATTTCTTTCTTCTCCTCTATGTCCATGGCCTGCAAACCCTAGAAAGCACGCTCGCGTTTTGCAAAGCTCCATTCAACACAAAAACCTTATCGATTCGTCACCAAAATGCCGCCACGACGTTGAACATGCCAAAGGAGTGAGTTATATTTGTTTTTTTGTTTGAATTTGTTTCTAAATAGGTAAGTTTGAGTTGATTTTTGATGTATATTTCATTAATTGTAAGGAAATGTTAATGCACCTCCTCCTCCTCCTCCTCAAAATCCACAAAATCCTGAGGAGGAAATACCTGCAGAACAACAACCTCCTCCATCCATTCCTCGACATGCCCCTGGAACACAAGAAAATATAATGGGGCAAGTTGAAAACAACAAAAAAGAAATTGAATATATAATTGCAAGGTTGAAAGATCCTTCCACTTCAACCTTGCATAGGTCCACACTTGCTGAATCTCTTGAATCTATATTATCAAATGTAGATTCAATTAGCAAACAAATAACTAGTTGGATGGATAAGAGGAGAGAGTTCAGAGATTATTATGCAGACAAGTTGTCATACCAAGGTGTGAAAAAATTACAAATCACAAAATTAGACTTGTGTTCCATTTTCACAAACCCACAAACAAATCAACCTCCACCCATTACATGCAAGAGGTTCCCTGATAATCGATGTAAATAAAGAGAATTTTTTTTATGTATACTAAACCTTATGATAATCCTTATCAAGGATGAAACCTTTTAATTGGATATTATCCATAATAATAATATTGCTATTATCTTATTTTGATAAGTTTAGTCGGTGGAATATTCTTAAGTGGTTTTTCGATCATGGAGATGGATGGGAGCTTTGAGCTCAACCATCCCATAATGTGCTTTGATCGGGCCACCTTTTTAGGGGCACTACCAAGTGTAAGGTAGTTGTTAGCCTTTATCGGCATGTAGAAATTAGTTAACTTGTTTTTGGGGAACTAGTCTCTCACCATTGAAGCAGAGGAAAAGAAGAAAAGAAACCGCAAGAAAGAAAGAAAGCGAGGTTGGCTTTGTGGGAAGTATCAAGTGGTAGAACTATTCGAGGAAGAACAATGACTAAAGGAAATGAGGAGTAGTGGAAAGAATTACAGAACTGGGTTTGCATTCGGCCTTGTGCTCAACACAGGTAATTAAGATTCTTGAAGTCTTTGTTATTCAATGGAAATATGAGGCATGCATACTACAAGGCGATGCCATGTATGATAATTATTTTTCTCTGAGTCATGGTTCTAGGCCAATCGGTTGAGCCATTCATGTGTTTCTTTTTGAATAATTCATATGCTGTAGTTTGGGGTGCCGTTTGGCTGAACTTGTTAAAGATAATCATTGAGTTGCATTTATACTCGAAGCCTCTCGGCTGAGTTTGTTAGTCATAATAACTGTTAAGACTATGCTCAAGGTAGGGAGTTGAGTTGAAACCATATTTAACTTCTTGAAACTTGCATACAACTAAGAGCCAAACTAGGAAACCAAATATATATTCTTGTATATACGCTCAGTCAAGCCTTGTAATGATTGACTATTTCTTGGCGATCTTTGAGTCTTTCGACTCGGCCGCATGGTAATGCATAATATATTATGAATGACTGGAGCTCAAGCCACAGTGGCTGAGCATGTATTCCTTTCATTGTGTTTAACCCACGTTGTATGATGACAAGGGTCGAGCCTATGACCCCTCGAAGGGAGTTAAGTATAACTCCATGTGTTTTTGATAACATATATAGTCTTGTGATTGTATTGATGGATGCATAGGACTCATTTCTTGTATACAGTCTTACAACTGCATTGATGGCCACATAGGCATCTTTTCTCTGTATACATTCTTACCACTATATTGATGGCTGCATAGGCATCTTTTCGTTGTAGACAGTCTTACGACTGTATTGATGGCCGCAACAACATCATTTCATAGTACACAGTCTTACGAATGTATTGATAGCCATTTAGGCATCATTGCTTGGCCTACAGATCCTCGACTGTAAAAACCACTATGGAAACTTTTGATATCTTAAAACACAGTCCATCAACTATAAGGATTGCCGAGAAGGTAAATATATATTTATATCAGTGAACAGTTGTCACCCAAACAAAACCTAGTCAGGCTTATTTGAGCAACTGACAATAAATTACTTGTAGTACTGCTATTACCTTTGTGTATGTTGAATGAACCTTCAAATATGAAGGAATTTGGTCATAGTCTCTATATGAGACAGTTGTAAATAAGTTTATAACAGGTTATAAACTAAATCTACTTGGGACTGAATTATGACTTAACGAATAACGTTAAGAGTTATAAATTCTTTTAGGATTAGAGAATAACCCATGAGCTCAATTATTAATAAAATAACTATTGATCCATAAGGAAGTAATATATCTACTAAGGCAAGGTATGCCTTAAGTATCATGAAATCAACTTCACCATATGTGATGAATGTTATTGATATAAAAACATGGAAGACCAAGACGGTCATGAAGTTTTGAAATTGAAATGAATTGAACGGAACAAGGTGATGTGGAGTCACTAGTTTCACTTTTCTTAAATAACCTATTTGGTCATAATTAACCTTGATGGGAGTTGAATGTTCAAAGTTTGGACTGTGATTCAAATGGATCCCACACTCATACTTGACCTAAAGGACAAGGTCATTAAGATCTGACTGTAGGACATGACAACTTATAAGTCGAGTTAGGGTGGTGGGCATACGACAATGTTCATTGCATAACATCTTGTATGAAAACTTTGGCCAAAGTAATGCATCCGTCTCTACATGCATTGTTAGTCCACAGTGATCCAGATGGCCTAGTGTCTCCAGTAGTGTCATACTAGTTACAGTGGATCTATAGTGTGTGACCATGAGACATTAGGGAGGACACAACACCAATTACTCATATGGCTAACCAATTGGTTCCAATGTCTAACCTTTCTGTGAAGGGTAGGGCCTCTTCCAGTTAGAAAGATGAGTGGGGGACCGTAGGTTCATGGTTGGAGGAAAAGCACTAGGATGATGCTCCCCTTCCCAAGCATGAGACAAGCCGAGGCTTATGAAGACATATGTCATTGGTTCCAGATATAGTGTTTGCATTTGACCAGTTGGTCTATTGTAATGTAATTATTTGATTAAGATGCCTAGAGCATATAATGTAATTGATTAGTGATGGTTATTCACTAAATATTGTAATGATTTAATAGATTGTAAGCTTTTTTATATCCTGATTTGATTAACATGTTTAAATGATTGAAAAGAATATATTTCTTTTATTTCAAAATTTTGAATATCTCTATCAATTCTTAATTATTGACTTGATTTTAAGTTACATGTTTAAGTTAAATCTTGATGATTATGGAAAGTGATGTTACATTTAGCAACAATATTTGTTTGTAGTTTCATTTCTTAGAAGTCTTTCAATTTCGTGTTCTTTACATTTCCAGTATTTCCCTTTTACAAGCTTCTTAGGATATATTTGATTCTAGTATTTTCTTTCACAAGTTTCTTAGGATAGATTTGATTCTAGCATTTTCATTTACAAGCTTTTAGATTAGATTTGATTGCAACAATTTGTTTCATGCATTTCCTTTCAATTTTGTTTGTAGAAAAAGAATGTCATGCAAATGATTTCTTCTCCCTCTCACATATTGCCATGGACACTACCCTATATTGACATTTATAATTAAATGATGAGGACTGCAGTGACCCTCATCAACAAGATCATGGATTTAATTATGCACAAGAATGTACTCACATCAAGTGTTACAAATACCTGGTAGATTTCCTACCACAAGCTAATAATTAGGCTCTAATACCACTTGAAAGGAAAAAATATAGCAATAATAAATATTTCTACATAACCTCAAGAGAAAAAATATACAAACAAGTATTGAGAATAAACAAATATAGCATCAAGATGACATAAGGTATATATTAGGAAAAACCTCTAGGAGGGAAAAACCTAGCTTCCAAAAGCATCTACATTCAATGTATTATTCAATAATAAAACATTACAATATACTTACAAAGTCTCCATGAATACTTTTGAAATTTTAATCTCCTCCAATGCATCCTCTATGTGTTCAAGCATTATGGGTAACCATGCAACTGTAGCACTTGTGTTGTCATTGCTGTCAACATTGTGAGATTCAGATGTATTATTAGTAGTACTGGAATGAAGAAGGCTGGAAGTAAAGTAAACAAGAGGATAATGTCAAAGGATGTTTGTGGCATTATGGTCAGAGAAGAAGACAAAGAAGATAGATCCGAGATGAGAAGCGTAAGATAATGAATGCCATCAATATCTCTTGAAGTAGTATAGACAAAGAGTGTGCTAACATGAAGATTCTTACTTTATGAAAAGAGTTTGTTGTTGTTGTTGTATGAAGTTAAGAATGAAGTCTCTGATGTGGCAAATATTGTATTCATTATTTCCTAAGGAAATGCATTTCTTTAGTTCTGAAAGAAAGATTCAAGGTGTCTAAATTACTAAAGTTTGCATAGAATAAGCTTGAGAGAATGCTTCACATTCCTTCACATTTGAAGGTATGACCTTGTGGTTTGGGAGTTAGTCAGAGACATGTGTGAAGATTGTACATTCCTGATTTTAGAGCTTGAAGGTTAACACAGAAGATTGTAGATCTCACAGAGTGAAGACAATTGTTCAGAGTCGATGCAGTCAAGATGCATTTGGGAAATGCTTCGCATTTCTTTGATTTTAAAGTTGAGGCACTGTGGCTTGAAGGATGATAATTTATAGATGAGAAGATGGTAATACTCAAGATTTAGATGCTAAGATGTACCGCAGAGGTTCTCCAAGGTCAACAAAACAAAGACACATCTTGCTGTTGACTAGGGTTGTCTAGAGGAGAAAGTAGAAGCCACTGCATTTCACCGTAGCTCATCTTTTGGATTTGATATTTAGAGGATAAGTTCAAATATTCAGATGGATGATTCAAATCAGGTTTCAAGTGTTGAAGTGCACTGCAAGTTGGTTTTTCAATGTTCTATCTTAAGACTGTGTTAGGTGTTTGTTTGTGATACCAGGCTCAGTTTCTGTTTGCTTGTGCCACAAAGAAAACATATATTTCAGTGGAAGGATTGGTTGAGAAGGTTTGTATAAGTCTTATGTTGCTTGTGTGATGGTCTGCATGATGTTAATTGATCTCTCTGGTACTGCTTTTGGTCTGGAGCTTTTGGGCAGAAGGATAAGTGTTTGATGGGTTGACTTCATGTGTTTTCAATGTTCTCGCCATATGATTTGAAGTGTGCGCTGACTTGGAAGAATGTGATAATAAAGAATAGGTCCTGGTTATCACTTGGCTTGAAACACATTATTTTTCTACATCTTTTAGATGTTGACTTAGAGTGGCCTTGCACTTTTCATGATTACATGTTTCATCTTGGCCGACTTGGGATAAGGAATTTGGAAATTGCAGAAGGTATAAATGAAAGATCTTGCTTGTGGAGGATAGTAGGAGTGTGTGAGGGTATGCAAAGATGTGTGAGTAGATGTGAGTATGTTTGTGAAGGTGTGCTAGAGGTAGTAGTGTTTTCTGAGTAGAGAAAGTAAAGTTTTGTGACAAAGTGAAGTGTGTAGATGTTACAGAGGGGTTTTGTTTAGTAAGATCCATTGAATGTAATATCTAGAGGTTGTAGCCTCATTATGTAAGTGCCATTGCATTGTATTTCAAGGAGTTGCAATTTCCTTTGGGTTGTAGCCCATAAATAATATTGTAATCCTATTTTATCTTTATTTGTGAGGATGGATTTGGACAGTAGATCCAAGCAATTTGCTCACTGTGGTTTTTCCCTTCTTAGGTTTTCCACGAAAATATGGTGTTGTGGCTGTGTATTTATGTGTTATACTTTTTGCTAATCTTTTGGTTAAAACAAGTTAGAAGCTTTGACTGTTAATGATAAACTAAAATGAGTTTTGATATATACTGATTCACCCCCCTCTCAGTATATCCTTGTGTTTTAACAATTGGTATCAGAGCAATGTTCCTTGGTGTAGCCTAACATCTAAAGGTAGATCTTGGAATAGAACACATGGCTCAAAAGGATTCCTCTTCTAAAGCTCTTATGTTTGATGGAAATAACTATGATTTCTGGAGTGTAAGGATGGAAACTTATCTTACCTCACTAGGGTATGATGTCAAGAGGGCAATTGAGACTAAATATACTGAACCCAATAATCCCATTACAAATTTAGATGTGAAGAAGGCCCATGAGAATAATGCCAAAGCTAAGAATGTAATCTTAAGTGGTTTGACTAGTTCAAAGTTAGTCATGTGCTGTGCAAGACTGCAAAGGAGATATGGGATAAGCTCAAAGGTCTCTATGAAGGAGATGACACCATAAAGGAAGCCAAACTACAATCCTACAAAACAATATTTGAGAATCTAAGGATGAAAGAAGAAGAAACATCAAGCTAGTTACTTACACCAAGTTGATGAAGCTGTGAATGGAATTAGAAGCATGGGTGAAGATATTGTTGAATCAATGTTAGTAAATAAAATCCTAAGATCCCTCCCTCACAGATTTGATTCAAAGGTTTTTACAATAGAAGAAGCTAAAGATCTAAAGAAACTCACCATGGTAGAACTGTTTAGGTCTCTCACTACATATGAAATGAGAAATGAAGTCATAGGTTCTTTCCAAAAAGAAGCTTCTTTTGATTCTACGAAGAATGAAGGAACATCTAACATATTCAATGAAGCTGAGGAAAAAGAAGCAAATTTTGTAAGAAAGATATAAAGAGAGTCAGGTAAATATAAAGGTAAGCTACCTTTCAAAAGTTTTAAATGTGGTAGAATTGGTCATTATACCTCTAAATGTCCTTTTGGAGAAGGTGAGAATAATAGTAAGGGGTCCAAGAGAAACGATTTTTAGAGGAACCTACTTTCAAAGGAAGACTATAGCTCCGCAGAAGAAGTAGATCACTACTCATCTAATGAAGATAGAGGGGAATCTCTATTCATGGCCATGGTGATCTCAGATGATTCAGACAAGACTGAAGATAAAGAAGAAGGTGAAGTTGTTTTTGAAGGTGAACTTGTTTCTACTCTTGAAGACTTAGACTATGCAAGGAAGGAAAACCAAGAACAAAGAGCTATGATTGAAGCCATGACAAAAGAATGTATTAAACTTGAGAAAGAAATTTAGTTACTCAAGAAAGAGTTGAATATGACAAAGATTGGAAGTCCGGATGATACAGAATGTACAGATCTCATCTTGCCTCAAGGAAGATCTCTTCATGCAAGACAATTCTCCATGAATAGGTCCAATCATGTCTTTTTTGGTTGTTGTTTTATCTGCAATAAATTTGGTCATAAGGCTATGGATTGCAAGTCTGTAATGAATGAAAGAAATATTGTGGATGTCAATATGGTGTGTCAAATTTGCAACAAGTTTGGACATATAGCAAGATATTGCATATATGGTCTAGTAAATTTAGAGTCTCTGATAACTGATGTCACTAAGCAAGACAAGGAAAGTAACAATGGAATTGAGAACTCAATGATTGTTCAAACAACATTTCATGCTCAAGGACAAACCAATCTCTGGGTAATAGACAACAGATGTACAAATCATATGACAGGTGACAAGAGCAAGTTTATTAATCTTGGCAAGTGGATGGTGGACTGGTTAGTTTTGGAGATAATTCTTCTACAAAGATCACTGGAAAAGGCACTATAAGAATTGATGGAAAGTCTCAGACACATGATGTTTTCTATGTAAAAGGTCTTAAACATAATCTTCTCAGTGTGAGTCAAATGTGCAGCAAATGATATAAACTCACATTTTATGATCAAGGGTGTGAAATAAAAAAAGCTTGAAAATTGGTGGTAGAAGGCTTTAGGACAAAAGGCAACTTGTATAATTTGAAAGGGGTTAATGAGAAGACCTGTCTGTTAGGACAAAAAAATGAACGCTGGTTATGACACAAGAGAATGGGGCATGTCAACTTTGACAATCTAGTGAAGATTAGTTCCATGAAAATAGTAAGGGACATGCCTAAGATCATCAAGCCTACAAACATAATATGCAAGGAATGTCAGTTTGGTAAGTAGACAAGGATAGCCTTCAAGTCCAAGGAATACTCTACTACAAGGCCCTTGGAGCTGGTTCATATAGACCTATGCAGACTGACTAGGACAAAAAGCTTACAAGGTGAGAGGTACTTCATGTTGCTCATTGATGATTTCTCTAGAATGACATGGGTCACATTTTTGAAAGAAAAATCAAAAGCTTTCAGTAGATTAGAAATCTTCAAAAATATGGTTGAAAATTAAATAAATGCTAGAATCAAGTGCTTAAGATCTGATAGAGGTGGTGAGTTCACTTCAAATGAATTTGTAGAGTTTTGTCAAGAACATGGAATCAAAAGGCACTATAAAGCTGCTAGAACTCCTTAGTAGGATGTTGTTGCAGAGAGAAAGAATAGGATTGTCTAGGAGATGGCCAAGACAATGTTAAGTGAAGCTAAACTACCTGATATATATTGGAAAGAGGCAATTCATACCGCAGTCTATATTCTCAATAGGGGACAACTAAGAAAGCACAACACCAAGACCCCTTATGAACTTTGGAATGGAAGACCTACAACAGTCAAGTATTTCAGAGTTTTTGGAAGTAAATGCTATATCAAAAGAGATGAAGAAGGTCCGGGAAAGTTTGAATCTAGAGTAGATGAAGGTATTTTCCTTGGCTACTCAACTACAAGCAAAGCCTACAAATGCTACAATAAAAGACTAAGGAAGATAGTTGAGAGTGCAAATGTAAAAGTGGATGAAGAATCACATCAAAGTTTAGTTGAACAAGAGGATAGTTAGTTAGATGAACCTGCCTACACAGAGGAGATTGAAGAAGTTGAAGAAAATGAAGAAACCCTAGAAAAGACTGCTAAGACCCCAGCTGAGTATGTTCAGAAAAATCATTCAGAAGATCATATCATTGGAGACAAGAATGAAGGAGTTTAGATAAGAAGAAGATTTACAAGAACAAATGAAGAGGTAAACTTTGCATTGTTGTCAAGAATAAAACCTAATTTTTTTAATGAAGCCAACAAGGATGAAGGATGGATACAAGCCATGGAAGAAGAATCGAATCAGATAGAAAAGAATTAGATGTGGGAGTTGGTACAAAGGCCTACAGACAAGAATGTGATAGGAACAAAATGGGTTTTCAGGAACAAGCTGAATGAAGATGGAGAAGTGGTCAGGAACAAAGAAAGGTTGGTTTGTAAAGGATATTCATTGGTTGAAGGAGTTGATTATGAGGAGACATTTTCTCTGATGGTAAGAATGGAAGCAATTAGAATGGTTCTTACCTTTGTAGTACATAAGGGATTCAAGGTATATTAGATGGATGTTAAATCTACCTTTTTGAATGGTAATTTGGAAGAAGAGGTCTATATAGAACAACCAGATGGTTTTCAGTTATCAGAAGATCCAAGCATGGTGTACAGACTCAAGAAGGCTTTATATGGTCTCAAACAAGCCCCCAAGGCTTCGTATGCAAGGTTGGACAAGTACTTGCTTCAGCAGAGTTTCAAGAAAGGCACCGCAGATAGTAATCTTTACATCAAAATAGAAGGTGAACAAATTCTAATTGTTGTTGTGTATGTTGATGATATAATCTTTTGTGGATGTGATGAGATGTGTAAGAAGTTTGCAGGAGAGATGCAAAAAGAATTGGAAATGTATACATTAGGAGAACTATCATTCTTTCTTGGGCTCCAAATTTCTCAATCAAAGGAGGGCATCCTTATCTCTCAAGCAAAGTTTGTTAAGGAAATGTTGAAGAAGTTTGGAATGGAAGATTGCAAGCTTGTGAGTACTCCTATGGCAACCAGTTGTCACTTGAGTAAAGATGATGAGTCACCTGAAGCTGATAAGACTCAGTACAGATCTATGATTGGGGGCCTACTATACCTAACAACATTAAGGCCTGACATTATGCAAGATGTATGTTTGGTTTCAAGATTTCAAGGTGATCCTAAGGAAACACGTGAAGGTAGTAAGAGAATATTCAGATACTTGAAGAGCATTTCAGAACATGGATTGTGGTATAAAAAAGGTAATGACTTTTCTATGAGTGCTTATACTGATGTTGATTGGGCTGACAATATTGATGATAGGAGAAGTACTAGTGGAGGAGCTTTCTTTTTGGGAGATAGACAGGTCTCATGGATTAGCAAGAAGTAGGATTTGGTGTCCTTATTAATTGTAGAGGCAAAATATATTGCTGTAGTAGCCTATTGTACTCAAGTGTTGTGGATGAAGCAAACATTGAAGGATATCAAGGTTGTATATGATGAACCCATTCCTATTCGTTGCGATAATACAAGTGCTATAAATATTTCAAAGAATCCAGTGATGCATTTTAGGACCAAACACATATCTATCAGGTATCACTTTTTCAGAGAGAAGGTTGCAGATCAAGAAGTCAGATTGAAGTATGTGCCTACAAATGATCAAGTTGTAAACATCTTCACCAAAGCACTTTCTAAGGATACTTTTGAGTATCTTAGACAAAAGTTAGGGGTTGCTATCCCTCCTTCTAACTAGATGCATAGATGATGCATCTATCCAAGGGGAGCAATTCAAGATATATTTTTATTCCTGTATTGATCATGGCTACCTCTTAGGAGGATAGGTAGGCAAGAGGTTTTGAAGAATAACAAGAATTGATTATTCAGGGGGAGCTAACAGGTAAGGAGTAGTAAAAGAAAAATCAAGAAGAATGCAGTTCAGAGGAAGACCACGATCCCTTTGTCCTTGATGTCAAAGGGGGAGAAAATTGCATATCAGGTCAAGTGTTGCCATCAATACCAAAGGGGGAGATTGTTGAACTTGTGTTGTCATTGATGCCAACAGTGTGAGATTCAGATGTGTTATCAGTAGTACTGGAATGAAGAAGGTCGGAAGTAAAGTGAACAAGAGGTTAATGTCAATGGAAGTTTGTGGCAGTATAGTCAGAGAAGAAGACAAAGAAGATAGATCAGAGATGAGAAGGGTAAGACAATGAATGCCATCAATATCTCCTAAAGCAGTATAGACAAAGAGTGTGCTAACATGAAGATTCTTGCTTTATGAAAAGAGTTTGTTATTGTTGTATGAAGTTAAGAATGAAGTATTTGATGTGGTAAATATTGAATCCATTGTTTCCTAAGGAAATGCATTGCTTTAGTTCTGAAAGAAAGATTCAAGGTGTCCAAAGCACTGAAGTTTGTACAGAATAAGCTCAGGAGAATGCTCCGCATTCCTCCACATTTGAAGGTATGACCTTGCGGTTTGGGAGTTTGTTAGAGACATGTGTGAAGCTTTTACATTCCTGATTTTAGAGCTTGAAGATTAATGCGGAAGATTCTAGAGCTCACAGAGTGAAGACAATTGTTCAGAGTTGATGCAGTTAGGATGCATTTGGGAAATGCTCCGCATTTATCTACTTTTAAAGTTGAGGTACTGTGGCTTGAAGGATGATCATTTATAGATGATAATATGGTAATACTCAAGATTTAGATGCTAAGATGTACCGCAAAGGTTCTCCAAGGTTAGCAGAACAAAGACACATCTTGTTGCTGACTAGGGTTGTCTGGAGGAGAAAGTAGAAGCCACACATTTCACTGCAATTCATCTTTTGGCTTTGATGTTTGAAGGATAAGTTCAAATATTCAAATGTATGATTCAATTTGGGTTTTAGGTGCTGAAGTGCATCGCAAGTTGGTTTTTCAATGTTCTATCTTAAGATTGTGTGTTCAGTGTTTGTTTGTGATACCAAGCTCAATTTTTGTTTGCTTTCACCACAAAGAAAACATATATTTCAGTGAAAGGATTGGTTGAGAAGGTATGTATAATTCTTATGTTGCTTGTGTGATGGTCCGCATGATGTTAACTAATTTCTCTGGTACCGCTTTTGGTTTGGAGCTTTTGGACAGAAGGATAAGTGTTTGATGGGATGACTTCATGTGTTTTCAATGTTCCCACCATATGATTTGAAGTGTGCGCCAACTTGGAAGAATGTGATAATAAAGAATAGGTCTTGGTTATCACTTGGCTTGAACTATATTATTTTTCTACATCTTTTGGATGCCGACTTGGAGTGGCCTTGCGTGTTTCATGATTACACATTTCATCTTGGCTGACTTGGGAGAAGGAATTTGGAAAAAAATGTAGAAGGTATAAATGAAAGATCTTGCTTGTGGAGGATAGTAGGAGTGTGTGAGGGTATACAAAGATGTGTGAGTAGATGTGAGTATGTTTTTGAAGGTGCATTGGAGGTAGTAGTGTTCGTTGAGCAGAGAAAGTGAAGTTTTATGACAAAGTGAAGTGTACGGATGATGCAGAGGGGTTTTGTTTAGTAAGATCCATTGAATGTAATATCCAGAGGTTGTAGTCTCATTTTGTAAGTGCCATTACATTATATTTCAGGGAGTTGCAGCTTCCTTTGGGTTGTAGCCCATAAATAATATTGTAATTTTGTTTTATCTTTATTTGTGAGGCTGGATTTGGACAATAGATCTAATTAGCTTTCTCACCATGGTTTTTCCCTTCTTGGGTTTTCCACGTACATTTGGTGTTGTGGTTGTGTGTTTATGTGTTGTGCTTTTTTTTGATCTTTTGGTTAAAACAAGTTAGAGGTTTTGACTGTTAATAATAAACTGAAATAATTTTTGATCTATACTGATTCACCCCCTCTCTCAGTATATCCTTGTGTTCTAACAACAACCACAATCACATGCCATGCTTCACATATGCACTATTTAAGAGAGCTCAATACAAATGATAGCCAACTTCAACCACTAAATATGTGCTTACTTTTATAGAATCAAGCTCACACAAAACCACCAAGTGGTATTGGCTAAACCATGTGTCTCAAAACCATGAAAGCTCAAAATTATTGACGCAAAAATTAAATATTTACTATGAATATTAAATATTTGTCATATGTCTCCCACACATTAAATATCTAACCAATATTACAATAAAACTTTCCAAGTTCTCCCAAATAAATATTTGATGTGGCTAAAAACATGTAAGAACCTTTCCAATTAACTAGAATAAAATAATATTATTCTTATAAAATAGTGCGGAAAAAGGGAAGAATTAAAGTTTTTCCCATACTTAACACATCTCATGAAAAATGCTACCATTAATATAATAAAATAATATCTATTACATCAGCTAATCAAGTAGCTCAAATAAAGAGGCTATTCCCTTACAAGATCTATCCATATAGGCTCATACAAAAGTATATCACAACATGCTATGTCTTCAATGCCAAACTACATCTTCGCCACTGAGCCTAGCAGAGAGAGAGCATCATCGAGGTAATTTACCACCCAGCCATGAGGCTTATGCCTCCCCAGTCTTCCTCCTAAAGGGAGAAGCCTGACCCTTCACAAGGGGTCTAACAAACTGAAGCCGACATGCGTGAAGGAATCTGGTGCAACATGATTTATCTATCACCCCTATAACACGTGTCAAATGCATATACTAATCTAAATCATGATATGGCAGAGAGAGAAATAAAATGTCAAACAGTAACTATTACTAAGTTTGACCGACAAGCTTTGGCCAAAGCATCTTTTAAGCCACTGATGGGTAGATGGATTGCTATTTAGAATCCACTCTTCTTTGTTGCTCCATATTTGACACCCGTCCATGCTCTTTTATTACTTCATCATATAGATAAATACATAAATAGAAAATGCATTCACAACATAAAAATATACAACCTCCAGGATGCATTCACAAAACCATACCCTCTAGATGCAAGAAGATATTCAACATCCAAATTTCCTTTTAGAAGTCAACAATAATTGTCATTCATTTAATTTGAAAGATAAGTTAAAACATGCTAAAATAATGGTATTATTCCATAGTCCAATCATCTTAAGATTCTCGTAAAAGGAGAAGACCTAGTTCTTTCTAACAAATCATCTTCCCAATATAATACTAATTCTTAATTCAAGATAACACTATACCATTCCTATACATAAATTGATAACATAGTTCTATGCAAATTTTTACCTAAGCTCAAAATACTTCAAACATCCATAAATTATAAGAAGTTATTACTAAACTTAGGTTATAATCAATCATTTTCCGTAACCCAAATCATTTATGCCATATCTCTACTAATTAAGTTTATTTTCTAATCTAATGTACCTTCCTAACTAAACCTCTTATTCAAGCTAAGGACAAATTATTAACAAAACTCAAATGCGTCTAAGTGTTACCAAAGTGTGTCTATCAACGATTCATTACTACAAGATGAGTTTACTACAAGATGAGTTTATATCTAATAACGATTCTCAAGTTTTACACAATAGACAATAAAGTCATACATCAACAATGATATGTTAGTAGCAACAAGAGTCTAAGAAGATGAATCAACCAAGAACAATCTTAATTTAACCAATAACTAATATCATACCCAATAGCTTAATTGATCTAATCAAGTTATAAAATTCACAACTTATTTAAGGACTATCTCATAACATTGAATGATTATATTGATATATTCTTGTCATAAAACAGCCTTGCCAAGCTCTAGTTGAGTAATTACATACTAATTAGAAATAATAGAAATAAAAAGATAAGTACTTACATTGTTTAAATATTCTAAAACCAATTACTATTAAATATAAATACAAATATATCTTTTTTAATTCTCTATTCGAGACTGTGAATTCAACCATTAACATACTACTAATGTTAATCATTTCCTAATAATTCAAGATATCCAAATAACCAACAGATATAGATTTCTGCACTAATAACACGGTTTGATCCATAATGATATGGCATTAACTTGGCTCTATTACTAAAAAGGAGTAGACATTATTCAGGGAAACACGAGAGAGTCATTAGCAACTGTATTTAAGACAAAGACTTTTACTTAATTAGTATCAATCATAACGCAGATATATGATTAGAATTTTCTAAAAGAAGGTAAGATTAAAGAAATTGTTGAAAAGGCTTAATATCTTTGAAGCAAATGCCAATGGCATAAGTAAAGAGGCAGAGAGCGTTGGAAACGCTTGGTAGACATGGGCTTGAATGTTTTGCACAACTAAGAATGAACAAAACATAAGTAAAGTAACTGCTATTATCAAAATGGAAGAATCATTGTTATGGACCTGACCGTACCATAAATGTGGAGAAGGGTTTCAATACCATTAAATAGTGTGTTAACGTAGCATAAGAACCAATTGTTTGACATGCAAACTCATAAATCAATAACGTGTGATATCATTCAACTCAAAAGAAAGAAAGGAATCTTGTCATCCGCGCCAAAGATAGGAGAAAGGGATTCTTATAGAGTATTCTAGTTGTATGAGCTCAGGAAAAATGTATCAGAAGATATGAGAACCCTTTGATAGATTTTCTCATTCAAATACCACTGCATAGAAGGCATTGATCGCAGGATATGCACAAAAGAGTTTTATTAGATAACTTACGAGTCTCATGGACAACAAAAATTGCAGGCTACGCACACAATGGATTTGTTGAAAAGGCTTACTATCTTTGAAGCAAATGCCAGCAGCATGAGTAAAGCAACAATGAGTGTTGGAAACACTTGGTAGACATGGGCTTGAATTTTTGCACAACTAAGAATGAACAAAACATAAGTAAAGTAACCGCTATTATCAAAATGGAAGAATCATTGTTATGGACCTGACCGTACCATAAATGTGGAGAAGGGTTTCAATACCATTAAATGGCGTGTTAACGTAGCATAAGAACCAATTGTTTGACATGCAAACTCATAAATCAATAACGTGTGATATCATTGGACTCAAAAGAAAGAAAGGAATCTTGTCAGCCACACCAAAGATAGCAGAAAGGGATTCTTATATGGTATTCTAGTTGTATGAGCTCCGGAAAAACGTATCAGAAGATTGAGAACCCTTTGACAGATTTTCTCATTCGAATACCACTGCATGGAAGGCATTGATTGCAGGATATGCATAAAAGAGTTTTGTTAGACAACTTACGAGTCTCATGGACAACAAAGATTGCAGGCTACGCACACAATGGATTTGTTGATAAGGTTTTAGAAACTATCCAGCAAACAAAAATAGCAGGTGAGAGACTAGATACCACTGCCTTTACCAACATCGACCATATGGAAATGCTCTGGTAGACATGAAGCGAAGACAAGGCAAGAGAACTTTTTAATAGGATGCTTCAGAGAGATGCCATCTTCAAGGAACGCGACGATTACAGGTTGCACAAAACAAATTTGTTGAAAAGGCTTTAGAAACTTTCAGGCAAAGGCGATTGGCAGGCGTAAAGCTAAATTTTAGCATTTTTATGTGTATATATATGTATACTAGACGTTGTAATTGCAAATGCCCTAGTAGACATATATGCTAAAATTGGAAGCATAAAGAGGGCACATGACTGTTTGACAGACCGCGTCATAGAGATATCATTAAAGTCGGATAAACACAAAATGGATTTGTGCTCAAAGCAGATACAGGCGGGTGCTATAAAAGTAGTTTGGAAGAATATGCATGCAAATGCAAGTGCCATAGAAGACATGAATGCAAAAATATAGTAGTGGCACAGATGAGGTAAATAAGCTGTTCTGGTTGGCGTACATGCATGGCCTGAGAACTGTTTATGGCTTTATGCAAGAGGCTTCAGAAACTGTCGTTCAAGAGGATTAAGAGCTATAAGAAAGGCTCGAAAACAATGGCACAAAAGAGTCATGCAGATTGCCTTGGTAAAAGAATTTGATTATGAAATGAATACAGATAAAATCAAAATTTCTGATCTTGATTAAACACAAGTTTTTCCTCAGGTCAAATAATTCTACAACACTCTCTTAACAAATAATTTAATTTGAGTTATCTCAGAAATTTAGAATGCATAACAAGTTTAGGGATTGAGTTTCAACATCAAAAGAAAAGCTCAAAGCGAACTGTTCAATGGGGAAGCCGCAATCACAAATAACCCAAAAGATCAAAAATTTCACCAAACTCAAAAGAAATACTGATAATGGTGGAAAATTCAAACACAGATATAACAACCCCAATTACTTTCCTTCTCAGAAACAAGATAAAATGCATCCCTGAGAACCTTGTGCTTTTTCCCTCAACCTACCTTTTTCCAAAACTGCTTTTTCAGATACGCAGCTCTTTCTCCTCTCTGCTTTTTCATGTAGGCAAAAGAATGTTTTCTTTTTCTCTAAAACTCTCTTATAAAATATGAATGTTTTCTTTTTCTCCAAAACTCTCTTAAAAGGCAATTAATGCCCATTATATTTTCCTCCCACTCACTCTCTAATTTTAGTCTCCTTACTCTTAGGAACTGAAAATAAATAATATTTCCCAGCTTCCCTCCTAAACATGCATAATTGCCTCTTTCTAAAAATATAAAAGGCATAAAAGGATATTTTCAAAGAATATTAAATTATCTAAAATAATTGATTCAAGTAATGCAACTAATAACATTGCCACACTTATTTTTAATTTAGTTTACCTTTAATAAATATAATGCAATAATTTTTGGACACATACACTCACACACTTTAATGCAATTTAGCCTATTAGGAAAACTATGTGGTGTGTGCATAGATTCACTTCGTCATAGGTCGTTGTCAATCGGCTAGACGCTCTTTGCCTCGATGATACTCTCTCTCCGTCAAGAGAGTGAGAGGTTGCTCCTATCATACACACATGTCGAAATTAGTCGACAATTATTTAAATAATAATATTTAAGTTCATATTTAATTATTGAAAATAGGGGTTGTGACAAAACATCTCCAAAGATGTATCACAAATAAATATTTATTAAATACATAATTAAAATATTTATTTTTTGTGGAAGGTGTACAACACCCTTTTTCTTAACATACTGTCACTTGTTATATACATTGCATAAGGGTCAGTCGATGAAATGAATCATCATAGCCATCCATGAAACCACATGAATCTCCAACATGCTCTTGTGCTCCATCAAGATACCTACAATAGAATCCAAGGTGACCACCATCTCAAGCAAGGACTCCTCCCATCCTCCAACATGCCACATATGGAATAAAAGGAACAAGCCAAGGTGAAGAAGCACCAATTCAATGAACACAAGCATCAAATCCAAGTGATAACAAAGGCTCCAAGATACTACCAAAGAAAAAACCTACATGACTAGAAATAGTAACCATAAAAAAATGATAAAACATCTAATCATCCATACCTCCAAGGTAACGAAACATCAGTAGAACTCATGCCAACAACATATCCAACGCAATATATGATCACAAGTTCCTATATATACACTATCCTACATAAATAAGTCCTCTAAGCTAACAACACATAAACATGTAATAAAAAACCTCAAGACCCTCAACACTACAATAAAATGAGAACATACAACAAAGGACACATATACAACTTGAAACTCCCACTGCATGGGTAATGTCAAATCTAAAAATAGATCAAGGCGTACCAAGTCTACAAATCAACACTCATAACCAAGGTGTGGCTAATGATCAAATGATGTAGTAATAAATAACAATCACAATGATCCACACATGCAACACAAACCAATGCATACTCTCTCAAAACTAATCTCCATAGCTCTCCCAAGTTCTCCAAAACTCTACAAATGGAAGAGCTTAAATAGACCCCATGTTGTTACTAAAAAAACAATGAAGTACAACAACAACAAATGACCATAAACATAGTGATCACAACGGATCTATGCAAACCTCAACTCCAATGTCATGTGAATATGAACCTCCAAGAATAAACACAAGACCAAAGAGGGAAAACTTGTAAATCATATCATGTATCATGACCTTCTACCAACACCTCAAAGTGATAAGTTATGCCAAGTTAGACCTCCTTCACAAAACCCCAAATAAAAATCCTTAACAACACCCAACCATTTAAACTCATAGATCAAACAAAATATATGTATCTAATATAACCAACATGGATGTAAGCCTCCCTATCGAAAGAAGATCAAACTCAAATCTATTTCCAAAACTAGGAATATGCCCAATAACATCTCCTAAAATCTTCATATATGTCATCATAAATCAAACTCATATGTACAAGGAGATAACAATACCAAATACTCCTCCAATGAATCCTCTAGAACTAACAAACATAGATCAAGATCCATATCCATGATAAGACAAAACAAAAAACAAAATACATTTGAAAACAAGATGGGAAATACATATTAGATGATTTTCCACCAAGTAGACCAAGAGTGGGAATGATAATGCTCCTCTAGGATACACCAAGCCACAATGCCTCTCTCCAACAACACCAAACCATCCTCTAAACTAAGGATAACTTGTCAAAATCAACAAGTCATATGATGAGACCTCACCAAAGACTTCAAGAGTCCTCCATGCAAACCAAGATGTCAACATCTTCGATCACATGAAGATAACCATCGACTATCAATAGAACTCAAGATGGCAAATAACTCTCACTGCATATTAGAATCATAATCCATGAGACTTTCCATGACACCAACAACCATTACAACAGATCATCCATCATCAAGTGATGAATCCACATCACTGTCGAATGATGAGTGGTAGGTAGCACTCATCCAAACACACCTTTTTGTTCCCTTTTTCCCAATTTCATGCATCTCCCGATCTTCTGATTGCACTATGAAAGCTGTGAAATCTTATTTAATTATGTTAATAAAAGATGAAATGCTGAAGTTACTATTGTGATAAGAAGACTCATGTTTTGGATTTAAACTGACACAATTATGTGGAAATGTCTCCTTTTTATCACATGTATGTATCTATTAGGCAAAGAAGGTTTTTTTTAAACTCTGGAGATGTTCCTACCTATCTTCGAAGTTGAGAAGAAGATACACTACACAACACTCCAACATTTTCCAAGATGGTTGGAGGATCTCTGGAGTTGGAGTGGTAGGACAAGAAGGGTTGTTGATCACAAAGACCTCTGGAGCTATGTCCTAACAAGCCATATGGTGATCTCCAGAGCTATTGGTAACTGCATAGAGTCTTGGGAGTTACACATAATCTCTGGAGTTGT
The DNA here is from genome assembly GCA_027924645.1 of Cunninghamia lanceolata. Taxonomy (NCBI): domain Eukaryota; kingdom Viridiplantae; phylum Streptophyta; class Pinopsida; order Cupressales; family Cupressaceae; genus Cunninghamia; species Cunninghamia lanceolata. The sequence continues at coordinate 561,068 of BSBN01000386.1, forward strand.
TCACTACTAGAATCTCCAGAGCTGCTATAAAGCTACATAGTTCTGCACATCAAGGCAATGATTTTTGAGAAGATAACTGCAATGGTTTGGAGGGGACAAAGTACAACTTCTATTTGAATTTGCATGAGATAGGGACTTCTAGTAGTTCATTGTTTTAAAGTTAATTCCTTTTTTTTATCAAAGCCTCCACGACTTGTTTTATTAAAAGTCAAACTCTAGATTTAAGGACACCTCCAGTGTCACTTAAGTCTCTTTAAGTTCTGCATGGTTATACTTTTATAGAGGTAGTTGCATGTTTAGTTTTATAATAAAAGATCTTTTGTATCTCAAGATAAATTGAGAGTAAAGATGGTAAACTTCAGAGATATGATATCAACAACAAACTGATATTTATTAAAGGAGAGAATAGAATAAGATATAGTTTTTAGTTGGTTTTTACATAGTTCAGATAGTTGCAGAAACAAATAATTTTTGAATATACTCTATTTTGAAATACTAGATTAAGGAAGGCGGTTCTTTTATCTTTTGGTGTTTTTAAATCCCTGTTTAGCCTTCACTTCCAAAAGTGTGGAGCAAGGTCCCACTCCCACAAATAGAAGGAAGTATAGTATTGTTTATTGCTTTCTTATGTATTGATTCCTTAATTTAGTTTTTCTTGATTTCATAGAATAAATCAAATTATTGTCAATTTAGTTTTGTTTCTATTTTAATGGCTGTTTCAGCTTTTGTAATCAGATAGATCATTTCAAGCAAAGTACTATTTTGATTCCTAGACTAGGTTTCCTTCACAACAAATAGTTAGAAGTATGAATTTGATTCAATAGGAAAGTTTCATTTCAGTAGTTAGTTAAGGACTGTTAATTGCTAGTTCCTATTGTAGATTGCCATGGACACAACCCTGGATTTGACAAATAAATATGATTAAATACCAAGGTACAATGAGCCTTGTCACCAAAGCTCCTACTAAGTTGTGATAGCAATCTATTCATAACATCATGTTAAACAACATGCTACTATTCCTTATAACTGACTATCCAGGCACTCTGATCATCCATCCTCTCATCCCAATGTAACATATCCAGTGCACAAATGACCATAGACAAGGCCAAATGATTGGATCTATATCAACACTAAAAATACCTATAGATATAGATAGCCCACATCTAATTCATCCCATTGCAACTAATGGGTGATGTCAACCCACTAAATTACATAACTCATAGATCCCATAAAATAAAACATGCAAACTCATCATCACATTAGTAACCTGCAAACCAAGATAATAAAGAAGATAACCTATAGACCTCTCATGACTCAAACATTAGATCAACTATAGAGATGATTTGCCATATACATCCACAAACAAGTAACCATAATCAAGGAACCAAACAAGCATCTAAAAGATAAGAAAAACCTCCTAACACTGAACCACAACACCACTTGTCAACTGCATACATGACCATGTGCCAATATTTAAATGCACATGAATATCCATAACACCTAAATCATCTCCATCACTATACTTACACTCAAATTTCACTAAACTAAGACTCCTAGTCTCACATGTGTATCAACCATGTCCTCAAACCATAAGACAACCTATGTACATATCTCCATCAAAGTCAACACTCTAAAATACTTGTAAACTTGTGTCAAGAATCATCAAATTCGATAACCTATGGAACCATCATATCAATCTCATAAAAACATGCACTCCCATAATTTTTTTCCCATAAATTCATCTCGATGCACACATAATCACATCCTGAATCTTAGGCTCATAGAAGTGCTCAAACAATTACATACCTTTCTTTTCTCAACCAAGTGAATTAAAACCAATTGATCCACTATGTATTACACTGGAAATGCTCTCCATTGCCTATTCAAAATCCAAAATCTAATTTTGTTTGCTCAAGATATCATCTATTAACTATTCTAGAGCAACACTAGCTTCAATAACTAAATTATAATAGAAACAAAACAATCTAATGACCAAACCTTTACCACTTCGTAGTTCTTGAAGAGAACTTTTGATGCCTATAAGAAGTCACAATGTTGATACTATGGGTGAAAGCTATGCCCTCTAGAAAAAATTATCTTTGTTATACCTTCAAACCAAACACTAGTGGCTCTCTAATAGTGCTGCTAGTTGAACAATGGCGACAACTAATGGGTGGGTTTGGGTAGTGGTAGTTGGGTGTGTGATGCAAAGTGGCACAAGGGAAGCACAACACAAAGAAAGTTTGTTCTCCTTAGCCCACTCACCCACTTCACTTCTTCAATCTAACACAATTAAAGGCACATTCCAGGGTATATGAAGGATTTGTTACCTAGGCTCTTGTCCAACTCTCAAGGCTATGTCTACACCTTCATGCAGGTCTGAAAACACCTTACCAACACTTGGTTTGATCACCAACTTCCCAAAACTCTCCAACCTATACCTTGACTAGTAAGGCTACTAGCCCTTCAAACTAGGTTTTCTCAACAAAACTTGACAAAATCCCAAATGACTAGGCAAGAAAATGATGGTTTTAGATACCCTTTATGGGACCCTATCAAACTCCCAAGTCTCCTATTCCAACTCCACTCTAGCAATCCAGAACACTCATTAGGTCTCTAGGCCTAATTGATCAGGTTAGGGCTAGGTTACAAAGTAAGTGCTCAAAATTGGGTGCATAGGTTAGGGGAATGAATTTGGAATGTCTCTACCATGCCTGAACAACTTAGAACCATCATTTATTTGCTCACCCTATCAGGATTCTATCATCTACAACCTCAAATAGCATGAATTTGGTCAAATACAATGAAATACTTGACCTAGGGCATCACCCTAAAAATTGAAAACAACATCTCCCAGCAAAATGCTTTTGGAATCAAGTAGTATACACCCCTAGCCTGCATTTCACCGAGTGGCATGAAATTTCATCAGTGGGAATGCATTCTAGGGCCAAATTTGTGGGACAGCCCTAGAAAACAGGGTTTCTAGACCAGTTTTGAAAGAAAAATCAATAACTTCTGACTCTGACCACTTCAAAACCTCAAACCAGTTGCATATGAACCCTGACTCCAAGAACTTTCAGAAAAATGACATTTGCACACGTGACAAGTCCGTACACAACGAGAAAAGCAAGAAAATTTGTTGTTTTTTATAGTTTCAATGCCCCAAAACTCTGTACCAGGTCTCCTCTACCATACAGGAGTGAAATACAAATGTTTCCAACCAATCCAAGTCAGTTTCTAACTCCTAAGAATAGTTTGCAACTGTTAAAACCAAGTGACAACCGGCCAATGTGTCATTAACACTATTGGCAACTTGTTACACTATGGAGTTTTTGCATTTTCAAGAGGATGGTGATTAGGTTTGCTTGTCAAATGAGATCAAAACCACCATCCTACTTCCTACAACATACTACAACACTAGAACCAATCAAAAGACTCAAAAACCAACACTAGACCTACTAGGCCTAAGTGGCTCAATAGGGGTCCAGATGGACTAAGCATGATTGAGGTTTATATGGTCACCTCAATCATCTTGACCACACAAAAAGGACCATATAATCATGGCTAAAGCCGTATTACAAACAAAACGACAACTTTCAAAAAAATGCAAAGAAAGTGACTTTAGGAACCAAGGTGCTCCTAGGTGCCCTGCACCATACACCCACTGTCAAAGAGAACTCAAGTCTCTTGAGTTGGAATGTTGTCAAATGTGAAACCTGCCTTCTCAATGTCTACCCTGCTCATCCAAGTGGCATCCTCCTGAGGTTTGTTTAGCCACTTCACCAAGTATTCATGATAGGTGTACCTCCTGGTTTGTTTTGCAATCCTCTTATCCAAAATACACTCAATCTGATTTGGAGATGAAGGAATGAGTTCCTGGAGTGTCTAATCAGTTTGATCTTCTTCAACAACAGTCTGAGGATCAGTTCCTTTATAGGGATAAAGGTCTGAAACATTAAAAATAGGAGACAAAGCAATGCCATCCGAAAGTCTAATTTTGTAGGCATTTTCTCCACATTTCTTGAGCACTTCACAAGGCCCAATCTTCTTCATGAGTAGCTTGGTATGTTTACCTGCAGGGAGCCTCTCCTTCTTCAGATGGACCATTACCAAATCCCCTTCTTTGAACTGCAAATCCCTTCTTTTCCTGTCAGCAAACTGTTTGTACTTCTGAGAAGTGGACAACAATTTTTGTTGTACTTGTTCATGGACATCTTTCATGACTTGAACAAAGTCTTTAGCCAAGGCACTACTATTTTCCAGTCCTTTAACCTCCCTAAGTCCCAAAATACCCCTTGGGTGAGTGCCATAAACAATTTGGAAAGGAGACATGCCGGTGCTTCTGTTGACAGTGTCATTGTATGAGAACTCTGCTTGAGCCAAAATTGAATCCCAACTAGCACCCTGCTCCTTTGTGAGGCATCTTAGGAGGTTGTAAAGAGACCTATTAATCACCTCTGTTTGTCCATCAGACTGAGGGTGATAGGCAGATGATAATGACAAGTTTGTACCTAGTCTCTTCTAAAGTGTCCTCCAGAAGTGTCCTATGAACTTGGGGTCTCTATCAGAGATTATGGACAAAGGTAAACCATGCAACCTGACTATTTCTTTGAAGAACAGACCTGCTATGTGTGAGGCATCATGTGTGGTTTTACAAGGGATGAAGTGAGTCATTTTTGAGAACCTATCAACAACCAAAAAGATGCTATCATGTCCATTCTTGGTCCTAGGCAAACCAAGTACAAAGTCCATGCTTATGGAATCCCAAGGCTTTGAAGGAATAGGTAGAGGAGTGTATAACCCTGCATTTGATGTATGCCCCTTGGCTCTTTAGCAAATTTGACAAGTTTCAACAAACTTCTTTACATCGGTTGGCAATTTTGGCCAAAAATAGTACCTCCTAACCAATTCTAGGGTCTTATCAATACCAAAGTGGCCTGACATGCTGCCATAGTGCTTTTCCCTGATTATATTCTCTCTAACAGACCCCCTTGGGATACACAACATGCTACCCTTGAAAAAATATCCATCTTGTAACAAAAAATTAGAAAAATTAGTGTTATACCTTCCTGTCATGGCCTTGCAAGATAGGTATGGTTCTTTGAAGTCTTCATCTGCTGCATACTGATCTTTGATGGCATGAATACCTATACTTTCCAACTGTATAGTTTGCACAACAAGATTCCTCCTACTTAAGGCATCGGCTACCTTATTGGCCACTCCTTTTTTGTGTTTTATGGAGAAGGTGTATGCTTGGATGTACTCCATCCACTTGACATGTCTGTGATTCAACTTCTACTGTTTGTTCAAGAAACTTAATGCATGGTTATCAGTAAAAACTATAAATTCCTTTGGCAATAAGTAGTGTCTCCATTTCCTTAATGACTGAACCATGGCATATAACTCTAGATCATAGGTGGAGTAGTTCTATTTTGCCTCATTTAACTTCTCACTAAAGAAGGCTACGGGCCTCCCATCTTGACTTAGGACTCCCCCAACAGCCCTCTTACTTGCATCACACTCTACCACAAAGACCTTGTCAAAATTAGGTAGCACTAGGACTGGTTTTTCTGATAATTTTTCTTTAACAGTTCAAAGGCTTGATTAGCCTCATTTGTCCATACAAACACACATTTCTTGCCCCCTTTTATGGTATCAACAAGTGGAGCACAAATGCCACTAAACCCTCTAATGAACTTTCTATAAAAGCTACACAAACCATGGAAACTCCTTACCTCAGAGGCTGTTGTAGGTGTGGGCCGATTAAGAATGGCTTCCACTTTGCTTGGATCCATTTTTAGGCTGCCCTTAGAGATGACAAACCCCAAGAATATCAACTCTTCTTGTAGGAAGACACATTTGTCAAGATTGATTCTCAACTTCTCCTCTTGAAGCCTCCTGAGCACTTGATGGATATGCCTTATGTGGTCTTCCTTGCTGTCACTAAAAACCAATATATCATCCAGATACACAACCATAAGCTTGTTAAGGAAAGGTTTTAGCACTTCATTCATCAATCTCATGAAGGTGCTTGGTGCATTTGATAAGCCAAAAGGCATGACAACCCATTCAAATAGTCCTTCATTGGTTTTGAAGGCAGTTTTCCACTCATCCCCCTCCCTTATCCTGATTTGGTGGTAACCACTTTTTAGATCCATCTTGGTAAAATATTAAGCCCTACCCAAGCAATCCATTAAATCTTCTATTCTAGGCATTGGAAATCTATACCTGATAGTGATCTTGTTGATGGCCCTGGAATCAGTGCATAGTCTCCATGTTCCTTCCTTCTTGGGTGCAAGCACTGCAGGTACTACACATGGACTAATACTCCTCCTGATAAGCCCTCTATCCAACAAGTCTTGGATTTGTCTTGCCACTTCAGCATTTTGCTCTGGAGTCAACTTATATGCTGCTTGGTTTGGTAGGGTGGATCCAGGGATGAGATCAATGCAATGACTAATCTCCCTCTTTGGTGGAAGAGCATCCTTACTCTCATCGGCTATCACATCATGAAACCTTTCCAACAGTTCTTCCACTTCCTTTGGTCCAATCCTCCTAAGAGGTTGCTGCACTTTGACCTTCTTGGGATTCACATCCTTGGGCTTGAGGACTACTACAAAACATGGCACTTTCTCTTCCTCGAGGTTAGCCAAAAACTCTTTTTCACCTACCAACATAACTGAACTAGAAATGACCTTCTCTTTGCAATCATCAATCAAAGGAGTCATTGTAAAATTTTCACCATTCTTGGACAAATAAATCACATTTTGCTTACCATCATGTTGGGAACTTGTGTCATGTTGCCAAGGCCTTCCAAGAAGAAGGTGGCATGCATCCATATCTACTATCTCACAAAGAACCTTATCATGATATTCACCTATCTTGAATTCAACCCAACATTGCTCTTTCACCACAATTTGTTGTTTCTTGGTTAGCCAAAAGACTCTATATGGGTTAGGATGAGGCATTCTTTCCAATCCTAACTTCGTCACCATTTCATTAGAAGCCAAATTTTCAGAGGAACCTGAATCTACTATTACCTTGCAAGTGGTTCTGAACAAGTTGTTTCTTTGAGGCTGCTCCTTGGTGGCTGGCATGATGAGTGATCTGTTAAACATGATGCATTCTCCACTCTCAGGTGATGCAAACTTGGAAGAGGCTATTTGGTATGATGTGGTGCTTTGACAGTCCTCTTCTTGAAGGAGTTGCACTCTTCTTTCTTTCTGATTTGTAGCAGTGTTTCCCATCTTCTCTGGGCATCTAAAGGACTGATGTCCAATCTGATTGCAAGAGAAACACCTTCCAGTAAACACATTGGGACCTCTGCCCCCACTTCTTCCTCTGCCATTACCTCTCCCTCTAAACTGACCCTTATCAACATTGTTTTTATCAGCCTGCCCTTGGCTTCCTTCTTGTGATCCGCCACCTTGGAGTCTAGAGAAATTATCTCTATTTTGAAATCTGCCCCTGCCCCTAAAGTTTTGATTTCCTCTGCCTCTGCTGCTGTTGTTAAAATCCCCTTTTCTTCTCTGCTTATCCTCAATCCTTAGTGCCATTTGAAAGCACTTATGGACTGTCTCCGGGTTAAAGAGAGTTAATTCATCTTGAATGGAGAACTTGAGGCCATTAAGATACCTTGCAAGCTTCTGTTTTTCATTCTCAAGCATCTTGGCTTTCAATGTCATCTTGTGAAACTCCTCTGTGTAGGTGCTCACATCCATGTCCTTCTGTCTCAAGTTGTGCAACTTCTTGTTCAAGTTGACTTCATAATCCTCCGGGATAAATTGCTTCTTGATTTCAAGTACCATCTTCCTCCATGTAGAGATAGGGTTCCTATCATCTTCTATCCTCTCATTTTGAATAAAATTCCACCAACACAAGGCTGGTCCTTTCATTCTTGATTTGGCAATCTTCACTTTCTGATTCTCTGCCACTTCTTCACATTCAAAATAGTTCTCCATTGCCTCAATCCAATCAAGGCACTCCTCTGGGTTCATCTTACCAGGAAACATAGGTAAGTCCCCTTTAGTGTCCTTTCTACTCAACTTTCCAAGTGCATCTAGGAATTGTCTTTCTGACATGCCTCCTTGTGGCTCTTCCATAGGCACTTCTTCTTCATCTTGATCCTCTTCATCTGAATCTAAGATGACTTCTGGCTTCTTCTTCTTGTCTTTGTCTTTCTTCAACTTTTCTATCTCAGCCTCCATCCTTCTGTTCTTGGCTGCTTGCTCTCTCACTATCTTTGCCAATTCGGCATTGGTCACTCTTGAAGGGACTTCCTCCTCTTCTTCTCTATCTCCCATCTCTTTTAATGGCTCTAATACCACCTGATGCAGAGTGGCACAAGGGAAGCACAACACAAAGAAAGTTTGTTCTCCTTAGCCCACTCACCCACTTCACTTCTTCAATCCAACACAATCAAAGGCACATTCCAGGGTATATGAAGGATTTGTTACCTAGGCTCTTGTCCAACTCTCAAGGCTATGTCTACACCTTCATGCAGGTCTGAAAACACCTTACCAACACTTGGTTTGATCACCAACTTCCCAAAACTCTCCAACCTATACCTTGACTAGTAAGGCTACTAGCCCTTCAAACTAGGTTTTCTCAACAAAACTTGACAAAATCCCAAATGACTAGGTAAGCAAATGATGGTTTTAGATACCCTTTATGGGACCCTATCAAACTCCCAAGTCTCCTGTTCCAACTCCACTCCAGCAATCTAGAACACTCATTAGGTCTCTAGGCCTAATTGATCAGGTTAGGGCTAGGTTACAAAGTAAGTGCTCAAAATTGGGTGCATAGGTTAGGGGTAGGAATTTGGAATGTCTCTACCATGCCTAAACAACTCAGAACCATCATTTATTTGCTCACCCTATCAGGATTCTATCATCTACAACCTCAAATTGCATGAATTTGGTCAAATACAATAAAATACTTGACCTAGGGCATCACCTTAAAAATTGAAAACAACATCTCCCAGCAAAATGCTTTTGGAATTAAGTAGTATACACCCCTAGCCTGCATTTCACTGAGTGGCATGAAATTTCATCGGTGGGAATGCATTCTAGGGCCAAATTTGTGGGACAGCCCTAGAAAACAGGGTTTCTAGACCAGTTTTGAAAGAAAAATCAATAACTTGTGACTCCTACCACTTCAAACCCTCAAACTAGTTGCATATGAACCTTGACTCCAAGAAATTTCATAAAAATGACATTTGCACACGTGACAAGTCCGTACACAACGAGAAAAGCAGGAAAATTTATTGTTTTCTGTAGTTTCAATGCCCCAAAACTCCGTACCAGGTCTCCTCTGCCGTACAGGAGTGAAATACAAATGTTTCCAACCGATCTAAGATAGTTTCTAACTCCTAAAAAAAGTTTGCAACTGTTAAAACCAAGTGACAACCGGCCAGTGTGTCATTGACGCTATTGGCAACTTGTTACACTATGGAGTTTTTGCATTTTCAAGAGGATGGCGATTAGGTTTGCTTGTCAAATGAGATCAAAACCACCATCCTACTTCCTACAACATACTAAAACACTAGAACCAATCAAAAGACTCAAAAACCAACATTAGACCTACTAGGCCTAAGTGGCTCAACAGGGGTACAGATGGACTAAGCATGATTGAGGTTTATATGGTCACCTCAATCATCTTGACCACACAAAAAGGACCATATAATCATGGCTAAAGCCTTATTACAAACAAAATGACAACTTTCAAAAAAATGCAAACAAAGTCACTTTAGGAACCAAGGTGCTCCTAGGTGCCCTGCACCAGTGTCGGTGGCATTACTTTAGTGGCCTATCAGTGGTATTTCCACTGCTTAGCTTCAGGGGTGTTTAGCCCTTGAAGGCTGGCCATTTTTTTTGATGAATGAATATTCTACCAATTTTGTTGACTATACCCAATTTTGATGCCACATCATACAAATTCATATGACCATATGGAATATTCCCTATAGAGATTCCTTCTAAGGCATGAAAATGACTAAATTTTTTCTTCAAAATATGTCAAATTTTATATTAAAATATAGGTTATTGATCCTTCTAGACTCAATGGTGAAGTCTATTTTTCCTAGGAGACCTCTAGAAAAATCCCACCTCTAAAATCCCCATAGAAAGAGCCTTAACATAAAACCCATTTGCCAAATTTCCATCAAACCCTAGATCTACAACAACCCAAGTCTACAAACACACCTATGACCTTTAAATACCTTCACTCTCTTCCTATAAGACCATGGATTCAACTTTGTACAAGAATATACTCATACCAAGGGTTATAAATACCTGGGAAGTCTCCTCTCACAACCTAGAAACTAGGATTTGATACAACTTCAAAGGAAAAAATTACAATAATAATAATCATTTCCACAACCCCAAGAGATATAAATATTTAAACAAGCACTTAGAATAACTAGAATCCACCATAAAAAGTAATAGACAAACATACCATCAAGATGACACAGGATATACTCTGGGAAAACCCTCCACGAGAGAAAAACTCAGCGTCCAAAGGCATCCACATTCAATGTAATATTCAACAATAAAATATTATAATACACTTATAGAGTCTCCATGAATACTTCTAAAACAACAAGCTCCTCCAATGCATCATCCATGTTTCTAAGCATAATGGGTAACCATGCAACCACACATCCCATGCCATGCTTCACATATGGATTCTTCAAGAGAGCTTAATACAAATAAAAACCAACCTCAACTACTAAACATGTACTTACTTTTATAGAATAAAACTCACAGAAAACCACCAAGTGGTATTGGCTAAACCATGTGTCTCAAAACCATGAGAGCGCAAAACCATTGACTCTAAAATTAAATATTTACCACAAATATTAAATATTTATCCTATGTCTCCCACACATAAAATATTTAATTAATGTTACAATACAACTTTACAAGTGGTCCCAAATAAATATTTAATGTGGCTAAACACATCTCTAAAGATACACCACAAATAAATATTTATTTTACATAATTAAAATATTTCAAGGTTTCTTGTGCAAGGTGTACAACACCCTTTTTATTAACAAAAGACAAGTCCCTATCTATTTCAATTTCATTATTTTATTCTTAGTTATTTGATTATAAAGACCATCTTTACCCTTTTGTGTATTTATATGGGATTACATCCCTAACTTTATAATTTGAAAATCACCCTTGTATTTATCTTTTGGTTGGGGAGATTGCTCCACAAATTAGATACATTAACATAATTAACCATAACAAGATTTTAAGGATAATGGTAAAAGAATTGGTTATGTTTGTTATTGAATACGTTGGACATGATCCAAATGATACATTGTACCATACAATGGATAACGTTCAAAGACTATCTAAAAACAATATAACTTTTCAAATAGATAATCTTAAATGGAAAAGACAAATTGTCACTATCTGAAAATAATCTAGTTTTTCAAATAGATAATAATAAATGGAAAAGACGAATCGTCATAGTTTGTCTTTTCCATTTACGATTATTTATTTGGAAAACTATATTATTTTTAGATAATATAGTCTTTAAACACTTTGTGTAGCATCACAAATCGTTGCGCATTGTATGGTACATTGTATCATTTAAATCATGTCCAACTTATTTGATAAAAAACAGTCACTTCTTTTAACATTATCTTTAAAATCTTTTTATGGTTTTGTCTTTTCCATTTATGATTATCTATTTTAAAAATAGATTATTTTTATAGATAAATCTCCTTAGATCTATTTTAACACTCAATTGACTATATACAATATAATATTTATTTCAAATATTTATGAACAATGAAATGAATTATCCTATTATTTTAGATGCCTATTTTTAAAGTACACATCCATATTCTAAATTTGATGAAGGGTGGATTATAGTTGCGAATGGTAAAAATAATCGTAACTCTAGAAATGGTGGAGCTCAATCCAAGCCATCTGTTACTCTTGGAAATCAATCTATTAAGTCAACACCTAGTGCCCCACCAAACCCTCAAGATAAGAGGAAAGAGGTGACTCCCCATTTAGGAGAGTCATCCAGTTAGCCTAAATATTCTAGAATACCTCAACCGACATCTATTTTGTCTTCACAGCTGAAGGTGAATACTCATCCTTCTTCACCTGTGGGTTTGCGAAGGTCTCACAATCCACCTAGGTATTTGGAAGAAGGGAAATTGTTGTAGATAAAAGAAGGGGTATTCCAAATATTTGGTTGGGTAGTTTTTCTCGAGATGAATTCTTGAAAAATCACTATTCCACTCTTGGAGAATTAGATAATGGTGATATGCCTCCTAATTATCATCAATGGATTTCCTTTCCTAGAATGTTCAAGTTCTTACTAACCTCCCCAAGAAGTATATTGTGAGAGATACTCATTAGCAATTTACAGACTTGGATATATTCTTAGGGATTTTCTTTGGGACTCTTCTAAAAATCACAGAGGATTTTATAGAGTTTCATGGGAGTATTATTGCCTCCCTTATGATTCTGGGGGTTTAGGCTTGCTTTTTATTCAACACCAAGGTATGACTCTTTGTGCTAAATGTATCATTTGAGACCTTGAATGTAATGAATCTTGGAAAATTCTTGTGCGTCACTCCATTTCATTAGGTGTTCCTCTTGGGAAGCAAGATTGGAAGGGGATTGGTCTTCACACCCTTTTTATTATGAAGGATTATGTTCAAATTTAAGGGACTTTTGTTATCAAAATTATTTAGAAAGCTTGGGAAGCCATGAAGCCTTGGCTTCTTTGGAATGGCACTAGTTTTTGCAATGGCCTTTCCATAAATCAACAATCTATATGGTGGTCTCGAGTCATTGCTTGTCAAGATCGCCCTCTTGCTAAGGTCTCGTGGGTCTATGCTTTGAGGTTTTTCCCAAAAGGAATTAAGACTCTTCTTGACTTGTTCTCTAGAACAACTCAAAATCTTCTATCCTGGCTAGAAGCCAAGGATACATTCCATTTATGCAATCAAGATCATGAAACTTCCCATGTGATTATTGAAGTCGTGCCACCAGATACTATTCATAAAATTGGGGTATGTAGCTTTAAACCATGGTGGAAAGATTGGAAATGGTATCCAAACACACCATTTCGTAATTACAAACCTTGTAAGGATTATTCATGGATTTCACCACACATGCCTATGGTTCCTACTTTGACCCAGATATGGTTACTTTAGTCTTCTTCGACTGTTTGGTAATGTAGATTTAACACTATTTGGTTAGCCATTATTGCACCCAAGTTTATTCATTTTTCTTGGCGTCTTTTATTTCAAGGCCTTTTTGATGGTTCTAGGTTGATCCATCTTGGTATTAAGGATCCAAGATGTCCTTTTTGTGTCCATTAAGAAACACCTAAGTGTCTCTTCTAGTTTAGTCCTAGGCCTAGGCAACCTAAACTTAGATTCATGATTTCTTCAAGCCTTTCTAGCGTGAACCTTTTTCATGGCATATGGTTTTATTAAGGGACTAGCCTCGATTTCCTTCCATATTTACCAAAATATGGTATGCTTTCAAGGTGGAAATTCTTTTTAGCATATGGAAAGACATAAATTCTACTTTATTTTCTGGCAATATAGTTGATTCCAATTTTTTTCTTTATTTAAAGCTATGATTTGTTTCAATGTTCTCATGCATATACAAGTGCAAGCTAACAAGGTTTCCCTTGAGGTTGTACATTTGCAAGTGCTTCTTGATTACTAGGGCAATACCCCTTGCACTGTGGCTAGAGTCCCCTCGACTCCTATCTCTAGCTGAGGCTGGTCTCTGCCTTGTGGGCGTTGTAGGGGCCATAGTCATTCTACTCGTCGAGAACAAGATGCTCATTCCCAGGCTTCTTAGCCTCATGGAAGGATAAATCATGCTCAACAAGGGTGGCCTCAGCTTCCTTGACACCACTCTATGTGTCCCCCAGCTTTTGGTTGTGGTTTTGTAGGCTAGCAAATTCCCTCAATTGGCTCTTGCCATATCCCCTACTTGTAACACTCAGATTGAGGATGAAAATAAGAATGATGTTGGTAATGAAGGTGTGAATGATAGTAATGATGGTTGGGATTCTCTTGAAGACACCCCAGACCTTGTTGATGTATGGGGCACACTGGATGACCGGGACCCTCCTCCTCCTCTTAATGCTATAGCTATTTCTGTGTAATGACCTTTTGTTGTTTTGTTGTTTCTAGGCTTTGGCCCTATATGGACTTCGAGGTGTGACTTTTTCCACCCACTTTTTTCTGTGAATATGTGTAATATTATTTTCTTATTAATAATATAGATACCTATTCATAAGAAAAGGAAAGAAAATAATATTCCTAAAGTTTGGATGAAATCTTGGAGAGTGAACTCAATTTGGGATACTCTTATGTAATGATTAGCCCTAGTAGAACTTTGAATTTTGCTTGTAGTTTTCATGGACCATAGATTAAATTTGTTTAAAAAACACATTTTGGCTCCATTAATGAATTTGTTCTCTACAATATTTTATTTTCAATAAGAAAGTTGATAATCTAAATATTTATTTTTAATTTTTAAGCTATGTAAATGATAATTTTAATATCTTTTGTTACGTTGTGAATTTGTGATTGTGGGTTATTATTTCTTTATAAAATGGAAGGCCATGAAGTCACATAATAAAAGATGAAGTCACTATCAGAGCCTAAATTTGATGGCCATATGATTGTATTTAGAGATTGTTGTCGTAAAATACAATCAATATTTTGAGAAGATTGTCTTACATGAAAGAGAAGATTTTGTGCAGACCATAGTTAAATATATATCTAATCTATGATATATAATTTTTAAAATAAAGACCCTCAGGTTAGACTGGATGGTTGAGCCATTGGAAAACACAGATAGTGGTCGAAGGCTCAATCCCCAATTTAAATGTTGTGCCTGATTGAGGAGGCATTCAAGGCATATCCATAGACTTATAGGATTAGTCCTAATGGCTATTGATTCTCTAAGTAAAAATAAAAATAAAATTTTTTAAAATAAAATGCCTTTAACATTCATTGAGCTCCATGATAATATATATTCTTACTCTTACACATTCACATGATTGGGTGGAAGAGACCTGAGAAGGAGCAAGCTAACAGTTGGGGTAGCTATTTTGAATCTAGTTGATTTAGGGGAGAAAGACAAGGTTGAAGAGGATGATGATGGTAGGGATGGCTTTTTGGATGCGACTAAGAATGAACTCTTTATTCATTTCTTGCTAGGATCTTTTTAAAAGTTTCTTGGTAGATCTGCTTGTAAGGAGTGTAAGACCTAGGAGGGGATACAATTTGAAAATCTTTGTAATGGTATTGCTATGATTTTTAATACCACCATTCCTACTTTTACTTGAAAAATATTGCAAGGATGTAGAAATGTTGGAAACCCATTTCGTACATGCAGCTTCTTCTGCACAGAGAAAGTTACATCTTTAGGGGAAGATCATGCTGCTGAAAAGGAAGCTATGACGAATTTGGGGAGGGCTTTAGAAAAGGAGGTTTTTAGTGTGCAAGAAATAGCTTCAGCCTACCCAAATGTTACTTCTAGTAAAGCTCAAGTGGTGGCTTTGGGAGATATCCCTCTATTTCTTGAGCCTTCACCTTCAAAACTAAGTCTGTTTGTTGAAAGTGTTGAAGCTTTCACAGGGCAAAAGATCTCCACAACTTTAGTAGGGAGATTTATAGCTGAAGTTGTAAGGAGTAGGCATTCTAGAAATGGATGGCAGAATCCTGGGCCAATATCCATCTCCCCTCTCTGATTGTACTCTTGAACAGATTCTTCCTGATACAATTCAACATTACTACAGATAAAGAATTAAGGGCCTTGGTTTCATGGTATAGCAAGGCTATTCCTTAGCCCTTGTCAGCTCATTTTGGCACTTTGTTGATTTTTCTCTTTACGGTACCCTTTTAAATATGCCTTTTACCACCTCCCACTAGTCTATAGACTAGAGTAAGGTTTCATTTAATTCTAAATCGAATACAAAAATGATCAAAATGGATATTGGCTATGATGGCTCTCATAGTAGCGATGCAAGAGCCTATATGCTTCTGTACCTCTTAACACTGGTCTTTCATTCTATTCAAATTTTGTCTTCGACAGGTTCATCACTGCAATTCATGGATATTGAAGTGTTTCCTTTTATGTGTTTCTATTTCAATTATTTGTGGCATAAACAACCTATTGGTAAAAGGCAATGGGGTTCGACTCTACGTTGGGTCCCTAGAAGAAAAAAGCCAAGTAAGGAGTTCCTTTGGAGGAATCGTGGCATCTTTTTTTCATTAAAAGACTATTCAGAAATGAGGAAGGTTCATGTTCAAGAGGATCAATAAATGTAAAATGGTGAGGATATGGCAATAGTAAGTGTAGTAGAGCAATAGTTATGACGAAGTGGCTTATTTAACTCAAATTCAAAGGTAACTTGATTTGATGTTAGGTATCTTCTTGAGAAGTTGCAAATCGATGGAAAAATTCAATAATGGTGTGGTAAAAAATTAGAGGCAAAGAAACTCTAGATGGAAGCTCATGATATGATTGGAGTTGAAATGTAATGGACTATGTAGAGTCACCTCTCTCATCGTAACATAAGGCTTATGGAAACTCAGGCTTGAGTTTCTACTTTTTTTAATGAATACTTCCTATTAAACTTTATATTAAGAAAAAAGTAATAGTACAATATTCACAAAAAAAGCATGGTGGTAGAGAGGGACGCCCACATAATCTAAATTGCATAGAGTCCAAAGAAAAGACAAGAATTAAAAGGGTCAAGCCCAAACATAACTAAGCAGCTAAAGCAGTGCTAGAAGGAGGATGTTTATCATCTAGCTTCCAAATATCCCCTGGGACTGAATCATCAATAGGCTCCCAATTGATGAGAGCACCCTCTTCTTTAGAAGCATCATTCGAGGGCTACTAAACACAGACTAGAGAAATGACCAACTCGAAGTGAGGAAACTTGCCAGAGTCAAGCCAACCAATAGCACCACGCCCATGAGAGAAGGTGGAAGGTAGCCTGGAAGGTTGAGTCTATCCATTGTGGGTTGCATTATCTCTAGAATTTGGAGGATGGGAGCCACAAGAGTGGGAGCCTTTATCTCTCTTGATAGACTGGTTGTGACCACAATGATGCCCTTGAGAAGGAGAAAATGGATCAGGTATAACTCTAGTAATAGTGCAAGGAGCATTCCCCTAATGGTCCAAAATCTCTTGAAGATGAGCAACCTCAAGTGCAACTTTACTAGATTGCACCTGAATCTGCATAAGCACGTTAGAGCAAATCATGGCTTTAGTAAATAAAGAGAAATAAACATTAGCAGAGCAAGCTGTAAACAGAGTTACATTTCTGTCTTTTCAATTACTGAAGAGAATTTTCATCTTGAAAGCATGTCAAATTTGGGTATACTTGAATGAGAGACAAGACCAGTCTCCAAGAAAAACCATATTCTAAGAAAAAGGAGCAGGTTGGAAGGGCTTGAAGAAATCATAAATCTAATTCCAAGCTTATTGAGCTTTGGAAAAAAACCAGAAATGATTCTTGAGATTCTCAATCCATCCATAGAATGGACAACGGGGATAAATAATTTCCGTATGAGCCAAATGAGCACCAAAAGGAAGGCCTTGATAAAGAATGCACCAAGAAAAGTGAGCCAAGTTAGGCTCCAAAATAGCCAACAAGATATACTAGAACTAGCGATGCCATGTACCAAGAGAGGACTAAAGCTACTAGTGATGGTTTAGCTGATCCACCATAGGAAGATGGGGAGATGACCACAAATAGCCTTTGTGAGGCCTATAGTTCTGAAATGGTGTATCTGGATACCATTTCCAATCCTTCTACCCAGGTTTAAGAGATCTAACCCCAATCTTCCGAATTATCATTTGGGGAGGAATCACATTAATCATGGACTAAAAAGTCTCCTAGTCTTGATTAACAAGATTAAATTTCATTTTAAACTTTGGACAAGGAAATTCTTGGTGGCTCTATTTACGAAATTTGGTAACACTCAAATGACTCTTTTAAAGAATTTCAATGCACGAATCAATGGAACTTTAGCTAGAGGGTAGTTTTGATAAGAGAGGATTGGGGACTACCAAATAGATCATTGATTGATAGAAAGGCCACTCTAGAAATCATTACCTACCTAAAGAAGCCAAGGCTTAATAGCTTCCTAGTCTTTTCAAATGCTCTTGATGACAAACATGCTTTGAATCTTGGCGAGTTCCCTCATGGTGAGGAGAGTACCAAAATCTAGGCCTTTCCAAGTTGGTCATCCTGAAAGCACACCAAAACTAATACAATGCTTGATGAGAAGTTTCCAGGCTTCAATTCTCTCTAAGGCTCTAATAATCCATTTGGTGCATAAGGCAATGCCTTGTTAATGGATAGAAAGCAAGCCTAAACCACCAACTTCATAAGGAAGGCAACATAATTCTTAAGCAACATGATGGAAGCCTTAGTGCCCTTCATTAGAAGCCCAGAGAAAGTCTCTGAGTAATTTTTTAAATTTTCAAATAGGAAGCTTTAGAGGGAAACCGACAAGAGGAATAATAGACATGAGTGGCAACCAAGATTTTAGAGTAAATTTGGAACTTACCAACCAAAGAAAGAGGCTTGGTGATCTAGTCATTGAGCTTCTTTTCTATTCTATCAACAATCGCTTTCTAGTGCTTGAAAGGAGAGGCTTAAAAGGAAAAGGGAATGCCCAAAAAGTGAAAAACTTCCTCACACCCAATACATTTCTAGCTAAAATTGTCTAACCAATTTGTCTTGGGAAGAAAATTGTCTATAACACTATCTTTTGCCATTAAATGCTTGAACCAAAAGTCTAGCAAAAAATATCTAGACAATGGAGGGCCTACTTGACATTATTTTCTTCCTCAATGAGAGTAAGGAAAGAACCACCAACAAAATAACCATTAACCAACTATTGGAAAGAATTGGGAAGGGTAATCCCCTTGACAAGGGATTGAGAAACTGCATGAGCTAGGAGGTAACCAAATCCTTCTGCAGTGAGAACATAAAGAGTTGGGGCATGAGGGCATCCTTAATAGATGGACCGATGAAGTCCAAAAGGCCTAGATTATAAACCATTAACAATGATGCAATATGAAGCATTAACAAACAACATTTGCATAGATTGGATGAAATGAGGCCCAAATCCAAGTGCTTAAAGCATGGTAAGGATAAATATTCATTCAATGTGGTCATAAGCCTTGGCAAAATTCATCTTGAGGATAATGGTAGGTTGCTAGGCATGATGAGCCCATTCCATCCCTTCCCACATGACAATAATATTATCCAGGATATATCTAGACTTAATAAAACCTATCTATTCAAGACAAATCAATTGAGGAAGCATAGGTCTAAGCTTGAGAGCCAAAGCCTTGCATTGATCTTGTAGGAGACATTCAACAAAGTGATAGGCCGCCAGTTGTAGATTTCTTTAGGATTGCCAGCTTTAGGTATGAACTTAATATTTTCCTTGTTAATTAAGTTTCCCAAGGAATTGGAATGAAAAGCTTCAAGATAGACCTTATGAAATTCTTCTCCCACTATATCCCAGAAGGATTTATAAAATTCACAGGGAAAACTATCCAAACTAGGGGCCTTGTCATTAGACATAGAAAAAATAGCCTCCCTCAAATCCTCTTTAGTGAGAAGTTGGTCACAAATAATGTGCTAAGAATAGGAAACTTGGCAAGGGACCACATTTAGGCACTACAATAAAGCAATTGATTGAGATGGAGTGTACTCTTGAGAAGAAAAAACTTGCTCATAGTGCTAAAGAATAGATTAAAGAATAGTAGGAAGATCATTCAAGAGCTACTGTCCGTCTCTAATTTTCTTATGGATTGAGAAGTATGATAGGTATGCAAAGCTTGAATAAATTCTTTTAAGACCTTGTCTCCAATCTTGAGCTAATGAAGTCAGGCCTCGATTTGGGCTCCCTATGATGTATGAGAATCTGCAACTTGCTTCCAGTGGTGAACCTAAACCACACAAAGCTAAGTGGTAGAATCAAATGGATGTGCTTCCAAAGTGTTGGTTGCTTGCTGAAGCTTGAAGTTGGTAGCCTCATAAGAGTGACAGTGGAAATAGGCCAATCAATGCCCATAAATGTTGAAAAACCTTTATTTTAATGATAAACTTTAAGCTCCAAAATCATATATTATTGTAGCACAAATTAGTTAAGAAGAGAATAGAGATAACAATAGAATAACAAACTAACAGAATAAGTGATCACATGAAAAAATAACAAGAGGGTTTATGTGGTAAAATCCTAGCAATATGCTAGGAAAACATCCACAGGGCAAAGTGACACAACTACCATTACAATATTATTTTCCTTTCAAGGCTGCAAATATATATAATATCTTCAACATAACTGCCATTGTCAAATTTAAAAAAAGTAGAATTTTCTCTTTAGGAAAAAAGTAGATTTAAAATAAAAGATAATATTTTTGCTTTCGTTGTTGTCACAAATCCAACAATCTCCACCTTGACAACAATTTACATAATACTTTGTTCATGCCCATTCATCACCTTTTATGTACACCAAGAGAAGTCAAATGCCACCTCAGCTTCTCTAACAGTACTAGTTTTGTAAACATGTCTGCATAATTTTCTTGCATATGTACTTTCTCAAGAGCTACTCCACCTCCATCAATAACCTATCTTACAAAATGGTATTTAACTCTAATTTATGGTTGGTCTTGTTATGATAAGCTAGATTTTTATCCAAATGAATAACACTTTGACTATCATAGAATACATTCACCTTATCTTGCATTTTTCCAAACTCACCCAAAAGTCCCTTTAACCAAATCGCCTCTTTGCATGCATGTGAGATAGCCATATATTCTTCCTCAATAGTGGACATAGTAACTATTCCTTGAAGCTTTGACATCCAACAAATAGGTCCTCCCACAAGAGTAATACATAACCCGAAGTAGATCTCCTTTTGTACAAATCACTTGCAAAATATAAATCAGCATATCCACAAATCGAATCACTACGACAATTATAGGTAATACAATAATCACACTTGCCTCTGAGATAGTGAAGCACCCATTTCATTACTGCCCAGTGCTCTTTACCTGGATTTTCCATGTATCTATTGACAAGACCAACTGCATGTGAAATATCTGGTCTTGTACACATCATCGCATATATTAAACTTCCTACTGTGTTGGCATATGGTACATGAGACATATAATCAGGTTCTTCTTTATTACTAGGACATAAACTTGAAGAAAGCTTACAATGAGAAGCCAAAGGGATATTTACCGATTTCACATTCTTCATACCGAATCTCACGAGGATCTTCTCCACATACTTCTGTTGTGATAACCAAGGATTACTATGTGTTATGTGATAAAATGTGTACACTAGCATTTTACACCTAGTTTAGCACCTGGGTGAACCTAAAATGTTTACACTTGTTAATCATGACCTATTTTAACACCTTTTTGAACATTAAATGATTAATTCTTGATCTCTATGATAAAACCCAAAAAAAACTCTGAGACCGACCTAAGAACACCTTAAGTGGCTTGTGACAGGATTTTTGGGCTAAAGGACTAGGACACCCAAGTGCCTTGGTCCCTCATTTAGCCCTGACCTATTTTGTAGGAATGTTGGATTAAGGCATCTTAAGTGGTTCCTCTTGTTGGCCTTATTTGGTTTTATTCATCGTTTGTGAGCAGGAATGTATATAAAAGCAAGTTAGTTTATTCATTTGAACATCTTTAAGTTCTCTAAGCAATCTAGGCACTCTTGCACTCTCTCTTCTTCTCTCTCATGCTCTCTACTCTTCTCTAAAGCTCTCTATTGTGGATTATTTCTATGGCACTAACTTATTGCAGGTCTTGTGAAGATCTTTCTACTCCTTTGGGATACACCAACTTCTTGAGTCAAGTTGTGATGCCACATCAAGCATGCTAGGGTTTCCATGCTCATGGTGACTTCTTTCTTTCATCCTTTGTTCTAGCATTCCATTCTACTTCATATTTACCTCTACCCTCCTAGGGCACACACTCTTTATCTATAATATGTTCTATTGTGGAGGTGGAAACACCTTCATGGAGATTGACTTAGGCAAGCTCCTAAATA
This sequence comes from Cunninghamia lanceolata, assembly GCA_027924645.1. Taxonomy (NCBI): domain Eukaryota; kingdom Viridiplantae; phylum Streptophyta; class Pinopsida; order Cupressales; family Cupressaceae; genus Cunninghamia; species Cunninghamia lanceolata. Next base: position 583,175 of record BSBN01000386.1, read on the forward strand.
GCACCCAACCATTTTCCTTCTTGTGTGTGTGCAAGTCAGATCCAGAGGAATTAGAAGAAGACAAGTTGTAGAGAGTAGGAACACAGGAAGGTGAAGGCACTAGAATTATCAGTCTACAAACTCTAATTAGGGTCTAGGGTGCCCAAGCGCCCTAGTCTTGGGTATTTCTGCTCTTGAATCTAGGTTTTGAATTGTTCACTCATCTCTCCTGTTCATTTAGTTTTTGGGTTTTTGCTTTCGACAGTATGTTATGCTCCGATCTTTGTCAATTAGGGTCTCTTGTCTTGCCCTAGTTTGATTGGTCATATTTGGGTTGATTATCCTCTAATGCAAAAAAGGTACAAGGCTCTTGTAGTTTGACTCTCCTTCTTTGGTAGAAGCTAAGCTTGGCTAGTGTCCTAATGTTGGATAGAAGAGGGTTTGACCTAGTTTGATCTTTTGAGCTAGTCTCTCTTTTCTATCTAACATTTTGGTGAAGCTGATGTTTCTTGCACTTTTTAATCCTTCTTGCATCAGATCTAAGCTATTTTATGCCCTAGATTTAATTAGATTACATTCATTAATCATTTGGCATACTTTCATAGCCTAATTTTACATGCTTTCATTGATAGGGTTTGAAAAAACCTTGCATTTTTAGGAACTCTAGCCAATCTTCAACCTAGGGTTTGTAGATTAGTGTGTTGTTTCAGATCTTGTTGCATTATTGGGTTGATTAAATGGATTTAATTTTTTGTACCTTATCATCCTTTCTATTTTAGAACTTGCTTGCATATTCACATTGAAAAGGTGACAAATCAAGCATTTTAGGCTTACAAAAAGGCATATTTATTGCATTGTTTTCATTGCATATGTTGTATATCATCATAGAAAGATTTAAATTTCTGATTTTGTATCAGATCTGATTGATAATACAATATTTAATCATTGCATGATGTTGCATCTTTCATTTAAAACTCTCATTTGCTAGGTTTTTGCTGAAAAACTTGCATTTTTGAAAATCTAGTCAAAATCAAAACCTAGGGTTTGTAATTAAGATCTTGTTTCAGATTTTGCTGCTATCATTTACATGTCAAATCTAATCTTTCATTTCTGTATCATGTCATAAATACCATTTGTGTTTAAAAAGAGTTCTTGCATCGAAAAATTGTGGTTTAGAGAGTAAGCATTCCAAATCTAGGGTTTTGATAGTAAACCCTAGCTAGTCTTGCATTTATAAAAACTTTATCAAAGAAAAGTTCTCTAAATATTTGTTGCATTTAATTGGATACATTATTTAGGAACTTCTTTTTCACATACTACACATCCCACATTTACAAGACTTAGTTGTTGTGGTTACCAAGAATATCACATTTTTGGAGGACCTCGCTTCTCTTGCACTTGTAGGTCTTTGATTGCAATCTTACTTTCATATTGGTGGTACTTGATTAAGGCATAGATCTGATTGTACATTTTTGTTCCATATCACATTTTCATATAGTAATCAAGACATTTCATTATGGATGCTTCTTGTTATTCATCTTTGGAATCTTTGTTTGCATACATTATAGATTTTGAAACTTTTGCTAAATACACTAATATGCATCCTTATGTCTTAAATCACATAGCTTCCATGTATGATATTGACATTTCCAAATGTTCCATATATGAATTCCTTTTTTATATATCTGATTTTGATAGCTTCATAACCTTCATGGGTGTGTATCCTTAGATATTAGAAGACCTTATTGAATTCATCTCCATGAATAGTCATGAGAAAGATGATGGTGATAGTTCTTCTTCTACCATAGTTCATGACAATATCATCACCTCTAAGGCATATGATGGTGAACTATCTTTGTCTACATCACCCTATGCTTTGGATCCCTCTCCCAAAAGTGAGAACATTTTGGCACAAGAGGGTGAAATCATTGACACATTCCTTAACATCACTCTACCCTCTCTTCATTCCAATGCTCTCCCTTCAAAATATGAAGCATTAGTGGATGAGGGACCTTCTCTCACAAAGGATCCTCCATGGGTAGATAATGTGCATTCATCTCATCATCTTAAATCTTCTATTTCTACCATAGTACATGAGGTTTCTATGGATCATCCTATGGATCTTCCGCCTTTGGTTGAATGTTGAATTACCTTGGATATCACCAAGGATGTGAAGACCCTTGATCTTCCTCCTTTGATTGAATGTTCAAGTACCTTGGATATCACTAAGGATGTGAAGACCCTTGGTATTTTGGTTGCATGTTCAAACCCCTTGGACATCACCGAAGGTAAAATCATCAACAATTTTCTTAACAACACTTTACCCTTCCTTCATTCCAATGCTCTCCCTTCAAAGGATGAAGCATTAGTGGATGAAGAGCAGTCTCTCACATTAAATCCCTCAGGATTGGATGTTGAGCTTATTAAAAATGAAAACAATGTCAATTTGATCATCATTAATAGACTTATTCCACCCACTAAGGGGATAGTGAATAAGTGTACTAATGTTCCTAAAATCATTATGCACGAGGCACCTAATATGCCTCCTCACTTCAAACCGGTGATTACAGTTCAAGGTGATCCAACACCACCTCGACCCCTGGGTTACTATCTCAATTATGCAAAACGAATTACTCAAAAGAATCAAGGTGTTGAAAATGTGTCGCAACATCATACATTTTCTCACACATATAACACCCGCAATAAAAGTAAGCATGCACCAAGTGTGCCCATCTCTCTTCCACCATCTCAACCTATCCTACCTTAAGCATGTCATCTTCCTACACATATTGGTAAAGTACATGATCTTGTTGAGCATCTCTGTGCTACTCCAACTAAGATCTCTCTATGGGATTTAATACAAACGTCACCTACATACCACTAAATGCTCCATGAGGCTCTACAAAAGGTATTTGTTCCACCTTCTGTTAGGCCAAATGATGTAGTAGCTCTGTTAGATTGTATACATGTGATAAAATCAGATATTATTTTTCAACCACATGAATTACCTCCCATAGAAGTTCAAAACCAAAATGAGCCTCTTATGATATTCATCTTCATCAATAATATGAGAGTTAGACGTACCATGATTGATGTTGGATCAAGTCTTAACATTTGTGGCATAGACTTGTTACATAAAATCAATGCTGATACCTGTCTCATTAAACTAGATAAACTTGATATTCATGGCTTTGATAATGTTGGTAGGCAATCATTGGGTACTATTACTTTACCTCTTAGGGTTGGTCCTATGACATTGCCTACCCTTACCCATGTCATGCCCAATTCTCTTTCATACAATCTTCTTCTTGGTAGACCATGGATTCATGCCATGAGGGAAGTTTTGTCTACCCTTCTGATGCAGAGGTAGGGGTTCTACAATGACAATTACTAACTACAATCCCTCACAAGGGCTCTTGACCTACAATCTTCTAGGTCTTCTTTCACAAATTGCCCTTAAGCCTTGTAGCCTTTCAAAAAGGCTTTTTTGACCATAACTTCTATTACAGATCTAATACCCAAATTACAAACACCATTTGAGATACCCTTTTGGGCAAGACAACACATATCCAAAATTGGGTTAGGGTTCCTTTGCAAAGTTTGAGGCAACTTTTGACTGTCCTCTTTCTTATTAGGCCTTTTTAGGCCTCTTAGGCTTGACCAACACTTGAACAATTGTGATAGTAAAGGTTAAGGGATTCATGATCTCCACTGAGGGTTTGATGGTATTCATGACACACAACCAGCATGCCTTTGTGGGGCTTCAATACTTGTTCAACATAAGAGACACCAATTAGGACTGTTCAGTCTTGCCAAAAACTGTCAAACTCTGTCTTAACAGGACAGTCATAAGAATTGACACAAACACTTGATGGTTGGCCAAACCATCACTTGAAATAAGTCTCTAGAACCTTTACACACCCTTTCCAAACACATTCCAATCACATGGAGTCCAAACTCAACAATGACATTCAACAACTCAGTCTTCTGTCCACCTTCTAGCCTGATACATGGAGATATCAGACATTACAGTCCTCTTTATGCACGTGCAAAACAAATCCCTAAGACCTGCAAACTTGGAACATGAAAATACATACAAGGACTTGCCATTCCACCAAATTTTGGAATTTTCTATCGTGGAAATGGCAAGAAATACATTATTCTAGCCCACTGGAAACCCTAACTAGGGTTCTGGACTATTATTAGGAAAATGCTTATAACTCCTACAAAAATGAATGAAAACTGATGAAACAAAAAGATAAATCAAGTAGATTTAATGCTCAATCAATTCCAACTGATTCTAGGTCACTCCATGAACCGTACAGTCCGTACAGGAGGTCTAAAACATTGGAAAACTTAGAAAAATGTAGAAAATTGAGGTTTTCCTCATTAATTTCTCCAAAATCTCTCTAAGACAACGTACAAAATGAGTTTTCAGAGCATATTTATGCCCAATACACCTGTTCCAACTGACTGCAATGACTAACTAATGCATTTTTCAAGTTTGTGCAAGATTGTACAACTTTTGGTTAAAAAGGCAACTTTTGCCATTATCCACCTATGGAGATCAAACTTCACAAAATGACTTAAAATGGTCCAAGTGGACCTTATTTGACCTTAACCAATCCTAAAAACCCAAAATTCATATCCATGACAAGTCCTGATTGCTCCTGGTGCTCCTACACCATACTCCCCAGAGGAGAAAAAAGAACTCAAGTCCCATTTGAGTTAAGACCTACAACAATGTATCCATGCTAGAGAATATCAGCCTAAAACATCCAAGTAGCATCATGACCTACAACAACATCCCCTTGTAAAGAGTGCAAAGAAAAAACTAAATCTGCAACTTGGAAATCAAGTGCTCCTCCGTTCACAACTACACTTTGCTGGCATCTTTTAACTCCAATCTGTAGCTGCTCCCAATCTACCTGATGGATTGCATACATGGCAAGAGCACCTTGCTCTCCTCCAATAGCTGGCTTCATTTTGACCTTAAGCTTCTCACCCCTCAAGTTTGCAATCTTAACCAGAGCATTTTGTCTTCTCTCTTGATTAGTGTTACTGCTTTCTTCTAAAAGAAGTAAATCATATCTAACCTCCAATATTTCCTTGTGTAATGTCTGCAATGAATGTGTATATTCTTCACCCTTAATGGAAAACATAGAAGATTGAGTTCTCCTTGCCTTGTCAATGCCATCCATGCTCAGATGTGGAAGATGCTTGGACTGAGAATCAACAACACAACCCATGTCATCCAAATCTACAATGTTTAATGCTGCTCTCTCCTTTGGATTTGCACAATCAGTGGCCTTTTCCTTTTCTCTGTTCATATTAGTTTGCAAAACAGAAAATGGAACACCAAACTGCCTAAGCAATGCAAAGATAATTTGGGCTGCATCCGCATATTCCAACTGTAAATGCTTAGTAGCTTCAAGTACATTGGAAGGTTTTTCTTCCCATCCTAGCAACCCTACACGAGGAATAGTACCTCCCCTTGGAATGTCATCTATCATCAGATTAACATGCTCTTGCAACAAATCATGAACCTCCAATGGTAACTGATCAACCCTAGTTATTGTCATAACAGTCTTAGGTTTGTTTATACTTGCAAACCCTTTGTCTTTCTTTTCTATGGTTTGTACAAAATCCCTCTCACTTATCAACATGACACTAGAACCCACTTGTGATTCTTGACTTTCTTCTTTCAAAGGTGTCAAAGTGTAAGAAATCCCATCCTTCTGTATGACATAGGTGTTTTTCCTACCATCATGAACTACCTTTCGATCATACTACCATGGTCTACCAAGCAACATATGGCAAACATCCATTGGAATGACATCACACAACACTTTGTGCTTATATCCCCCTATTTGGAAATCTACCCAATATTGCTCATTAACTAACACTTGTTGCCCTTTGTTTAGCCATGAGACCTTATATGGAGTGGCATGAGGTAATCTTTCCAATTTTACCTTATCTACCATTTCAATAGAAACCAAGTTATCAGTACTACCAAAATCAATGACAACTTTACAACATTTACCTTGGCATTTGCATGTAGTCCTAAAAAGTGATTTCCTTTGTGGTGGTTCCTTCTCCATGTGCACTTTGATCAGGGTTCTTCTCATCAGCAAGGACTCCTCAACTTCCAAATCAACATTTTATGATGGAGAATTAATACTTTCATCATCCTCACCTTGTGCAATTTGATTCCTTCTTTCGCTCCTAACTGAAGTAGTGGACTGTTCCTCAGTGCATTGCCATGTTTTATGGCTTGAAAACTTATTGCATTTATAGAATTTACCAGTGAAGCCACTTGTTCCTCCTCTACTCCCAAATCGGCCCTTAAAATCTGATCTTCTACCCCTAAAACTGCCTCTTGAATCTGCAGCTTGTTCTTGGGTATTGCTTTTCTCTCCTTGACTCCCATGTGGCTGTCCTGAATTAGAAAATGATCCTCTTCCTCTAAAACTTGTCCTTCCCCTACCTCTACTTTACTTCTCTTGCTTTCTTTGCAACTTTGCTTCAGCCTTCAAGGCTAGTTGATAACATTCTTTTACTGTCCTTGGGCTTGTGAGACTAAGTTTATCTTGTAGGCTATACTTTAGCCCATTAGGGTATCTTGCAACCTTATCAACTTCATCCTCCAGATGGCCTGATCTAATGCTTAGTTTATAGAACTCCTCTGTATATGCCTTCACATCCATGTCTTTTTGTCTCAAATTTTGCAATTGCCTATGCAATTGAGTGGCATAATCACTAGGTAGAAATTTATCTTTCAACTTTGTAACCATTCTATTCCAAGAGGTGATTTTGTCTTTGCCCGATTTCCTTCTCTCATCTTGCACATAGTCCCACCAAAGGGATGCATGACCCTTCAACTTTATTCTTGCCAACATCACTTGTTGTTCTTCAGGCACATTTTCAAATTCAAAATATTTGTCTAGTTCACTTATCCAATCAAGAAGCTCTTCACTATTCAGACTTCCTCCATACATTGGTAGTTCCATCTTTATTTTGGAACCATCTCCTTTCACTTCCCTTAGCAACTTCTCAAACTTCAATTCTTCAGGATCTCTCTCTTCCTGAGGTTCTTCTTGTGTTTGGTCATCTACCATCTCTTCTTCTTCCTCTTGATCACTTAGATCCCTTGTGTTCACTCCCCTTTTCTGACTTCTTTCAAGTGCAACAAGTTTGGTTTCAAAGGTTTCTCTTAACTCCCTCATCTCTCTTGCATGTTTCTCCTTCAACTCATTCACTTCTCTAGCAATTATATTTGTTTTTGGAGGCATCTTGACCACAATATCACTTCACTATTCTTTCTTGTAGATCTAACCTGCTCTGATACCAACTTGATGCAGAGGTAGGGGTTTTACATTGACAATTACAAACTACAATCCCTCACAAGGGCTCTTGACCTACAATCTTCTAGGTCTTCTTTCACAAATTGCCCTTAAGCCTTGTAGCCTTTCAAAAAGGATTTTTTGACCATAACTTTTGTTATAGATCTAATACCCAAATTACAAACACCATTTGAGATGCCCTTTTGGGCATGGCAACACATATCCAAAATTGAGTTAGGGTTCCTTTGAAAAGTTTGAGGCAACTTTTGACTATCCTCTTTCTTATTAGGCCTTTTTAGGCCTCTTAGGCTTGACCAACACTTGAACAATTATGATATCAAAGGTTAATGGATTCTTGATCTCCACTAAGGGTTGGATGGCATTCATGACACACAACCAACATGCCTTTGTGGGGCTTCAATACTTGTTCAACATAAGAGACACCAATCAAGACTGTTCACAGTCTTGCCAAAAACTGTCAAACTCTGTCTTAACAGGACAGTCATAAGAATTGACACAAACACTTGATGGTTGGCCAAACCCTCACTTGGAATAAGTCTCTAGAACCTTTACAAACCCTTTCCAAACACTTCCCAATCACATGGAGTCCAAACTCAACAATGACATTCAACAACTCGACCTTCTATCCACCTTCCAGCTTGATACATGGAGCTATCAGAGATTACAGTCCTCTTTATGCATGTGCAAAACAAATCCCCAAGACCTGCAAACTTGGAACATGAAAATACATACAAGGACTTGCCATTCCACCAAATTTTGGAATTTTCTATCATGGAAATGGCAAGAAATACATTATTCTAGCCCGTTGGAAACCCTAACTAGGGTTCTGGACTGTTATTAGGAAAATGCTTATAACTCCTACAGAAATGAATGAAAATTGATGAAACAAAAAGATAAATCAAGTAGATTCAATGGTCAATCAATTCCAACTGATTCTAGGTCACTCCATGAACCGTATAGTCCATACAGGAGGTCTGAAACGTTGGAAAACTAATAAAAATGCAGAAAATTAAGGTTTTGCTCATTAATTTCTCTAAAATCTCTCCAAGACAACATACAAAATGAGTTTTTAGAGCATATTTATGCCCAATACACCTGTCCCAACTGACTCCAATGACTAACTAATGCATTTTTCAAGTTTGTGCAAGATTACAACTTTTGGTTAAAAAGACAACTTTTGCCATTGTCCACCTATGGAGACCAAACTTCACCAAACTTCACAAAATGACTTAAAATGGTCCAAGTAGACCTTATTTGACCTTAACCAATCCCAGAAACCCAAAATTGATCACATATCCATGACAAATCCTGATTGCTCCTGTGCTCCTGCACCACCTTCATCGTTCAGTAAAGTTCATGTTTGAAAACAAATTACGTACAATTGAAGCCGATCCAATTTTTGAAAGTTTATTACAAATGGAAGAAAGATATCAAATTCCTCCAACTAATTTGATCCCTTCTTCAACAAAAACCAAACCAATATTCTTCGTTGCTAACAATAGTATTGGTTAGGGTTGGTCCTTCCAATGCATTTTTTGATGATGATTGGGGTTCGTTAGATTTTACACCCTCCTTTGCGAGTGAATATAAAATCTCACCCTCGCACCCAAAGACCTCAAAGGTAAATGAAATTTCTTCTACACAATATCATACTCCTACAAATTTTAAACTCAAGATTAATGATGATGGAACCTTTAAAATAGATGAAGATCCACCTTATTCTACAGAAATGGTAGCTATTTGTGATAAAGTATAATCTAATTCTAACACATGTCATGGTAGTGACGAGGTCTCTTTAGATTTCAACCCCCATCAGATGGTTGAAACAAAGATTGACCCACCTCACCATGATGAAAAGAATGACCCTTCTTATTCAACACATTTCAACAAAGATAGTGATATGACGTCTCCTCTTCCTTTGGATTTATGGAAGCATTATGGGCATGGATTCTAAATCCTTCAAACAAGGATACAATGGAAATGGGTTAGTATGTAAAGAATAAGGAATTAAGGAACCTGTGGAACCAACACTACACTTGTCTAAAGTAGGTTTAGGTTTTCGGCCTTCTCCTACGTTCTCTCCACCATGTTCACAACAAAAAAGATTGCTTCCTACTCCACCTAAATATTATCTTCTATCTCAACAAGAGTTTGTTTTGTTGAGTCTACTCAAAGACCACTTAATCACTCTTCCTACTCCAAAGCACAAAATGATTCAACAAAATAATCATTCAACACCTCATTATTATGCATATCATCGAGCGCTTGGCCATTCCATGGAATGCCGAGTCTTGTGTGATAAAATTGAACAACTTCAAACAAGGTATAGATTGAGAACTCTTCACCATGATTGATGTAGTCCCTAGAGCACCTTGTCCTCGATCCATTTTATAATCAAGTTGGGGGAGGATAATTTGTTTTAGGCTGACTCACAAGAGTGGTCCCTTCTTCTCATTTGTGTTATGTTTGTACGTATTGTTATCCCCATATAGTGATGATTTGTTCTCCCTTGGCACCCTTGTTAGCACAAAGGTACAAGGAGTAAGAACACACTGTGTCATTCCACTATATGTATCTTCATTCTTCCATATGTTGTGATGTGCAATTTTGTTATTTTTCTTGGATGATTTAGCATCCTTTCATGATTTAATTTATATGTACTCTCATGTGATCTTTCTTCTATCTATGTGACACCTCATTGCAATGCTTAGTGTCATACCATGACTACACAAGCCATTGTGTATCATGCCTATAAGCATCACCTTAGTTTGCTCATCTTGGAGGCAACCCCTTGTTGTGATGTAGCTTTTGAGAAGACATATCATTTGGGCATGTGATTTTACAAAGCTCTCATGCTTGTCTTATATTTATTTCTACTCTACCTTAAAGGTAGTTGCTCCTTGACAGAGTTAGAAATTACTTTAAGGTGGGGGCATATATCGTGCTATGAGCCTTACTCTCTTTCTTTCTATCTAAACACTTGTTTATTATCTTTGTTATTACACTCTCTTGGAAAGGATTATGGATAGCTTGGAAACAAGATCTTGAGTATATCTTGTTCTCCTAAGTTGAAGCTCCTTGCATGTTTGGGAGAAGGGTTGCGCCACAACCTAGAGTTTGGTAGTAGGGTCGCTTCACCTTCCATTCTACAAGACTTTGTGAAAATCCTCTTGTGGGAGGTAGCTAGGTGTATTCCCTTGAGTGCAAACACTTTCCTTTTGAGATTGTATGTACCATATGATGTGTTTGTATCCTCTTTCTCTTCTTATTTCTAACTAACCTCTTAGAATTCTTCTTATTACATCTTGTGAATTGACACATGATGATTGAGACAACATTTAGACTGAGGTCTCCTTCGTCATGCTGACTCAAGGTCTTCTGTTATGTGCTTTTGGTGATTGATGTATGATGCATGTATTCTCCTGATATATTCTTATTCTCTATAGGTTCTTCACACCTCACACGTGCCTCGCATGTATTACTTATTTTTGTTTCTTAAGTGTTTTCATCATGTATTTCATGTGTATTTCATGCCTTATGTGTATACTTCGTGTCAAGCATGTATACTTCATATATGGTGCGTATACCTTGTGTATTGTGTGTATACTTTGTGTATGACATCTATGCTTTGTGTATTGCATGTATACATTGTGATTTCTCAAGTGTATGCCTTGTGTATGTCTTTTTGTATCTCATGTTTTCTAAGTGCTTCACATATGAGTGAATTATGTCATGTGTGTTATGTGTATGCGAATCATCATAGACTCCTAGAATCCTAAACTCGGGGGCTTGATCATTCCTCAATTTTGGTGACATTCTATGGTTTCTATGTTGTTGTGTTTGAAATTTGTCTTCTCCATCCTTTAGTGTGAGTTTGAACATAAGTTTGTACCCACACTAAAGTGGGGCTAAATGTTACATTGTAAAATGTGTAGACTAGTATTTCACACTTAGTTTAGCACCTGAGTGGACCTAAAATGTTTACACTTGTTAATCAGGATCTATTTTAACACATTTTTGAACATTAAATGATTAATTCTTGATCCTGATGATAAAACCTGACAAAATAACTATGAGACCAACTTAAGAACACCTTAAGTGGCTTGTGATGAGATTTTTGGGATAAAAGACAAGGGCACCCAAGTGCCCTGGTCCCTCATTTAGCCCTAACCTATTTTATAGGAATGTCAGCTTAAGGCATCTTAAGTGGTTCCTCTTGTCGATCTTATTTGGTTTTATTCATCGTTTGTGAGAGGGAATGCATATAAAAGAAAGTTAGTTTATTCATTTGAACATCTCTAAGTTCTCTAAGTAATCTAAGCACTCTTACACTCTCTCTTCTTCTCTCTCATGCTCTCTACTCTTCTCTAAAGCTCTCTATCGTGGATTATTGCTGTGGCACTAACTTATTGCAAGTCTTGTGAAGATCTTTCTACTTCTTTCGACTACACTAACTTACCGAGTCAAGTTGTGACACCACATCAAGCATGCTACACTAGTAGAAAAACAGAAATAAATGACCAAAAAAACTACCAAAAATTGGTCACGTGACCATTGGTAGTTTATTTTCGGTCATTTATCTCGCAACCAAATTTATGACTAAACAAATTTTAGTCATTAATTTGGTAGTATATTTAGTCATTAATTTGGTAGTATATTTAGTCATCAATTTGGTAGTATATTTACTCACTAGTTTAGTCATTAATTTAGTCATTGATTGTTGTTAACTGGTCATTTATTTAGTCATTGTAATCATTAATTGCCATCAATTGGTAGTATATTTAGTCATTTATTTATTCATGGTAGTCATTTATTTAGTCATTGTAGTGATTGTTGGTATGTGGCGACTGATCATGCAAGTACTGTACACTAGTTAAGTATTGTTAAGTTTTGTTAACCGACAAAAGAAAAATGACATTGCAAAACCCTAATTCTATAAGCTTCCAAAAAGATTGTTATAAGTAGTTGGGATGTATGTTATGCTGATGTATTCATGAAATTGTAATCTATTTTGCACTGGATAATAAAATCATTGGATGGCTGAGTTTCTATGGATGTAGCCCATATTGGGTGAACCACGTTAAATTTCTGTGTTGATCTCTTTTGTGTTATTCCTCATTGTTATATTTCGGTTATTTAATCTACATATAATTGTTAGTGTTTATTGCTTTGATCTACCTGAACCCTAACAACTAGTATCAGAGTGGGTTGTGTTTGTTTTTGTCTACAGGTAGGTCTCACGGTTGAGTGGGAGTCTCACAGTGAAGTGGGAGCAATGGCAGACAAGGGTAAATTGAAGGTAGATAAATTTAATGGGCAAAACTATCAATTATGGAAGATGCAAATAGAGGATTGTCTTTATCAGAAGGATTTATGGAGGCCATTGGAGGGAATAGCCAAGAAACCGGTAGCAATGACTGATGAGGATTGTGAACTTCTAGATAGAAAGGCACTGGGAACCATTCGGTTGTGCCAAGCACCATCTGTGACATTCAATATAACAGAAGTGAAGAAAACAAGTGAACTGATGAAAGCTTTGGCCAAATTGTATGAAAAACCCTCAGCCTCTAATAAGGTATTTCTCATGAAGCGTTTGTTTAATCTAAAAATGATTGAAGGTGGATCTGTGTTAGATCATTTAAATGAGTTTAATACAATTACCAGTCAATTAACTTTTGTAAAAGTGAAATTTGATTAAGACGTGAGGGCTCTCTTGGTTTTATGTTCTTTGCCAGAAAGATGGAATAGATTGGTAATGGTTGTAAGTAACTCTATCTCTGGTTCAAATACTTTGAAATTTGATGATATTGTTGGTGTTATCTTTAGCGAGGAAATGTGACAGAAAAACACAGGTGAGACTTCAACATTGGGTAATGCTTTGACTGTAGAGAACATGGGAAGAACAAAGGAGAGAGGAAAAAGCCCAACAAATCACGGGAAGTCACAAGGGAAGTCAAAGAAAGGCAGATCTAAATCTAGAGGAAGAATGGATTGCTGGCACTATGTGAAGCAAAGACACTTGAAGAAGGATTGCTGGTCTCAAAAGGGCAAACAAGGAGACAGACAACATGATGACAGTAAGGAAGCTAATGTTGCAAGTAATAAATTATAGGATGCTTTAATTCTATGTTTAGATAATGCTAATGATTTTTGAATAGATTTAGGGGCTTCATTTCATGCCACACCACATAGAAAATATTTTGTAGATTATGTTCAAGGTGATTTTGGATAGGTATATTTGGGTGATGATGAACCCTGTCAGATTGTTGGAAAAGGAAAGATAAAAATCAAGTTGCAAAAAGGAAATGAATGGTTGCTACAGGAGGTAAGACATGTTCCAAATTTGAGAAGGAATTTAATTTCTGTAGGACAATTGGGTAGTGAAGACTGCATAGTTACCTTTTCAGACAAAATCTGGAAGGTCACTAAAGGTGCATTAGTAGTAGCTAAAGGTGAAAAGGTAGGCACATTGTATTTGTGTACTGGTAATACTTATTCTACCTTAGCTGCTACAGAAACAGTTGCTACTGAGACAGTTATAATACTTGTTGCAGGGACAGAAATAGAATTGTGGCACCATAGACTTGGGCACATGAGTGAGAAAGGGATGAAGATCCTTCACTCTAGAACGTCGCCACCATGTCTGAAGCAGATTGAATCAGAGTTCTACAAAAATTGTGTTTATGGAAAACATAAAAGAGTCTAATTTCTCAAAGTTGGAAAAGAGAAGAAGAGTGAGAAATTAGAGCTTGTGCATTCAGATGTATGGGGACCAGCTCAAGTATCTTCTCTTGGTGGATCTTGCTATTATTTTACTTTTATTGATGATGCAACTAGGAAAACATGGGTATATTTCCTAAAATAAAAATTAGAAGTATTTGAAACTTTTAAAAAGTGGAAAGCTTTGGTTGACAATGAGACAAGAAAAAATTTGAAGTGTCTCAGATCTGATAATGGAGGTGAGTATTGTAGCAGAGAATTTGAGAATTACTATTCATACAATGGAATCCGTAGGTTGAAAATGGTTCCTGGAACTCCACAAGAAAATGGTGTGTCTGAGAGGATGAATAGGACCATTACGAAGCATGCAAGGAGCATGAGATTGCATGTTTGACTACCCTTACACTTTTGGATAGATGTTGTACATACTGTTGTTTATTTAATAAATAGGGGACCTTCAAATCATTTGGATGGTGGCATTCTAGAGGAGGCATGGATAGGTAAAAAGGTAAACTATTCATTTCTAAAAACCTTTGGTTGTGAAGCTTTTGTCCATGTTGATATTGAAAATAGAACCAAGCTTGAGGCTAAGTCTAAGAAATGTACCTTCATTGGATATGGAGTAGATGAGTTTGGTTATTGGTTATGGGATTATGAAAATCATAAAATCATTAGGAGTAGAGATGTTACATTCAATGAGAAGGTCATGTATAAGGATCAGATACAGGAAAAGAAGTGTGAACAGGCTAAAAAGGAATGTGGTGTTGGATGAGATTCCATAAAATAAAATGCCAGTGGTACTTGATGCTTAGCAACAACGAGTTATCCCACAGACTCCTGCAAGTGTTAGACATTCTACAAGGATAACTAGACCTCCAGAAAGATTTTCTCCATCATTATATTCTATATTATTAACTGATTCTAGTGAACCTGAAAGTTATGAAGAAATAATGTAGGTAGATACCAAAAAGCAGTGGGAGCTAGGCATGAAAGAGGAAATGGATTCCTTGCTGCAGAATCAGACTTGGGACTTAGTCTAATTGCCTGCAAGTAAAAGAGCATTGCCAAATAAATGGGTTTACAAGTTGAAGGAAGAAGATGGAGGCAAGAAAAGATATAAGGCCAGACTCGTGGTAAAAGGTTTTGCACAGAAAAAAGGTATAGATTTTGATGAAATATTTTTTCCAGTTGTAAAGATGACTTCTATTAGAACTATTCTAAGTCTTGTGGCTGGGGAAGACTTGCATCTTGAACAACTAGATGTGAAAACAACATTTCTCCATGGGGATTTGGAAGAGGAAATATACATGCAGCAACCACAGGAATTTGAGGTCAAGGGTAAGGAGGAATTTTTGTGCTGGTTAAAGAAGAGTTTGTATGGCCTGAAGCAAGCACCTCGGCAATGGTATTTGAAATTTGATAGTTTTATGGCTGAACAAGGATATAAAAGATGTCATTCTGATTATTGTGTTTATTTTAAGAAAATGGGTAATGGCAACTATATTATCCTATTGCTTTACGTTGATGACATGCTTATTGCTGGGTCTAACATGTAGCATATTAATGAACTTAAGCATAAATTAGCAAATTCATTTGCTATGAAGGATTTGGGTGCAGCAAAATAAATCCTTGGTATGAGGATCACACGGGACAGGACAAACAAAAAAATATTTTTGTCCCAAAGTGAGTATGTAGAGAAGGTGTTGAAAAGGTTTAACATGCAGAATGCAAAAGCAGTTAGTACACCTTTGCCTAGTCATTTTAAGTTGACTAAGGAGATGTGTCCAAAGACACAAGAGGAGGAAGGCAAAATGTCTAAGATACCATATGCAACAACAGTTGGCAGCTTGATGTATGCAATAGTATGCACAAGGCCAGATATTGCACATGCAGTGGGAGTTGTGAGTAGGTATATGAGCAATCTAGGAATGGAACATTGGAATTCTATAAAATGGATTCTTTGATATTTGAGAGGTACTACTTCAAAGAAACTATGTTTTGGAGGAACAAATTCTACTCTAAAAGGATATGTTGACTCTAATCTGGCGGGTGATATTGATAGTAGGAGGAGTACTACAGGGTATGTTTTTACTGTAGGAGGTACTGCAGTCAATTGGATTTCAAGACTACAAAAGGTTGTTGCACTTTCAACCACTGAAGCTGAGTATGTTGCTGCTACGGAAGCTAGCAAGGAGATGATTTGGTTACAATGTTTTCAGGAGGAATTAGGGCAATGACAAGAAGATAGCCCTTTGTACACTGATAGCTAGAGTTCCATTCATCTTGCTAAGAATTTAGCTTTGCATTCAAAAACTAAGCACATACAGCTTAGATACCACTTCATCCGATCAGTTTTGGAGGATGGCTAGTTAAAGCTAGAGAAAATTCACACAAGTTAGAATCCTGCAGATATGTTCACAAAGGTAGTTACATGGGAGTAACTAATTTTCTCATCAGTTTCTGTTGGCCTTCACGACTGATAATGGTGGATATAAGAAACTAGCCAGGCCTGTAATCCAGTGGGAGCTGTAAGCGTAGCGGTGTCATCCGGGATCAGTCTCCAAGTGGGAGATTGTTGGTATGTGGTGACTGATCATGCAAGTACTGTACACTAGTTAAGTACTATTAATTTTTGTTAACTAACAAAAGAAAAATGACATTGCAAAACCCTAATTCTAGAAGCTTCCAAAAAGCTTGTTATAAGTAGTTGGGATGTATGTTACGGCAATGTATTCGGGAGATTGTACTATGTATTACACTGGATAATAAAATCATTGGATGGCTGAGTTTTTGTGGATGTAGCCCATATTGGGTGAACCACGTTAAAATTTCCATGTTGATCTCTTTTGTGTTATTCTTCATTGTTATATTTGGGTTATTTAATCTACATATAATTGTTAGTGTTTATTTCTTTGATCTACCTAAACCCTAACAATTGTAGTCATCTATTTAGTCATTGTAGTCATTTATTTACTCATGGTAGTCATTTATTTTAGTCATGGTAGTCATTTATTTAGTCATTGTAGTCATTTATTTAGTCATTTATTTGGGTAAATCAATGATTCAAGTTACAAATCAAATCTAACTTAATTAATCCTCACAAATTTATGCATATAAACTTCAAGTATCATAGATATTCAAATGTTGAGAGAAGCACCATGAAATGAAGACTAAAATGCTTGAACAAATATGATTGATCACTCTGAAATTTTTTTACTTCATTAAGCCTCACTTGCAAATCAAATACATTCAATGTCTCACTGACAATAGTATTTAGGACAGCCACAACGGGGAGGGGATGTGTCCCAAGGACACTACATGTGGTAGAAACACAAAATGTTTTAAAATATTAAATAGAAAAATGTGATCTACAAGACAAAAGCTTTTGATCATAGTGTAATTTTATTGAAAATAGCCCTTTGTCAGTTAGGTTAGTTGTGTAACAACTCCAGTGGCCCCAATTTGATCACTCTTCACAAAGGAATGCATGGATATTATAAGAAAAAGCACGGCAAATGGCATTGCAAGTCTTCTCACAACTTGAATTTTGCATATTGTCTGCCATATTTAACATAACAAAAAATGTAAAAAAGACTTACAAAATGGAGATTTTAATTTTCCCTCCTCCAGTAGTTCCCTTAGATCCTTGTGTTGTGTGACAGATTTTCTTAATTAGAAATTATGTGACCAAATTTCAATGCACAAACACAGATCGATGTATCTAAGGTATTTTAGTGCCATATCATTCTTTAACTCAAAGACAATGGTTTCCACAAGGCTGGTGATTTAGCAGAAGAATGACTGTAATGACCAAAACAAAAGGC
The DNA here is from genome assembly GCA_027924645.1 of Cunninghamia lanceolata. Classification (NCBI taxonomy): domain Eukaryota; kingdom Viridiplantae; phylum Streptophyta; class Pinopsida; order Cupressales; family Cupressaceae; genus Cunninghamia; species Cunninghamia lanceolata. The sequence goes on from BSBN01000386.1 coordinate 601,062, forward strand.
CACTCAATTTTCTTAAGAAGAGTTGTAATGAAAATCTCTTCAAAGAAGTCATCGTATAACAAAAGGGTTCCATGGGACTTAGATCTCTTCAATCCCTATCATTGCAACCCAATTTTTTTGTATGGCTGTCCTCATTATATTCTCTATAAGATTGAACCCTTGTTTTACTGAAAAATTATAAATCGAAACCACATGATCTTTCTTTGAAAACCCTTTTATCTAAAGAATTAAGGAAATAGTTCTGCCTGTTAAAAATAAATTTAAGGAAAGACGCAATGTAAATATCTTGCATTGAAATAAATTTTGGCATATTTTTTAAAAAGGCAGTAATGGGGTTTCTATTTTTTTGTGGTTAAGGAAATTGTAGCAAGCAGATTTTTAGTTTTTGTGCTAAAAAAACAAAGAATTGATGTAGATACCTTTTAAAAAAAAGATTTCCTCCACTGCCTTGGATCGACTCCTTGGAAGGCGAATCTTTTGTTTTATGTTCGCACTCCCTTCCAACTCACCTCAAATCTTGCAATTTGATATGCTCACCTAAGTTATTTGCTTTCAACCATTTTCCCTTTCCATTTCCTTTGAAAAAATATAAAATAGAAATCCCAGAGCATCCAATGAGGAACATTTAAATGACATGAGACTTTTTCTGACATGATTTGTTTCCAGCATGAGAACAACTGACGAGTTTAGAAAATCTTCCGGTATGAACTTTTTTACAACGTGAGAAACATTTTCAGTCATTTTGGCATGAAACCCTCCCCGCTCCACAATCGTGAAAAGACCAGACCACTTGATTTTCTTGTCCACACGTTGCATTCCCTCCCTCCCCAACTCAGAACCTTCTAAATAATTAAGGGGTTGTCCTATCTCAAAATCTCATTAGATTTGTAATGGGGTTTCTCTATAATGGAGTTTCTCGCCTTCCTCACCTACCTGCACAAAACAACACAAGTCCAAAGCCTTTTTGAGTGCTACAGAAGAGGGACGAAAAATCACAAAAATTGGCACTAAAGTTCTCCTATTCCCGAATACTAATCCTATTTGCAGTAGCCTGACAACAATAAAAGCATACCTTTCTCTTTTTTCTCATATGGGTTACCATGGCTTAACAAAAAACTGAGAGCTTAAGTTCACTCACTTGCTACACTACGATGAAATTTTGAGTTCCCCGCTTTGCTCCAATCATTCACAGCAAAAAAAGAAGCTGATGAAATTTTAAGCGCCCCGCTCTGCTCCAATCATTCACAGCAAAAAAGAGAAGTCGATGAAATTTTAAGCGCCCCGCTCTGCTCCAATCATTCACAACAAAAAAGCGAAGCCGAGACCGATAAGAGTAAGAAAATAAAAAGGAGATGAAACAAAATAGGTTAGGGTTTTGAGCCTTTCAGTTAGGGTTTACCTTTAGGGTTTCAACGAGATGGGCGCCAAAAGTGAGTGGTGAAATGAAAATAATTTTGGCGCCCATAATATGTTAAAGGCACCCATATTATTAAATATATTATAATATTATATTATTATATAATATTAAATATATTATAATATAAAATTATATAATATTATTAATAATATTGTATTATATTATAATATTATATAATATAATATTATATCATATTATAAATATTATATTATATTATATTAATATATAATAGGGTAAGTGCAAAAAGATGGGGGGCCAAAAAGTGGCCAAATTGTTTTAAAAAAAAATAATACAAAACGCGAGCGCATTATCACCTATTATAAATTAAAAAAACTCATCTCATTTCATTTCATTTCTTTTTTCTCCACTATTCCCGCGGTCTGTAAACCCTAGGAAGCGTGCTCGCGTTTTGGATTCCTCAATTCAACACAAAAATCTTATCGATTCGTCACCAAAATGCCGCCACGACGTCGAGCATGCCAAAGGAGTGAGTTTATTTGTCTTTTTGTTTGAATTTTCTTCTAAATAGGTAGGTTTGAGTTATTTTTTGATGTATATTTCATTAATTGTCAGGAAATGTTAATGCACCTCCTCCTCCTCCTCCTCCTCCTCAAAATCCACAAAATCCTACGGAACAACAACCTCCTCCATCCATTCCTCGACATGCCCCTGGAACACAAGAAAATATAATAGGGCAAATTGAAAACAACAAAAAAGAAATTGAAGATATAATTGCAAGGTTGAAAGATCCTTCCATTTCAACCTTGCATAGGTCCACACTTGCTGAATCTCTTGAATCTATGTTATCAAATGTAGATTCAATTAGCAAGCAAATAACTAGTTGGACGGATAAGAGGAGAGAGTTTAGAGATTATTATGCGGACAAGATGTCATACCAAGATGTGAGAAAATTACAAATTATAAAATTAGACTTGTGTTCGATTTTCACAAACCCACAAACAAATCAACCTCCACCCATTACATGCAAGAAGTTCCCTATCCTTTGGTGCAACAACCAATCGATAAGGGACAATTTTGGGCAGAAGTGGTGGATGGTTTTTGACCATCCTCCATGCAATAATAATGAGGTCCCGCAATACTTTTTGAGGAAACTCTACTACGAGTTTGTCCTCAATAAAGTGCCAAACTATTTTGATATGCGGGACTTCCAGGGTAGAGGTGGGGGGTCAGCACAAGATAGACCAGGGGTATGTCTTGATCCATAGCGGGTAGTGGGACAAGTAATCAGCAGACCAACCCATGAGCATGTTTCTATCCCTTCCATTGTGAAGGAGAGTGTTGAGGTCGATACACTTCAGTCCATTAGTGCCTTGACCCAGAGCATCATAGAGCATGCTAGTCCTGCAACACAGAGTGGGTTGGGAGATAGTACGAGGAGTAGGGTCCCACCCCATGCTTGTCAGACTTGCGGATCAGCTTGTGGTTATGACCCCATGGATAGTCAGGACGCAGGTGCACAGGCTACATCTGTAGCTAAGCAGATGGTGATGACAGATACCCTCCTGAGTGAGACTTTCAGCCTTGATACTCAAGTAAATATTAGCAAGTTTATTGAATTTCATTTATTAAATTTTATTTTTGAAATGCAAGATTAACTAATTTAGTTTGATGATTTTAATGAAATTTTAGGGTCATAGCGTTGATGCAGTTTTCAGTGGTTCTCCACCTGCATATTACACTAGATCATCTACTGTCAGGGTATGTAACTAGTAAACAATTATAAATATTACATGTGAATAGCATCGTTATATGAATGGTATTCTAATATCTAATTTTGGATGTTGAATAGGTTAATATTGGAGATTTCACGGCAACACCTGCCAGTGGTGGTGGACTTCAAAGCTTTACGGAGGTAATAAAATAAATAGTTTAATGAATGAATTGTACTTACTAGATTTTTGTATGTGACTTGTGTGCTTTATTGTGTATACTTCCATGTTTACATGAATGTGTGTGTATGTTAGGAGCCATGATTTGTATCACTATTATAGTTTTCGTAATTGAATAATGTTGTTTTATTTCTAGATGATGCAAGCTGTGGAGACACCTCCCGATGTTCATAGGGCAATGGAGCATGGTGTGACCTCTGCGATTCATAGCTCCATGGCATTGACAGGGGTATGAGGTAGATTAGTAAATTTCAATCTGGATGGTTTCTATAAGACATGACATCACCACGGCCTATTCCTGCTACTGAGGCAAGTGAGGAGACAGATTATATGGTAGCGGTAAGTGATTATTTTGTTAAATATTTTATTTTTTATAACATGTAATTTCTATATATTAATGTCTATACTTTTTATTGTAACAACTAAAGATGCAGGAAGAACTAAATAGGAGGAGTAGCCCTTGAGTTCGTAGTAGACCACCCACATGCGCGTCTCCATCCCCTAGAAGATCAAAGGCTACCCATGATCTATTCTCTTCACCAGCCAGAGGGGAAGGACTTTTTATTGTGTTCCTTTGTTGTATGCCTATATGGCATTTGTGAACATATATTTTGTATTGTATATAGTTGACATTGTATGCCTATATGGCATTATTGTAAGCCTATATGGCTATTTTATATATATGTTATACTTATATCAATAGATATTGATGTATGCCTATATGGATATTTGGTTAATACAAATCTTTTTTTATTGATGGCGTCCATACTTGCATTATAAATCCACGTTTGAATGGATATTTGTAGATGGCTACTTCAAATATTTAAAGTCCAATTGTATTACATAGGATGTTTGTTAATCCAATAAGCTAGCTATTGTTATTCAAGTATCACCTAAACCTCATTTTGGAACTAAAAGATAAAAGTTGTATTTAAAAAAAAATGAATCATCATGTTGAACAAAAAATATTAATATTCTTTATGAGTAGCATACAATGTCAACTATATGCAATACAAAAAAATGAATCATCATGTTATTCTTTATGTTTGAGATCCTGAAAATGACTAAGTCTGGTAGCTTGATATCTTGAAATACTAGGATGAATACCCAAGTCATTAGGATGATTGCGCCTTGAAAAAAAGTCATTAAGATGAGCGCCTAAAGGAGACTTTCTTAAACATTCAAACATTGAGCAACAAGCATGAATGGTTAAGGTACAATTTGCAGCTCATAAAGCCTTAAAAGGGCACCCAACTTGGAGAGAGCATTCATTTAAGACAAGGCACCCATTGACACCTGTTCCACCATAAAAGTGCGCCTAAGGTGGAAGGAGAACAAGCCTCTAGTAAGTGAAGTGCACCTATTGTCTAAACCACTTCATTATGGCACCCTGGCATGAGGAGGAGTATATAAGTCAATAGGAAATGGCGCCTAGAATGCAAATGAAGGACTAAGTGGCATTTTCAATAAGCATCAATTCACCTTGAGCTTTCAATAAATACATCAAATTGAGCCCCATTAGCCTAGGCACCCTTTGCCTTCAAAAGAACCTTGTATTGGCACCTTGGAGGAAATTAACTTAAAATGACAAGTCTTGGAGGTTTCTCATTTTGGATGATGTCTTTTGAGATTAAATACAATGATTGAAAGTTAAGATGAGTGGAAAGAACCTATCTTGAACCTTAGGCGCCCTTCATGTAACTTCCCACCATCATGAGCACCTAGATCTAAGAAGGAGTGAATGAAGGATCTTAACATCAAGAAGCATGTTATCAATCAACATGGAGAAGTCTTTGACAATAATTATGATGAATTGAGTACATGGAAGTAAAGGAAGTACATATCAACTCCAAAGTGTGCCTAATGATCAATAAGAAATTCTTCCAAAGCAAAGGCGCTCATTGTGAATTTTCCTACTAGTTTTGGCACCTTGAAGTCTAAGTGCATAAAAATCATGAGGATGAACGCTTAGGGATGAGATAGTCTTCATAAGAGTTTAAATAAGAACATCATCAAAATGCAACTTGGTAGAGAGACTTGAGACCATCATCAAATAAGCCAAAATATCTATCTCCAATCTAGGCGCAAATTCGAGCTCCTCTCGACTCAAATGAGTGCCCAAGTTGAAGTTAACTTTCATCTATACAACCCTCAGATTGTGCCTTGATTGAGGAAGGGATTTGAACATCAAAATTTAATCATCTCAAGACAAAAGCTTCCTTAGACACTTGGCATTTGATTGAAATCATTGAGAATTAGAAAGAACCACCTAATGATGTAAGGCGCACTTTTCACCCATACAAGCTTAAAATTGCGCCTAAGGGAAATAACTTGATTTCATATCAATAGGTGAGTGCCTTGAGAGAAAGGATCACTCTAGGTCATTTTCAATTATTGAAAGCATAAAAATGATAAAGATAAAGGCAATTGAGTTAGGTGCACTTTAGCCTCTGAGTACACCTCAATGAGCACCTTGGGTGAAATTGCATGAGATGACCTTTTGGAGTGAGCGCTTGAAAGATAGAATTCATTCTAAGACATGTCTCATCATTTAGATTTGCAAAATTGCAAGTATAAAGACATTTAAATCTAGGCGCACTCTCCATCAGTACAAACCCATTCTGGCACCTAAGGGAGAAATTGCAGTGAAAGACACCTTTTGAATGAATCTCTTAAGGGAGATTGACCTCTTTAAGCCATTACAATTGTTTGAAATCATTTAAAGTGATAAATATGGACCAACTTGTGTTAGGCACCCTTTGTTCTTCTTTTTACCTATATATGCGCCTAGATTTGTAGTAAGATTATTCCATGTTTAAAGAGGATTCCTTTGTGTTATAAAATGTTTATCATGAGGATTGATGTGTTTCTTGGTTTGTATTGTAGGAAGATTGAAGGAAAAGGTAGGAGCAAGAGCTTGGAGTCGCCTAGAGTCATCATGTAGCTGCTCCAAAGGAGCCTTTCAAATTCATTCATGCCAGAGAGTTAAGATGGAAGTAATCACTACCAAGGAAACACCACTTCAAGAGGTAGCTACTCCAAGAGGTCATAACAAGATATATTTCAAGTCTTCTTCATCAACGACATCACTAGTTGCATCATGTTTGAAGACTTCCATCTATCACTTCAAGTTTCATTCATCTTCAAGTATCAACTAGATTCTTCATTAATCATTGCTTCAAGATCAACATGTAGCCGCTCCAAAGGAACTTCTCATCATCATCAAGCATTCCAAAGACATCCATTCAATTTCAAGTCCATCTGATACATTCAAGCCTCCTTGAGAAGTCATCTACTTCACATATAAGGGAAAGTGTTATCATCAATATCTACACTTCAAAGGACCTTTTAAGTTGGAACACTTCTTCATCGAACATTCGAAGACATCCATCCAAGCTTCAAGTTCTTTCACAATCTTCAAGTCTAAGACAAATTGCATCTAGTGAACTCATTAATTGGCGCCTAAGAGGAAAAGACCTTAAACTTATATTATTGAGTCAGCACTTTAGAAATTGAGCCATCCCTAGTCAATTGGAGTCATAAAATATCAAATACAAAGTCAAATTAGACTTAGGCGCCCCTTCATGTAATTTCCCACCATCATGAGCGCCTAGATCTAGGAAGATCATCCAATTGCGCCTAGGAATAAGATACAAGTCCAAGACCTCAAATTTGAGCGCCTAGAAGTGTGATGGATTGAAGAAGCTACATTGGTGCCTAAGGGTAAGTTGTATCTAATGACATCACCTAATTGAGCACCTAGGAGGTATAAAGCTTAACATTGACATGAGGACAAGTGCTTAGTAAAAGAGAGTTTCTCAAACATTTAAACATGTGAATGAAGTCATAGAAATGCACTAAGTCATCTAGGCGCCATTTTCCCTTGTGTACCCTTACATTTGCGCCTAAGAAGAAGTTGCTTCAATTCATTGGAGTGTTTGAGTATTGAGGATTTCTTAGCAATGCTTTGCAACTTTACATTGCCTCCTTCTGACGATTTTTGGGGTAGCAGAAAATCTTTCACCACAGGCAAACACCTCAGAGATATAAAAAACTGAGAGAGGTTATTGTAGAGGCAATCTACATGATCACGTTGCCTCAGACAGAATATTTTTAAGTGACACAATTTTTGAGTAAGATTTCGTCAAAGATTGCTGCCTATTTGCACTTTGGACTCTTCAGGGATATCGTTGGTACAATGTAGCTCGAACTATTTTGACATGTTTGGGTGAAAAATAGGACCATGCCTAGCATAAATGTACCCATCCAGACACGTTGGAATAGTTAGTTTTGGTTGCATCAGGAGCAAGATGAAAGTTACACCCCTTTGCAACTTTACACTGCCTCCTTCTGACGATTTTTGGGGCAACAGAAAACCTTTCGCCACAGGCAAATGTCTCAGAGATATAAAAAAATGAGAGATGTTATTGTAGAGGCACTCTACGTGATCACGTTGCCTTAGATGAAATGTTTCTAAGTGACACGGTTTTTGAGTTACATCTCCTCAAATATTGTTGCCTTTTTGCACTTTGGACTCTTCAGGTTGGTACAATGTAGCTCAGACTGTTTCGACATGTTTGGGTGAAAAATAGGACCATGCCTAGCGTAAATGTACCCATCCAGATGTGTTGGAATAGTCAGTTTGGTCGCATCAAGAGTAGGATGAAAGTTACACCCCTTTGCAACTTGACACTGCCTCCTTCTGATGATTTTTGGGGCAGCAAAAAACCTTTCACCACGGGCAAATGTCTCAGAGATATAAAAAATTGAGAGAGGTTATTGTAGAGACACTCTACATGATCACATTGCCTTAGACAGAATGTTTCTAAGTGACATGATTTTTGAGTAACATCTCATCAAAGATTGCTGCCTTTAAACACTTTGGACTCTTCAGGGATATTGTTGGTACAATGTAGCTCGGACTATTTTGACATGTTTGGGTGAAAAACAGGACCATGCCTAGTGTAAATGTACCCATCCGGATGCATTGGAATAGTCAGTTTGGTCGCATCAGGAGTAGGATGAAAGTTACACCCCTTTGCTACTTTACACTGCCTCCTTCTAACGATTTTTGCGGCAGTAGAAAACCTTTCACCACGGGCAAATGCCTCAGAGATATAAAAAATTGAGAGAGGTTATTGTAGAGGCACTCTACATAATCATGTTGCCTCAGATGAAATGTTTCTAACTGACACAGGTTTTGAGTAACATCTCGTGAAAGATTGCTGCCTTTTTGCACTTTGGACTCTTCAGGGATATCGTCGGTACAATGTAGCTCAGACTGTTTTGACATGTTTGGTTGAAAAAAAGAACCATGCCTAGCATAAATGTACCCATCCGGATGCATTGGAACATTTAGTTTGGTCGCATCAGGAGTAGGACGAAAGTTACACCCCTTTGCAACTTTACACTATCTCCTGACAATTTTTGGGGCAGCAGAAAACCTTTCACCATGGGCAAATGTCTTAGAGATATAAAAGACTGAGAGAGGTTATTGTAGAGGAACTCTACATGATCATGTTACCTCAGACATAATGTTTCTAAGTGACACAGTTTTTAAGTAACATCTCATCAAAGATTGTTGCCTTTTTACACTATGGACTCTTCAGGGATATTGTCGGTACAATGTAGCTCAGACTGTTTTCGACATGTTTGGGTAAAAAAAGGACCATGCCTAGTGTAAATGTACCCATTTGGATGCGTTGGAATAGTCAGTTTGGTTGCATTAGGAGCAGGACTAAAGTTACACCCCTTTGCAACTTTGCACTGCCTCCTTCTAATGATTTTTGGGGCAGCAGAAAACCTTTCACCATAGGCAAATGCCTCAGAGATATAAAAAACTAAGAGAGATTATTGTAGAGGTACTCTACGTGATCGCGTTACCTCAGATGAAATGTTTCTAAGTGACACAATTTTGAGTAACATCTCGTCAAAGATTGCTACCTTTTGCACTTTGGACTCTTCAGGGATATCATCGGTACAATGTAGCTCAGACTCAACCCTCAACATCAAACCCTAATCCCTCAACCCTTAACTTTGATCCCTCAACCCTCAACCCTATCCCTAAACCCTAAACCCTAAAGCCTTAACCCTCAACCCTCAATGTCAAATCCTAATCCCTCGACCCTTCACTCTAATCCATCAACCCTAAACCCTATCGCTAAACCTCAACACTATACCTTAAACCCTAATCCCTCAACCCTCAACCCTAAACCTTATCCCTAAACCCTAATCCCTCAACCCTCAACCCTAATTCATCATCCCTCAACTCTAATCCCTCATCCCTAAACTCTAAATGCTAGCCCTATTCCTAAACCCTCAACAAACTCGATACTATACCTTAAACCCTAATCCCTTATCCCTAAACCCTCTAACCCTATCCCTAATCCTTATACCCTCCACACTCTACTTTAACCCTAATCCCTCGACCCTTAACCCTATCCCTTAACCCTTGACCCTCAAACCTCAACCCTCAACCCTCAACGTCAAACCCTAATCCCTTAACCCTTAACTCTGATCCTCGACCCTCAACCCTATCCCTAAACCCTAAACTCTAAAGCCTCAAGCCTCAACCCTCAACATCTAATCCTAATCCCTCAACCCTTCACTCTAATCCATCAACCCACCTAAACCCTATCCCTAAATCCTCAACACTATACCTTAAACCCTAATCCCTCAACCCTCACCCTAAACCTTATCCCTAAACCTAATCCCTCAACCCTCAACCCTAGTCTGTCATCCCTTAACTCTAATCCCTCATCCCTAAACCCTAAATGCTATCCCTATTCGTAAACCCTCAACAGAATCGATACTATACCTTAAACCCTAATCCCTTATCCGTAAACCCTCCAACCCTATCCCTAATCCTTATACCCTCCACACTCTACTTTAACCCTAATCCCTCAACCCCAACCCTATCCCTAAACCCTTGACCCTCGAACCTCAACCCTCAACTCTCAATGTCAAACACTAATCCCTAAACCCTAAACCCTAAAGCCTCAACCCTCAACCCTTAATGTCAAATCCTAATCCCTCGACCCTTCACTCTAATCCATCAACCCTAAATCCTATCCGTAAACCCTCAACACTATACCTTAAACTCTAATCCCTCAACCCTCAATCCTAAACCTTATCCCTAAACCCTAATCCCTCAACCCTCAACCCTAATCTATCATCCCTCAACTCTAATCCCTCATCCCTAAACTCTAAATGCTATCCCTATTCCTAAACCTCAACAGACTTGATACTATACCTTAAACCCTAATCCCTTATCCCTAAACCCTCCAACCCTATCCCTAATCCTTATACCCTCCACACTCTACTTTAACCCTAATCCCTCGACTCTCAACCCTATCCCTAAACCCTTGACCCTCGAACCTCAACCCTCAACCCTCAACGTCAAACCCTAATCCCTCAACCCTTAACTCTGATCCCTCGACCCTCAACCCTATCCCTAAACCGTAAACCCTAAATCCTCAACCCTCAACCCTCAATGCAAAATCCTAATCCCTTGACCCTTCACTCTAATCCATCAACCCTAAACCCTATCCCTAAACCCTCAACACTATACCTTAAACCCTAATCCCTTAACCCTCAACCCTAAACCTTATCCCTAAACTCTAATCCCTTAACCCTCAATCCTAATCCATCATCCCTCAACTCTAATCCCTCATCCCTAAACCCCAAATGACATCCCTATTCATAAACCCTCAACAGACTCGATACTATACCTTAAACCCTAATCCCTTATCCGTAAACCCTCCAACCCTATCCCTAATCCTTATACCCTCCACACTCTACTTTAACCCTAATCCTTCGACCCTTAACCCTATCCCTAAACCCTTGACCCTCGAACCTCAACCCTCAACCCTTAACTATGATCCCTCGACCCTCAACCCTATCCCTAAACCCTAAAGCCTAAAGCCTCAACCCTCAATGTCAAATCCTAATCCCTTGACCCTTCACTCTAATCCCTCAACCCTAAACCCTAAACCTTATCCCTAAACCCTAATCCCTCAACCCTCAACCCTAATCCATCATCCCTCAACTCTAATCCCTCATGCCTAAATCCTAAATGCTATCCCTATTCCTAAACCCTCAACAGACTCGATACTATACCTTAAACCCTAATCCCTTATCCCTAAACCCTCCAACCCTATCCCTAATCCTTATACCCTCTACACTCTACTTTAACCCTAATCCCACAACCCTCAACCCTATCCCTAAACCCTTGACCCTCAAACCTCAACCCTCAACCCTCAACGTCAAATCCTAATCCCTCAACCCTTAACTCTGATCCCTAGACCCTCAACCCTATCCGTAAACCCTAAACCCTAAAGCCTCAACCCTCAACGTCAAATCCTAATCCCTCAACCCTTCACTCTAATCCCTCAACCCTAAACCCTATCCCTAAACCCTCAACACTATACCTTAAACCCTAATCCCTCAACCCTCAACCCTAAACCTTATCCCTAAACCCTAATCCCTCAACCCTCAACCCTAATCCGTCATCCCTCAACTCTAATTCCTCATCCCTAAACCCTAAATGCTATCCGTATTCCTAGAGCCTCAACGGGCTTGATACTATACCTTAAACCCTAATCCCTTATCCCTAAACCCTCCAACCCTATCCCTAATCCTTATACCCTTGACACTCTACTTTAACCCTAATCCCTTGACCCTCAACCCTATCCCTAAACCGTTGACCCTCAAACCTCAACCCTCAACCCTCAACATCAAACCCTAATCCCTCAACCCTTAACTCTGATCCCTCGACCCTCAACCCTATCCCTAAACCCTAAACCCTATGGCCTCAACCGTCAAAGTCAAATCCTAATCCCTAAACCCTTCACTCTAATCCCTCAACCCTAAACCCTATCCCTAAACCCTCAACACTATACCTTAAACCCTAATCCCTCAACCCTCAACCCTAAACCTTATCCCCAAATCCTAATCCCTCAACCCTCAACCCTAATCCGTCATCCCTCAACTCTAATCCCTCATCCCTAAACCCTAAACACTATCCCTATTCCTAGACCCTCAATGGGCTCGATACTATACCTTAAACCCTAATCCCTTATCCCTAAACCCTCCAACCCTATCCCTAATCCTTATACCCTTGACACTCTACTTTAACCCTAATCCCTCGACCCTCAATCCTATCCTGAAACCCTTAACCCTTGAACCTTAATGTACTCAACCCTCAACGTCAAACCCTAATTCCTCAACCCTTAACTCTGATCCCTCAACCCTTAACCCTTAAAACTTGAACCCTAAAACCTATCCCTACATGCTCGACACTTGACACTATATCTTAAACCCTAATCCCTTAACCCTCATCCCTGAATCCTGAACCCTAAATCCTTAAACCTTCAACCCTAAACCCTATCCCTAATCCTTCTACCCTTGACACTCTTATTTAACCCTAATCCCTTGACCATTAACCCTATCCCTCAACCTCAAACCTCAACCCTTAACCCTCAACCCTCAACTCTCAACATTAAACCCTAATTCATCAACCCTAAACCCTAATCCCTCAAACATAAACCCTATCCCTAAACCATCAACCCTTAACACTATACCTTAAACTCTAATCCCTATCCCTCAACCCTTAACCCTTGAAACTTAAACCCTATCCCTACACACTCAACACTTGACACTATATCTTAAGCCTTAAACCCTTATCCCTAAAGCCTCAACCCTCAATCCTTAAACCTTCAACCCTAAACCCTATCCCTAATCCCTCTACCCTTGACACTCTAACCCTAACCTTGACATTAAACACTAATCCATCAACCCTAAACCCTAATCCATCAACCCTAAACCCTATCCCTAAACCCTCAACCCTCAACACTATACCTTAAACCCTAATCCATCAACCCTAAAACCTAATCCCTCAACCCTCAACCCTAAACACTATCAATAAACCCTCAACCCTCGACACTATACCTTAAACCCTAATCCCTCAACCCTCAACCCTAATCCCTCATCCCTAAACCCTAAACACTATCCCTATTCCTAAACCCTCAACCCTCGACACTATACCTTAAACCCTAATCCCTTATCCCTAAACCCTAAACCCTATTCCTCAACCCTTAACCCTTAAAAATTAAACCCTAAAACCTATCCATAAACCCTTGACGCTCAACACTATATTTTAAACTCCAATCCCTTAACCCTCAGCCCTAAAGCCTCAACCCTCAAATGTTAAACCTTCAACCCTAAACCCTATCCCTAATCCCTCTACCCTCAACACTCTACTTTAACGCTAATCCCTTGACCATCAACCCTATACCTAAACCCTCAACCCTCAACCCTCAACTCTCAACATTAAACCCTAATCCATCAACCCTAAACCCTATCCCTAAACCCTCAACCCTGAACACTATACCTTAAACCATAATCCCTTAACCCTAAACCCTAAACTCTAATCCCTCAAGGTCCTAAACTCTAATCCCTTATCCCTAAACTCTAAATCCTATCCTTAAACGCTCAACCTTCAACCTTAAACCTTAATCACTCAATCCTTATCCACCCCTCTCCTCCCCTATCTGGCTCACTCCCATCTCTACCCTCCTCTGCCCTCAACACTATACATACATACATATAGGCATACATACATACATACATACATATAGGCATACATATATACATACATACATACATACATACATACATACATACATACATACAGGCATACATAGATACATACATACATATAGGCATACATACATACATACATACATGATTAATAGCCTTGAACATAAAAAAATTTAAGGGGAACATAACGCGAGTGCATTATAACGTGCTCGCGTTATTTCAAACATGGCAAAAAACACAAACTTTTACGGAAAAGGAAAAATGCAAAGCAAAATATAATGCAAGCGCATTATAACGCGCTTGCGTTATGTTTTGCTTTGGGAATCCCAAGCCTTGGGCTTGGGATTTGCTTTGGATTTCCAACCCAAAGGCTTGGAGTGCCTTTTGAACAACCACAGACGTGTTTTTCCATATTCTTCAAGATTTCACATAATTTCGTTCGTACTAACCCTCAAATTTACATGTGTTTCAAGGTCGAACAAATAGAACAACTGGGTAATGTTAGGCTTTCTCTTAGCTATTTGACGATGTGATGTTTTTCACATTTTAACAATGTTAAGCTTTTCATCTTTAATTTATTTTGTTTGTGTGTCCGTTTTTGGGTAAAAACCACTGTTTGGTCTTTTTTTCATTATAAATTAACTATTCATTGAAATTTTAAAAAAATTACATATTTAGAAACTAGACTCCATTCTACAAATATTAAAAAAAGAAAAAAATGATTTTCAATTAGTTTTCAAAATATATAGGGGTAGCACGACCAAAATTCTATTTTAGGGGATGTGTCCACTTTGAAAATTAGTAAAAAATCAAATATTCATCAAAAAATTATCAGAAAAATCAAGCATAAACTACATGCTATTAGCTAATTTCTCACCAAAGAGATTTTAAAAATACTAAAAAAAAGTTGACCTTTTGAGGGAGCCACAAAACATGCTATGTTATGTTTTTTTGACAGAAACAACACCAATTTATGTGGCTCCCTCTTTTGAACCCCTTAATCTATGCCATTTTAAAAAAAAAATAGTAGTTTAGAAAGTAGACTCAGAGCACTATGAACATTGTTTTGCTTGCATCTCCAAATTTTGAGTGTAACTATGCTCAATTTCTCATCCAAGGCCAGTATTTCCTGATTTCAGGAAAAAAGTGGCCACTTAAGACCCCTTTTTGGCCCCCCATCTTCTTGCACTTACCCAATATTATAATTATATTATGTTATAATATAAATATTATATTATTTTGTAATATAATATATATTATATAATAATATAATATTATAATATTGAATATATTATAATATTATATTATTATATAATATATAATATAAATATAATATTGTAATATTAATAATATAATATTATATAATAATATAATAAATTATATAGTGGGAGGTTGGGAGGGAGCCTTGCCACCTCAGCATGGGTGGCAAGGCCAAGGCAGTAGGAGTAGGCAATCATGACTTGTAAGGGCTGGAAGTTGGCACGGATAGAAGGGACGTTGGCATTCATTCTATTAAGTGCCAAGCTTGGCATTAGTTAGAAAATCTTCCCCAGATTTGCATTTGAGATGCTTCGAAGGGTAGTTTGGTTAAGGTTATTAGGGAAGGCAGCGTCTCCACTCTATATTCTCTTCATCGTTCACCGTCAAATGCCTTCACATTTTGTCGCCATAGTTTCAGTAGAGTCCATCTGCTGTGGGGGGATGGATACCCCAGTCAGATTAACCAGCAGTAAGAGGCAAATGACCTTCATTGGCATTATCACCGACCTTAGACTGCAGAGGATGCTTCGCAGGTCAGACGAATTAATGGTGGGGGCTGTGAGAATGATCCTAGGCAAAGCTTTCATGGAGAACGACAAACGTTATTGGGTGGACACAGACATCTCTTCGCGGGTATTAGCAATGCTTCTCGAATTGGGGACGGCAAAAGTAGAGGCAGAAGCCATAATGAGAGGCATCTTCAATCCAGAGCACTTAGGGGATTTGGAGATGTCTCTATAGGTAGCCAGCCCTGGGATTGGAATCCCCCGCCTAAAAGATTGGAACCTCCTCAACGACCCCGGAGTAGTGATCAAAATCTTCCCGTTTATCTTAGACATCAAAGGTTTCAACCTAGTGGTGCTGAAGGATCAGGCGTCGGTGGTGGTGGACTTCATCAAAAGGGTTCTGGGCCTGGTTGCGGTCGATGGCTTCCAATGGGTGGAGGACTTCATCTTGAAACTAGCAGAGTATAATAGTTAATTAGATACTCTTATCTTTGCTTCATTTTGTATAGTAGAAGCAAAGCTTATGCTAGTCTTAGGTAGTTTTAATCTCCTCTGGCTATTACTAGTTCTAACCCTGTGTGGTCTACTTTTCTAAACTCTTAGTATGCAAAGGGTGATAGCTCTGTTCTTACTTCCAGCCATGGAAAGACTGAGGAAACTGTATCTTTTTGATAGATCTTTTATAATAGACTATCTATTATGAATAAAAAATAAAATAATAAATTATATAATATAAATATTATATTATATTATTATATAATATTATATTTTGTTATTATATAATATTATATAATAATAATATAAAATTATATAATAATATATATTATATAATAATATAATATTATATAATAAATACTATCATATTATAAATTATATTGTATTGTAATATAATATATTATTATATTATATTATAATACAACCCACTCCCTCAATTCTAAATATATTTTTTAATTATCCACTTTAATATCATTTTGTCTAATTTTTATTTGTATGACTAATTATTTAGTCATTTTTATTTGTGTGACTAATTATTTAGTTGTGTTTTTTACTAGTGATGACCAAATTAGTCATTTATAACATTGTTGCAAAAAATTAGTAGAATTTTGGTCACGTGACTAAAAGTTTTAGTCACTTGGTCATTTATTTGCCATATTTCTACTAGTGCTAGGGTTTCTATGCTCATGATGATTTATTTCCTTCATGCTTTGTCTTAGCATTCCATTCTACTTTAGATTTGCCTCTACCATCTTAGGGCATGCACTCTTTATCTATCATATTTTCTATTGTGGAGGTAGAAACACCATGAACATGGAGCTTGACTTAGGCAAGCTCCTAAATAGAACTTTCCTTCTTATGTGTGTGCAGGTCAGATTCAGAGGAATTAGCAGAAGACAAGTTGCAGAGAGCAGGAACACAGGAAGGCGAAGGCACTAGAATTATCAAAGTCTGCAAACCCTAATCAGGGTCTAGGGTGCCCAAGCACCTTGGTCCTAGATATTTCTGCTCCCGAATCCAGGTTTTGAATTGTTCACTCATGTCTGTTGTTTATTTAGTTCATAGATTTTTTCTTCTGATATGCTGTTATGCTCCGATCTTTGTCAATTACGGTCTCTTGTCTTGCCCTAGTTTGATTGGTCAGATTTGGGTTGATTCTCCTCTAATACAACAAAAGAACAAGACTCCTGTAGTTTGGCTCTCCTTCTTGGGTAGAAGCTAAGATCGGCTAGTGTCTTAATGTTGGATAGAAGAGGGTTTGACCTAGTTTGACCTTTTGAGCTAGTCTCTCTTTTCTATCTAACACCATGATTCCTATCTCTATGTATCTCCATGCCCAAAATTGTTTTTGCTACTCCTATATCCTTCATATCAAATGTCCTAGCCAACTGAGCTTTTAACCTACTGATCTATATCATGCTTTTACTTGCTACAAGAATATCATCAACATATAACACCAAGATAATGAATAAACCATTTTCCAAACTTTTAAAGTAAACACAATGGTCATATTCACTCCTTGTAAAAGTTTGGATCACCATTAAGGAATTAGACTTCTTGTACCATTGCCTAGTTGATTGCTTCAGGCCATACAATGAATTCCTGAGTTTGCAAACAAATCTTATTTTGTGATCCTGAACAAACCCTTTTGGTTGTTCCTATTATGTTGTAAAATGTCCCCCTAGGACTTTTACCTCATAAGTTTAGCTATCGGGTCCTTTAGATTTAATCACACATCTTAGAAATGAATCCTAGAGCAAAATCCCCTAAAACCCATGTCAAATGGGACTAAGGGGACCCTCTTGAGCTTAATCCAACCCTAAAATAGGTCCTTAGACAAGGGCATCCATGCCCTTGTCCTACCCTATTTTGTAAGGGCCCAAATCTTAAGTGTTGGCAAAGTGATCGTTAAAAGGTCTCCCTTTGTCGGCCTATTCAATTTGAATTACAAAAGTTTAGCAGGAATGCATATATAAACATGTTTAGGACTTCATTTTACAACTAGATGGATAATAAGAACTTTTGATCTTATGCTAAGCATACTCAAGGCTTTTATTGTGTTACAGAGTAGTATTGTGTTGTATTTGTGCTTGTTTGTTGCAGATTTGTCTTCATCAATCCATCTCCTCATGGCATGAAAGATCTTCATCGCCCTGTGAGAGCTTCACCTTCAAGGTGACATTTACTTTGTGTTTCAATCATTTATCATACCATTGCTTTTGCCTTTGTCTACCAAGGACACACACTCTCTATCTAACAATGGTGTTGGAAGGCTTGAATGCCATTCCGTGGCTTGACCGAGGCAATCTCCTAAACACCACAACCCCCAACCCCTCTATTGTGATTGCAGGATACAAGTGTCAAATTCTACAGAGAGGAGTTGCAGGAGGTCAGAGTAGAGTAGGAAGAATCCAGATCTGAATAAAATGACAGGAAAGATCCCTAATTGGACAAGGGCACCCACTTTCTTGTCCCTCATTTCTGTACTTTTGGGAATCTTTGAAGTGGTTATAGTCTGTAGCAGAAAATATCCCAAAGCCCTCATAAAAAGTACTACCTTGGACACTAGTGCCCACTCTTTCATCCCTGCATTTTCTGCTTTCTGAAATTCAAATCATGGTATGTTTGTAATCTGCATTTATTACCTTCCTATGTGAGCATTTGTTGGGATTCATCCATTTGTTTACGATTTTGCATAATTAGGGTTTTTGGCTTAATCGGGCCAAGACTTAATAAATCAATCAACAAATTCCAAATTTCCTTGTCATCCCAAGTGACACCAAACCTGTAGCTGAGTCCTCTTACAAAATTTGTGATTCAACTCGGTTTAATTTCCTTGAATGTATGTAGTGAAAGGAGGATCTAATTAAACTATCAACCTAATCAACAAGCCCTCTTTTTCTACATAACAGTTCCATATATATATCTTCTTCCAAATCTTTATGTAAAAATGTTGTTTTAACATCTAGCTTCTCTAACCCTAGATCAAGTAAAGAAACTAGTGTTAATACTACCTGAATAGAAACAAGTTTAACAATTGGCGAAAAACTTTCATGGATATCAATACATTCCTTTTAAGCATACCCTTTTGCTACCAATCTTGCTTTGTACCTTTCAAGTTTATCATCAAGACCTTTCTTCAGTTTGTAGACCCATTTGCAACCAACAATTTTCCTACCCTTTGAGAGTTCTACCAAGTCCCATGTTTTATTCTTCTCCAAGGCATCCATTTCTTCTTTCATTGCTATTTTTCATTTTGCACTTTCAATATCATCCATTTCTTCCTAATAACAATGAGGTTCCCCATCATTTGAAATCAAAGAAATAGATAAACTATAATCATCATACCTCTTAGGAGGACTTTTAACCCATGTAGATCTCCTTAGAGTTGGTTGTGGCATTTCCACATTTTCCTATATATTTTCTACATCCTCATCTTCATCCTCATCTTCATCTTCATCTTCACCTTCAGAAGCTTCTTCCTGCTCCTTTTTTTTGTAGATGGTTGAGTTTCCAAGTGAATTTGTTTATATTGTAGTACTTCTTCCTGTTTCATTTTGACTTCCACTATGCTTGATTGTATGAGAGGAGATTCATCAAATACATATCTGCTAATGATGATTTTGTGGGTAGTAGGATCCCACAGTCTATATCCCTTAACTCCACCATAACCAACAAAGATATACTTCTTTGATTTGGGGTCCAACTTAGAACGTTGATCTTTAAAAATAAGAGCATAAGCATCACCAAAAAAAATTAGATTTGAGTAATCAAAAGAATGACATATCCATAGCTCTTCAAGAATCTTAGAGTCTATTGCAATTGATGGTGACCTATTTACCCGATAGCATGTTGTATTGAATACTTCTGCCCATAACTCTTTCTCCAACTTAGCATTACTAAGCATGATCCTTGCTCTCTCTAAAAGAGTCTTATTCATGTGTTCAACAACACCATTTTGTTGAGTGTAAACTATGGTTTTATGCCTTACAATCCTATCTTCCTTGCAATAATTTAAAAATTCCTAAGATGTGAACTCACCCCATTATCTATTCTTAAACACTTGATTGACTTGCCAGTACTCTTTTCAACCAAAACTTTAAACTTCTTAAATACACTAAACACATCAACTTTCCTTTTAAGAATATAAACCCACACCTTTATAGAGTAATCATCTATAAATATCACAAAATATGATGATCCTCCAAACAAAACTAAAGGGGATCGTCCCCAAACATATGAATGAATATAATCAAGGATACCCTTACTTGTATGACTACTTGTTTTAAACTTCTATCTACACTACTTCCCAAAAGCACAATACTTGCAGAAATTCAAATTCAAATATTTTAAATCTAGAAGTATCTTATGGTTTACTAGTAACTTTAGCCCTTTCTCGCTCATATGGCCTAGTCATTGATGCCATAAATGAGTAGATTTGTTTAATTTTTTAGATACCAGCACTACTTCACTTATTTTAATACTCCCATGTAACTTGTAAAGGTTCCCAATCATTATAGCCTTCATTACCACCATAATGCCCTTAGACACTTTCAATGGTCCACCTTGACATGTAAATTTATAACCTCCAGGATCCAAAACTCCCAAGGAATTTTTTTTTTTTTGAGTTCTGGCACATGTCGTACCTCTGTCAACATCCTCACAATACCATCAAACATTTTAATCTTAATACTCCCAATTCCAACAGTCTTACAAGAAACATTGTTTCCCATAAGAACAACACCACCATCAATAGTTTGGTAAGAATAAAACCAACTCCTATGTGGACACATGTGATGTGAAGCACCAAAATCTAATAACCATTCCTCATGATTTTGTGAGATATTACAAACAAATAGTAGTTCATCAACCATACCTGAACTTGTCTCAACCAGATTTGCTTCCTTTTTGGAGTCATCCTTATCTTCTTTCCTCTTCCAATAATATTTCTTGAGATGCCCTAATTTGTTGCAGTACCAACATTTTCCCTTACCATTTTTGCCTTTTGACTTAGATCTTGATGTACCTCTCGAATTCTCCCCCTTTTTCTATGGACAACCCCTAGCCACCATTGCTTTTGGTGTGGAGGTTTTTATATTAGATTTCCTCCACACCTTATCAGACAACAAATCTCCCACAACAAAATCAAATTCAAGGGAGTTAGTTGTGTTTAAAGCTAATGAAAGTGACTAAGTGATTCCAAGATTCGGGCAATGAACAAAATAATGTCACTACCTTGTCTTCATATTCAATTTTTACATCTATTCTAGTTAATTGGCACATAAGAGTATTGAAAACATTTAAATGATCATCAATTTTGGTATCTTCCTTCATTCACAAACTATACAACTACTTCTTCAAGTAGATTTGATTTGTCAAGGATTTTGTCATGTAAAGACTCTTCATTCTACTCCATAAGCCTGCTGATGTTCCCTCTCAAACAATATTGAAAAGAACATCATCTGCCAAACACAATCAAATTGTTCTAAGAGCTCTTTTATCCAGATCTTCTCAATCCTCATCAGTCATATTCACAGGGTTCTTGACTTGCCTAATGCCTTTTGTAGTCCTTGTTTCACCAACAAATCACACATCTTGAGCTTCCACAGCTCAAAGTTATTCTTCCCATTGAACTTCTCCAACTTGAACCTTGCATTTGAAACCTTCACCATTTGATTCTACAGAACAAACACCAAATCCTAACACAATCACTATAAAATAAAAGCTCTAATACTACTTGTTGAAAAACCTTTATTTTAATGATAAAATTTAAGCTCCAAAATCGTATAATATTGCAATACAAATTAGTTATGAAGAGAATATAGATAACAATAGAATAACAAACTAACAGAATAAGCAATCACATAAAAAAATAACAAGAGGATTCACGTGGTAAAATCCTAGCAATATGTTAGGAAAATATCCACGGGGCAAAGTATTGGTATTCTTATTGCTCAAAGAAAAATTACAATCTTCACGTAGCTACCAATACAATATTATTTGTCTTTCAAGGTTGCAAAGATATACAATATCTTCAACATAATTGCCATCGTCAAATTTAGAAAAAAAGGTAGATTTTTCTCTTTAGGAAAAAATATATTTAAAATAAAAGATAAGATTTTTGCTTTCTTTTTTTTCACAAATCCAACAATAAATGTAGAGAAAGTAGGAAGTACAAGTTATGGAATCATTCCACAAAGTTATCCATCCGATCCCATGCATGGGATGTGGTTCCAAATTCTAGATTTGGCTTTATGATTGAGAAGTGACGTGTTAAGAAAAACTATGTCTTCATGATTTTGGTTTTAGCAACTTGCCACTCAATACAAAATCGTATTGAAAATTGGTTTGAAAGAACAACATTTGACAAAGGCTCCAATGGTAAGGAGTAGTAGTTGGCAAAGGAAAAAAAGACTGAGCTGACATCATGGCTCAATCTAGATGCTTGAGTACCCTATCAGGGTTGGATCTTAGATTGCTCTAGGTGTACCACATTGTATGATCTTGGCGGTGGCTAATATTGGGATCAAAAAGTCCCAATTTATTATGCATGAAGAACTAGGCCTCTCTTTCACCAATTGTCCAATGCATAGGCAAGGCCCCACATTTATCATAAGCTATTTCAATCATATTAAAATCCTTGCACAAAACCCAAGTGGTTGTAGGTATTGAATTAGCAATCCATCTCTAAAGGGAAAATCTCTCAACAACATCAGTCAAAGCATAAACATTAATAACTCCAAAAGAATGATTATTAATGCTGTAAAGATCCCACAATGCATGGTTGATGAGGCCACATCCTTGGTCAATTACGTGTTGATTCCACATAGGAAAGAGAAAGGTGACAACACCACCCTGACCTGCTTCATGGTTACTACACAACAAATTACTAGAAGGCTAAATAACACGACAAGCTATAGAAAGTAAAAAACCAAAAAACTTTAACCTCTTGTAAATAGAGAATGTATAAACCTAGAAACTAAAGTTGAGCATCTTGAATGGAGTACTTCTATGGGAGGTCCGTTAGACATTGAACATTCTAGGAAACACAATTCATAAACAAGTGTCAAGAGTCATCTTCTAGTTATTCAACTCATCCAGAGCGGAATAACTATTCTATAGAATGGCTTCATTGACATCAAAGCTACCTATCTAAGAGTGGAGTTGGACTAGATGCCTTTTCTTTGGCACAAACTCTCCCTATTCCAATCACCATAGCAGGCTATGAGACCTCCTCTACCCAAAAGGAGGAGGGAAAGCATGTTAGACATTGATGGCTGGTGGCCAAGTCAAGGCTAACACCACGAGCAGAGCTCTTACAAATTTTGGCCCATTAGAAGTTTCACCAAGGGAGGATAGTTTAAAATTACTGTTTTGAAACATTTTTCAAACCTGACCCCCAGAACCAAAAGACTTGGGGACAGGCTTGTTATTACCAGAGTTCTTGGATTTATGACTAACCACTGTAGACCATCATTCCTCTTCTTTTGTAGGAGGCATTGAATTAGAAGTAGGTTGTGTAGAAGGATTTAGATGCAAATAAGCCAAAGGGTAGTCCCAAATTTTGTGTTATGAGGATTGACACTAGTAACAAGTATTCAAAAGGTTGATATAGAGAATGCATTGAGTGTATCTTATTTGACCAATATGGATATCAACAAATTCTTTAAGGTCCTTGGATATGTCCACATCTACATCTGTTGGGATAAGTTGCCATTAACTTGCAATCCTAACCAATTCATGTGTCTCCAAAGTTCTTGGAATGTGTTCCCCAACACAAAGACTTTGAGAGATTAATTATTTATTAATTATATCACTTTGACTTTTGCAATCAATTCCTAATTGATAAGTTCAAACTTGGGCATCCATTTTTAGAGTGGGGGCCATGAAGACTTTGTTGACTTCTTCTAAGTCTATTTTGAGAGTTTGATAACTCTTAGTGAGTGGGAGTTAAACTTGGTTGTCCACTTTTGATGGGGACTTATATTTAGACTTGGAGTTGTGCTTTTTTATGTACATGAGTGGATAATGTTGAGACACCTTGCATGGATATAATGTTGGAGTTAACTAAAGTGTTAGAGATGCACGAATTGGATATTGCTTGCATGAGGTCAGAAAAGCTTGCATGGACTTGCATGTTTTTGCATGTTACTTGCATGTTGCTTGCATGTTGTTGCATGTTATTTGCATGTACTTGCATGTTGTTGCATGTTGTTGCATGTTACTTGCATGTGTTTGCATGTTTCTCCTATGGACTTGCATGTGCTTGCATGTTATTACATGTCACTCCTATGGATTGTATGACTTTGCATGTTGTTGCATGTCAGTTATATATGACCTTACATGTTGTTGCATGCCAGTTTTGTGAGATTGCTTACAGAACACTCCAACTCTAGAAACTTGCAGGATGGTACATCTCAGTGTTTTAGGTAATGGGTATCAGTTGCATGTTGTTGTAAATACTTGCATGTTAGTTTTAAGATATTACTTGTAGAACACTCCAACTCTAGAAAGTTGCACGATGGTACATCTCAGTGTTTCAGGTAATGAGTATTAGTTGCATGTTGTTGCAAATGCTTGCATGTCAATTTTAAGATATTACTTGCAGAACACTCCAACTCCAAAAAGTTACAGGATGGTACTTCTTAGTGTTTCAAGAAATGGGTATCAGTTGCATGTTGAATCTGGTGTTTGCATGCCATTTGCATGTACAAAACAAGGTAATTCAGAATAACTTTGGGGACATCAATCTTGCATGTTGTTTGCATGAGATTGGTGTGTGCTAATCACTTCAGTTAACAGAAAGAGATTGGGCAAACTTGGACACCCAATTTGAGGACTTTCTGTTGTTGCTTTTATTTGGAAATATGTTTGATGTTGGCAAAGCTAATTTTAGCATACTTGGGTTCACACATCATGAAGAGGTAGTTAACTGAAAGCTTGGACATTGTTGAGTTCAGTCTTCTCAATTTAGAGTGCTTGGTTTTTGCATGAGCATTGGAAGCTATGTTATCAATTACAATTTATTGTAATTTCAGTTTCAAGCTTTTGAATTAAGAAGCTCTTGAATTATGAAGCTTCAATTAATTAATTAAGAGCCCCATACATTTTCTAGGGAGTTGAATTGTGAAAAATACTTAGAAGAAAAAAGCAAGAAGTTTTTTGTAAAAGACTTAGAAGGAAAAAAAGCAAGAAGTTTTTTTGACTTGGAATAAAAAAGCAAGAAGCTTTTTTTGTTGAAGTTTTTTACAGGTTTGAAGATTGAAGAAGATTTTGAAGTGCATCAAGGAATCAAAGGATTAAGTATTGAATGTAATCTTTCACAAGAGATTTAATACAAGCATAAACACCTTTGGTGTGGTGTTTTTTCCCGAAAGGGTTTCTCCACGTAAATACTTGTCTTCTTCTTGCAAGTTATTGTCTTCTACTACACTATTTAAATTGGAGAAATACTATAACATCTATATTGAAAGTAATTTTTAGATTTACACATGCTATTAATTTTAGATTTGAAACATTTGAAAACTACATAGCTGTAACTTTACCTTGTTCTCTCTCCCTTTTTCCAACAACATAAACCTAGTGCTAAGGATGAGCTGAATAGAACCTTTCAGGTTCGACACAAACCACAGAGCCTAGAGAAGAGGCTATTTGGCTCAAAAAATTCTAGCATGACAAGGGTAACACAAGGAATTCAATCCAAATAATGACTCTAAAAGACTTTTCATCATAGATGACAAAGTCTTGAGTCTAGGGTTTGAAAACAAGTAAGGAGGAACATACAAGCCAAGGGCCACAATTGAGGATAACCTCAGTGGTGCAGTCACGGTCGAAGGGTTCATAGAATGAACTGTCCAAACTGTGCAGCTAGAGTAAACACAATGGAAATAACACAAATATAGAATGCAATGGAAGATTCAAATTCTAAATATATCATATATTCAGAATGCTTACATGCCAGCAACATGCAAGCTACAATCTAGGGTTCACAGGCCTGATTTTCTAGTTACAATAGATATTGCTTTGAAGCACCTTCCGGAACAAAACATCTAATGATCATGAACAAAGAACTTAGCTAACTGATTGAATACTTTTCTAATATATGCTAGAGATCTATATATATCATCTCCAAGCTCAAGAAATCCTTCGCGTCAGCCAAGAAAGGTTACAAACTCCAATGAAGGATGTAACGTGTAGAAACAAATAGGTCAACCCTAAACATCCGGTAATGCTCCGTGAATGCATGAATCAAGGTGTGGACCTCAAGGAAGGTCCATCTAATTAGTATGTGTCATGTGACAAGTTTCGTTTAGCTCCGCAAGTCACAAAAGTGCTCTGCAACCCTTCTCCTTCAACTGACTATCTATATGCTCTGCTCTGTGAAAACAGGTGATCTTCTGATAGCAATAACTTTTAGCAGACAAGTCCAAATGACCTAAAATTTGGATATGATGTAGATGATGATGTGTAGATGCTAAGTCCTACTCCGCGAGCTTTGATATGAAGATGTAGTGAAATGCAGTACAAAATGCTAAAATTGCAATTGACTGAACTGAACTGAAAATGAAAGAAAAGAAAGAATATAGAATGTTTTTGGTTGATGCAAGATTGCTCTGCAACCTAGGATGCTCCTGCATTAGACACCCAGGGTTGTTGAAAAAGTGAGTCCCTCACTTTGTTGGGGTTAGAGGAAAACCAAGGCGGTCCACCTCAGCCTGAGAAATCCATGGTGAATCTTTTCTAGTCTGCCTTTCCACTTTATCAAATATTCCTTGTATTGCTTGCCTCTGGTACTGCGTCCAACTTTGTTGTCCAAGATGTCTTCTATCTTCTCCGGTTGAACTATTGTGATAACTAGTTCTTCAAACCATCTTCAATGCTCTCACTTGATTCTCCTTCATGATACTGATATAAGTCTACAATGTTGAATATAGATGATATACCCAATGTCTTCAGTAGCTCCACTTCATATGCATTTCCTAAATCAAATTTCCTGAGTATCCTACATGGTCCAAATTTCTTCATCTTTAGCTTGTTATATGTCCTACTAGAAATCTCTCTTTTCTCAGATATACCATTACTTCATCTCCAATTGAAAATTCTTTATGTCTCCTCTTCTCATCTACTTGCTCCTTATACTTGCTATTCATTTCCTCCAAATGCTTCTTGACCTAATTATGTACTGTCTCCATGTATCCTACAAATGTTCTTCTTTTGTCTTACTAAAAATTAGAATATCATCCAAGTACACAATAACAAACTTACCCAAGAATTTCTTCAAAACCTCATTCATCAACCTCATGAAAGTATTCAGTGCATTAGTCAATCCAAAAGGCATCACTAACCATTCATACAATCCTTCATTTGTCTTAAAAGCAGTCTTCCATTCATCTCCTTCTTTGATTCTGATACGATGGTATCCACTCTTCAAGTCTATCTTTGTAAAATACTTTGCTCCACTCAAACAGTCCATAATGTCATCCATCCTTGGCAATGGACATCTATATTTAATTGTGATCTTATTGATTGCTCTAGAGCTTTACACATCCTCCATTCTCCATCTTTCTTTTGTGCTAGCACTATAAGTAGTACAAACGGGCTCAAACTTTCTCTGATCAATCCTTTCCTCAACAATTCCTATATCTGTCTATTCAACTCTGTAGTCTCTACTAGTGTCGTTCGGTGTGCTGCTTTGTTAGGCAAACTAGCTCCTGGTATAAGGTCCATATGATGACTGATACTCTGGATTGGTGGAAATCCTTCAGTACATTATCTGATATGATGTCTTCATACTCTATCAACAATTCAGTTATCTCCTCTAGCTGTGATTCATTGGTCTCTGTACTTATGGTTCCATGCTTCTTAGGAATCAAAGCAAAACACATATTCTCATGTCTCAATCCATCCAGAAATTTCCTTCCATCAACCAAACAGATTCTGGCATTCTGACATACTTCACTCTTAGGCTCATCTTCCAAAGGTATCAAGGTGATTTTCTTTCCATTAGATACTATAGTGTAAGTATTCTTTCTCCCATCATGTATAGCTTTTCTATCATACTGCCATGGTCTACCCAACAATATATGACATACATCCATTAGTATAATATCACACAATACTTCATCATGATAAGATCCATTATGAAATTTCACCAAACATTGTTCACTCACCAGTACTTTGTGTTCATCTTGAATTTATGCTATCTTGTAGGGATTAGGGTGTTTCGATCTCTCCAAGTTCAACTTAGTCACCATCTCCTCTAAAACCAAATTATCAGTACTGCCACTATCAATGATAACCTTACAACATTTACCTCTTGATTTGCATATGGTCTAGAACAAACTTTTCCTCTGTGGTGGTTCCTTAGTTGTCTCTACTTGAAATAGTGCTCTCCTCATGACTAATGATTCTCCTTTCTCTAGTTTTCCAACTAAATTAGGTGATCCAACATGTTCTTCTTCTACATAAGTTGTTCTTGCACTGTTCTCTATCTTTTTACTTGTACTTCCCCAATGACATTCAAATGATTGGTGTCCTTCACCTCCATACTTAAAACAAGTTACTTTGAATGTTCTCTTATCCAATCATCTTTCATCTCTCCTGTATCCTTCACTTCGGTAAGAATTATGATTCCCTCTGCAGTAGAAAGTTCTATCATCTCTTCGGTATGAATTGTTATCTCTGTCTTCCTACTTGAATGGACTATCTTGTTTGTTCTGCTCTGCATATGATCTATCTCCTCTGAAATATGTTCTACCTTTTTGAAATTTACCTCCTCTACCTCTCTGTCTCTGCTCATGCTTCTTATTGAACTTGTCTTCAACTTTCAGGGCAAACTGATATGCTTCCTCTATTGTTGTCATCCTTACCAGGCTCAGTTCCTCTTGAATGTTCAATCTAAGTCCATTGATGTATCTTGCCACTTTCTCCTTTCTTGCTTCACTATGTCCAGTCCTTATGATCATCTTATGAAATTCTTTAGTATACTCCTTCATAGATTTCTCCTTTTGTTTTAGGTTTTGCAATCTCTTCAACAATTTCAACTCATAGTCAGAAGGTATAAACTAATTTTTTAACTTCATCACCATTCTATCCCATTTTATGATCTTTTCTTTTCCTCTTCCGTTTCTATCCAACTGTACTTCTTTCCACAAAATAGCAGCATGTCCTTTCAACTTAGTCTTCGCAAATCTTACCTTCTCCAGATCTCAATTTTTTCATATTCAAAGTATTCCTCCAAGTCATTTATCTAGTCAATCAATTCCTCTAGATTCAAATTTCCAATGTAAATCAGTACTTCTACTCTAGGTCTCTTTCCCATCTTTGAAATAGCTCTCAACATCTTCACTTGATCTGATTCTTCTTCTTCTAGGGTTTCTTCATTTTGATCAGAGGATTGAAATTTATTATCATCACTTCAACATCATGTCTAGGGTTTAGTCCTCTTCTTCTATCTTCTTCTACAACATCTAGTCAAACCTTCATTGTTTTCATCATCTCCATCATTTCGTTCATTCTTCCAGCCATAGTGCCTACATCAGGTATCCTCCTTGGTAGCATCTCTTCCTAGGATCTGGTGCAACTGCCTCAATTCGGCAATCTGATTACAAGGTAGCAGTTGGCTCACACTCAATGATCTGTTGACAAACACAAGTAGACTGCCTCAGGTCGACGATCGGTTCACCACAAGATCATATGGAATGCCTTCACTTCAAAACTTCACTCTCAAAGGATTCAAAACTTTGTTCTGATACCACTTGGTGTAGTCACGGTTGGAGGGTTCACAGAATGAATTGTCCAAACCATTCAGCTAGAGTAAACACAATGGAAACAACACAAATATAGAATGCAATGGAAGATTCAAATGCTCAATATATCATATATTCAGAATGCTTATATGCTAACAACATGCGGGCTACAATCTAGGGCTCACAGGCCTGATTTTCCAGTTACAACAGATATTGCTTTGAAGTACATTCTGGAACAAAACATCTAATAATCACAAACTAAGAACTTGATTAACTGATTGACTACTTTTCTAATACATCCTAGAGATTTGTATATATCATCTCCAAGCTCAAGAAATCCTCCACGTCGGCCAAGAAAGGTTACAAACTCCAATGAAGGATGTAACATGTAGAAACAAATAGGTTGGTCCTAAACATTTGGTAATGTTTTGTGAATGAATGAATCAAGGTGCAGACCTCAAGGAAGGTCTATCTGATCATTATGTGCCTCGTGACAGGTTTCGTTTAGCTCTGCAAGTCATAGAAGTCCTCCGCGACCCTTCTCCTTCAACTGACTGTCTATATGCTCTTCTCTGTGAAAACATGTGATCTTCTAATAGCGATAACTTTTAGCAGACAAGTCCACATGGCCTGAAATGTGGATATGATGTAGATGATGTGTAGATGTTAAGTCCTACTCCATGAGCTATGATATGAAGATGTGGTGAAATGCGGTACAAAATACTAAAACTGCAACTGACTGAACTGAACTGAAAATGAAAGAAAATAAAGAATGCAAAATGTTTTTGGTTGATGTAAGATTGCTTTGCAACCTGGGATGCTCCTACATCACTCAATGTGGTTGGCTTCAACAAAGTGAAAAAAGAAAAAACCCTTTGATAAGGTTTTGCATGGTGTTAAGGTGGATCCCATGCGGGGTCTAGGCCTTATTGACCTAATATTTGAGCATGCTTTTAGGGGGGAACCTACCCACAAAATACCCTATTAAGGTAAATTTTCCAACCAATGGCATTCATATTCAGATTTAAGAATTGGAAGAACAACATTCGGTGGTGTTTTAGGGGACATACCTCGTGAAACACCTTGGGAATGAATGTTCTGGGTTGCTTGGGTGGGGGTGCCATTATTGTTGTTGTCGAACCTTCAACTTCAATAGTAGCAATTATGAAGGAATGAAAGGTCAATGCCATTTAAAGGGGGTGAAAATTTCTCGTAGACGTAGCAATGTACATAGCAACGCAATAAATGTAGGCAAAAGCAAAAGACTTGGTTTTTGAAGTAGTATGACCTAGATGCAAGCAAAGTCAAGAAACCCTAGCCAGTTTCTACTTTTAAGATCACACGTATAGGATTTTTATTTTGTACCATTAGTATTCTTTTATTCAATATTGTCTCTTATTTGAAGTCATGTCTTTTAAGAATTCATGCTCAGGGTTTAGTGCTATGTTATTGTATGATTAGGTGATATTTGTCTCTCATTAGTATGGGCAAGGGCCCCATTAGACACCCACTAGTTAATGTAAAAAAGGAATCCAGTCATATTTAATATATAAGTATGTAGACTTGAATTAGGGGAAAGTATTTAATAGTTGGTGACAATTTTTATAACAACTTACTTGATAAGTTCACTACTTAAATCTAAGATTACAAGTCCACCCATCAAATACAATGCCATGTTAGCATGTTGTTGTTGAAGTGTCATACAATACAAAGAAAAAGAAGTTAGTCCAATAACCATGCATCAATTCATATTTTTTGGTACACCTCATGTAGCATCACATGATTTATTACTTTTTGAATGTGACTTGTTTTAAAGAGGTCATTTCATTTCATTATTGGTAATAATAGCCAATACTAAAAATTTTGAAGTCACAACTAATAGTACTATAATATTAAAATACATAATCTTTTAACATCTCAACTCAACTACCAAATACGTTTCCCCACATATTAAATTACTAATTAAAACTATTGACAAGCACATTAATTTTAAATAATAATAATTTAGTCTTTTAAGAATTCATGCTCAGGGTTTAGTGCTATGTTATTGTATGATTAGGTGATATTGTCTTGTATAGTTCTATTATGTACCTTTATCTCTCTTTAGTATGGGCAAGGGCCCCATTAGACTCTGCACTAATTCTTGTAAAAAAGGAATCCAATCGTATTTCATATGAGTATGTATACTTGAATCTAGTTTCAAAAAAGTGAAGATTTGAATTAGGGGAAAGTATTTAGTTGTTGGTGACAATTTTGAATGACTCAAATTTTATAACAACTTACTTGACAACTTCACTACTTAAATCTAATATTGCAAGTCCACATCATCAAATATGATGCCATATTAGCATGTTGTTGTTAAAGTGTCATACAATACAAAGAAAAAAAAGTTAGTCCAATAACCATGCATCAATTAATATTTTTTGGTACACCTCATGTGGTATCACATGATTTATTACTTTTTGAACATGATTTGTTTTAACAAGGTCATTTCATTTTATTATTAGTAATAATAGCCAATACTAAAAAAACCTGAAGTCACAACTAGCAATACTATAATATTAAAATACATAATCTTTTAACATCTCAAAAGAGCTCAATTACCAAATACATTTCCTCACTTATTAAATTATTAATGAAAAGTATTGACAAACACTTTAATTTTAAATAATAACTACTTAGCAAATAGATACATGTTGTACTACACTATTAAATAATTAAATTTACAATTGAGAATGCCCAAATATACCGTGTGAAAGAGACATGCAAAGGTAAAAACCTCACGTCAGAATTCAATCAACATACGTCTTCTTAATTATAATATAAAAAATGAATTCTTCACCCGCATTAATGATAATGTGGTGGTTGTTGCAACTCCCTCTCTTAGACGGAGACAAAGATAGACCCTCTTTTTCCAACGATTTTCTTTCAATTAAGCAAAGGTCTACTATAGATAGCGAGGGGACACATGGTCCACATGATATCGACCTCAGATGGGGAACTAGGGAGCCCCCTACCACACTTGAGATAAAACAGTTGAGATCGATTATAGAAAATTGTAGGAATTAAGTTTATAAGAATTATATAAATTAATTGTATGAGTATTTAGTTTGGATTTTGATAAAGAAAGCTTTGTTGAAATATTATGAATGTATTCATTAAGGTTCAATTTTTTTTCTTTGTTGTTGGCCTAAAAATATGACTCTATAGTATCATAGATCAGATTCACAAGTGCAAATGTGATCTCCACGAGTGTGGACTTGATTTGATGTGTGGAAATAATCTTGTAACACACTACAATGATCTAGCACTCTGTAGACTACTAAAACTTGCTTACCTCAATTTTTGATGTCTAAATGCTTGTAAGGATTGACAGTGTTTACAAACACCTTTAGGGAATCTACTGAATTGTGAAAGTCATGTTCTGATCAATTAGACCTCTAGTAATCTAGCTTTATATAGCTCTGAGCATAAGTTCGAAGATAACAAACAAGCATGCAATGAATCTAGGATGATATGCTTTAATAAATTCTTTTCATTATGTATTATATTTCTTTTATTCCTTTTGCAAATAAAAATATAGATACGTTCAATTAATTCCTTAGCTTCTTTCCAAATGATTTAATGCATGTCTTTGAATAGAATAACCAAGTCCATAGATTAAAAAAACATGTGCTAGGTTGGCTCGTTTTAACTAGTGAAAAGGTTAAAGTAAGTAGAGAAATTTGAAATTTGAGATTTAAAAGTTTAGGGATCAAATCCACAACTACAAAATTAATCTAGGGTGATGGAAAATAGGTTTAGGGATGATGAATGAGAATATGGGGATTAGTGATGAAGGGATCAAGATTTGTGATGTCATGAGCCAAATCCATGCAAGAATATGCCACACATAGGTTGATTGTTGTATTTAGGACACTCTAATCAAAGAGAGCCCAAAATATCAAGGAAAAAGGCACGGGTATGCAATTTTCATGGTTACATTTTGTGTCAACCTTGATGTGCATTTGAACTACTAGGCAGATGTACATTCAAGTAAACAAATAGTCAACAAGTAAAAGTAAATATTTTTCAAACACTCAAAAGGATATTAATCCATATAAAGTAAAGGATCTTAAATTCGTTTTACAAATGAACTTACTCCATCAAACCTACAAAACAAATACAATATGCAATGTGGAGCATTTGCTAAACAATTTGAAATAATCATGAATTACAACTTGCTTGAGAAGTAACTATCTTTGAAAAAGTGAAAGTATATAGAAGAGAAAGGTAAGAGATTCCATCTATTATGGAAAGTGATAAAAAGTCCAACTATGCAGATCAAGATCTAGCTCTAGTAATAGCTCAATGAAAGAACTCCACTTGTATAAAGAAAAAATGTAAAACAGGTGAGCTAGATTTGGATACACATGAGGTGTCAAAGGTCTCCATCTAAATGTATAATGGATTTAACTTTGTATATATAGCATGATAAAAGGTCTCTATTCAGATATGATAATGGAGCTCTACTTGGTACCAAAAAATAATCATAACTACCATGGTTGCATCAATGCAATCAAATTCATGAAATATGTTAGTGACAATATATGCCCCCTCCAATTGGTTGCATACATAATATACAAGGAATTGGAAGAAAGGAGAAAATAGATAAGAAAGATACTTAAGGCATGTAATATATCAAAAGACACCATGGTATGATAATCATGTAATCACACAAGCTAGAGATATGCATTAAGGCATGTATGCAAAATGTTGCCCCCAATATAGGCAAATGATAAGACAAGGATAACCATAAATGTTACGTAAGGAACTTGTAAGCACATCAAGCATGTAGTAAATAATCTAAAGGTAACATCATGCAGTGATCATATGAGATATATATAGAGATATAACATGTAAGTATATGTGACTAGGAGGTAAGTGTGATGGTATGTGCATAAGGTTGCTCCCAACATAGGTAGATGAAAAGATAATGATGGATATAAAGACTAGAAAAGGATCATGTTGGCACAAAGAAAAGATACAGTCATCTAAGTAATAAACTATTGTAGCCATGTCTATAAAGTACTCCAATAATAATTCAATATTTAGTAGCTAGTTATGGATGTAGATGTGGGTATTTTTAGAGAAATTAGGCACAAATGCCCTTGAGTCAAGATAAGTGTAGATATTGTAAAACCACTCCTCATCTGTCAATGAAACACAAACCCACAAAGAGGTGCCTTGTATAGACACTTAGTGTAATATACAAACTTAATCAATGTAAAGTAAGGACTACAATCATCCATGCTCATAAGGGACCCCCTTATAGAACCTGGGAGGGGCCCTACTATTCTAAGGGGGGATAGTTGGAGTCCCATCCGTCCCCCCAAGAGGTATATTATGTTGTTGGAGGAGAGGTATAGTGGCCATTCAGCTATATAGTTGGGTGGGGGTAGGTCGTCGCGACTATAGATATAGGGCAGTTGAGAGAGAGCCCTTCTTTACATAGTTGGGTGGGTTGGTTCAATATAGTTCCACCCCACTGTTCCTCTAGCTTTGCCCCATCCTCCCACCACCCCGCTAGCGCTAGCTAGCGATGAGGTATAATAGGGGTAGGGGGTGCACCGACAGAGCAATGAAATAAATGAAGGAATATCGGAAGAGCGACAACAATAATAGGCCTCCCGGGGGTATTCCCACCCACCTTGAGAGACAAACTTCCCTGCTCACTCAGTCTCCTCAAGATTTCAAGCTTAGTTGCTAGGATATCCAAAGGTGTGAAATGAAGGAATGGTTTTCTCTGTTTTCACTCTACTTCCATCTACTCAAATGACTGTTATCTCCTTTGATTTCATCCATTCACGAGCATTCATTCTTGTATCCTTCCAAAGAGCCTCTCCTAGTGTAACCATTCTTGCGTCTAAAAACAATAGGGCTAGGCAGACTATGGGGCATGGGCAAGGCTTAAATTTGACAGTCAACCTTGACTGTCAAGCAATTTTTTTATGATAGTTTTCTATTCAATAGTGCTTGTAAAATACTATAACATGCTTTAGTATAAGTAAATTGTATAAAAAACAAATATATATATCATCATTATTCTATATAAATTTTGATAGTTTGTCCAAAATCTCTCCTTTCATGTGATACAGTCTTTTCAAAATTTCAATTGTATTTTACAGCTAAAATGTCTAAATATAGCCATACAAATGTCAAATTTAAGCCCTGTGCATGGGTATCTCGTATGGGGCCTGTTTAGCAAGCAATTCTGGATGCCCGTGAGACACCTTTGCCCCAGAGATACCTAACCTAACTTCTCCATGTGCTTGGATCGATGATGCCCTTCTTCGATCACCTAACATGTAAAAAGGAAACAACTATTTTTATAGGATGGCCTCCAACTAGTGATTGGGGAGAGAAATCACTCCCAATAATAGGAGAAGGGACTAGGGAGAATCAGTAGAAAAACATTGGTGTGTATCCTAGAGTGTCACTCCTCTAGGAGCTGTAGTGTCATTGGTTCCAATGTGTTTGGGGGAGGGGAACCCAAACTACTGTGCTTTGGTGAGTCAGATCCGATTCTAAAGATAGATCTCCAATTCTAGTAGTACCAGTGTTCCTGCAGCTTTTTGTGTCCCCACTGACGAATGGGTCGAGGCCGACAGGGCTTAAATTTGATAGTTGTATAGCTGTATTTAGACATTTTAGCTGTAAAATACAACTGAAATTTTGAAAAGGTTGTATCATATGAAAGGAGAGATTTTGGACAAACTGCCAAAATTTATATAGGACTATGATGATATATATTTTTGGTTTTTATATAATTTATCTATACTAAATTATGTCATATTATTTGAAAGGCACTATTGAATAGATAATTGTCATAAAAAAATTGCTTGACAACCAAGGTTGACTGTCAAATTTAAGCCATGGCCGGGGGTGATAGAAGCCGTGCCATTAATGTGTCTTTTATCTTTGTGATCTAAATAGTATCAATGGTAAATAATTTGAAGGAATAGGGAAACTATAAATCCAACTCATGATATTGTGTAAGTTAAAAGCATCTTTGGTCTTATAATCTCTAGTAATTTGTCTAGTTACTAATTGTAAATCACTATGTATATCAATAGACTTGACATTAAAGGAGATGGATGCACATAATTGTACAACTAGCAATTGTACCTTGGTGTGCAATGGGTACACCGAAGAGTTGTGGAAGTTTAATTGCCATGTCTTTAAGTGAATGATGATTGTCTTGTATATGTATGACCCATGTCATTTTTTTGTTTTCTTGAGTGTCATGAATTAACTTGCATACTCTTAATGGATTTCAAGATCCCTATGTTTTGCTTCATAGCTACCTTAAATGTGTGAGATTTCATGTTTGGTGTCTAGTCTCTATTTGCATGCATCCCCTTTCTAGATTCTTGTCCATGCATTGCACCTAGGTTGACTTGCACTCCAATATTCGTCACCTATGCATATTAATTGAAGCATGTATGTTTGTTCAAAAGTCTCGTATTTCACATTTTCACACTTACATTTAATAGGCATTGTCTTGCAAATATAAGGATGGCCACCACCTACATTTTCACATGATACAAACATCAATCAAACTTATTGACTGTCATTAGTTTTATAATTTCACAACTTTGTGTAATTTGGAGGTCAAATGGATTAAAATTAAATTTAGACATGCTATAATTTTTGATTGAGAATTCACAATTGTCTAAAAATATTAAACTTGAAGTGGATTTTTAAATATGTTTGAATTTGCAGAAGATATGGGAATGATCTCGAGACCTAAAAAATAGCATGCCTAAATACTAGCAATTGCACCTTGGTGTGCAATGGGTATGCCGAAGAGTTGTGGAAGTTCAATTGCCATGTCTTTAAGTGAATAATGGCTGCCTTGTATATGTATGGCCCATGTCATTTTTCTGTTTTCTCGAGTGTCATGAATTAACTTGCATAATCTTAATGGATTTCAAGATCCCTGTATTTTGCTTCATAGCTACCTTAAATGTGTGAGATTTCATGTTTGGTGTCTAGTCTCTATTTGCATGCATCCCCTTTCTAGATTCTTGTCCATGTGCTGTAGGTCTAGGTTGACTTGCATTCTAGTAGTCATCACCTATGCATATTAATTGAAGCATGTATGTTTGTTTATCAAAAGTCTCATATTTCACATTTTCACACCTACATTTAATAGGCATTGTCTTACAAATATAAGGATGGCCACCACCTACATTTTCACATGATACAAACATCAATTAAACTTATTGACTATCCTTAGTTTTGTAATTTCACAACTTTGTGTAATTTGGAGGTCAAATGAATTAAAAATAAATTTAGACATGCTATAATTTTTTATTAAGAATTCCTAATTGTCTAAAAATATTAAACTTGAAGGAGATTTTTTTAAATTTGTAGGAGATATGGGAATGAGCTCGAGACCTCAAAAATGGCGTGCATTCTATATCATGGGAGTCTGTTGTGTTCAATCTCTCTCTCGCAAAACTTTTGTAAGAGGAACATAACATAGAATGCATGCTATTTTTTCAAAATCCATCCAAGGAACAACACTCCTGGAAAATTGACAAATACCTATAGACAAGAAAAAAATGTATTTTAAAAAATATCAGTGTCCTGAAATTTGGAATTTTTTAAATGAAAAAATGTATAAGCATGTCATATTTTAAAAAGGCGGGGGGGGGGGGGGGGGGGGGGGGGTCTAAGGGGTTGAGCTTAATTGGTTAAAATTTTGGCTTCTCATTGTAAAGACCCAAGTTCAAATCTCCATAGGGATATTTAATGTGGAATTCTAAGTTGTGACTCTTGGTCTTCTAGAGTTGGCTTCTAATGTGGATGTGTTTTCTAAATAAAGTGGATTTCTTCTTCCATAGGTGATTCCTAGTGTGTTTTCTCATAAAGAGATTGTATTAGTCTCATGTTGATGCTCATATGAGAAAAATATTTGTAAACAATATAAACAAAAAAGGTGGGGGCAGTGGTTTAATACTAAGTGCCCATTAATCTCCCTATATCTCTCCCTCTCTTTATCTCTCCCTGTCTATCTCTCCCTCTCTCTTTATATATCTTTCTTTGTTTCTCTCTTTCTCTCTTTCTCTATATCTCAATCTCTTTGTCTCCCTCTCTATCTATCCATTTCTCTTTATCTCTCTTAGTCTCTTGATCTATCTATTTCTCTTTATCTCTCTATCTATATCTCTATTTTGTATGTCTCTCTATCTCGCCAGTCTATCTTTCTCTTTCTTTATCTTACCATATTTATTTCTTTCTCTCTCCCTATTTATCTCTCTATATCTCTACCTCTATATATCTATTTGTCCCTCTCAATCTCTCTTTATCTACATCTTTATTTGTCTATCTCTCTATCTCTTGCTATGTCCATTTGTCACCCTCTCTATCTATCTATTTCTCTTTGGCATACCATACACACATTCAAAGTAAAAGTATGGTGGGCCTTTCTCACACTCTTTAAGCTTCCACTACCAACCCACAAGGTGATCTTTATTTTCTATAGACAAACTTTCTTTGAGCTTTATCTTCTGAAATGGTTTCTTGTGATGGGTTTCATAGTAAACCTTTTGTAAATCTAAGTGCTTTTTTATGAAATTTGATTGTTTGCACATCCTCTAGGTTTTCATTCAATCCTTGCAAAAGGAAACCATGGTTAGCATGACTAATCAAACTAATAACCCTATGATTGTAATTGGCAACATTCAAGCTTGCAATTAGTCCCATGCTGATTGTGCAAACAAATTTACTCCATACAATCAAAAGAATGTCCATAATTTTCAATACTTTATAGTGTCTATCCAATTGAATAAAATAAATCAAAATTTAAAAAAACATAGTTTAAATTTATTTCAATTAAAACGCATGTACCCCTAAATCCTATAGGGGTATGCCAAAAAGGTCTTAAAGGTGAATTATTGGGTCCTTAAGAAAATGATGTGTTGTCTTGAGCAAAGATTCCTATGGACACATGTCATCTTTAGATTGTTGGCACATGAAACAACTAATTGAAACTCTCTCTCTCTCTCTCTCTCTCTCTCTCTCTCTCTCTCTCTCTCTTCCTTTATCCCTTTCTATATTTTCTATATCTCTCTTCCCTCTATATCCGTAGGATTGCAATTGGTAACATTCAAGCTTGCAATTAGTCCCATAATGATTGTTAATGTATAAATAATGATAATATAGATTTTGATGAAAAATGAAGGGCATTTTGTGAATAAGAAGGGCTTGAATTAACAAACATTTTTTTTTATGAATATGTAACATATTTTAAAATACCATTTTTTAGTGTATTAGAATTAGAAGTTATATAGAAATAATTACTGTAAGGGAGAAAGTGCATATTTCATTTTAATTGGACATTAACTTGAATTTTTTATATAATTAAGTTAACTCTCAATCTTACATATTAGGTATATCTTGATATAAACAAATAGAGTTAAACAAAGAGACATTTATATATATTTATAAAAAGAGAGCTATCTTTATATAGATTGTAACTTCAAAGAATAATGAAACCTTCATTTTACATACTAGTCTAGACTTTCCACTATACTCATTTCGATGCAAGATGATGGAACTAAACTCAACCATTTTCTTTTGCCAACATGACCTTAACTTAACCTAGCAAACAATGCATAATAATCTAAAGACACAATCGTGCAACTTGGGAGGCCCTTTTATGAAATATAGGTCTAGAATAATGTGATAGATTTCATCAATGCCTCTAAATTGCCCTTGAGCACTTTTGGGATCTATACACCCCCACAAAATTGGTAAACAACTCAGGTAAAAGGATTTTGGAAGAAAAAAATTGTTTGAACTTTCTATAGCAAATCACAAGTGGATGAGAGTTGCTATCATGCAATTCATGATGTCTAAAGCCTTGCATAAATTTGTGGATAAAATGGAATCAGTTATTTTACAACATTTTGTTGGTTGTTGAGAACGAAAGGAGAGTGTTATAGTGTGACCACTGATGAAGAAACTTACGTATCGAGAGATATGTGATCTCCTATTCAATTTACAGGGTGGTGAAGAAATGAAAATATTTTGTATCAATTTTTTTTAGTGACAATGTAGAGGTAATTTTATAAATCTTGAGAAATGATTTCAACTGCCTCATATTAGACATTTAATATAATCTAATAATCAAAGATATAGTTGCAGTGTGCATGGAGCCATTGAAGTGGGTTGGCTATGGTCATTATGGGCATTAAGATATGTGCTCATTCATTTTAAAGTGAAGGTCTACAAATATTGTACCTTCTTTTTAACCTTGTGAAAATATGCTAGGTCAAATATGCAAGTGTGGTCAAGATGTAGATTCAACTTACTAACTTTTGAAATTTTAGGAAGTAATAAACTTTAAACGAGTGAAACTATTTCATTTACATTAGATTTAATGTTTTTATGTATATCATGTGTACTAAGGACTTATTTTTGTGTGTATATTTTAGTCTAATAATCCATAGTTTAGAATTCTCAAGAAGTCAAATTTATCTTGTAATTACTTGTAACAAAGTCTTTATTTTATTGTTCAGTCCATGTCATTTGATGTTCATAAAAGATTGTTATCTTGAATTGCATGTCTTTAGCCTAAGTCTAAATTCAAAGTTCAAAAATCTTGTAGTAAGTTCCAAAGTAATGACTTAGTGTTGTAAGTTGACCCAAGCCAACTATGAACTCAAATTTTCTTGCAACCTCACTTCCATTTGTCAAGAGTCTCAAAATTTATGTATGCAAATAGATCTAGTGATTTCATAAAATCTAACCGAGTGAGAATGTTTGCACTTAAAATGTCTTATAATAAGTCTGATTCTAAATGTCTTAATAATGAAAAGTCATACCTTTGTATCCCTATATGGACCCAAGCCCACTATAGGTCATATCTTCTGTGAATCCTCACACATGCTTACAAATTTTGATTCATTTAAGTTGGTTTATATGAAAAGTTTAAAGTGATAGAATAAAAATTAGGTGATGACGTTCATTATTGAAACTAAATGAACAAGGTAAGTGATTAGTCAATATCCCAACTAGTTTCTAATTTATGTTATTTTTTAAGGTTGTCTATGTAATGCTCATTTTCTTATTTTCGTTATCACTTGCGGCAAGTTTTGTAGGTACTCTTTTGGATGCATATGATTCCATCTATAAGGCCTATTTTATTATAAGAATTTTACACATAAATGGTATTCCATTTCTTGACAGCGATATCATAGACTCACATGTTAATATTTGGAGTTCATGATCATAAATTAGTGTATGTCTATATATCT
The DNA here is from genome assembly GCA_027924645.1 of Cunninghamia lanceolata. Classification (NCBI taxonomy): domain Eukaryota; kingdom Viridiplantae; phylum Streptophyta; class Pinopsida; order Cupressales; family Cupressaceae; genus Cunninghamia; species Cunninghamia lanceolata. Next base: position 643,305 of record BSBN01000386.1, read on the forward strand.
TGGTTGATGGATATGATAGGTTTAATATTACCCATAGATCATAATAACATGGATGTGATTTAATTTATGTCATATGGTGATTTATTAATTTGTAATCTTTCACCAATTTACATTTTTTGTAATAACCAAGTATCTACATGAGGTAATAACCCTAGTATCATTTTAAATGTAATTTTATATGATTATAACTTAAGAAAATATCAAATGAGCTGCAAAAATAATATTAGACACGAGAACAATAACTAGTACAAATCAAATTTGATTAAGATATAGCAATCATATATGTTTTACAAAATTACAAAATCATAATTATAATTACGAAAGTCCCACCTTAATTTCTCATGATCCTTGTACTATTGAGTGGATTTAATCTTTGGCATGGATAACCCCCTATATAGTTAGAAATAATTTAAACAACTATATCAAGAAACTCTCACTATAGTAGTTACTTCACTTTCAAATATATAAGAACACTAGGTAATAATAAAATGTATAAATTTAATATGAAGGTAACAACAAAAATTATTATACCACGATGAGTAACTAAGTCCGTACTTGATATATTCAATGCTTCAATTATAGTGAAGCTTCTTGGTGAAGAAAAAAAGACATTGAAACCTTTAAAAAGGGGGGAAAACTCGTTGGGAACAGAGCTTTGCTAAATTGGTGAGTGAAGCAAACTGCCAGGGGATTTAGACAACCATTTTTAGACTTAACAGGTGACTACATCCTAGACAAAAAAAGCCTATGGGTGATAGATAGATTGAGGAGTACGAGTATGAGTGGGATAGAGGAACACCATAAATGGTTAAGCAACCGTTAGTTAAAAATAATGGACTATGAATACATATGCAAGCTGAGCTGGATCGAGGAAAGAATAATAATTTCATGTTTAAGGGTTTGCAGGTGGATAGATAATTGATGTCCTTGTCATTCAAAGGAAGCAGAGATATATATTTCGGGCTTTTGAAGACGGAGCACGTGAAATTGGCTAGTGAGACTTGACCATCTTTTTGCTGATTTTTGCCGACTCTTTCTAGACCGCAATTTTTGAGGAGATCCAATGACTACAACTCTTTCATTCATCTTGCATGCTTGTAGACTATCTTCAATCGTCGATCGTAGAAGGCAAGTCATCCACTTCATAGAGGGAACACCTTCGACATAATTAGTTCCTCATATTCAGTTAAAATATTAGTGCAAGGTAAATCCATTTGAAATGATAAGGGAATCAAATCACCTAAGGGTGTTGAAAGATTAAAAAATATAGGACTTAATGTGTACTAAATAGGTAGTTTTTCTTAAAGTGTGTTGTTAAAAGAGCTCAAATTAAAGCATCTAGATTAATCCAAAAAATTCTAACCTAAAACTAAGCAATATACACAATAGTGGGGACCAACAACAAGACAAGGGACTTGAAATGGAAAGAGAATCCACAAAACTGGAACACAACTAGAGACTAATTAAGAAATGAAACTTTACAAACATGAAAAGTGAGACTTGTGCACCTAATAGATAGAAAGTGTGTGAAACTAGGTTGGTTAGAATGATGTCAAAAAATTTCTTAGAAAGTTTGGAGGCTTGAGGAGGTGTCCTCTAAAAAAGGAGTGTATAGCTATTTTAAAAAATAGAAAGATACAACACAAAAAATGTAGTCAAAACACATAAAATATTCTAGAAAAGTAAACCCTAAATAGAAATTTTGAGTTAGCTACACTTGATAAAAAATTGAAAGTGTACAAAATTAAGATGCTTAGAATGGCAAGGAACAATTTTTGGAGAACTCTAGTAGTCCTAAGAGCAATCCTTTGATAAAGGGGTACCCTAGGGGGGATGCCCCAATGGGGGCATACTCAGTAATGATGTTTGATATCTTTGAGACTTTTAAGGAAGATTTAGAATAGTTTGCAAATGTTTTTTCATTATACGCACCTAGCACATATTTGCTTCTAAGCACCAACAGAACAAAGAAAACTTGCAAAAGAAAGTGTTAAATGGTAACCTGCTTTAGTCATCCCCCTTGTGGATTCTTAAAAAAAAATACCACATTGTAAATGGGAAATCAAATTAATATAGACCTATACACTAATAACAACACTCTAGAATATAATTATAGGGAAATTATAAATCTAAACATTAATAACCTATTAGTGGTGTGTAGATAACAAAGTGAAAAATGCTAGAGAGAGATAGGTTTGCTTATCAATAAAAAAAGGAAATGATTCAAACTTATATGGAAGGATGTCTTTAGGCTAAGAAAGTGGAAGACAATAGGATGAAAGTTTAGAACTATGTCACCTTTTTATAAAGGAAATGGCCAACACAATTCTAACTGTGTTCTAAATTTTAAACTTGAAGCACTTGAAAGTGACATGTATTTTGAATTTCAAAGAGATATAAACTAATGAAATGTAGAATTTTTAGTGTATTTTATGTTTGTAATTTAAAATATATATTTATATGGATTTTTTTAATAAAATTGACACTATAATTTAATTGCTAAGAAAAGTTCAAAAAACATGGTTGACAAACCCCTACTTTTTTTATATTTTTTTCCATTTAGTTAAAGTGTAGCTTTAGTACATGAAAATAAATTTAATTTCAATAAATATTTTTGATATATGTACAAAGTTAGGTGTACCAAAAATATAATAGTTTGGATAGGTCTCCACTCTATGTGTTAATTGTTAATTGTAAATTATCAAAACAAATTATACTCTTTGACAAGGACTCTCTCCTCTAGTGTATCATATTTTTCTTAAATTTTAAAATAAATTTTAATATTTTTTTTAAATTTATGATTAGCCCTATGTTTGTTTGATAATAATGACCTATTTGTAGTGAAATTTAAAAATAATTATTAAAATTAATTAATGTTCAAACTCTAGGATTTGAGATCTATAAAATGATATTTTTAATTTTGTTGATGTCTGTAATCTAAGAAAAGATGGCTCAAAGTTAGGGTTCCTAAATTTTATTACAAACAAAAGGGAAAAATCGTCATGTCTATTGCTAGGAGTTTTGGGCTATTAAGTTATTTTTATTGAAATAATTTTGACCAAAATGTTTGCTTCAAACATGTCATATTTTACTGTAATTGCAAAATGTTGAGAATATTTAGTTGGTAAACTTTAGTGAGTAGAAGCCTTGCTTAGAATATTCATTTTTAATGAAAAATTTCCATGTCATCTCATTTATCCTTTACCTAGGGCCTAAATTTGATAGTTGATCTTGCATGCCAAGCAAAATTTTAGTGATGAATATCCATTTAAAGTTTGATTTCTAGAATTTTGTGTATAGAACATGGCAATTAAAGAAGACATGAGAAACCACATATGTACCAACTATGGAGGACCTACTATTATTGTGAAAGTGAATATTCATTGAAACATTATTTGATTGAAAGAATAAACATTCAAGAGTAGCAACTACACATGTCTTGAAGTAAAAATGGAAGAGATTTGTAGCTTTAGAATATATTATGGTTGTTAACCCTCCATTCATTTGGTACACCTAAATTAGAATTTGATTAGTTTAAACACCCATAGTTTAGGTCTTAATTTTTAGTTCATTTTTTTAACGTTTAATTGCATTAAGATTTTTTAATTTTAATATCTTTGTTTTAATGAGAAGTGGGGGAAGAAGGCACTTGAGTGGTAGGTAAAGATATATTTGAGTCTTTGCTTAGGCTATGAATCTTTTTATAATATTCAAACAAATTCATCCTACCCTATTTCTTCATTTTTAAGAACTTATTTATGGGGAAAAATGTTTTCTTTTAAAATTTTCATCTTTGCATAGCTATATTTGTATTACATTATTTTTTCTTGGGCTTCTAATAATTATTTAGATTGTTAAGAACTGAATTTATTTAGAATTTTCACATGCATGGTTAAATTTTGAATACCAAGTGGTTGGAGGAAGTTCTCCCTAATGTCATCTAGGATGGATTTTACCCAATCTTCCCTAATTCCTAGGCACATCAAATGCTAGAAAAGAGGAGGAATATTTATTTGCATTTCATTTGTTTTGATTGAGTTTGTTGACTTTGTTGACCTCATTGACCTCATGATGAAGTTGAGGGTTTGACTTGATCTTTTGTTTCTCTTTTTGTGTTTTCTAATGCTTTTGGTATTTTCTTATGAATGTAAAACAACTTTTGATTTCTTTTTCTAAATTTCAAATGATTTAATTATCTAGAAAGGGAAAATGTATGCAAGCTATATGATTTTTGTATATAGTCTAAACTATGTTTTTGTTTGTTTTTGTGGATCAATTTTTAAAATGTAATCAAATAAATTGAAAATTGTAATTAATCTAGATGAAATTAAATGAAATTAATCTAAGAAGGAAATTCAAACTAATCTAAGCAATTTGAGTGCAAAATTACTCTAGGAGAGTAAATTAAAACTACATTTCAAGAGAAAAGAAAGCAATGTGTTACTTTCCCAAGAGAAAGATTTGAACTAATTGCTACTAAAGCTTAAAGAACCTATATGAATTGGGTAGTAGTGTCTGGCGTGAGTCCTCAAAATTCCTTTTGGCAACCATTCCTTCCTCTATAGTAGTGGGGTCCTCCTCTTGGAAATAAGGACAAAAACGAAGATATGAAAAGAAAATCGCTATGAGCTTTTAAGCTATGGAAATTGAATTGAGCATATGTATTCTATGGAAAAGAAAATGGCTTCAACTTTGAAGCTATGGATGAAAATAAAAGCCACACAAGGTCTTGCAATGAACATAAGAATGCTATGGGGGAAACAATTTGTAAAAACTTGAGTAAAAGAAAGAATGCAATAATAAATTTGCCTCCTCAAATGCATATAGAGGAGGGAGTATTTTTAGGGTTGAAATCCACACTAAAGGTGGTGGTGATTGGGGAGTTAACAAGAATTGATTGAAGAGTGATCTAGCTCTAATTAGAAGTGAACAATGGTCAGAGAGAAGATCACTGAAGAATGATTGAAGGATAACAATAGAATAATTGGGAGATAGGAGTAGACTAATTGGGAGTCTAGAAATAGTTAGGGGAAGTGAACAATCAATTATGCATGGAGGAGGTCGCAATTAGAAGCCAAAAATGGAGTCAAACTAGGATAAAATTAGAAGAAATCATGCATGGAAAAGATGATAGGGTAACCTCTTTCAGGAAGTGGGTCACCCCTATTAGAAAGGTAGGTCAATGCTGGAGACCCTAGTTAACTTGTAGGGTCACTGAGGGAGATTCTAAAGGAAATAGGGTGACCCAGGCCAAATGGATTGGACAAGTGTTTTGAAAGTGGAAAAGTGGTATTGAAGGGCTAAAATGGTTTTAGAGGCCTAAAATGAGGAAGATCAGTCATGTAAAGAGGGCCAGCCCTTTAGCAAGGTAGGTCACCCTTGGAGACTATTAGGTAGAAAAGAGAGATTAGCTCAATAGATCAAACTAGGTCAAACCCTCTTCTACAAAATATTGGGGCACAAACTGAGCTTGGCTTCTACCTTAGAAGGAGAGACAAACTACAAGGGTTCTACCCTTTTGTTGTATACATAAGCAATTAACCAAATCTAATCAATCAAGCTAGAGCCAAGACATGAAACCCTAGTTGACAAAGATTGGAGCATAACGGAAAAATGGAGATAGATACAGACAATCTGAAAGAAGCAAGAGATTAGTGAATGGAGGAGAACCTAATTTTAGAGGTCAAAATACCAAGGACAAGGGTGCTTGGGCATCCTGGACCCTAATTAGGATTAGTAGAAACTGATTTCGCAGTCAGGTATGTAATAACAACCTTAGTCTTCTTCCCATAAATCATCTCCGATAACCTATCCGTCTGACCTACACACATGAAAAGAGGGAAAAGGTTGGGTGTTATTTAGGAGCTTGCCTCAGTCAAGCCCTATGAATGGTGTTTCCACCTCCACAATAGAAAAGATGATTGATAAAGAGTGCATGCCCTATGAGGGCAGAGGTAAATCCAAAGTAGAATGGAATGCTAACACAAAGCATGAAGGAAAGAGGTCACCATGAGCATGGAAACCCTTGTACGCTTGTAGACAACATCACAACTTGACTCAAGAAGTTGGTGTAGCCTCAAAAGATCTTCACAAGACCTACAATATGTTAGTGCCGCAACAATAATCCACAAGAGAGAGATGTAGAGAGCATGAGAGAGAATAAGAATCTTCCAAGAAGTTAGCAAGAGCATAGTGATAGCTTAGGTGTATTCAAATGAATAGAATAACTTACTTTTATATGCATTCCCATCGATTTCTAAAGAGTTATACCACATAAGGCCGACATTAGGAATGTTTTAAAGGGCCTAAGCTGATAAGGCCACAATATAGGGCAGGGCTAAAGGAGGGCCCAGGGCGCTTGGGTGCCCTGGTCTTTTAGCTAGACACCTGCCGAAAAAGGGCACTTAAAGTATACTTAGCCCCGCCTTATGATTCTTTTCCAGGTTTCATGCATCGGGATCAAGTATTACACGCTCAATGCTTAACAAGGTATTAAAATAGGTCCTAATAAACAAGTGTAAATATTTGAGGCCCATATAGGAGCTAAACTAAGGGTAAAATGGTGGTGTACACATTTTACGACTCAAAATTTAGCCCCTACTTTAGTGTGGGTACAAACTTACGTTCGAACTCATACTAAAGGATGGAGAAGACACAATTCAAACACAACAAACATAAAGACCAAAAAATGATAATAAAATTGAAGGCTGATCAAGCCCCCAAGTTTAGGATTTTAGGAGTCCATGATTATTGGCATACACATAAGACACATGAAGCATTTAGAAGACATGAGACAAGACAAGGCATACACAAGGCATGCACTTAAGAAATCACAATGCATAAACATAATACACAAAATATAGACAAAGCATACACATACAAGGCACAAAGTATACATGGAATACACATGGAATACATGGAGAGTAGGAATATACATAATGTAAAAGACCTTGAGTCAACATGATAAAGGAGACCTTGATCTAAGTGATGTCTCAATCACCATGCATCATTCTCCAAGATGTAATAAAGAAGAATGCTAAGGGGTTAGTTAGAAAAGAGAAGAATCATAAGAGAAGGACAAACACATCATACACACCATCTCCAAAGGAAAGTGTTTCCACTCAAGGGAATACACAAAGCTACCTCCCGCAAGAGGAATTACGTGAAGCCTTGCAAAATAAGAAGGTGAGTCAACCTTACTACCAAACTCTAGTTGGTGGCACAACCCTTCTCCCAAACATGCAAGGGAAGTATTACAGAATAAGAAGGTGAAGAGACCTTACTACAAAACTCAAGTTGGTGGTGCAACCCTTCTCCCAAACATGCAAGGGAAGTATTATAGAATAAGAAGGTGAAGAGACCTTACTACAAAACTCAAGTTGGTGGTGTAACCCTTCTCCCAAACATGCAAGGAGCTTCAACTCAAAAGAACAAGATGCTTCAAGATCTTGTTTCTAAGCTTCAACCTAGGAGAACAAGATGACTCGAGATCTTGTTTCCAAGATTTTAGTAATCCTTTCCCAGAGAGAGTAGTAACAAAGATAATCAACAAGTGTTTGATAGTGAGAAGAGAGTAAGGCTTATAGCCTGATATATGGGTAAGTGCACAAAGATGGGGGACTAAAAAGTTGCCACGTGACTTTTTGGTCCTATACAAGTCATAACGCGAGCACATTATAATGTGCTTAAGTTTTGCAAAAGCAAAACTCAAAACTCTCTCTCCTGCTCTCTCCCACTCTCTCTCTATCGCTCCCCCTCTCTCTAGAGAGAGAGAGAGACTTCTTTTGACATGCAACTCTAAACCCTAAATAATGCCCCTAAACCATAAACTTGAGCAACCTTAAACCTCTAAACCCTAAATAATGCCCCTAAACCCTAAAGCCAAGCAACCCTAAACCTCTATCTCTCTATCTCTATCATCCCTCTACCTCTCAATCTCTCTCCCTATGTCTCTGTCTAGGTCCCTCACTCTCACTAGTAGAAAAATAGAAATAAATGACTAAAAAAACTACCAAAAATTGGTCATGTGATTAGTAGTTTGGTCACGTAACCATTGGTAGTTTATTGCTGGTCATTTATCTCGAGACCAAATTTATGACCAAACAAATTTTAGTCATTAATTTGGTAATATATTTAGTCATTAATTTGGTAGTATATTTAGTCATAAATTTGTTAGTATATTTAGTCATCAATTTGATAGTATATTTGGTAATTTGGTAGTATATTTAGTCATCAATTTGGTAGTATATTTAGTCACATGACCATTGGTAGTTATTAATTTATGACTAAACAAATTTTAGTTATTAATTTAGTCATTAGTTTGGTAGTATATTTAGTCATCAATTTCTGTTAGTTGGCAGTATATTTATTCAATTGGTAGTTTATTTAATAATTTTTGAGGTTTAAACATAAAACACAAAAAAACATAATCAATCATTCATTTGCCAATAATGAAACAACTATTAAGAAAGCAAAATATTGAAATTTTATTGAGAAAATGTGTTTTTATAGCAGATACAAGACTTAAATATGTCTCTGCTTTGAAAAATGTGTTACAAAGTGCATTTCTCAGTGCTGTGACTAAGAAAATTGAGTTACAATGCTCTATTTTTTTCTTATACACCTCTAAAACATGAAAGAACTACTTGCAAAATGAAGCCTAAATATTTCATCATGGGCTTTTACATCTCAAATTCTAAATAAATGTATCAAAACTTGCTTAATATTGCTAATTGTTGCATTACTTCTTCTTTGCTGCATCTCATGCCTTGGTCTGCACAAACAGAACCGAATAATGCAATAAGTAAATTGCCCCTTTGTAATAGAAAGCAAATAAGTAACTTACTTTAACATGTTCTTTGAAAGAATATTTACCTTCTTGACTCAACGGATCTTCTTAGATCTGTTTAGACAAAGTAAGTCAAATTTATAAACAGTCAGGTTTAGACAAACATTCTTGCAACCCCCATTCCTAGTAATCAATTTCTGAACAGTCACCAGATGCTAAGTTTATTAGTTGTGGGTAAACAACACTTCAACATCAACAATCAGATGGGCTTGACCACTTACCCTGTGCAAATAAGTTTCTAAATTTTTAGGAAAATCAAATTTGATAACAACATTAATTGCTTGAATATCGATCCCTCTTGTAAATAGATCTGATGTGGCCATATATAAAGGACAATAAGAGCCATAAGCAACATAATAAACTAACAATTCTATGTAGATTGCACTTAATGGGTAATTACAAAATATTTATTATTAACTACTTGATGATACCAGATTTCTACAGGCACCATTGTGAAAATCATGGAATACTCTATTACGGTGAGACTGCAACATCTTTGCATGAATATAGAAACAAGAATACCCAAGTTCTATTATTTTCTTTGCTAAGAGTTCCACATGGTTCACATAATTGCAAAAGATTATTGACTGATTGATTTGGAGCTGCAAAAAACAACAAAAAAAGTCATTGAAATGTTGACATAAGAACACTCATCTATTGTATGATCAAAGGAATATGTCTGAAACCAACCTTGGAGAATAGTGTGTTGAGACAGTGAACCTTCTGCCTTTCTTCAACAAATGAATAATACTGTGTAATACCTTTAAGTGTAAGTTCATCCATGAGGTTGATGACATATGGCTTGTGCAAATATCTGTCTTTAAAGGATTTAACAGTGACTGGAAATGTAGCAGAAAATATTAAAATTTACCGTGTTTTTGGAAGGAATCTAATAAGCTGCTCCACCAAAGGCTGAAACTCTAGCAAAAAAAGTTTGTCAGCCTGAAAACAAATGAGAACCGTTAGCCCAACTTAATTAAGCAAGATGTAATTGGCATAAACTACACAAATTATATAAATTTGTAATCTTTGATAAATATATGCAAATATGGTATCCATTATTAATTAATGGTAATATGACTTTGTACATCAATCCATGCACATTAAAACATTAACAATAAAAAACAATATTCCAAAATTTTCACAATATCAATAAGTTTAGGACCTGTTCACAATGCAAAAGAACACATCTGCTGTAATGTGCCGTACCTGTTTGTATTTTTTGAAGAATCTTTTATGTGTGAATTTTATTTAGATTTTTGTGTGATCTTTTAGATAGACAGAAGAATGCAGAAGGGGTTTTAAGTTTCCTTGCAGATGTAGTGTCGGAGCACACAATATATTGCATATAATAGAAACCCAAAAAATATACAATGAATCTGAAGAAACTAATGACAACCCAAATAGTAGAATAGTGAATAAACAATTACTATCACATACCCATATGGAAATATACAACTTGGTACAATCGCTGTAAATGGACCAGCAAGTGGGTATGGCTGGAAATGTAATTAAAACTCCATAGAATGATATAGAATGTGCATATAAATATTATCAGTAGTAATAAGGATCTCAAACACCTTTCCAAGACTAAGAATGTAACAATAAAAGCAAGGAAAGAAGTCCTCTACAAGACTCACACCTCTTCTTGACTTGGTACGGCCATGGCTGGGATGAATGGCTGCAAACAACAATAAACCCTCAAGCAAAACCTCTGCAATCTGATGGAAAACACCTGCAGCAGCTACACAATTAGATATCTAATGGTTTAATGCTCCAAACTAGCTCCCAAACTCCTCTTCCAGTAGTACAACCCTCCTAGGATAGTGTTGTGTGGTTACACAACACGCCCCATTTTGACTTGACAAAATAGGGACCCAACTTTTTGCTTGGCTTGGCTTGTGTTTTTCTGCTTTTCGGCGGTCTAGTAAAAGTAAGTCATGCAGGTGACCCTGCATAAGGGAGCTGGGTAAGTCATCATGATAAGGTCAGTTAGTCAAAGTTAATATTTCATATCAATAACCTCATGGTTGGAAAGAGTACAAAATTTCATGTAGGTTTGCCTTTTGGATCACCCTGATATTCCTTAGGGAACAAAAGTTATAACAAGTCAAAGTTCTGGTCAAACCTGATATTCTGAGGGGGGGTCATATTTCTTAATATCAGTTATCTTATGTAAGATCACCTCGATCTTTCAAATATCACCCTGCGCAAAATATCACCCTAGAGCCAATATGCTGATGACGTCATCCAATCCCGATGAACAAAGAAAATCACCCTGACGACGACGTCATCATTCGTTTTACCTCATGGAGGTATATTTCCAACGATCATCCTTTTTTAATAACATGACGGTGACGTCATCTCGATCTTTCGAAGAGGGGGTCACTTTAGTTTTGAGGGGTCACATTTCGAATATCACCTGATCTTTAAGACATGACTCGATATTCTCAATATCACCCGATATTCTCAACATCACCCGATCCATTGACATCAGTGTTCCCGCTCAAAGGCAGAAGGTCATATTACACAGAGGGGGTCATATTACGAATATCACCTGATCTTCTAAAGATCACCCCCCTCATCTTGCCCCATGACATTAAATGCTCATAAATGCAATTGGTGGATTCCCGCCGATTGCGAATACGATAAACACACCTAGCAACATTTGTGAATTTTATACAGAAGATCAATGGTTTTGATCAATTTAACCCAGTTTTGCCCTAATTTGCCCTACTAATGAGGATAAAAGTGAATTTCCAAGGTCATTTTACATTTACCTTGCGAAGAGATGAGAATTTACAGAGCAGACAGTCGAATCCTCATACGACCTACCTGCGGACGCATACAACTTACAGCAGAACAAAACACATGATTATCACCGGTATCTGAGCCCCTTTTCCATAATCATCAGCCTAATTCAGGAGATAAACATTATCAGGTAAGTAATTAAAAAAAATCCTCCTGTTGTTGTTTTCTGCATGTCCAGGTAGGATGCTTTTCTAGTGGTTTGAAACTGTAAGTTATGCATATCATGATGAAATGGATATTAATAAGTATAATATGCATGATAACATAAATGTATAATGTTGTATATGAATGGATATAGAATGTTATGGTAAGACCAGTCGTGTTCATTGCAGGAATACATGGCGGACGTCAAGAGGAACAAGTCCGAGTCTGAATTTCTTAAGCCTATGTTTACTCAACCTGAAGGAGTGCAGTTCAAGTATGGTTTCATCAGAGATACTCATTAGGGAAACACAGATTTAGTGGCATGGTCGTCTAAGATGCATAATGATAAAGAAAGTACCCTACTGGATGCCGTTTTTACATTAGGAATGTGGTATGCGGCTAGATTTCCTTATTCCATGGAAACTCCAGAATTGATAATAGAATGTGCCAGAAATTACAATCCTCAAACAAGGAGAGCGGAAAAACACAGCAGGGTTTATGCAGATTTGTCCATCAAAGGCATTGCAACTACTTTCAATCTACCACTTGGAAAGAAGGTAATCAGTATGGATCTGTGCAAACTGGAGATTGAATATGTAAACAACAAAAAGACTGCAAGAAAGAGGATGTACCACTGGAGATCAAAGAACAACATGTACATTACCTCTGCCAAATTACCAGTGCACCTGTACAAATTTGACTTTGATGATGAATATCAGTATATGATTGCCCTACTTAGCAAAGTGACAGGCCAGCCTACTATTGGAAGTTTCAAGGATTGGATGTATGGGGTCATCATGATGTGCATTTATACAGATAATAAGCCATTATGGGCTAAAATCATCATTGATGCTTTAGATGAACAAATGATGAACCTAGGAGGCCTGGAGTGTTTATTTTACATGACTTTATATGTTGTATATTCATGTGCTTATAAGGGTACATTTGATGCACTTACCATAGTTGGAAAGATTGGTGGCAGTTTAAATGATGCCCATATATGGGACCATTACCCTCAGTTGTAGAGAACAAATTATCTCCCTGATTATAAGTTAGTGAATGATGCATTTTCTATGCATCTGGTCAGAACAATGGAGGAGGATAGAACCAAAAGACTGAGCATGGAAGCTCAGGAAGTTATATACAAGCATGGTGCTTGGTTTATCCAGTTTGCCAGATTTTCTTACATTAGAATAGAAGGTTTTGAAGGACATCCATTAATGCTACCTAGGTACCCTACTGATGGGGTAGTCCTGATGGAATTTTTGAGACAAGTATCAACTATACTGGATGCATATAAAGAAAATAATAAGATTCCTCCAGTTTTGTTTCCAGTAACTATAGGGTGGTATATATGCCCTGATTCAGAAAACATAAAGAAGGTCATAACGGGTCTGAACTTGATGAACTTATAGCCATTCCCATTGGCCATATCACATGACCCCTATGGAAGAATGCAAAAGATCATAGGCCAACCTATACATAAAAAGAACTTAGAGGATTTCTAGACTGATTGTGAAGATGAAGCTGAAGTCAGAAGAAGAAAATACCAGAGACTCACCCTCAATCAGATTAAGACATTTGATTGCATTCCAGTGCTTGCACAATTAAAGAAAGATGATGGCAAGACCATGTCCAATGAGTATGAAGATAAAAAGGTGTATAATGACACCATTTCAGCCCCTGACCTGACGTAACCTGAAGACATTTCATTTTATAGGTGGGGTGCTGCAGTTGACCCAAGCATGGGTAAATGAACAAATCAATACACTAAAGAAGGGTGTAGCCCTCACAGTAGATAATAAGAGGAAAAGACAGGAGATTCCTGATGAGGAATATGATGACTTTCTTGTTGAGAAGAGAAAATCTAATGGAGAAAGGTTGCCACCTCAGAAACAAAGCAAAGGACCCCCCAGAGGAAGGAAAACTAATATTGAACCTAAGGGGGTGATAGTTGAAAGAGTTGATACATCAGCTGAAGGTGCATCCGCATCAGGACAGGCATCACCCTCATCTGCACAGCCTTTGGTGGATAAACCAAGTACAAAAAGAATCCTAAGGTCAGCTGTGGACACTGCAGCAGGAAAAGATAAGGGCTAAACCTCACAACAAAATGTGGAAGAAGATATCATTCTTGAGGAGGAGCCAATGAATAAAGAGCCTGTAGGAGATGACCCCATGATGGTCACAATAAATAGGAAGGCACCCCTAGTGGCATCACCACCTAAAAGACAAAGAACATCTATGAGGGGTGAAATAAGACATGACCCCATAGTAATAAGGGGAGCTGGTAGTGAAGTATTTAGGAAAGAATTGCAACATGATGTGCCACTTCCTACCATCATTCAGTTTAAGACTGAGAAGGCTGAAGAGCAAGCAAAAGAAGCCACTAGAGCAGTTCAAGGTGGTCCGTTCTCATTAGAGGAAACTGTGGACCTATCGGATGATGAGGTGGTACAAAATGTGACTTCTCAGTAGATGGAGACCCTTGCTTCTAACACTCGCATGACCACACATGGAACCCCATCAGCACAGATGGTGGTATTAGAAGAGATGAAGCAAGCAGAGCAAGAGAAAGAAAGTAGCCCAGAGAGGGCAGGCCAACAAATAGGACTTGATAAGTTAGTTGATCAGGTACCTAGCCTTGAGGTGATAGACTTAACATACAGGGAGGATGTGACACATCCTGAACATCAAGAAGGTGCACCTAATAAAATAGAAAATGTTGAAGAAGGCAAATAGAAGGAAACAAAAAATAGTATTTCAGATGTGGGTCAGCAACAACAAGAAATACCAGCTAAGCCTAAAATAGTAGAAGTCCAGCAAAAGGGCGGGAAGGATAAAGAAACATCAGGTGATGATGCCCCCCGGACTCAAGAAACCTCAGGTGATAACGATACATCAGGTCATGATGACCTAAAGACTCAAGAGGTAGATACATCAGGTGCAGATCAGAATGTGATCTAGGATCAGGTAGATGTGTGTAGTATGAACACAATGATATCCACGGATACAAATGTTCCTCAGAATGAGGAAATTCCTAAAGTGGATGAGACACAAAAGGAGGGAGTAAAAGATCAAGTCCATGACCAGCATGTAGATACACATCATGATCCTCCCCCGCAAGAAGAAGTTCTTCAAGAAAAAGAAATACAACAGGATCCCCCTCATGAAGAATATCATGAGGAAGAAATAAGGAAGTGACCCTCTCCATCAAGAACTGAGACAAATGCTAGAGATCAGGGTGGACATGATGATGATGACGGACACCAAGGATCCAGATATAAAGTACCTTGATGGCTTGAGAAAGAAATAGGCACAGAATTAGGTTTTGAGATTCAAGAATTTGATGTTTCAACATTGTTTTCAGAAACCATCATGAAGCCTAAGAGGAAAGCCAGATTAACATCTGCAATTAGAAGAGATCCTGCTATAGGCAGAAGAGCTACCCAGGTAGCACTTCCCATCGGTGAAAAAGAGAAAGGAAAAATCACCCTAGAAGACCAAGAGGGTTAGGAAGGGAAGGATATAATAGATTCTTTGACCCAAAGGGTGAAGAAAGAAAAGGAGAAGAATAAGCAGCATAAGGAGCACATTGCTCAGTTGC
Source organism: Cunninghamia lanceolata (assembly GCA_027924645.1). Taxonomy (NCBI): domain Eukaryota; kingdom Viridiplantae; phylum Streptophyta; class Pinopsida; order Cupressales; family Cupressaceae; genus Cunninghamia; species Cunninghamia lanceolata. Next base: position 658,715 of record BSBN01000386.1, read on the forward strand.
ACTCATACATAAAAGGGTTGATTAACCTTGACAATACATCATCAGATCAGGCACTCCCATTGACTGCAATTTCTCAAGAGGAGGTTAGTAAATTAGATCTTATGAAGCATGAGTTAGTGATTATGAGGAAATGGATGTCATCAACACTAATAGGAGCTGAAGAAGTAGTGAGAGCCTCTTTGCAGAGGTGGAATTCTTTGAGTAGAAAGTTGATAAATTACAAACTGAGACCGGAAGGAGGTCATTCCAGTTAGAGAAAGCTTTGGGTGCTTTGAGTGAAATAAAGAGGATTAATCCTTAGATCCTAATAAGTAATCAGGTGTTGGATAATAACACTGCCATGCTGGTAGATATTTGGTATAAAGACATCAGGTTTGAATGTGATGTACTGAAGAAGTGCAGTAATAAGTTAAGAGATATCAGTGTGAAACTGCACAACATGATGTCTTATGAAGCAAAAGTCCTGGAAGCCCTTGAGGGAAAAGTAGAGGGAAAATTGAAAACCAAGACGCAGACTTTGCTATAAAAGATCTGCATAATAACTTCCAGCTGATGGCTGATGACCCTCTTACCCACTTGACAGAAGAAGCAATGAACAAGATCATGAGGATCAAAGTTAGGGTGGAAAACTATAATGAAACATTGAGCAACAGAAAGGGTAAATTGGAGACCCTCAGAGATAAGTTTCAAACCCACAAGCATGCCATAAGTAAAGCCAAAACTCAAGATGGCGGAGAAGTTGAAAGAATAGTAGAAGCATATGAAAATATCAGGACAATCATGTAGGTCCGTATACAAGGCGATATCCATCAGGATGATGAAGACACAAAAAGTGATGATCAAGATGATCATGATGAGGAAGAAGAAGAGCCTGAAGAGTAAATGAGGATGCGCTACAAGGGAAACATTGGCATCAGGTACTTAGAAGAAAATAATTTACCTAGATGGTTGCCAGCTGGCGACCTGTGCCATGAGATATAGTTGACCAAGTCAAAAGGAATATGCACCGTGGATCTTAATCGATAAATCTTGATCATAGATCATTTGTAGCCGCTCCCTCACCTTATTCTATAAAAGGTGCAGGGATGCCTTGTTTTAAACATTCGAAGCTTAATTGAAATTTGTTTGCTGAAATATCAGGGCCTATTTCAAAGTTATTGTAAACCTACATGTTTTTGCATACTTAATGAAAGAGAAGACCATTTTGATTACAAATCATCGTAAATATTAAGTAGTCTGTGTTTGAATTCTTCATACATGCGTTGATTTGCTGCATCCCTTGGAGTGCTCGTCAGCCTACATGTATTGTCTTCATTCATCACCCTTTGAAGTTAGCATCATCTGTATCTAGATGTGGAACATCCTGGTGAAAATATGGTTTTATTTCTTCTCCTAATGATAGTATCTAGTGTGTATGTGGATGAATAGGTTAAGATTCATCATAGTTTGAAGTATTCTTTTTCAATTTCTTTTAATTTCATAAATTCATCATCACAATTGCAAATAATAGATAATCAGAAGCAAATAAACATGAAATATGCAGACACTCGTAGACAATTGAAGATTCATAGCATATTTGAAGTTAAAGCATGTACAATTGACAATTATCATGCTAAGATCTAAGTATAGACACACTATTTGTAGAAATATGCTATGTAAAATAACCTTTCTGTGTAGCATCTTTACAGAAATAGAATCCTACTGATAAGCAAACGTAAGGCCCCTGAATGGAAAATAGCAACACACATCAACCACTAAGTAACGTCAGTTGATTAAGAACTAATCCACGGAGACTTGGGATCATGAATTCTTTGAATTCATCGTATCTTTCAAGATGAGTAAAGGTTGTTGTGTAACTTTTATTCTATGTTTGTTTATGACTAACATCATGATCAACATAAATTGGTGCTAGAAGGAGGGCCAGAAGCTAGAAGCTCATCATCAGTAAGTTTTATCAGATTTGATGATGCAGATAGTAAGGTAACACTGAAACACCTTTGGATTTCGATCAATACACAAAGATTTGTTGTTTTAAGCTTGTACATGCTAATCATTTGTGAAGTTTTCAAAATTAACCATAAATATTGCAAGCCTTGTGGTAAATCGTCGTGCATTTGCAAAGATCAGCCAATTTTAGGTAAATTTGTTAAATCTTTGAGGTAATCTGTCATAGAAACCTAATATTCGGTTGCAACTGTCACCAGACCTCATATCACCTGATATTTGCATTGTTCGTGCAAATATTTCATAAATATCTAGTCAGTCTCACTTACTGACTATAAATACTATCTTTGCTGGTAAATTCCAACTGATCTTTACAGTCAACCAGCAATTTTCCTTAAATTTGAGAAATCCTGGCTCACAAGCCAAATACCAGGTCTAGGTTCAGTGGAATCTTTGAAGAATTACTTGTCAGAGGATTTAGACCTAGAACTGTAGACATCCATCATACTCCCAGTTCTAGTGCTTTAGGAGGATCACCAGAACGTCCTCCAGTAACTCCTATTGGTTTACAAATACCTACAGGATCACCTGTTACACCTCAAGTTCAACCTCAACATGTCATACCTCAAGCTCAACCTCCACAAGTTGCAATATTGTTCTTTGTAGCAGAATCACCTTTGACTTTTAATGCATATCATCCTTTACCAAAGAATCCTGAAAAAATTTGTCCAAAATATCATCCATATCAGGATGTAGATGGCCATATCAGAACTTTCAAGGAAGCCTGCTGTAGGGCTAGAATAGAGCATCAAGACGTTTTATGCAGGTTATTTCCTTTTTCCTTAGGGGAAGAAGCCTATAACTGGTACATTAGTCTTGGTCAGGGTTTAGTCAGATCATGGGCCATCCTGGAGAAAGCTTTCACTGATAGGTTTAAAATATCTATGCATCCTTCAATGAACTATCACCTATTCGCCACAATCAAATGATTTGAAGGAGAACCTATTACAAACTTCAATGCTAGGTTGCAGAAAATGCTGTCTAAGTTAGTTACCCCTTATACTGTAACTGATGAAACTGCAAGAAACATATATTATTTAGCTCTGGATCCTTTAACTTCCATGTTTATTAGGAGAGCACATCCTAATGTCACAACTTTGACACTAGCTTTCCAAGAAGCTATCAAGGTCAGCCAGCAGCTAGTTCCTGCTCCCATGCCAACAATAGCCTTTCCCACACTTCCTGGTTATCCAACATACCCTGCCCAGCAACAACCTAATGGAGCCATGATACCTCCAGCGGTGATGCCAGCACCATTATAGATACCTCCACTGAGTATTATGCCACCTCCAAATAGAAATGGCCAGATGCTGTAGTATCCAGGACAAATATAGGCACCTCAGGTTATAGATCAGAACAACAATAACAATGGATCTTCCTTTTTCAAACCCTTGATAGAAAATGTAGTGGCTAAGGTTCAGGAAGAGAAAGAAGAGATCAAAGAAATATCAGCTCAGTTAAGGAAACTTACAACTGAGATTACTCACTTAAGGAGCCAAAACTTCTACTCTTAGCCTAATCAAAATAGAGGCTATAACAATGATAGACCAAATTATCCTGATAGGGGGTATAACAATAATTACAACAATAATGGCAATAATAATCCTCCTAGACAGCCTAGAGTGTGGAACAATAGGCCAAACAATGGTTCTTTGCCATCACCCCTAGACAATTTGCCTCCTGGTGAACCCAAACAGACTACCAGAGTCAACCTTGCAGAAGCAGCCCTCACTAACTGGTGCAAAATTCATAACACCAATGCACATGCAGAGTTAGACTGTCCTCAATTCAGAATTGTTGCTAGTATTTTCCAGACTGAAGTGTCCAATACTTCAGGAAATCAACCTCATGTAGAAGGAAATGAAATTGTTCCTTATGGATATGATTCTGCCTTAGTGCTAGAGAGCTACATGCAGCATCCTTATTAGCAGACAGTGCTTGCTCACCAAGATTATACCTTGGCATGTGAGGAATCGGCCATGGCTTTTGAGTCAAATTATGTTTTCCCTTTTGAAGATGAAAATGAGCCCTCAAATGAACATGAGGAGGTACATGCCTACCAACAGCAATATCAGGGTAAGCATAACTACAACCTGAGAAATAATTCCAATAGACCTGCTGGTCCTTTAACCTCTTCCTTGCCTCTGAACAATTTCAATACACCTCCTGATCTGAAGGCAAGTAATAACCCTGGTTTTCCCAAGGTAAATTCTTAATACTTGGCATCACCAAATACAGCACCAAAGGCTGTGAATATGTCTCATGAATCTGACAAGTTGGTCACTTATCTCACTAATGAGATGAAAAAGATTAAAATCATCTTATCCTTGTCAGAGTTGCTTAAAACTCCTGCCATCAAGAAGGCATTTATGAAATCACTAGATGATCCTGCTCCTAAAGAGGATAATCATCCCTCAGGTCAGTCTGGTAGTAAAGATCATGCTACTAGAGATCCTAAATGTTAAACACAAGGTGCTAGCTACTATTCAAGCTATAGAGACCTCCCACATGACCTTATATAGAGACAAAAGTGAGTCACCTCCTTTCCTCCTTACCATAAGAATGTTCAGCAAAAACCTACACAACTGTTTAGTAGACTCAGGAGCATCTACCAATGTTATGCCCCTATCCATATGCAATGCTTTAGGCCTGCATCCTGCTAAATCGTTAAAGAAAGTGACACAATTGGACAAAATAGAAGTGAGCGTGGTAGGAGAACTAACTCATATTCACATACAGCTAGCATCAGATCCCAGAATCTAATATTATATCGATATTCAGGTAGTTGATATACCTGATACCTATGGGATGTTACTCAGCTGGGACTGGTCTAAACCCTTAATGGATATATGTCCATAGATTTCAGTCATATGTGGTTGCCTTGGAAAGGGATACCAAACCAGATAAGGATAGATGCTGAGCCTCACATGAAGCACATGATCACTAAATATAACAAAACTAACGAGATCATGTATGTGGATGTGGAACCCAGAGTTTACTCCATCAGACCTCAGACTGTCAGGATAGAAGAAATCCTGATGTATGATGTTCATCATCATGATGATGACCCTCAGGATGACAAAATAATTGCAGAACCTGATTGTAACCCTGAGAATGAAAATGAGGTAGATCACTTCAGGAATTTTGAGATGCACTTATGTAAACAGGTGAAACGATGCCAATTATTAAAGATACCTGTTAATGATATTTTAATTGATGGTTGGTGTAGGTTACATAATGAGCCACATTCTGAGAAGACTTGTGAAGCATGCATAGACATGCTGGAGCTGGAACAAGTGTGCAGTGGTGAATCACTATCATCATCATCACCAGAGGTAAGTTCTGCAGACAATGATAGTAATAGTGATGCTAAATTTTATTTGTCTTCTGCAGGAACAGAGGAAGTTATACCACATGATGAAAGTCATGTTTAGATGATAGAAGAGATGTTGGTATGCAACTAGAGTAATGTTAAGAGAAAAAATAAAATCACCATAGGGAGTGATTATTTAGTTGAATTAGACTATAAATTATCTGATGAAGATAGAGGCAGTAATCTATCTAAATTTGAAGAGTTCCTGTCAAAAGAGATTCATAGAATGACATAGCAGCAGAGATCCCCACAGGATGTCTTAATTGAAGGCTGGTACAGGTTACATGAAGCACCTCACTCAGAAACTGCTTGCTCTCTATGTCTGCATCTTTTGAAAAGATAGACATTGCCTAGTCCAGAAGATCATCCTTCTGGTGATAGAAAGAAAAAAGAAGCCTCGGCTTCAGAGAAGAAAGGAAAGATGAAGTCTGAAAAAATTGAGATACCAAAGCTAAAATGGATATCAAGTGGTGCAACTGCCAGAGCTACAAACAAAAAGGAAGGCTTAGATAAGCCTTTGGCTGAAGACAAGCCATGGATCCTTAGATTTGATGGATCCAAGTCAAAACAAGGAACTGGAGTAGGGATAGATCTCATTGATCCATCTGGAAAATCCTACTTAGCAGCTTACAGACTACAGTTCCCCTGCACCAACAATGTAACAAAGTATGAAACTTTAATTCATGGGATACTGTTTTCCCTTAAGAAGAAAGTGAAAATTCTACATGTCTATGGAGACTCAGAATTAGTCGTGAGACATGTGAGAGGAATTTACTCCAGCAATTATAAAAAATTGTCTAATTATAGACATAGGGTGTGGGACCTGATAGAATCTTTTGATGCATTCAATATCACCCACGTACCTAGAGAACAAAATCATAGGGCAGATGCTTTAGCGCAGGCTACCAGTACTTTGGAGCCACTGTCTATTTCTAGACTGAAAAGATTTTCAGTAGAGTTGGTATCAGTACCTTATGTGCCTGACAATGTAACTAACCTCCAAGTGTTCGACAATGATCAGCATATCCTAGATTTCATCTCCAATAGGGATATATTTGATGCACAGATTATAGATGAGAACAATATAGAGGATCATGTCTGGGAGGAGGAAGAAATCTTAGAGTTGCCCAACAATAAAATTCCTAAGGGAATGATAGAGCTAGAGAGAGCATTTGATCTGGACAACGTGCTAAAACAAAAGGATCTTCCAAAAGCTGATGGAGGACAATATTCCTAGATTAATATTGGACAGAATGATGAAAAGAAAAATGTCCTGATGGGAAAAGTTTGCACAGAAGAAGAGTTAGAAGGAATAACCCAAGCTCTCAAAGATTACATCCATGTCATTGCCTGGACTTATGATGAGCTAAAAACATATGACACATTAGTCATCACACACACCATACCCCTCAAGCCAGATGCCAAGCCTTTCAGACAGAAGCAAAGGCCTGTCAATGCTTTGCTGGAACCCATTATTTTTGAGGAGGTTAAGAAACTGTTAAATGCTAGGATCATATTTCCTGTGAGGCACTCCACCTAGGTAGCAAATCTGGTCCCAGTGAGGAAGAAAAATGGAGACATCAGATTATGTGTGGACTTCAGGAACTTGAATAGAGCATATGAGAAGGATAATTATCCTTTACCTTCCCTAGATGAGGTCTTGCAAATTGTGAACGGTGCCAAAATGATGTCATTTCTAGACGGTTTCTCAAGCAATAACCAGGTTATGGTGGATAAAATCGATAGATTGAAAACTGCCTTCACCACAAAGTGGGGGATATTCACTTACAGGCACATGCCGTTTGGGTTAATCAACGCTGGAGCAACATTCCAACGAGCAATGGACATAGCCTTTAGAGGCTAAATAGGAAAATGCATAGTCATATACATGGATGACTTAACAATGTTCTCTAAAGATAGAGGAAACCATGTAGAAGATCTCAGAAATATGCTTAAAAAATGTGAACAATATGGGATATCCTTGAACCCCAAGAAATGCATATTTGGGGTAACAACAGGAAAATTACTAGGCCACCTGATAACTAAAAATGGGATTATCATTGATCCTGACAGGGTGGAATCCATCATGAAAATACAGCTTCCTGGAAGCAAAAGGAGCTCAAATCTTACTTTGGTAAGATTACCTTTGTTAGGAAGTTTATCACTGGCTTTGCAGAAATTGTTAGACCTTTAAATGCCATGCTCAAGAAGGACACTAAAATTGAGTGGACACCAGAGGCTAGAGCAACTTTTGAAGACATTAAAAAAGCTATATCTGATGCTCCGGTTTTGATCAGTCCAGACTACACTAGGGACTTTTATATTTATTCATTTGCTTCAGAGCATACCTTTGCAGCAGTGCTGACACAGAGGAATGAAGAAAAGGAAGAAAAGCCCATAGCCTTCATGAGCTGCCCTTTCAAAGATGTTGAACTGAGATACATGGACGTTGAAAGGAAAGCACTTGCTCTGGTTCGAGCAGTAAAGAAGTTAAGGCACTATATACTGAGAAGTAAAGTGATTGCTGTGGTACCTAATGCAGCAGTGAAAATGCTATTAATGCAGAGTGAGCCAGGTGAGAAAAGGGCTAAATGGATCACTATCTTACAAGAATATGACATGGATATTACACCCATGAAGCTAGTGAGAGGACAAGCTTTAAGCCAGATGATATCAGAGATTGACCCCAATATCATGAGTCAACAATATGTTATTAATGCAAAGGACAATGGAGAGTGGTACTCAGACATCAGGCACATCCTGATTACTGGAAGATGTCCTCCAAGACTGCAGGCCTCACAAAGGAGAGCCCTAAAAATAAGGTCATAGAAGTATATGATGAAAAGGGGAATCCTTTTCAAGAAAAATTATGAAGGGATATACCTAAGATGTCTAGAGAGGCCAGAAGCAGATAAAGTGTTATCAAAGTTACATGACAAGTTTGGAACAACACATGGGTCATCTTTGGCCACTACTCATGCTATCCTCAGGGTAGGGTACTACTGGCCCACCATTTTTAAGGATACTGCTGAACATATTAAATGATGTCATGTTGCTGCTAACAGAGAGAGATATGCTGCTCAACCTTTGCAGCCAGTGATGGAGATGCACCCATTTGCACAATGGGGAATGGACTTCATAGGGCCAATTAATCCTCCATCATCCTCAGGCCATAGGTATGTCTTAACTATTACTGACTACTATACCAGGTGGACTGAAGCAGTCAACACCAAGACCTGCAATGCTGAAGATGTCATCAGATTTCTGGAAAGTAATATCGTCACCAAGTATGGAGTTCCCTATGCTCTGGTAAGTGACAATGGTAACTATTACTGACTACTGTACCAGGTGGACTGAAGCAGTCAGCACCAAGACCTGCAATACTGAAGATGTCATCAGATTTTTTGAAAGTAATATAGTCACCAGGTATAGAGTTCACTATGCTCTGGTAAGTGATAATGGATCTGCTTTTGCTTCAACCAAATTGTCAAGCTGGTCTTTTGATTATGGGATCATATTGAAGTTCTCCTCAAACTATTATCCCCAAGGGAACAGATTAGCAGAATCCACTAATAAAAATTTGCTGAATATCATAAAAAAGTTAATAGAAAAGAACCCTAGGGAGTGGAACACCCTTCTAAAATATGCCTTGTGGGTAGACAGAACTAGGAATAAAGCTGCATTGGGAAACTCACCTTTTCACTTATATATGGGGTGGATCCCATCCTCCCTGTTAACCTAAAGATTCCTACACTACAGTTTGCACAAGAGTACCTGGGCATAGACAATAAGCAAGAAGTCAGGTTGCTTCAGTTGATGCACCTGGAAGAGAAAAGAAGTCAGGAAATTGATCAATTTGCCAAACATCAGGCTGTTGTCAAACACTGGTTTGACAAAAGAGCCAGGGTTAAGGTCTTCAGGATCTCAGATTTAGTCCTGATGTGGGACAAAGCACATAAGAGGAAGGGAGACCATGGTAAGTTTGATAAACTCTGGATAGGTCCCTTCCAAATTTCTGAAATATTGGGAGACAACACTTACAGGCTTAAAAACTTGACAGGTGAGGATGTTCCATTACCATTTAATCGACAGTTCCTTAAACATTATTTCCAAGCCTAAGTTAGCTTCATGACAATCATGTGTATCATAGTGTGTATATTTGTATAGTTGTTTGTATAGTTTTGTTTTGTGTTTTGTTTTGTTTGCTTGTTGAGTTTTTTGTTTTGGTTAGTCAAGATGATGCATCTCATCACCCTAGAAAATAACTAAATTGTTAGGATTCAAGTGATGAGAACAAATTCATATATAGGTTATGACTCATTCTGATAAGTACTTGTGATCAGGTCTGTGATATTTTTTCATCAGGGTGCCTTTTCTTGACCAAAGTGATTCTTTCACAATGACTCACCTAACAACCTTGGGTTTGTTGAACACACAAGTATAGATGTTAAGTGAAAAATCTAAAGGGACTCCCTTGCTACCACTACAATCTCCAACCTAAATTAGTGAGGGACCATACCTTGCACGTTGAGCTTACATGATGACATCAGATTTATAGAATATAAAATATTGAAAAATCAGAAAAACAAATAAAATTAGGCCATCTAAGTAACTCTACTGGGGCTCTACATGCCTATTGGCAGTGGGGCTCTACTTAAGGGGATTGTATAGATAACCTTGTCGGGGCTATGGACGCCTGCTGGCAGCAAGGCTCTATCTAGGTTGGCTATGAGGGATGCTCCCAAACTATGTAGCTTAACATTAGTTACTCATGTTTTCAACTTTCTTTCAAGATGAGGATAATTAATCATTTGCACAAACCTGATCCTTTGTTAGCATTGTTGCCATGATAAAAACTTTGTCATACAGAAATATTATGATTCTTATACTTAGAAAGAGTTAGAATACTATATATGAATGTGATCACCTCACTTGAATCATTAGAATTTTGTTGTTTTCTTTGGTGGCAAGTTGTTGTGTGGTTACACAATACGCCCCATTTTGACTTGACAAAATAGGGACCCAACTTTTTGCTTGGCTTGGCTTGTGTTTTTCTACGTTTCGGTGGTCTGGTAAAAGTAAGTCATGCAGGTGACCTTGCATAAGGGAGCTGGGCAAGTCATCATGATGAGGTCAGTTAGTCAAAGTTAATATTTTGTATCAATAACCTCATGGTTGGAAAGAGTACAAAATTTCATGCAGGGTTGCCTTTTGGATCACCCTGATATTCCTTAGGGAACGAAAGTTATGACAAGTCAAAGTTCTAGTCAAACCTGATATTCTGAGGGGGGGTCATATTTCTTAATATCAGTCATCTTATGTAAGATCACCCTGATCTTTCAAATATCACCCTGTCACAAAATATCACCCTAGAGCTAATATGCTAATGATGTCATCCAATCCCGATGAACAAAGAAAATCACCTTGACGGCAACGTCATCATTCGTTTTACCTCACGGAGGTATATTTCTAACGATCATCCTTTTTCAATAACATGACAGTAACATCATCCCGATCTTTCGAAGAGGGGGTCACTTTAGTTTTGAGGGGTCACATTTCGAATATCACTTGATCTTTAAGACATGACCCGATATTCTCAACATCACCCGATATTCTCAACATCACCGATCCATTGACATCAGTGTTCCCGCTCAAAGGCAGAAGGCCATATTACACAAAATCTTCTGAAGATCACCCCCCTCATCTTGCCCCATGACATTAAATGCTCATAAATGTAGTTGGTAGATTCCCGCTGATTGTGAATGCGATACACACACCTGGCAACATCTGTGAATTTCATACAAAAGATCAATGGTTTTGATCAATTTAACCTAGTTTTGCCCTAATTTGCCCTACTAATGAGCATAAAAGTGAATTTCCAAGGTCATTTTACATTTACCTTGCGAAGAAACAAGAATTTGTAGAGCAGACATTCAAACCCTCATACGACCTACCTGCGGACACATATAACTTACAACAGAATAGAACACGTGATTATCACCGGTATCTGAGCCCCTTTTCCATAATCATCAGCCTAATTCAGGAGATAAGAGTTATCAGGTAAGTAATTAAAAAAAACCCTCCTGTTGTCATTTTCTGCATGTCTAGGTAGGATGCTTTTCCAGTGGTTTGAAACTGTAAGTTATGCATATCATGATGAAATGGAGATTAATAAGTATAATATGCATGATACTGTAAACGTATAATGTTGTATATGAATGGATATAGAATGTTATGGTAAGACCAGTCATGTTCATTGCAGGAATCCATGGCGGGCGTCAGGAGGAACAAGTCTGAGTCTGAATTTCTTAAGCCTATGTTTACTCAACTTGAAGGAGTGCAGTTCAAGTATGGTTTCATTGGAGATACTCATCAGCGAAACACAGATTTAGTGGCATGGTCATCTAAGATGCATAACGATAAAGAAAGTACCCTACTGGATGCTATTTTTACATCAAAAATGTGGTATGCGGCTGGATTTCCTTATTCCATGGAAACTCCAGAATTGATAATAGAATGTGCCAGAAATTACAATCCTCAAACAAGGAGAGTGGAAAAACATGACAGGGTTTATGCAGATTTGTCCATCAAAGGGATTGCAACTACTTTCAATCTCCCACTTGGAAAAAAGGTAATCAGTATGGATCTGCACAAACTGGAGATTGAATATGTAAATAACAAAAAGACTGCAAGAAAGAGGATGTACCAATGGAGATCAATGAACAACACATACACTGCCTCTTCCAAATTACTAGTGCACCTATACAAATTTGACTTTGATGATGAATATCAGTAAATGATTGCCCTACTCAGTAGAGTGACAAGCCAGCCTACTGTTGGAAGTTTCAAGGATTGGATGTATGGGGTCATCATGATGTGCATTTATACAGATAATAAGCCATTATGGGCTAAAATCATCAGTGATGATTTAGATGAACAAATGATGAACCTAGGAGGCCTGGAGTGTTCATTTTAGATGACTTCATATGTTGTATATTCATGTGCTTATAAGGGTACATTTGATGCACTTACCATAGTTGGAAAGAATGGTGGTAGTTTAAATGATACCCATATATGGGACCATTACCCTTAGTTGCAGAGAAAAAATTATCTCCCTGATTATAAGTTAGTGAATGATGCATTTTCTATGCATCTGGTTAGAACAATGGAGGAGGATAGAACCAAAAGACTGAGCATGGAAGCTCAGTAAGTTATATACAAGCATGGTGCCTGGTTTATCCAGTTTGCCACATTTTCTTACATCATAATAGAAGGTTTTGAAGGACAACCATTAATGCTACCCAGGTACCCTACTGATGGGGTAGTCCTGATGGAATTTCTGAGACAGGTATCAACTATACTAGATGCATATAAAGAAAACAATAAGATTCTTCCAGTTTTGTTTCTAGTAACTTTAGGGTGGTATATATGCCCTGATTCAGAAAACATAAAGAAGGCCATAGCGGGTTTGAACTTGATGAACTTACAGCCATTCCCATTGGCCAGATCATATGATCCCTATGGAAGAATGCAAAAGATCATAGGCCAACCTATACATAAAAAGACCTTAGAGGATTTCTAGACTGATTGTGAAGATGAAGCTGAAGTCAGAAGAAGAAAATACCAGAGACTCACCCTCAATCAGATTAAGATATTTGATTGCATTCTAGTGCCTGCACAATTAAAGAAAGATGATGGCAAGACCATGTCCAATGAGTATGAAGATAAAAAGGTGTATAATGACACCATTTCAGCCCCTGACCTGACGCAACCTGAAGACATTTCATTTTATAGGTGGGGTGCTGCAGTTGACCCAAGCATGGGTAAACGAGCAAATCAATACACTGAAGAAGAAGGGTGTAGCCCTCACAATAGATAACAAGAGGAATAGGCAGGAGATTCTTGATGAGAAATATGATGACTTTCTTGTTGAGAAGAGAAAATTTAATGGAGAAAGGTTGCCACCTTAGAAACAAAGCAAAGGACCCCCCAGAGGAAGGAAAACTGATACTGAACCTAAGGGGGTGATAGTTGAAAGAGTTGATACATCAGCTGAAGGTGCATCTGCATCAGGACAAGCATCACCCTCATCTGCACAACCTTTGGTGGATAAACCAAGTACAAAAAGAATCCTAAGGCCAGTTGTGGACACTGCAACAGTAAAAGGTAAGGGCCAAACCTCACAACAGAATGTGGAAGAAGATATCATTCTTGAGGAGGAGCCAGTGAATAAAGAGCCTGCAAGAGATGACCCCATGATGGTCACAAGAAAGAGGAAGGCACCCCTGGTGGCATCACCACCTAAAAGTCAGAGAACATCTATGAGGGGTGAAATAAGAAATGACCCCATAGTATTAAGGGGAGCTGGTAGTGAAGTGCTTAGGAAAGAATTGCAACATGATGTGCCACTTCCTACCATCATTCAGTTTAAGACTGAGAAGGCTGAAGAGCAAGCAAAAGAAGCCACTAGAGCAGTTCAAGGTGGTCCGTTCTCATTAGAGGAAATTGTGGACCTATTGGATGATGAGGTGGTACAAAATGTGACTTCTCAGCAGATGGAGACCCTTGCTTCTAACACTTGCATGACCCCACATGGAACCCCATTAGCACAGATGGCAGTATTAGAAGAGATGAAGCAAGCAGAGCAAGAGTGAGAAAGTAGCCCAGAGAGGGCAGGCCAACAAATAGAGCTTGATAAGTTAGTTGATCAGGTAACTAGCCTTGAGGTGATAGACTTAACATACAGGGATGATGTGACACATCCTGAACATCAAGCAGGTGCACCTGATAAAACAGAAAATGTTGAAGAAGGCAAACAAAAGGAAACAAAAAATAGCATTTCAGATGTGGGTCAGTAACAACAGGAAATACCAGCTGAGCCTAAAATAGTAGAAGTCCAGCAAAAGGGCAGGAAGGATAAAGAAACATCAGGTGATGATGCCCCCCAGACTCAAGAAACCTTAGGAGATAATGATACATCAGGTCATGATGACCTAAAGACTCAAGAGATAGATACATCAGGTGCGGATCAGAATGTGATCTAGGATCAGGTAGATGTGCCTAGTACGAACACAATGATATCCACGGATACAAATGTGCCTCAGGATGAGGAAATTCCTAAAGTGGATAAGACACAAAAGGAGGGAGTAAAAGATCAGGGCCATGACCAGCATGTAGATACACAACATGATCCACCCCCGCAAGAAGAAGTTCTTCAAGAAAAAGAAATACAACAGGATCCCCCTCATGAAGAATATCATGAGGAAGAAATAAGGAAGTCACCCTCTCCATCGAGAACCGAGACAAATGCTGGAGATCAGGGTGGACATGATGATGATGACAGACACCAAGGATCCATAGATAAAGTACCTCGATGGTTTGAGAAAGAAATAGGTACAGAATTAGGTTTTGAGATTCAAGAATTTGATGTTTCAACATTGTTTTCAGAAACCATCATGAAGCCTAAGAGGAAAGCTAGATTAACATCTGCAATTAGAAGAGATCCTACTACAGACATAAGAACTGCCCAGGTAGTACTTCCCATCATTGAAAAAGAGAAAGGCAAAATCATCCTAGAAGAATTCTAGATCACCACAGTTGACTTGGGGTTTGCCAATGAAGACCAAGAGGGTCAAGAAGGGAAGGATATAATAGATTCTTTGACCCAAAGGGTGAAGAAAGAAAAGGAGAAGAATAAGCAGCATAAGGAGCACATTGCTTAGCTGCACTCATACATAAAAAGGGTTGATTAACCCTAACAATACATCATCAGATCAGGCAGTCCCATTGACTGCAATTTCTCAAGAGGAGGTTAATAAATTAGACCTTATGAAGCATGAGTCAGTGATTATTAGTAAATGGATGTCATCAACACTAACAGGAGCTAAAGAAGTAGTGAGAGCCTCTTTGCAGAGGTGAAATTCTTTGAGTATCTCCAGGAAGAAAGTTGATAAATTACAGACTGAGACCGGAAGGAGGTCATTCCAGTTAGAGAAAGCCTTGGGTGCTTTGAGTGAAATAAAGAGGATTAATCCTCAGATCCTACTAAATAATCAGGTGTTGGATAATAACACTGCCATGCTGGTAGATATTTGGTATAAAGACATCAGGTTGAATGTGATGTACTGAAGAAGTGCAGTAATAAGTTAAGAGATATCAGTGTGAAACTGCACAACATGATGTCTTATGAAGCAGAAGTCCTGGCAGCGCTTGAGGGAAAAGTAGAGGGGAAAATTGAAAACCAAGACACAGACTTTGCTATAAAAGATCTGCATAATAACTGTGATAGGTGAAAGTCAGATGCAGCAGAATCAGACATAATCATGAAACCCTAACCCTACCATCATCAAGGAATCTAACCTAAATGAAATCAAAGAACAATGCAACTCAAGCATAGCTTCACCTAGACCGTGCAATTCCTTGTTTGAGAGATGTGGACTGCTTCTTCAACAATGAATAATTGCAATGCTGAAAGTTGCCATGATTGATGATAAAAGCTCAAGTGAATGCTCAAATGCTCAAGATGATAATGTAGGTGCTATATGATTGCTGGATTGCTGGATTGCTGGATGTTTCATATGGAGTGAGAGGGTGTTTATATAGGACTTAGCCAAGATCAATCAACGGTGGAGATTCAGAGGCTATGTGAATGGCTAGGATTGAAAGTTACTAAATTTAGATTCCATTAATTGTGCATGTGAAGGATTATAAATGAAAGTTGTCTTACAACACATGATTGACTGGACAAGTGTTGGAATGTGATAAATGATAAGGGCTTAATTCAAATAAAATATTTGAATTAGTTGTGATATGAGTTGGAAATTAATTAAATAAATAGAATTTATTTAATTAATAGGATAAATGAATAAAATGGGATAAGACATGATGTGGAATTAATTAAATAAATACAATTTATTTAATTAATTGGCTAAGTGGATGAGAATGGGATTTTAATTAAATAAATAAAATTTATTTAATTAATTGGCTAATGGATTAGTGATTTAACAAGGTGTTGCTAGACATGGACAAATTTGGGTGTCTACATTTTGCCCCTCTTTGATACGATGTTCAATAGAACGTTGTGTCAAAGAAGATACGATATGCGTTCGATAAACAAGTTATGCCCCAGTGTAACTGGCAGGTGATGCCCCCTCGAGAGGTAAGCCAGGCTAACCAGGAAGGGCTGGGTTGGCTCTCGATAGAAGAAAAAAGGCTAAAAAGAGGGCAGACGCGAAGGAAATGGGGGTTGCACGGAAGAAAATAGGCTGTGGCATAGAAGAATTAGGGTTTTGAGAAGGGCTATAAGTAGGTGCTTCAATGGCAAATAGGCTCATTTGTGCTCATTTGTGCTTAGAAACTTAGAGAAATCTAGAGCTCCTAAGAGTGAGAGTGGCAGAGCTAGCAGGATGGTTATTCCATGCAGGGATCATCGTGCGGAGCGAGTGAGGACACATGGATGACCAGAGGGAGCAGGCGCACCGGTATGTTTCAAAACTTTTCCCAAAAGCGTGTAATTATTAGCCTAAAAGCGTAATTAATTCACACACGTCACCAAAAGCGACTAGGTTAGGACATAGCACAGGTAGGTCGCTTATGTAGGAATAGAGATCACTTGTAGGAGTTTGGGTCGCTTATGAGCGCGGGTAGGTCGCATAGGGAAAAAGGGGTCGCATCCCGTCGGCGGGAAAAATGCAGGCGAAAAGCATGGAAATTGCAATAGGCGTCGCTTATGGCTAAAAGGACTCGCTTAGAAGCAAATAGTGATCGCATCAGGTAGTTCGGCTCGCCTATGGGTAGAAAGGGCTCGCATAGGGAAAGTTGCGCGCATAGAAGGCTAGAAGGGTCGCACATGCTAATATAGGTCGCACATGGTAAAAAGCGAGGTGCATATAGGATTAAGCTCACGTATGCAGGAAGAGTGAGCGCTTATAGTGTTAGAGCTCGCTTATGGTCAAACAGTAAGCGCATAGGAGAAAATAACTCACGGATAGTGAAAACAGGGGCGCATATGCAAAAGAGCTCGCTTGTGGGCAAAACAGTGGCGCATAAGGTAAAGGCAGTCGCTATTGAGCAGGAAATTAGCGCATGTGGTAAAGTGGGACGCGTATGGTAGGTGTAGTGTAAAATAGCAAATAGAGAAGCAGATTTAGATATGAATGGCTAACGGAAGGAACTGACAAGCGTAAATGGATGATGCAGGCTGTACTACCGCCATTGTTATCGCGAGAGCCCCATCCGAGAGATTTACGGTTGGTGAGACGGTTGGATGCAGAGGAGCTACTGGTGTTGGAGATCCTGGGCTTAGAGCATGTATCCCAATTAGAGCCCGTTCAGGCACATCGAGGGCTGATGACAACGATGGTGGAGCGATGGATGAGCGAGCACAGTTCATTCTTGTTACCGACAAGAGAGGCGACCATTACCTTAGAGGATGTATTCTGGATATTGAGGATTCCGATAGATGGGGATCGTGTAGATTATGATCCGGAGATGGGCCCAGCGGCATTCAGGAGATTGTTTGGCACACCAGACATCGGAGTAGAGGGTTCAGAGATTCTGATGGGGAGGATTGAGGAGCTCTGTGACAGATTATAGCGGGTGGTAGTGGCTATCATTAGATGGCTAGTGGGTGATAGGAGAGCTAGAAGATTTCCCGTAGGATGGGGGACAGTGATGGAGGGCATGTTCTCCTATGGCACGAGATATGCGTGGGCAGAGTGCATGTTGGGACAGCTCTATCATTACCTGCATGATTGTGCGTACATGTTTGGAGCCAGTATGTCAGCAGGGGTGACAGTTTTGCATGTATGGGCGTATGAGCACATTCCGGTGACGAGACCAGAGGGATGGGTGGCTAGAGCAGCAGGAGAGCCATTTGCACGGATATATAGAGGAGCATTGACTTATCGACAGCGCCGAGGGGTGGTATATTGGCGACAGAGATTGGATGAGGTAGACAGATTTGTATGGAGGCCCTGGCTGGGATGTGAGCAGTGGGAGGAGGAGGATGCGGAGCTTGTCTATGCTAGATAGGCGAGATACATTTTTGGACGTGGCGTGTATATTATAGAGCGCTATTTGCCAGAGAGAGCCCTGAGACAGTTTGGGGAGGCACAGGCAGTACCAGTAGGGGATGCCGTTTTTGGGAGGATGAGGCAGGAGGTATTTGATTGGGGTCTAGAGGTTGTGGTGGACACAGCCTTGGCAGAGAGAGATGGACTACAGCCAGTAGCATGGCAGTGGGGACAGGGTCCGGCAGATCCAGGTACATTGCCAGAGTATGATGTATACTGGGCGACAGCTAGGCCGACTCGATTGACACGAGATGGGGAGATTGGAGAGATTGGGATGGAGAGGCTAGTTCGGAGGCGACGACGACGGGCTCCACCAGCACAGGCAGTAGTGCCAGCGGCACCAGGGATACAGATGCCAGGGCAGGTGCCAGGTCAGCCTGCTATATTAGCACAGCCTCAGGCACAGATTGGAGCAGGAGATGATGTGGGGATTTAGCAGCTGCAGAGACGGATCAGAGAGGAGAGGAGATGGAGGCAGCGGGCACAGATGAGGTTGAGGAGGGTGGAGATGGATAGGCATCAGGCCGTGATTAGTCTGCGGCATGCTAGAGCACAGGCACAGACTTATCAGGCTCAGCTACAGTTGAGAGCACAGGGAGGAGATGGCCAGGATGATGGTGCTCTTGGTAGAGTGACAGGAGAGAGGGATACAGCTAGGTAGCATGAGCAGATGATGAGGCTAGAGCGAGACACTGCGGTACAGCAGGAGCAGGCTATGAGAGCAGAGAGAGATGGTCTGCGAGCTAAGAGAGATAGAGCAGTACAGCAGCTGCAGGGGATGACCAGTGAGCGAGACAGAGCAGTGGCTGCCTTGGGGACTGATGGAGCTACCATGTACTTGGCCACATAGTTGACAGTGGTACAGGCAGAGCTTTGGAGAGTACAGGGTGAGGCTGAGTATTACAGAGGCCTATATTATGGAGCTGTGCCGGCAGAGCAGAGACAGCCTAGCTTCATGAGCAGATCAGGGGCTTCGAGTTCACGGAGGTTAGGTGGATCTCGATCAGTAGCCTCAGTGATGGGGCCACCGAGAGATGGAGGACCAGGTACAGGACCGAGTGGCGGTGGTGGTCAGGGCGAGGGAGCTGGCAGTAGTCGCTAGGGCATACCTTGTTTATATTGTATTATGATGAGCCCTAGAGCCGTTTGTTGTACATTCATTCTTTTCAGGGCTCAGCTTGTATTGTAAACACTTGTATTTTGACACATGTATATATATGTATATATGGCAGTTTTGGCAATCTATATGATGTTGTAATGGTTATGATGTTGATATTATGATGGCTATGCATGTTATGTGTATGGATTATGGATGGATGTTTATGCAAATGGTAATGGATAGAAAAAGTAAATGGTAAAGCTATGGATAGATGTATGCATATAGGCAGATGGTAATGAAAGATATATATGATGGACTTATGTATGTCTAACACACTTGTTTTTGCAGGAGCGGGAACATGGACAAAGGAGGATGAAAATGATTGATCTTGGCTGAGTATGATGGAATGAATAGATAGAATGAAGAGGTAGGATGATGATGGGCAGCTTTCAAGTAATTGCTCAAAATGAAAAGAAATGCAGTCCTTATGTTTGATATAGCATATGGATGTTATGCACCAGAGTATAAGAAACCAAGGTGTCGGGGTATCCAATGCGCAATTAGCGTGTTACAATCTTGTCTGAATGCATGAGGTCAAGATGTTGAGCCAACATACACAAGATATGAATAACGGCTAGTGTTGGACTTTGATGCTACAAGCAATGGTTTGAGCTTATCTCCACTACACATAATGATAGCTTGCTGGTTATATGTATGGAGTTAGTCTTAACATAGAATAGTCTCAAATGCATAAGAGACTGTTTAGCTTCTCAGATGCTAGAGATATTGATATGTAAGATGCTAATCCCAACACGTACAAGATACCAATACGCATAGGAAGAGAATAAGATCATCCCGCAAACACGGCATACGAAAGCTATATGACCATGCCCCAGTCCTTACTTCATCGCAACATACCAAGATATAAAAAGATCAAGGCAGTCTTGATTAGGCATAGAAAAGGGACAAAAGAGAAATCAAAAGATAAAACAAAAGATACTGTCATCACGTTCTCTTGCCAAATTTTGGGTGCTCTTGGATATATCAAGCTGGTGCCTTGTTAAGAGGAAAGCTACATCCTGTTGAAGGCTAAAGTTGTTGATAAACTGTTATAGCAAATGTTAGCTTAAGGCATGCGGACAAATAGCTTCTGGGATACTTTTGATTGGTTAAAGTGCTTGGCCTTCGCATATACACATTGGTTGCTGCTTGTTTGAGCTAATCAAAGAGAAGAAGATGGATGAGGAAGGAAGATGAAGAGGATGGGGTGGATCATCTGTGCTTCAGTACTGGAAACTTCCTTCGTATTCCAGACTACCTACATACCTTGTATCCACGGGATCAAAGCACATTTACAATGAAGATGAGACATGATGAATATGTAGTTCTGGGTTTTATTGATGATGTGAGTGATGAAAGAGGGGAGAATTTGAGCTGAAAGATTGAAGGATGTTTAGAAGAAAGATGAAAGATGAATGATGAAAGGGGCTATCGTCGTAGCCTGAATCAGAGTGCTTCCTTCGCATCTCAGATTGCCTACATACCCTGTATCCACGGGATCAAGGCGTCAATGATAGAGCTGTATGTAGTTCTTATTGATGTCACTGGTTGATTGGATGTTTGAGTAGGCGACGTTTGTTAAGATTGTTGGATGAATGTGGATAGATTGCGAAGATATGAGTCCTAGTTGCAAGGCGTTAAGTCATATTTGTTGTTGGATACGTGCCATGGCTGAAGTTGATAAGGTGTGTTGTGTTGTGAGCTGAGTGGTTTGATGTGCTATGAGCTAGAGATAACAGGATCCACTTCCAAATAAGACTCGACAAATGCCCCCAGTGCGGGATGAGGTTTATTATGCAGAAGCGACAATGCAGAAGAGATGTGGCCAAGATGCTAAGGTGCCAAAAGATATAGATATCATGACAATGTCTGAAGTATGATAGCTAGCATTGGTCAAAGGATGAAGATGAAAGGCTATGTGTGGGATTGCGATAGGGTTTCTGATTATGGCTTATACAGGATGAAGTGGGGAAATATGATCAAGCGAACCAAACAGATGAGGGAAGCTGGTCACTACACATAGCGCCTGTTTGCCAGGTTTTCACTATGGTACTTATCCAAGGCACCTGTTTACTAGGTTTTCACCAGAGGATGGATTATTTATTTATTTTTTTGCTTTTTTTCTTTTCTCTCTTTTTTTTTTTGGATTATTTTTAATTTTTTAATTTTTAATTTTTTTAGTATTTTTGGCTTGTTGGGGGATAGCTGAGATTTATGGATAAAACTTTTTGAGATGAACGTTGTTGACTGGTTCATCCAAGGGAATGCCTTTAGGTGTTGACAGAGTGTATGCACCGGATCCATAGACTGCTGTGATAATGAAAGGACCAAGCCAATTGTGTTCAAACTTGCCCTATTTCTCTCGATGTTGTTGATTCCTTTGGTTTTCTTTAAGGACAAGGTCACCAACTTGAAATCTGCATTCTCTGATCTTTTTGTTGTAGCTGCGGCGTAGCCGGTTTTGATAGACTTGAAGATGGTTCAATGCTGTAAGGCGGCGTTCATCTAATAGCTCAAGATCATGGAGTCTGGATACTCGATACTCTTCATTTGAGATAGTATGTTGCAAGGATATGTGCAAAGAGGGAATCTCAACCTCGATAGGCAAAATAGCTTCAGTGCCATAGACGAGAGCATAGGGTGTAGCTCTAGTGGGAGTTCTGATGCTTGTTCTATATGCCCATAATGCAGGATGTAGTTGTAGATGCCAATCTCGACCAACTTCATTAACAGTCTTTTTAAGGATCTTGATGATTGTCTTATTAGAGGCTTCAGCTTGACCATTGCTCTGAGGATAGTAAGGCGTAGAGAATCTATGTTGAATATGGAACTTGTTGCAAAGATCTCTAACCTCTTGGTTCTTGAAAGGCCGACCATTGTCTGTGACAATAGCGTGAGGAACTCCATAACAACAGATAATGTAATGTAGGATGAATTTGGCTATTTGTTTACTTGTGATATAGGTCATTGGTATAGCTTCGACCCACTTCGTGAAATACTCAGTGGCAATAATAATAAACTTATGACCATTGGATGAAGTAGGATGGATTTTACCTACGAGATCAAGTCCCCATTGTGAAAAAGGCCATGGAGTGACAATAGGCTGAAGCTCATGTGCTGGTGCATGTATTAGATCTCCATGTTTTTGACATTGTAGACATCTCCTTGCAAATTGCTGGGCATCTTTTTCCATAGTTGGCCAATAGTATCCTGCTCGTAGAAGTTTCTTAACAAGGCTAGGGCCAGCGGAATGTGAACCACAGACACCTTCATGCACTTCACGTAAGGCCGTTTTTGCTTCCTCGGGATCAAGGCATCTAAGGAGGATACCATCAAGACTTCGGCGATAAAGAGTGTCTCCTAAGATAGTGTAACGAGAGGCTCGACGGATAAAGGTTTTGCGCTGGGTGTTGGATAATTGAAGTGGAAAGGTTTGATGGCAAAGATACTTGTATATATCCCTGTACCACGACGAGTTGGGACCAACAATTTCACATATAAGCTCAGATTGTGGAACTTCAAATGCTGGGATCAAAAGCTGTTCAACCAAGAACTCACATTTGTAGGTGTTAGATGGCATGTCTAAAAGAGATCCAATAATAGCCATGGCATCTGCTGCTCTGTTTTGTAGTCTGGGAATTTGCTCAAAGGTAATATCCTCAAAATATCTCTTGAAATCATCCACCATTAGCTTGTATGGGAGAAGCTTTTTGTCTTTTGTTTGATATTCATCTAAGACCTGTTTGATAACCAGCTGAGAATCACCAAAGACTCGTAACTGTTTGATAGCCCATTGTACTGCCATGCGCAAGCCTGCGATTAAAGCTTCATACTCTGCTATGTTGTTGGTACATGGGAATGCTATTCTATATGATTTAGGTATGCAATCTCCTTGAGGGGTGACAAACAAGATACCTGCTCCAGAACCATGTTGTGTGTATGATCCATCAAAGTATAGTTGCCATCGTGCTGGGGAATTCAAATGAAACAATCCTTCATCAGGAAATTCTGGATATATTGGCTAAATGTCTGTGATGGGTGCTGCAGCTAATTGATCAGCAATAACTTGTCCTTTGATAGCTTTGCGGTTCACATATTGTATGTCAAACTCACTTAAGATCATGACCCATTTTGCTAATCTCCCTGTGAGAAGAGCTTTTGAAAGGAGATACTTGAGGGGATCCACATTAGAGATGAGCTTTATTGTTTGGTTCAGCATATAGTGTCGCAACTTTTGGGAAGCAAACACTAATGCTAAACAAGCTTTTTCCATGAATGAGTAATTGAGTTCATATCCCACAAGGGTTCTGCTGATGTAGTAAATGGCTTGTTCTTTTCCTGAATCATCATGTTGAGCTAGAAGGGCACCCAATGCTGCGGTTGTTGATGATATATAGAGCAGTAATGGACGATCAGGTATCGGAGGTACTAACACAGGAGGTGTTGCCAAGTATTCTTTTATCTTATCAAAAGCCTGTTGACACTTTTCATCCCACTTAAAAGGTTCACCCTTACGAAGAAGATGTTGAAAAGGATGACATTTATTTGCTAGTTGTGAGATAAATCTACGGATAGATTGTAGCCTACCTTGTAAACTGCGAAGCTATTTGAGAGTCATTGGTGGAGGCATTTCTATGATAGCTTTTACCTTAGCTGGGTCCACTTCTATCCCTCGTCGAGACACAATATATCCCAATAGTTTTCCTGATGTTACACCAAATACACACTTCTTTGGGTTTAGTCTGACTTGGTATTTTTCTAATCGATCAAAGATTTGTGCCAATACTTGTACATGTCCTTCTCTTGTCTTGGATTTTCCCAGGATGTCATCAACATAATCTTCCATGATAGTATGAAAAAGGTCATGAAAGATAACTGTCATAGCTCGTTGATAAGTAGCTCCAACATTTTTAAGACCAAAAGGCATTACAACCCAGCAATAGGTACCCCATGGACAGATAAAGGATGTTTTATCTTGATCTTCCTCTGCTATTCAAATTTGATTATAACCTGAAAATCCATCCATCAAAGATAGCATTTCATGTCCTGCTGTAAGATCTACAATGTTGTCTATGCTTGGTAGTGGGAAATCATCCTTAGGACAAGCTTTGTTAAGATCTCTAAAGTCTGTGCAGCAACGAACACGTCCATCTGGTTTTGCCACAGGTACCAAATTTGAAATCCATTCTGGATAATCAATAGGCTTGATAAATTTTGCTTCTAACAGTTTCTGAATTTCTGCTTTGACCAATAAGGCAACTTGTGGATGCATTTTGCGCAATTTTTGTTTGACAGGCTTTGCATCAGGAGATACTGCTAAATGATGTACCACAAGTGAAGGATCTAGACCAGGCATGTTTGCATAAGTCCATGCAAAATTTATAGTTCTTCTTAGAAAAAATGCTGTAAAGTTTCTTCGCTCTTGCTCTGATAGGGATGCTGCCAAAAAAGTAATCTTCGGATTCTGTTCTGTTCCCAAGTTCATGTCTTGTGATTTTTCAACTAGCACGGTTGATTTCTCATGGTAATCAGTGGCAACAGGAAGATCAGATCCCTCATCCTCAGGTGCCTCAGAGAGGTTTTCACCTTCGGATACGTCCTTTATTTTTACTTTTTCATGGTCAAGAGGCGCCTTTCGGTTTTCACCTAGTGACCTATTTTGTTGAATTTTGTTTATTTCACTTTTGCGACTGAAGGATTTGATACTTTCGCCAAAATATGCTAGTTTAGGTAAATCCATCATGAAACCTGCTTTATGATCACCCAATGGAATACCTTGTCTCAAACCCATGAATTCTGCAATGGCTTCATCATTTTCAAATGTATCCAATATCTGTGCCCCCTGTTGGTCCCAATCGATGGGGTCAGGATACACGAGTGAAAGGCTAATGGAGGAATCGTAATGGCTAGAAGAGGTTGCGGAAAACATGAAGATGGAATGTTCTTGAAAAAGGTCGGTGATATGAAGGGAGGAGTCATCGATAATATTCGAGTTAGAAGTCTCGCCTACCGAGGAAGGTCCAACGTCAATATCAGAAATACACTTAATGTCTTTGGGTCACGGTACCTCCAGTTGGTAACCAAGGCCTTCTTTATTAAACTTCTTAGACACAATAATGGGCTCAGTAGGTCCTTGTTCCTGTGATCCCAAGCCGCCATGTCCTTTACAGCCCATGTTCTTTATGATACGAAACCCATTGTTGTATCGCGCTACTTCAAGTTGGACTTGGTCATTGTCATCAAAGAATATCCAAGAGTTGATGTCCTCAATGTCTTCATCATCCAAGAAACCACCCTTAATGAATACTGTAGGGGGAGCTTTGATAATAGCGGAGGATGAAGTTGGCTTAGATGTAGAGGGCTTACCGCAGGATTTAGGAGATAAGGGAAGGGTACCCACGCAATAGGACTCTTGTAGTTTGTATTCACCAGGGCCATGTTCAGTATATTTGATATGGAGGTTGGAAGTGGCTTTGCTAGATGAGGGCTTAAGAAGATCGGATGGGTTGATATAGGAGGAAGACGGATATGCCTCGGTGTTGATAGGAATGCGATTCAGACTCTAATATTTAGCTTGAAAGGCACGACAAAACTCAAATGGATTGGGATCAGCTGGAATGGTAACCTCAACACCCTTATGTGGAAATTTAAGGCATTGGTGGTATGTAGAGGGAACTGCTTTAAGGGTATGGATCCAAGGGCATCCAAGGATGATGTTGTAAGGAAGATCAATATCAAGGACTTGACAGTGAGTTTCTGTAATGACTGGCCCAACTTGAATAGGCAATAAGATGATCCCTTCGGTATCTCTTTCAGCGTCATCGTATGCTCTGATGGTAATAACCTTGGAGGTGTCAACATCTTTCTCAGAATATCCCAATTGCTTGATAAGTTTCAAAGAACATATATTAAGACCAGCTCCCCCATCTATCAAGACTCGTTTGATATAGCATTGTTTAACAAATACTTCAATATGGAGGGCTTCGTTGTGTGACGGATGAATGGAGGGCTGAAGATCTTTGTCAGAAAAGGTCAAATGACAAGGGGCTGCAATGCTAGCGACCATAGATTGAAATTGTGTGATATTAATATTATTAGGCACCGAAGACTCTTGTAAGGCTTTATCAAGGATAGCTTTATGTGCAGGGGATATGCGGAGCAGCTCAAGAATAGATATGTGTGCAGGTGTTTTACCAAGGTGATCCAAGAGGTTATAGTCAGAGAGAGATCGAGGAGAGTTAGGAGGTGCTCCTTGAATAGTAACTCGACCTCTTCGCGTGGTTACAGCACAATCAGGGGCTCTCCCTTGGACGGTAATGGTAGAAACGTGGGCATGGTCAATGCGACCAATGGTAGATGATGTATAGTTATACGGAATAGCATTTCCAGCCTGAAGGTTATTTGTCTGATCATGGGATGGAAGTGGATTCTTGAAAGTCTCTAGATCATAGTTTGATGTTGATTGTTGAGCAGGTTGGGCTGTTGAAGGTGTGACGTTGATTAAACCTTGATCAATGCAGTCTTGGATAACATGTTTTAAGCGCATACAACCATTTGTTTTGTGCCCTTTAACTCGATGGTAATCACAATACTCATTTTCTTTGTACCAAGGAGCTCAAAAGAGTGGTTTGCCATTTGGTGGTGCATCGGGTAGAATAATGTCTCCTGCTTGAAGTAGCTTTTGAAGAATAACTTCCATGGGTTCCACTAATGGTGTAAATTGTCGGCATGGATTAGAAGCTTGGCGTTGGTTTCTTCGTTGTGGAAAAGGCTGTCTTGGTGTAGAGGCTGCTTGAATGTTGATGGGAGCTCTCATAGTTTGAATGTTCTTCGCGTCTACAATACCGTCATTGACAACATTCTTGTTCTTGTTCCAAAAGTGAGACTTATCATTGGAATTTTGAGGAGAATCTTTATTGTCGCGAAAGATCTTGATAGTGCCCTTGGCAATTAAGGCTCGTTCAATAATAACTCCTTTGGAAACTAGTTCGTCAAAGGTGCTAGCGCTTTGCAATTGTAGTTGGAATGACAGCTCAGGATGAAGATTTTGAACAAAGATGTCAAGCTGTTGTTTCTCAAGTATTTCCCATGATAATTTGCTAGCCATGTTACGCCATCGTTGGGTAAAAGCAGAAAAGGGTTCACCGTTGCGCTATTTGGTATTGACAAGATCATTCATGTTTACCTCATGTTCAATGTTGAAGGCAAAGTGTGATCAAAATTTGTTTGCTAATTCTGCAAAAGATTTGATGCCCGGGGGTAAATGAGAAAACCATTCAAGAGCTTGTCCTGCTAAGCTGCGAGGAAATAGTCTCAAAAGATACGCGTCGTCATAAGAGACATCAAGACATGCTACAAAAAAGGCTCGAAGATGGTCTTCCGGATTCCCTTTCCCTTTGTATTTCTCGAATTGTGGGATTTCAAAGTGTGGTGGAAAAGGTATCATATTAAGAGACTTGTCAAATGGACAGGCGCATATGTTTTCGAGAGAAAAAGGTTTCCTGCCTTGTCCTACCCTTTCATCGATCATCTGTTGAACATCTGCTGAAGATAATTACTGTTGTTGCGAAGGGGGTGGAGTATGGTAGGAGATATATTGCGGTTGTGGGATATGTGGAGTTGTGACTGTTTGTTGCGGTTGTGTACCCACAATGTATGTCAAAGGATTGGTATGTGATACGTATGTGTTGGAGGATTGCTGTCCTTGAGACACAAGCGGCAATTGGGTGTGCATCACATGGGAAGTGGATGGTGGATTGATGGTAGCGAATGGTTGGGAAGTTGGGATTTGATTTGTGACATGGTAAGTAATGGAGGGATTGGTAGATATGATAGAAATGTTTGGATTTGTATTCTGGACGATATGAGGATTGGTATGTGTCATAGGTTGGGTGACAATAGGAACACTTTGGGTAGCATAGGATGGATTGATGGTGCATGAAGGATTGGAAGAATATGACGACATGGATGTAAGTTGATCAACATAAGCAATCTTATTGTTCGGATTGGCTTGAGAAACAGGGGGATCACTCATGTCAATGAGACTAACGTTGGGATTATATGATAACGTGGAAGGATTAGCAGTTGGTATATGGGATATGGTATTTGTATGAGATGTAGTAGATTGTAAAGGGTGTGAAGCATGGACAACATGTGTTGTTGGAATAGTTTGGGAGGTTTGCACACTATAAGACATGGGAATAGCTCGTGATGCTCGAAGTGTTTGTGCTTGTGTTACATGGACAGCTTGTGTTACTTGAGGCATGGAAATAGTCATGGTAGAAGGAGAGATATGGTGAGGAACATGAAAAGGTGGAATGTTGAGATTTTGCGACATGAGAGGGAGCACATTGGTGGGCACTATCAATGATTCTAAAGTATGCTCTGATCATGGTAACTCAAATGAAGCAACAATAGGCAATGAGGACGATGTTTGCGATGTAATAGGAGATGATGTGACTATAGTAGATGGTCTATTCGCAACAATAGCAGTAGTGTTGGGATCTTGCTCTCTAATAGCAGATATGTCAAAGTCCTTAGGTAGTTTAGCACCCATGCGAGCAAGTTGGAGAAAACAATGATCAGGCTCAGATATCATGAGTTTCTCAACTTGGTCCCATAGATAGGTATCTTGGAATTCTGATGAGTCGTCTTGAGATTGTTCTTTGAAAGTTTCCAAGGATGGTGGAGGTTGCATTTGTTGTGAAGATGACTCGCCAATAGTGTATCCTTGAGGTATAAACATATGAGAAGGCATATCAGTTGTGAATTGGGTTGCATCCTTAAGAGGTGTTGTGAATTGTTTCATCTCAGCTTGCAATTTGGCTTCCATTTCAGCTTTCAATTTGGCTTCTATTTCAGCTCGATATTGACTCCTAGTTTGAGGCATGATGTTGATGATGAAGTTGAGCTTGTCAAAGTTTTGAGACCCAAAAGATGATAGTTGGCTGGTTGATTGATTGGTTGTTGTTTTGGTTTGCTGGTTTGGCTAAGTTGCTTGGTTGATTTGTTTTGGCTGAGTTGTTGTTGTTCAGTTGTTGTTGGTTGTCCCTAAAGGTAGCTTAAACACTCAAGGGAAAGATTGTTTGCTGTTGGTGTTTGTTGGAGCTAAAGCTAAAGGATGTTGTTTGCTGAAGCTAAAGCTGAAGGATGTTTGTTGGCTAAAGCTAAAAACTGAAGGTTGTTTGCTGATTGAAATGATTGGGTTGATGTCTGATTTGCTAGTTGGGGTCTCAAGCTCATGAGTTGTGATTGATTGATAAGCTCAAAAACAAGAGACAAAGTCTAGGTATTTGCTGTTGATCAAAGAGAAGTCTGAAAGCTGATGTTTGAAACTCAAGCAAGCTGGACCTGTGGCTAATTTAGCTGATGGATTAAGGTTTGCAGGTATTTTAGCTACAGGTGACTGATGATAGCTCAAATGCGACTCAAAGGATGCTAAAGGCGATCAATGATAGCTCAAATGCGATATGGTTTGGGCTCGACAGAGAATGACAGTGTTAACCAGAAGCGAATGCTATGCCAGAGGTGACGACTGTTGGTTCAAAGGTGATTTCCTGTTGATCAGAGGCGACTCAGATATCCCTAGAGGCGACAGTCTGTTGTTCAGAAGCGAGCTCATTCAGGCATAAGGCGACTAACTGTGGCTTAAAGGCAATCTGGCTCAGATAAGATGTGATTGGTTATGATTTAGATGTGACTTGGTTCAGGTAGTAGGCGATCATCTGTGGTTTAAAAGTGATTCCGTTCAAGCAAAAGGCGATCAACTGCGGCTTAAAAGCGACTCTGTTCAGGCAATATGCGGGCAGCTATTGTTTAAAAGTGACGCAGCTCAAGCAAAAAGTGAATTACTACAGTTCAGAAGTGATGTCTGTGATCTGTGCGAGTAGTTTAGGTTCAAAAGCGACTGTGTTTGTGTAAAAGTTGTCTGATTTTGTAGTTTTTTAGCAAGAAAACAGTGATAACAGTCACTCATACTCACAACAAGCACAAACTGATACAACTTAGGCTAGGATAGGACAGTATCTGTTGAATCCCCTAGCTGCGCCTATTCAAAGCAGGTAGCTCCAGGATCTTGGTAGCACCGGCTCCTCCTTACATTTGCACACACTTCTCACGCATACCAAGATCCAGGTTTCTTATAAGGCTTGGCCCTCTCCAAACCTTTAGATTGTCCCTACTACCTCGGCTAAGAACCGCATGAATCGGGGCCGCTTCAAGGGTTTTGCCCTCTGCGTCAATAGATAGAAGGTTTTTGGCTACTACACAAAGTTGCTAATAAGGGCATTTGTTCGGGTGGCTATACGTACGGCAGCGCTACTCTCCGTTATGGAGTCTCCCAGCCTCCAAGGGTTGCACCTTGGAGGGTTTTGGGGGAGGTTGGCTATCGGTATAACACAACTGCACCCGTTGTTTGTGGCTTTCGACACAAACACTTTTCTTATATAGCGGTTCGGAAGGACTTGGCTTTAGCCCGTTACCGCTTGGGTCATATCCCTTCTCACACCGGGAAGGCAGGCCCTCTAAAGATAATGACAAGTTCTCATACACCCAAGATCCATTTGATAGGCAAGGGGAGAGGATACTTTTGCCATTAAATTTGGGTTACAATCAGGCACATGCAAGCAATCAAAAAGATAAATCAAGCACGGAGCAAACAATAGTTCATTTTAAGCACCAAGCCCAAATATGCCTAATTTAGTGAAAAAAACCACAAATCTTGGACCGATCGAACCTGCAATAGATATGTCAGTAGTTTGATAACCTCCTTTCTTGGACAAATCGATAAGATGCTACGCAAATACCCAATTAATAGCCAAAAATCTAACTGGAACTGAAACAGATTTGAAAACAACAGGACTTACCAGATGCGATTCACTTCTGATCAAAAGCGACCTCTATTATACCAGAGGTGAAAGACTGCGGATCATATGCGACGCCGAAAACACAGGATGCGACACCTGTCAGCTCATAAGTGATGTGTATTAGCCAGAAGCGATCAATTAAGGACTAAACGCGAACTGTATCTGCAAAACATAGTCAACAGACAAAAAACCCTAGACTAACAGGCGATCACTGTAAATTCAAAAGCGACTCCAATTAATTCAAAAGTGGCCTCTGTAGACTCAGAGGCGATCTAGTTACACCCAAAAGCGACCGGCTGCTAGACAAAAGCGACCTGTATCTGCAAAAAAAAGACTAAACCCTAACCTGCACAGGCGATCATTATCAGTTCATAAGTGATACAGATCAGTGTAAAGGTGAGTACTGTTTGATCAAAAGCGATGCAAACATATGCAAAGGTGGTCACTGTTAAATCAAAAGTGATGCGAATGTGTGCGAAAGCGGCGGCTGTTAGGTCAAAAGCGGTAAACACAGTTCAAAGCGACTGCAAAAATCACAGGCGAGCATTTTAAAAACAAAAGCGATATCGTTTTACCTTAAGCGATGACTGTTCGTTTAAAGGTGATCTAGAGAGCTAAATGCGGCCTGTTCCAGCTTAAAAGCGGCGCAGAGATTCGGAAGCGGCGGATGTTCGTTCAGAAGCGACCGGAATTTACTGCGAGCACCTGCAAAATCTGATCTTCAAAGAAAATAACTCCAAAAAATGAAGTCAATCAAGGACGTGAGTCCCACCGGGCGTGCCAAAATGTGATAGGTGAAAGTCAGGTGTAGCAGAATCAGACATAATCATGAAACCCTAACCCTACCATCATCAAGGAATCTAACCTAAATGAAATCAGAGAACAATGCAACTCAAGCATAGCTTCACCTAGACCGTGCGATTCCTTGTTTGAGAGATGTGGACTGCTTCTTCAACAATGAATAATTGCAATGCTGAAAGCTGCCATGATTGATGATAAAAGCTCAAGTGAATGCTCAAATGCTCAAGATGATAATGTAGGTGCTATATGATTGCTGGATTGCTGGATTGCTGGATGTTTCATATGGAGTGAGAGGGTGTTTATATAGGACTTAGCCAAGATCAATCAACGGTGGAGATTCAGAGGCTATGTGAATGGCTAGGATTGAAAGTTACTAAATTTAGATTCCATTAATTATGCATGTGAAGGATTGTAAATGAAAGTTGTCTTACAACACATGATTGACTGGACAAGTGTTGGAATGTGATAAATGATAAGGGCTTAATTCAAATAAAATATTTGAATTAGTTGTGATATGAGATGGAAATTAATTAAATAAATAGAATTTATTTAATTAATAGGATAAATGAATAAAATGGGATAAGACATGATGTGG
Source organism: Cunninghamia lanceolata (assembly GCA_027924645.1). Lineage (NCBI taxonomy): Eukaryota > Viridiplantae > Streptophyta > Pinopsida > Cupressales > Cupressaceae > Cunninghamia > Cunninghamia lanceolata. The sequence goes on from BSBN01000386.1 coordinate 691,584, forward strand.
AATTAATTAAATAAATACAATTTATTTAATTAATTGGCTAAGTGGATGAGAATGGGATTTTAATTAAATAAATAAAATTTATTTAATTAATTGGCTAATGGATTAGTGATTTAACAAGGTGTTGCTAGACATGGACAAATTTGGGTGTCTACAATAACTTCCAGCCGATGGCTGATGACCCTCTTACCCACCTGATAGAAGAAGCAATGAACAAGATCATGAGGATCAAAGTCAGGGTGGAGAACTATAATGAAACATTGAGCAACATAAAGGGTAAATTGGTGACCCTTAGAGATAAGTTTCAAACCCACAAGCACACCATAAGTAAAGACAAAACTCAAGATGGCGGGGAAGTTGAAAGAATAGTAGAAGCATATGAAAATATCAGGACAATCATGCAAGTCCATATACAAGGCGATATCCATCAGGATGATGAAGACACAAAAAGTGATGATCATGATGATCATGATGAGGAAGAAAAAGAGCCTGAAGAGTAAATGAAGATGCGCTACAAGGGAAACATCTGCATCAGGTACTTAGAAGAAAATAAGTTACCTAGATGGTTGCTAGCTGGTGACCTGTGCCACGAGAGATAGTTGACCAAGTCAAAAGGAATATGCACCATGGATCTTAATTGATAAATCTTGATCATAGATCATTTGTAACTGCTCCCTCACCTTATTCTATAAAAGGTGCAGGGATGCCTTGTTTCAAACATTCGAAGCTTAATTGAAATTTGTTTACTAAAATATCAAGGCCTATTTCAAAGTTATTGTAAACCTAGATGTTTTTGCATACTTAATGAAAGAGAAGACCATTTTGATTACAAATCATCATAAATCTTGAGTAGTTTGTGTTTGAATTCTTGATACATGCTTTGATTTGCTGCGTCCCTTGGAGTGCTCATCAGCCTGCATGTATTGTCTTCATTCACCACCCTTTGAACTTAGCATCATCTGTATCTAGCTGTGGAACATCCTGGTGAAAATATGGTTTGATTTCTTCTCCTAATGACAATATCAAGTGTGTATGTGGATCAATAGCTGAAGATTCATCATAATTTGAAGTATTCTTTTTCAATTTCTTTTAATTTCATAAATTCATCATCACAATTGCAATTAATAAATAATCAGAAGTAAATAAACATGAAATATGCAGACATCTCGTAGACAACTGAAGATTCATAGCATATTTGAAGTTAAAGCATGTACAATTGACAAATATCATGCAAAGATCTAAGTATAGACACACTATTTGTAGAAATATCCTATGTAAAATAACCTTTCTGTGTAGCATCTTTACAGAAATAGAATCCTACTGATAAGCAAACGTAAGGCCCCTGAATGGAAAACAACAACACACATCAACCACTGAGTAACGTCAATTGATTAAAAACTAATCCACGAAGACTTGGGATCATGAATTCTTTGAATTCATCGTATCTTTCAAGATGAGTAAAGGTTGTTGTGTAACTTTTATTCTATGTTTATTTATGACTAACATCATGATCAATAGATAATACAGCCAGCAAGTGGAAACACATAGCAATAGGAACTCCCTTTCTATCCACTGAAATCTACCTAGAAACTATCAACTCCAGCATACAACAATGATTTGCAAAGATATATCAAATCAGCTCAAGTACAAACTCAAATAACTCCATTGCAAGCACATTTGTGAACACTGAATGTATCCACCATAGAAGGAACCATTGGGTGATCTTTCACACCTGTGGAATACCACTACCCAGGGAGGCTGTAATGTGCTGTACCTATTTGTATTTTTAAAAAAAATCTTTGTGTGATAATTTATTATTTTATTGTGTGCTCTTTCAAAAACTAGAGAGAAGAGTGCAGAAGGGGTTTTTAGTTTCCCTGTAGAAATGTGTTGAAGCATGCAATATAGGGCATATATGGAAAACCTAGAAAAGATACAAGAGATATAAAGAAACTAACTGATACCCAGATAGAAAAATAGCTAAATATCAATTACTATGACATACCCATGTTTAGTTTTGCAACTTGATACATATGCTGAGAATTGACTAGCAAGTGGGTATTATAGAAGTCACTTAGAATCTCCTTAGAACATGAAGTAAAATGTATACAAATGTTATCAGCAACAAAGGAGGTTGTAAACACCCAAAAAAGTAGCAATATCTACACAAATAAATATATTTCGTTGTCTTCTATCTGCTCAATCAAAATCTGTAAAATATATCATTTTCTTCCATAAACTCTCACCAAAATGAATCCCAATGGAGCACAACTGCGAATACTGGATGCATCCGCCAATGAAGTATTTGTTAATGGAGGTTTTCGTTCCCAAAAGCCAAGATCAAATCAATCTTGCAGAGGTTTTCATCTCAGCAAAATAATACCAAACCTTAGAGCCAAACTCTAGAAACCCTCGAAGGAAAAATCTCTAAAGAGAGAAGAAATAATAATCCAAGCATATTCAAATGAGAACACTTTCCTCCTTTTATAATTTTTCAATTGGGATCCTCTAAAATCCTCTTACATATGGGATAAAACATGAGAGGGAAACCTTTCTTTTGGAAAATTGGAAAGAAAACTTTCATTTCCATCCTTTTAATCACTTTCCATCTTTTTTCTCCTTATTTCCATCCTTTTCTTTATTTCTATCTTTTTTCCCCTTCATTTCCATTTTCCTTTTGCACAATTAATTCATTTTATTATTTATTCAATATTCACATGGCCCTCTTTTAAAAACAATTTTAAGTTGTGACTCCTAGGCATAGGGGTACAACTTAAACTTTATAATTTGTCTTTTATCATTAAATGGCCCCACTTTTAATAAAATATTATAATATGCACTTCATAATTAATTATTAATAAAGTATTACTTTATTAATAATTAAAATGTCATAACTCCAAAAATATTCATTATTTTTCAATTCCGTTAGAACCAGGAGGTCAACCACAGAAACCACTACTCATCCAGATGCTTTTCCCAAAATAGAAAGGTTGGCCACTGACACTCAACTGACTTACTATAAATAGTAAGTGCCTCAAAATGGAACCCGAAACCTCTCAATAGCTTAACCTCAGAATGTACCAAAATTCTGGAGAGGTAAACACTGTCGATTACCACCTGAAGAGCTCATTAACACCCAACTGGACCCTCTAATCACTGAACACTAGCCTATGAGGGTCAAATGATAGGGTAATCCTTCGAACTCTGATGCTTAAGAAAATGGGGACATTACATCTGCATTACAGACCTAATAAAATTATTTCCTCCAGCTATCAGTATAGAAATATATAAAACAAAGACTTCCAGAAACAAGGAGCCAATGTCTAATTTATATCAAAAGGTTAAGCATCTTATAATGGAGAACTGAACTCAAATGGGAAAATGGTAAAGTGGGAGCATCAGGTTCAAATGGGAATATCAACACCAACAATTATAGGATCCTTCTTGTTAAAAATACAATTTGGCAAAATGCTCAGTACACAGGGGAAAACAACATCTTCTGCAGCCTCCTTTTTCCTTTCTTCCTTAAGATTGTCCATATATGTTTTAAACTGGTCAAATAGATGATAAATAATGTCCGCTACAAATATCTTAACACCAACTTCATCTACAAGCTCTCGAGCTTCAAGAGTAATTTTGACATCAAATGCCGAAATTGTAGCACTCTTTCTTCTTTTTCTCAAGCATTACACTCGCACGCATGACATCTTTTTTATGCACATGCCCAATACCAATTGGCTGGTGTAAAGCCAAATTCCACAACCTTTTCTAGCATCCTCCCTGCCTGTGTCAAAATGGGAGCTTTAGAATAGGGTATGGACATCCATCAAAACATAAAGGATAGAGGAATTTCGTCAGATGTTGTAGTTGCAACTGCTCTGTTAGACATGTATGCAAAATGTGGAAGCATAGACAAGGCACATGAACTGTTTGACAGAATGCCTCAAAGAAATGTGGTCTCATGGACTGCACTGATTGCAAGATATGCACAAAATGGATTTGTTGAAAAGGCTTTAGAAATTTTAAAACAAATGCAATTGGCTGGTGTAAAGCCAAATTCTACAACCTTTTCCAGCATCCTCCCTACCTGTGTCAAAATGGGAGCTTTGGAATAAGGTATGGACATCCATCAAAACATAAAGGATAGAGGAATTTTATCAGATGTTGTAGTTGCAACTTCCCTGTTAGACATGTATGCAAAATGTGGAAGCATAGACAAGGCAAGTGAACTGTTTGACAGAATGCCTCAAAGAAATGTGGCCTCATGGTCTGCACAGATTGTAGGATATGTACAAAATGGATTTGTTGAAAAGGCTATAGAAATTTTAAAGAAAATGCAATTGGCTGGTGTAAAGCCAAATTCCACAACCTTTGCCAGCATCCTCCCTGCCTGTGTCAAAATGGGAGCTTTAGAATAGGGTATGGACATCCATCAAAACATAAAGGTGTTTAGTGTAAAATTGGATTTTGTTAATCTTTGTTCTTTAGATATTAAAACCCTCCTTTCCACTAAACATTGAAGGATCTAGGGTCGAGTGATGAGCACTATCATAACCTAGGTCACTTGCAAATGAAGGGAAACTTGGATTAGGAAATTAATTATCAAATTTTCCTTCTCTTATGTCTAATTAACCATTAAAACCCTAATTATGCAAATATGACAACAAATTGATGAATAACAGAAAAAGCTCTTGCAGACGGGAGTAAAATACTGAATTACAGAATACCTGTTTTCAGGGTTCTGAAGCAGAATAGTCGGGGACACTGGAGCGGGTGCCCAAGTCCAAGGTACCTACTTTTTCAGGGAATCTAGACCTCCTTCTGACTCTGATCAGCCCTGTAACTTCTATTTCCCGAGATCTATCTATGGAGGACACTAGCGTGAGCACCCAAGTCCTAGAAGTGCTCCTTTGTTTGACTTTTCTTCAGATCCTGAATCTCTGATGTCTGCCAAGCCTTCCTACAACTCCACTTTTTTCGAATGCAACACCTGTAACTTACAATCACAAGACTTGGATTGGGGGTTGTGTTGTTTAGAGGTTTGCCTCAGTCAAACCCCGAAGGACACTTAAGTCTCTGAAAACCATTGTCAGATAAAGAGGGTGTGCCCTTGAGAAGCAGAGGCCAAAACCAAAGGAGTCAATGATAAAAACACAATGATAAGTCACCTTGTAGTGAAGCTCTCATGGAGGAATATTCTCTTCATGCCATGAAGAGATTGAAGCTCAAATTTGCAAATATCAACACATAAAACACACAAGTCTACTCTTGCAACACAATAGAAGCCTTGAATCACCTTGAGAACACTTGAACATCACACTTGCTATCTAATTGCAATCTAGTTTACAAATGAATGCCTAAACTTTCTTATATATGCACCTACAAGCATTCCTGCCAAGATATTCAAAATCAAACTTTACCGTGTCGGCAAAAAAGCCTCCTAACGGTCATAAACTGACACCCGAAAATTGGGGCTGCCCCAAAATAAGGTAGGACTAGGGCATGGGTGCCCAAGTCCTCCCCCCTATTTTGGGCAGGGTACAACTCAAGGGGTCCACCTAGGTCCTATTTGTAATGGAAACTAGGTCTCATTCCATTGGGATGCTAAAATATGAACTAAAATGTCCTAAATGCACTCTAAAGACTCGAGAGCTAAACCTTATGAGGGAAAAGACCCCAAGGGGACATTTTTTGACATTACATTTAGCCCCCACTTTAATGTATGTATGAACACAAGGCCCATACATGCATTAAAGTAAGGTCACAAACACAACAAACACACCAAGCACGAAGAATACACGTCAATCACATAAAAGACAGTAACATGCACACAAAACATGGAGAAGATAGTTATAGTCACGCAAAACATGGAGTAGATAGTCAATGCATAAAAGACACATTAATGCATGGAAGACAGAAATGATATCTTTTCTTTTCTTTTTTCTCATATATATGAAATGCAAATGCAAGTACTGAAAAGTAAACAAACCTCCCATAATACTGGATGCACTACCTTAAGGCATAGGTCTCGGTATATATAGGGCAACACACACACAATACACGCAAAACCTCCTAAAATGCATGAAGCACTACTCAAAGGCCCTGGTCTATGCATATGGGGCAACAAACATGCCATACAAAACAAGCAAGCTAAAACACACACACTTGAAGATACAAAGAAAACATGGTAGCCAGGCGATGGTGTGTTCCCTATTTCTAGGCTCATCACCATCTCAGGCACATTATAGGCACACATCGACAATTGGGCTTTGCCACAACAATCGTCAAAAACACGCTTAAGGGTTCAGTTAGTCACAGAACCACTCCCTACCTCTGCAGAGGACTTTTGAAAATGCAACCCCACCCGCGTCACAGAGATGCCTTACAGTGAAAAGGAAGCATGACATACCACCCCACCAGCGTCATGGAGATTCCTTACAGTGAAAAGGAGATATTAGCTCAAAAGCATACAACCCCACCTATATCACAGAGACACCTTACAGTAAAAAGGAGGTATACGTAATAGATAGATTGATTAATTGCAAACAAACTCAAGATGCAGGAAGTACTCATCATACTAGCCTACACCTGAGGACAAGCGCATTGCTAACATCTACAATAGATATCTTAACTTATATATGACCCCACCTTAAGGTGGTTGATATCAGTTATCGATATCAAGCACGTTAAGGTAGGAAAAAAACACAAGGGAACATCGACTTTCACAAAGCCTATGCCCCCCGAAGGTGACATGTACTTTATGATAGCCAAATATTCCCACAAACACATCGCTGCAAGAAACATGTTAGTGTCCATAACATCATGATAAACAACAACATCAATGCATATGATTAACCACACAAAGATCCAAGGTTATACAACGAGTTCGGAGTTCAAGGATAACCAGGGGCTATATCACGAAGCTCTCCGAATCGAGTACCGCCAAGGCTAGATTCAAAGGCAAACAAAGGTGCATGGAGTAGCAGTATTGTTAAGGTTTGTAAATGCAATAGAAACATCATAAAATTCACTACGCAGAAAGCACGAGTGCTTCCACTAGCCAAGCCTCAGATAAGATATACAACCCCATCGTCATATTAGGAACTAAGTCCATTTTTTGATTGCTCTCGAAAGGGACACTAGGTTTGCATCAGTATAAATGTTTGTCATCATCCGCCCGCTAGATGGAAACACTAGAGGAAGGGAAACAATAAATAAGAGAGAAGAAAACAAGTGTCTTAGGGACAGTCACGTAGGAGGGTGCCCCTAATTCACCAACCACGATGCTATGTCCATAAGACACAACACACACCAATGAAATCAAAGAGATAACAATTTAGAAGAATGATGATAGAAATAGGAGAAGGTCACAATAGAGGCAGTCTCCTAGTATCCTGAACCTTATGGGAGAATCTGATGTCATTCCAAGAGGCCTAAACAACACATAACACATCACGGGGGAAGCACATTACGATAGAAATAAAAGTTTATAGATACTTACTTGTAGGGTCTTCATTTTCTATCTTGGAGCTCTCGAACCTCTTGGAGAGGTACTTAATCACGTTTAAAGCAAAATTTGAGTGGTTCTTATGAGAGTCTTGTTTACTATCATATGATGCTTGTTCATTAAATCCTTGTTTAAATGAGACTTTTTGTTGCTTATGAGGGGGAGAACCACTATTATTTCTGTTTATTGATTGTTGTCTTGCTCTTTTCCAATTTTTAGCATGTTTTCGTTGTTGAATCTTTCTAGGATAGTAACAGGAATCATCCTGTACCATCTTGCTCATTTGTATCGGTTTTTGTTTTTTCTTTTTAAAGACATTTTGATTATCTCCTGATCCATATAAGGATAACAGAGGAGGAACCTCAATATAAATTCCATTTATTTGAGGACGAGGTGGTTTATCCACTTATTTCTTATCCACTTCAATCATACCCACAATGCTATCATAGTCCAAGTAATCATACTGTTCTACTTTTACTAAATCTTTTTCCACCATATTATTCTCAGTATGTTTAGGAAAAGGATTAGTAAAGATTTGTAAATTTTGATTCGGCAGAGCAACTGACTTATTTCCATTATCATTCACACCTGATACCTGGATGACATTTGAATCAATAAGGTCCTGTATTTCATGTTTAAGATGCATACATCATTCAGTGTCATGCCCTTGCATCTGATGATAATGAAAAAAGGCATTAGCATCGAAGTAAGGTCCTTGTTTACTAGGATCAATAGGCTTGATCGGGGGAAGTTTCAGAATGTTATTACTCAGCTTGATTCAAGATAGAATGATAGGACTCAGATATTGGAGTAAACTTTCTTGGTTGATATGATGCTTTCTTTGGATTATTTATAGCAGACACATTCCTATTTGGTCCATTGATCTTGATGAAACTCCTATTATTGTTCCTTCTAAAGTTGTTTTGCAACGATCCACCCAAGGATTGACCAACTTGAGCCGATGAGTTTTGGTTTTCATACTGACTAGACGAAAGTTGATAATCACGAAGAGCAGTGTATAAATGTTGAAAGGAGTTGTATTTCATCAAGAGAATCTTATAACGAATATTAGGTTGCAGATTTGTAATGAATATCTTTTGAACATCCTCATCTTTCATCTAATATTGAATTTGTGCATAAAGTCCTTGATATCGACCAATGAATTCAGTCAACTTTTCTTTGGGACCTTGTTTACATTACACAATGTCAATAAGAGTGACTTAGGGTCTAATATTTGCTTGAAAATGTTGTAAAAATTGATCAATCAACTATGAAAAGGAGTGTATTAAATTTGGAGGCAACGAGCAAAACAATTTTAAAGCAGTATCTTTGAGAGATCGCAGGAAAAGTTTTGCTAACAAATCCTCTTGAAAATAAAAATCACTACACATAGCTGTAAATGCTGCCACATGAATATTAGGATCACCTTTTCCACCATATTTTTCAAAGTGAGGAGTCTCAAACCTCTTAGGCATAAGATTTCTCAATATTGCATAGGATAATGGATTACGAACATGATATGTTGGTAGACTAGGTGGTGTAGAAGCACCTTGGCAAATTAATGTTGCCCTAGACAAATCTTTGAGTTTGATTAAATTTGTAATGCTTCAACATTGTAATAAGGTTAATCAAGTCACTAGGTCATTAGGAATGTTCAAGTTTTATCCTCATTTGCAAAATGGGAAAGTTATCTTTCAAAAAATGTAAAAAATGTGTGGAAGGTGAAGAGTCTTTTGGCTCTTAGTTCATTCCAAGGAAGTTAGGAATTGAAGAGTCAAGTAGGGAATGTCTTTAAAAGGCCTTGTAACATCCAAATAATTTGGAGGTGATTGGAGATTTGAAATGGAATGGTAAAAGGTAATGTTTTTCTGTATTCTTCTTCAGAAATTTACTATTTTCTGGCCTTGTACGGCTCTGTACGGGTAGGAATTCATTTCTAACTGATTGTGTATGAAATTTATTTCAATCACCTTCCCTTTCCATTTTGTCCCATGCATTTTTGTTTTGATAGGAGTTAGATATTGCATTTTTTGTGTAAAACTGTCAAAACCCTGATCAGGGTAAACAGTGGCATGAAAATCTTGTGTTTCTCCCAGTTTATCCATTGCATGTTACTAATCCTTGGTGGAAAATGATTGTGGTAGTATTTGCCTTCATATTCTTGAGGTCTCCAACCAAATGACTAAGGTTTATGTGGGAAAAATCAAAGTTTATGACTGCATTTCTGTGTCACAGTCCAGAAAATAGTGTCTTGAGAACAGTTAAGAGTTATAGGACTTAGTGTCTGATGAACTACTTAACAATTTGGACTTTTGATGGTTTTATAAGCATGAGTAGGTCCATTTAACACTATTGGATGGATTGGTTGAGGGAGATTGAGGTAGGAGATAGGAGAATCAATAAGACCCTGTGTATGCAAGACCTAATAGGCCTAATTGGCACGGTGACAGTCCTGATTTGAGCAGTTCTTTTCAAAGTAACATATGTTGGTTTTTAGATATGTTTTAAAACTTGTTAATGGGTATTCAAATATGCCTTTACAGTCTTGAATGGTGATCTTCACTGAAAGTTATGCACTGACAGTCCCTAAAACAGGGCTACTAGGAGTTTGACAGTCAATGAAGAGTTGGTTGCTTGCATGGTGGGACAGACCTTAGTATGTGCTTTGTTTCTGTTAAATTGATATTCCTAAGATATGAGAAGGCCTTAGGAAGTCTGGTTTGGCCTGAGAAGTTGAAACACAAAGTTGTGCTATGTAGAGGCCTTGGTTTATGATAAGAAATGGATTTGAAACCCATTTTTATGAACTATGTTAGTAAGAAGCCGAGTTTGTTATTTTCCTCTGCATCACTAGGCTGTGAAGAATTTGTCAAATTTGTTACCTTTTGTTTCAAAGCAGTCATGCCTTGTAAAAGTTGGTTTAGAATGGCATCATTGGGAGATGCGGTTTGTTGTGAGGAATTATAACCAAGGTGAGGAGGTGAATGGGCTTGAGATACAATAGGCGGAGGCTTGGAATATGTTAATGGTAGTTGGCCATAATGATGGGTGGAAGATGGTTGTGAGTAGGTAATAGGTAGTTGGAAATGAGTGGAATGAATAGGTGGTTGAGAACAATTATGCATATAGGAGGTCCCTTTAGGAACCAAATCAAATCCCACAGCTTTGTAATTAGTGCCATTAGATACTCCAATACCAGTGGTAGCATTACTACAAGTGTTCACATTAGTTGTTAAGATCGTTGATGTAAAGGTGGATACTCCTGTATTTGGTATAGGTATGTAAACTTGAGTATGAGATGTTGATAAAGTGTTGTTTATCACTTGCGCACATTCGATTAATGGCATGATATTGGTTTGTACAATATGTGCTAGACCACGAAGTGCGTTAACACCATCTTGCCCCTCTTTTATCAACTCTCTTATATTATGAATTGTAGGAACGACTTCTTTAGCTATTCTCTCATTTTCCATGAATGATTGAAATTTAGCTAGGCCTTTATCCAACTTCTCTATTTGCTCATCAGATACATATCCTATTGCCTCAATAATATTATCAACATCATGAAAAGTTTTTTCTTCCATTGAGGTTGGAGGATGTATAATATCTTGCCCAATTTGATTGTCCCCCTTTGTAAAAAAGGTGTCCAAAGTACCAACTTCTTCAAGAGCACTAGATCCCATTAATCTTTTGCTTCTTCTCAAAGGGATATTGTTTTTAGGACAGCGTGTCATAAAGTTTGTACAAAAGCATACAACACGCAACGTTCAAACTAAAAAAACAAATCCTAAGAGAAGGATATAATTGACGGCCAAAGTGCTTGATTTTTTTATTTTTTTCAAAGACAATGAATGAAACAAAGGATGTTGTAAGGATTTCAGTCAAGGGAAGCAAGTTGTATGTCTGATATCAGTCCAAAACAGCAATCTAATCACTCTCAACACACTTTTGATGCAAATCCAAGGTAATGCTAAGTCAAAATATAGTGAAAATATGTCAAAATGAGCACTTTTTTCACCAAAATTCAATGCAAAAGAGCATAACAAAGGGTGTTATGAGTAAAATGTTGATGGAAAAAAATAATATTAGCAATAACAGCCACTTGATGCAAAAATACCCAACACAACACAATTGTAGCACCACTTAAGGTAAAACCCTAGTGAAAATATAGCAAAATATGCAATTTTTCACAGTTTTTCAACTCCAAGACCTAGCAAAAGGTGTGTTATAAAGAATTTTAGGAGGTATAGTGAAGAATATTAGTAATATCAATCACCTCAATCCATAAAATTGATCACAACATGTTTGGAGTGCAAACTAGGCCAAACCCTAGGGCAAAAATAGCTAAAATTTGTAGTTTTTCACCGAGTTTTCACTACAAGAGCCCGTTAAAAGGGTGTTGTGAAGCTTTTTATGAGGGGCAGAAAATTTTTACCTTGATAACAGCAAAATAATGCAAAAATATCTTTCACAACACACCTACGGTGCAAATTTAAAGAGTCGATAAGGCCAAATTTACTGAAAATTATTGTTTTTAAGTCTGATTTATGATGAAATTGACTTACTCTCAGATCTGAAAATGATTTTCAAGCCTTAACATGCAAAATGTCCATGCAAATTTAATGAAAATGCATCAAAATTGCTAGTTTTTTGTTGAAATTTTTTATGTAAAAATGCAAATATTTTAAATCTAAATGTAAATTCACACTAAAATGAAAGACTAAAGCCAAATGCAAATTTTAATGAGCCTCTAAAATTAGTAGAAAAATTTGATAAAAGATTTTGCCTACAAACCCTAGATTTTGGAATTACTAGGTTATATAAAATTGTCAAAATTTCCACAAAACCCTAGCAATTAAATGATGAAAATGCAAGGCAAATTTATGATTTTTTGGATTTTTCTCTAGTTTATATCAGATTTAATGCAAAAATCATGAATTAGGAAAATTTAGAAAGAATTGATGCAATTTAGTAAGCCAAACAATGCAATTTTTTTGTATTTTTCTAGTTTTTCCAAAATTTCAATTTTTTTGAATTTTTCTTAATGCAATAAATAAATGACCAAATGAATGAAATCAATCAATCCAAATCTAAAGAAAAACACTCAACAAGTTGCAATTTAAGTCCAAAAAACACAAATTCACCAAAACGTTTAGTGTAAAATTGGATTTTGTTAATCTTTGTTCTTTAGATGTTAAAACCCTCCTTTCCACTAAACATTGAAGGATCTAGGGTCGAGTGACGAGCACTATCATACCCTAGGTCACTTGCAAATGAAGGGAAACTTGGATTAGGGAATTAATTATAAATTTTTCCTTCTCTTATGTCCAATTAACCATTAAAACCCTAATTATGCAAATACGACAATAAATTGACGAATAACAGAAAAAGCTCTTGCAGACGGGAGTAAAATACTGAATTACAGAATACATATTTTTGGAGTTCCAAAGTGAAAAAGTCAGGGACACTAGAGTGGGCTCCCAAGTCCAAGGTACCTACTTTTTCGAGGAATCTGGACCTCCTTCCGACACTGATCAACCTTGTAACTTCTGTTTCCTGAGATCTATCTGTGGAGGACATTGGAGCGAGCGCCCAAGTCCTGGAAGTGCTCCTTTGTCTGACTTTTCTTCAGAACTTGAATCCCTGATGTCTGCCAAGCCTTCCTGCAACTCCACTTTTTTCGGATGCGACACCTGTAACTTGCAATCACAAGACTTGGTTTGGGGGTTGTGGTGTTTAGAGGTTTGCCTCAGTCAAACCTCGGAGGACACTTAAGTCTCTAAACACCATTGTCAGATAAAGAGGGCATGCCCTTGAGAGGTAGAGGCCAAAACTAAAGGAATCAATGATAAAAACACAATGATAAGTCACCTTGTAGTGAAGCTCTCATGGAGGAATATTCTCTTCATGCCATGAAGAGATTGAAGCTCAAATTTGCAAATATCAACACATAAAACACACAAGTCTACTCTTGCAACACAATAGAAGCCTTGAATCACCTTGAGAACACTTGAACATCACACTTGCTATCTAATTGCAATCTAGTTTACAAATGAATGCCTAAGATTTCTTATATATGCACCTACAAGCATTCTCGCCAAGATATTAAAAATCAAACTTTATCGTGTCGGCAAAAGAACCTCCTAACGGTCATAAATTGACACCAGGAAATTGGTGTTGCCCCAAAATAGGGCAGGACTAGGGCGTGGATGCCCAAGTCATCCCCCCTATTTTGGGTAGGGTATATCTCAAGGGGTCCACCTAGGTCCTATTTGTCATGGAAACTAGGTCTCATTCCATCGGGATGCTAAAATATGAACAAAAATGTCCTAAATGCACTCTAAAGACCCGAGAGCTAAACCTTATGAGGGAAAAGTCCCCAAGGGGACATTTTCTAACGTTACAAAAGGATAGAGGAATTTTGTCAAATGTTGTAGTTGCAACTGCCCTGTTAGACATGCATGCAAAATGTGGAAGCATAGACAAGACACGTGAACTATTTGACAGAATGCCTCAAAGAAACATGGTCTCATGGACTGTAATGATTGTAGGATATGCATAAAATGGATTTGTTGAAAAGGCTTTAGAAATTTTAAAACAAATGCAATTGGCTGGTGTAAAGCCAAATTCTGCAACCTTTGCTAGCATCCTCCCCACCTGTGCCAGAATGGGAGCTTTGGAACAAGGTATAGACATCCATCAAAGCATAATGGAAGGGGGCATTTTATCAGATATTATAGTTGGAAATGCTTTGATAGACATGTATGCAAAATGTGGAAGCATAGACAAGGCATGTGAACTATTTGACAGAATGCCTAAAAGAAATGTCATCTCATAGAATGCAATGATTTTAGGATATGCACAAAATAAATTTGTTGAAAAGGCTTTAGAAACTTTCAAGCAAATGCAATTGACAGAAGTAAAGCCGGATTCCACAACCTTTGCCATCATTCTTCCTGCCTGTGCCAAAACGTGTGCTTTTGAATAGGGTATGGACATCCACTAAAGCATAAAGGATAGAGAAATTCTGTCTGATGTTGTAGTTACAACTACCCTGGTAGACATGTATGCAAAACATGGAAGCATAGACAAAGTACGCGAACTGTTTGACAGAATGCCTTAGAGAAATGTGGTCTCATGGAATGCCATGATTGCAGGATATGCACAAAATGGATTTTGCAAGGATGCTCTTAAAATCTTTGAATTAATGAAGCACTCTGGAACATATCTTGACATTGTAATCTTTTCTTATGTTCTATGTGCATGCAGCCATGTAGGTTTAGTGGATGAGGGATGTACATACTTCAATCACATGAGTAACCCTTATTGCATTACACTTACAGTTGATCATTATGTGTGCACGGTTGACCTTCTTGCCCGTGCTGGCTATCTTGAGGACACCTTAAACTTTATCATTAAGATGCCAATTAAACCTATGCTAGTTATGTGGATGTGTTTTCTTGGTGCCTATAGATTACATAGGAATATAATCTTAGGGGAATTTACAGTGATGCTTCTTTTTGATTTTGATCCTAAAAATGTTGCAACTTATGTTCTCTCAAATATCTATGCAGAAGTGGGCAGCTGGGGCGAGGTTCAAATGATAAGGAGATTGATGAAAGATAGAGGAATTAAAAAGATCCCATGTTGTAGTTGGATTGAAGGCCACAAAATGGTAATGCCTTTTGTGTAGGAGACAAATCACATCCAAAGATACAAGATATCTATGCAAAATTGGAAAAATTAACTTGGGAGATGAAGGCAGTACGATATTTTCCAAATTGAGGGGTCCAGATTGAGGGGTTGGGATCTCACGTGTAATAAACATGTTCATCATATGCAACAAACATGCTCACATTTGCAAGTGTATCGAAGGAATAGGAGAGTTTCATCATATGCAACAAACATGTTCACATTTGCAAGCGTATCAAAGGAATGGGAGAGTTTGAAAATTTTTCATCTTGGCTATTTTTCCATGGAAGAAGAGGCCCGGAGAACTCATGCCACAACAATTGATGGTTTTGAACAATCTATGCTCGAGTGGGATAGATTACTGTTGGATGAATTCATAGCACATATTTGATGGAAGACTCAAAGTTAATTATGATGAACATGAATCCATAACAAAATTCAAATATCATTCTACAGCGGGTGTGCACAAGAACTAGGATTTTATACCTCTCATTAGTGGGTGCAAAGACAAGGCACTCAAATGGTTTATAGATTACATGAAGACCATAATCAGAAGCAGAGGCCTTCCCGCATTCCCGCATAAGCTATCAAATGTTACTGTGGGTTTGCAGTGAGGTTCCTGTGGCCCCACGGATAGCCAGGGCACGAGGGTGCAGGCTTGCAGGAAGAAGGTCAAGCCCCACATCACTGTGGAGGGAAGATTTTGTATGTGCGGGTGAGCAGTGATCTCAAAGGCACAATAAATAAAATAATATTTCTTTGATCAAAGCATAAAGGATAGAGAAATTCTATCAAATGTTGTAGTGGAAACTGTTTGACAAATTGAATTTTTTGAGAAGACTTTAGAAACTTTCAAGCAAATGCAATTGGTAGGTGTAAAGCTAGACTCCACAACCTTTGCCAGCATCCTCCTTGCTTGGTAAAATCCCATTTGTGTGCAATTCCTAGCCAAGGGCTATTAGGTTGTCTTAGGCGAGTAGAAAAGGGTTGCCAAAATCAAAGATCTATAAATAGATCAGAGAGCAAGAAGAAGTCATTGCATAACTTGCCATAAAATCAAAGCATCCTTTGGAAAATAAAGAAGTTAGACCTAGCAATCCACCTACTGATCCATCTTAAACACATTCATTTTTGGTGATTCATTGCAGCTTATTAGGGATTCATTGATTAAAAAAGGGGTATCCCTCATTTCTAATGGATAGAAAGATGCAGCTAATGGGCCAGTGACTAATATGGTTGTAGTGTGCTCAAAAGAAGCAATGTTTTTGAAAGTCATTGATTGTGAAGAGGAGGTGAAGGAAGCACATTCATCATCAACGTCCTCATAAAGTCCATTGAGAAAGTGGGGACTCAATACATGTCCAACTCATAATGGACAATAGGGATTTTTTTAGTGCGAATCTTCGCCAATTGGCGAATATTTTAAATCAGAGCCACCAAAAATAATGAATAGTTGAATCTATGAAGCTGACTAAATTGCCCCATTTTTACCAAAAAAAAGTCTTCGTTAATTTGCCTAAGATTTAATTTTTACAAAAAAAAGTCTTAGTTAATTCGCCTAAGATTTATTTTTTAAAACTAAAAAGTTGAACTATTTTGCCAAGTATATGATGCATAATTAAAGCAATTCGCCAGTAATTTATAATATATTTTAAAATGTTGACCATATTCGCCAGTAATAATATATTTCAGCCATTAATTTTGGACCATATTCACCATTAATAATATATTTCAGCCATTAATTTTGGGCAATATGTACTTTAGGGTTGTTTGTATTTTTAATACAACTTTATTTATTAATGTTGACTATATTTTTGATGCTATTGTTTAATTCTAGGAGACAATGAGCACATGCCTTTTAAAAGGCTTGTTGAGCCCTCGAAATGATTTTGCGCCACAAGATTAGATCTAGTCTTGTGGCCCAAAATCATTTCAGGGGCTCAGAAAACCTTTTAAAAGGCATGTGCTCTTTGTCTCCCAGAATTAAACAGTAAGGGTACTTATTTTTTAATTTAATTTTTAATGTGATATTTTTAAAATATATAATTTTAGTGTTTCTTTATTTTTAAATCATTCCTAATAGTGTATTTGTGCTTAGCTTGACTGAATATTTTGAGATAAATATTTTCTAGAAGCATTCATTCTTTTATTTCATGGAAGGAAAACATGAGTTACAAAAGAAAATAAGTAAAAAATTTATTCCTTTTTCCCTTCTAAAAAAATACAATCTCTGAAAAACCTTGCATGCAACCCAAAATAATAAAATCCTGTACAATCCTCTACATGCAATTCAAAATAATAAACCCTGTACAATCTCTAAAAAAACTCTGCATGCAACTCAAAATAATAAAACCCTGTAGCTGTAATACAATTGTCAAATAGATCTGTAGAAGATTTCTTTTACCCCTACAAGCAAAGCAAAAGGAAAAATATGGACAATAAAATGAGAAGAATAAAAAATAGGAAGAAAGGAGAAACCCAAATGAGATCTGTAAAAAATAAGATCAATAGAAATTACCTTCCACTTGCATAACCTCCTCCTCTCATGAAAATAAAACTTCACACCAAAATGATTATGAGAAAATGAAAGGGTTAGGTAGCAACAAAAATATTTATGCAATATTTTATTATTTTAGCAAGTTTTTAATATAATAGAAATTACATAGTTTTAAAATAGTTGCACTCATAGTAGTATTTGTTTAAGAGTTAGAAATAAATTTCCATATTTATATTTTATTATTCCATATATAATTGAATTTTAAACATGAAACACATTATATTTTATTAGCTTTATTCTTTTTTATTAGCTTTATTAGCTTTATTTTTTTTATTAGCTTTATTCTTTTTCTCTTAGTGTAATGAATTTTTAATTAATATTATTTTATTTGACTTCACCAAGTTAGTGGAGTAATTGTTTTAGAATAGTTGCACTCATAATAGTATTTGTTTTAGAGTTAGAAATAAATGTTTACTTAGTATAATTTTCATTTTCATATTTTATTATTCCATATATAATTCAATTTTAAATATTTATTGTATTTTAAACATGAAAGAGATTTAACTTTTTTTTTAATGTTAGTGTAATGAATTTTTAATTATTATTATTTTATTTGACTTACTTTATCATTTTAAATTGCCATAGGAAAAAGGTTAAATTTTAGAATTTAATTATAAATTTATCTATTAGTTACAAATTTCATTTTAATTTAATTTATTTCTTAAATGTTTAGACTCTAGATGAGACATCCTTTTTGTAGGAAGAGTACCTATGGTTAAATTTTCTTGGTCGAAACTCATTAAACTTTAGTTGATATAAAAAATTTAGGATGCAAACCAAACTATCCTTAGGTGAGAAAACTATAATCTAGTGATAATTATTAGGTTTATAAAATTGTCTCCTGCCCCCACTTCAAAATTAAAAAAAAAAAAAAGAATATACGGGATTGACCAAATATGTAAATTTTTAAAGTAAGGATTTGCCATTCTAATTAATTTCTTTAGTAATTATTCGCTAAGATTCGCCATTGTTTTTATTTTTTTTAGTGAGTATTCACTAGGATTCGCCACGATTTTATAACATTTTTAGTAATGTGCATAGATTCGCTAGGAAAATTAATATTTTTTTAAAAAAAAATGAAAGATTCACCAGGAAAATTAAAGCACTTAGCTAGGATTCACCAGGATTTTATAACTTTTTTTAGGGGTCTTTTCTTAAAGTTATCCCTGATGGACAATGCTAAAAATTGCAAAGCCACGAGAATGTATATTTGAGGTAAGGTGCAGATACATATTTTGGACACCTTGTTCAGTTCATTCCTTGCCTTTGCCTTGACTCCAGAATACTACAACAAGATCCTTTCTTGGCCTAGGAAGGCCCCACCATACAAGGATGTGAAGTTAGTGATGCATATTTCACTAGACTCTTCCCCGATCGAGATGTAGAAGACATAGTTGTGGGTGAGTTTGGGAATTTCATGGCCTCCATAGGTCATAGTGCAGAAGGATGTTCATACATGGTGAATCCATGGGCAAGGATCTATGCACCTACAGCTTTTTGAAACCTAAATCCCATTGTAGTTGTGATTTTTGAGTCTGTAACATTCTTTTAGTTTTAATTTTGTAGGCATTTAATTTCAATTTTCTTTTAAAATTTGTAAATTTTAATTTTGCATTGATTTTGAGTCTTGACTCAATAGGTTGTAAATTCCTCTTCAACTTTGCAGAATTAGGGTCCATTCTCCTTTATCCACTCAAATAAGACAACCAATTGGCAGGAAAGAAGGTGGAATTGATCTACATGCATTCCAACTTGCACCTTCTATCACATGAGTAGGCTGCGTATGAAAAATATGATTTATTGCAAGAGCATCCTGTCTTTAGATACTTCTATTGCCCATCTATCATTACTCTATAGACAACGAAAAGAGATTCCTTTAAATGACCCACATGGCACAATTAGTGGGACTGGCACTACTACTGCTTTTGGTTCAAGTCAACCACATGATGATGTTGATGCTCTCAACAAAAAGTAGTACGATGATTTATATTGAGTTTATATTTTATACTGTTAATTGTAGTTCTACCACTGACTATTAATTTATTTGGATTGATCATGATATTTGGTATTTAATTATCAATTATTAGTTATTATTTCAATCCATACCTAGACCCCATACCCATATTAGTACCAAGATCAGCAACTTAGGCCTTTATGCAAAATGTGGAAGCATAGACAAGGTACGTGAACTGCTTGATAGACTGCCTCAAAGTAATGTGGTCTCATGGACTACAATGATTGCAGGATATGCATAAAATCATTAAAATGGATTTGTTGATAAAGAAAATTCTTACCATTCCATCTTTCCATTTCACAGTGGTGCCAAATATTTTTGTGGTTCCTTCATCAGAGAAAGAAAACACCTTAACCAACTTTGTATCTTCAAAATAAGGGTTAGGACGAAACGTCTGGAACATCAAAAGCATAACCATTCACCAATATCAAAACTACATTGAATCTGAATAAAATACAACCGAGCAACATGGAAATTATCAACTTCAATAGCAACATATTTAAAAAATACAAAGAGCATGTAATACTTACAAATGTGATGGAGTAACCAGAATTAACATCTTTAAAGTCTTCAACATCAAGAGATTGCAAATATTTGAAAATCCTGAACAAATTAGAAATAAAAAATCTAAAAACTACATTCTAATATAAATTATCAATCACACATCAGAGATTCAGTCTAAAAAAAGGAAATCCCACATAATATAATATAAATGAAATAGTGAAACAATTTCAAAAAGATAATAAAACACAACCTTTTGGTCTTCTTCAGTCAGAAGGTCAGCTAAAGTAGGATGGCACAGAAACTGTAAATAAAAGAAGTTAGCAACAAAAAAATTTCCATTAAGGTTGTATCAACTATTCCTTTTGATATATGTAACATTGAATTACACAATTCAGGAACAAACTTAGCTAATGAAAAAAGAAAAACATACTGCAGTTAGCCAAAAATCAGGAATTGTTTGAATGACTTCATTGCATTTGGCATAATACAGCCGTCGTATCTCATTATATTTCTATTCCACCTCTAGCACTTTATCACTTGCTTCCTCATTAACCTAGACCAATACAATCAAAAAGTCACAAATTAGACAAGATGTGTTCCATTTCACAAAGGTTAACAATGTTTTCTTACACAAAACACATAATAAGTAAAAATGATGCTTAGGAAAAAAATTATTCCAGCAATGTATAATTTTTAATTATGTATTGTTCCAATTATCTAGCATACAGATCCTTGTAAGATCACCAATCAACACCATATGTTCTTTGCAAAGGGAGATAGATCCACATAGTGACCTGACACATTTTTATATAAAGCAAGGACTCACCCTCTTTTATTAAAATGGATTTCTTGAAAAGGATTTAGAAATTTTAAAGCAAATGCAATTGGTTGGTGTAAAGCCAAACTCCACAACCTTTGCTAGCATCCTCCCTGCTTGTGTCAAAATGGGATCTTTAGAATAGGGTATGGACATCCATTAAAACATAAAGGATAGAGGAATTTTGTCAGATACAGTTGTAGTTGCAACTGCCCTGTTAGACATGTTAAGGCATTAAAAACTTTCAAGCAAATGCAATTGAATATACATATACAGAGAGAGATGTATGTGGAAGCATAGACAAGGCATGTGAATTGTTTGGCAAAATCCCTAAAAGAAATGTGGTCTAATAGACTACAATGATTGCATGATATGCACAAAATGGATTTGTTGAAAAGGCTTTAGAAACTTTCATGCAAATGAAATTGGCAGGTGTAAAGCCACATTCCACAACCTTTGCTAGCATCCTCTCTACTTGTATCAAAATGGTAGGCTTTGGAACAAGGTATGGACATCCATCAAGGCCTAATAGAAGGCAAATTTTTGCCAGATATTATAGTTGGAAATGCTCTGATAGACATATATGAAAAATGTGGAAGCACAGGCAAGGCACACAAACTATTAGACAGAATGCCTCAAAGAGATGTCATCTCATGGAATGCAATGATTACAGGATTGTACAAAATGGATTTATTGAACAGGCTTTAGAAAATTTCAAGCAAATGCAATTGACAGCTGCAAATCCAAATTCTGCAACCTTTGCTAGCATCCTCCCTGCTTGTGCCCAAATGGGAGCTTTGGAACAGGGTATGGACATCCTTCAAAGAATAATGGTAGGGGAATTCTTGTGAGATATTATAGTTTGAAATGCTCTCATAGACATGTATGCAAAATATGGAATCATAGACAAAAAATGTGAACTATTTGATACAATTCCTCAAAGACATGTCATCTCATGGAATGCAATGATTGCAGGATATACACAAAATGGATTTTGCAAGGATGCTCTCAAAATCTTTGAATTAATTAAGCACTCTGGAACATATCCTAACATTGTAAGCTTTGCTTGTATTCTAGGTGCATGCAACCATGCAGGTTTAGTGGATGAGAGCTATATATACTTCAATCACATTTGTAACCCTTATTGCATTACACCTACAGTTGATCATTATGTGTGCATGGTTGACCTCCTTACTTGTGTTGGCTATCTTGAAGACACCCTAAACTTTATCATTGAGATACCTATTAAATGTGTGTTGGTAGTATGGATGTATTTTCTTGGTTCTTGTAGATCACATATGAATATAGGCTTAGGAGTATTTACAACAACACTGCTTTTTGATTTGGATCCTAAAAATGCTGCACAACTTATGTTCTTCTCTCAAACATCTATCTAGAAGTGGGTAGGTGTGGTGAGGTAAGGAGATAGATGAAAGATAGAGGAATTAAAAAAAATCCCTGAATACAGTTGGATTGAAGGGCATAAAATGGTACATGCTTTTTGTGTAGGAGACATATCACATCCATAGACAAAGGAGACCTATGCAAAGTGGGAGAAATTGGCTTGGAAGATGAAGGCGACAAGGTATTTTCCATATTCAAGAATTTACTCAATGTTGTGGAAGGATGGAAAAAGAATTATTTCTCTGCCACCATGGTGAAAAGTTGGCAATTGCATTTGGTTTGTTAAACATGCCCCATGGAACAACTATTAGAGTTGTTAAGAACCTTCGAGTATGTACTGATTGCCACACTGCAACAAAGTTTATCTCCAAGATTGTCACAAGAGAAATGATACTAACCTCATTAAACAACTCAGAATTGTCCATAGCATGTAGATCCAAGAGCCCTACTCCAAACTCTCCCCTTAATTCAGGTATAAGGAAGCCATCCATTGCTGATAATCCCGCAGAATTCTGAGGCATAGGAGTGGTCGGGTCAGACCCTGGATCCCCACCTAAATTCATGTTTTGAGCATCCTATAGAGTTTCTACTTCTCATCCATCGTTTTCCCACCATAGCCCTACTCAAAATAGTTGCAGACATGAAACAAAATAAGGTTTACCTTGGTTTCAAGATGGGCACAAAACTTGTAATTAAATTTTAACCATTTTACTTTTGGTGCCCATCGTTAACATTTTGTAGGTTGAAAAGCCTCCATATTATTAAATATATAATAATATTAATATATAATTATATTATTATATAGTATTATAATATTATAATATTAATATATAATATTATAAAATATAATATAATATTATATTATAAATATTATATTATATTATTATATAATATAAATATTATGTAATATTATATAATATATAATATAAAATATATTATATAATTGTTCAATAAAGGGATAGATCTTTAGGCAGACATGAGAGGTCACATGGAGGGGATAGAGATAGCCCCTAGACATTTTATGCGGGCTAACTTTGTTTTCTGATAATCGGAAAGTGTGATTGAAGGCCTTGGTAGATGTTGGCAAGGTGCCAAGTAATGATGTTTTTGGCAGGTCGGGGCTAGACAGTCACTTCCCTGAGGCCTGCAGATCATTAATGGGCATGTTGTGCTGTGGCTAGTGCGCTGAGATATATTGAAGGGCCAAGATAATCCAGCTCCACTCATAGGAAATGTCTGAGCTTTCTCTCCCTTTATTCCTTTGGTCTAAGCAGACATTTATTGCCTTGCCTTGTATTGTCTTTGAATTCATGGATTATGATCAAATTGGAAAGAAAAAAGAATAGACCTAAGTAATAGTCATTTTTATTTGTCTAGGAATTATTTAGTTGTGTTTTTTGACCGATGACCAACTTAGTCATTTATTTAGTCATTTATAGTTGTGTTGCAAAAAAATTTGGTCACGTGAGTAAAAGTTTGGTCACGTGACTAAAAGTTTTAGTCACTTGGTCATTTATTTGCCATATTTCTACTAGTGTCTCTATCTCCCTATCTCTCCCCTCAGTCTCCTCTATATCTCCCTATCGGTTCTCTCTCTCTCTCTAAACCCTAAACCCTAAACCTCTAAACCTTAACCCCTAACCCCTAAACCCTAACCCCTAACCCCTAAACCCTAAACACTAAACCTAAGTAGCCCTAGGGGGGAGAGAGAGAGAGAGAGAGAGAGAGAGATTCAACCCTAAACCCTAAATAATTCTCCTAAACCCCAACCCCTAAAACCTCTCTCTACCCCTAAACCCTAAACCTCTATCTCCCTATCTCTATCATCCCTCTACCTCTCAATCTCTCTCCCTATGTCTCTGGCCATGTCCCTACCTATCTATCTCTCCCCTTGGTCTCCTCTATATCTCCCTATTGGTCCTTTCTCTCTCTCTATCCCATAAACCCTAAACATATAAACCTTAACCCCTAACCCCTAAACCCTAAACCCTAAATAATGCCCCTAACCCCTAATCCCTAACCCCTAAACCCCTAAATCCAAAACCCCTAAATCCTAAACCCAAGAAACCCTAAACCTCTATTTCCCTATCTCTCCCCTATCTCCCTATCTCTATCATCCCTCTACCTCTCAATCTCTCCCTATGTCTTTGGACATGTCCCTCACTCTCTATCTCCCTATCTCTCCCCTCTGTCTCCTCTAT
Source organism: Cunninghamia lanceolata (assembly GCA_027924645.1). Lineage (NCBI taxonomy): Eukaryota > Viridiplantae > Streptophyta > Pinopsida > Cupressales > Cupressaceae > Cunninghamia > Cunninghamia lanceolata. The sequence continues at coordinate 716,277 of BSBN01000386.1, forward strand.
CTCTCCCAATCTCTATCGGTCCCCTCTCTATCTCTCTCTAAACCCTAAACCCTAACCCTTAACCCCTAAAAACTAAACCCTAAACTCTAACCCTAACCCCTAAACCCTAAACCCCTAAACCCTAAATAATTCTCCTAGACCCTAAACCCTAAACCCTAAATTTGAGCAACCCTAAACTCATAAACCCTAAATAATGCCCCTAAACCCTGACCTCTAACCCTAACCCCTAAACCCAAGCAACCCTAAACCTCTCTCTCTCTCTCCAAACCCCTAAACCCTAAATAATGCCCCTAAACCTGAGAAACTATAAACCTCTATCTCCCTATCTCTCCCTATCTCTTTCATCCATCTACCTCTCAATCTCTCTCCCTATCTCTTTGGACAACTCGCTCACTCTCTATCTCCCTATCTCTCTCCTCTGTCTTCTTTATCTCTCTCTATCTGTCTCCTCTCTCTCTATCTATCTCTCCCTATCTCCCTATCTCTTGCCTCTCTCTCCCCTATCATTCCTCTATCTCCCTATCTCTCCCTCTCCCTTATCAATGAAGGAAATGGAAATAAGAAAACTCTCTCTCTCTCTCCTCCATCTCCACCCTCTCTCCCTCTTCCTCCCTCTCCCTCTCCCTTATCGACAAAGCAAATAGAAACACAAAAACTAGGACATGCAAAGAGGGATGAGGATATAAATTGGGAGGATGAAATGGAGACAGGATAAAATGAAAGTTCATTGGATGGGAAGAATGATGAGAGGAGAGGTGTAAAATAGTAAAATAGGGAAAAATTGGTGGGATCTAAAGGGAAATTGGAAAGGAAAAGGAAATCTAGGAAAAGGAAAACTAGGAGGTAGATAGGTGAGAGAGAGAGATGCTTTTATTTCACCATAATGTGAGCGCGTTATAACGCGCTTGCATTATGTGCTTTTGCTTTTCTTTGGTAATTTCCAAGCCTTTGGCTTGGATTTGCCTTGGTATTCCAAACCAAAGGCTTGGATTGTTTTTTTGGATGTCTAAAGACATGTTTTTCTAGATTGTAATGAAAATTACATAATCTAGAGCGTGCTCCCCATCAGGTTTGCACATGTTTCAATGAAAAGTTAAAAAAATACCACCATAATCTTAAGCTCTCTCTTAGATTTCTAACCATATAATCTTTTTCATGTTTTGAGTATGTTAAGGATTTCATCTTTAATTTCTTTTGTTAGTGTATCCATTTTTTGTCAAAAACTAGTGTGTGGTATTTTTGACTTTTTTAAAAAACTGTTCATCAGAATTTTAAATAAATCACATTTTTAGAAACTAGACTTGATTCTACACGTATTAAAAAAAAGATTTTTGATTAGTTTTCAAAATTTTTAGGGGGGAGCACGCTCAATTTTCTATTTGTTAGGATGTGTCCACTTTGAAAATTAGTAAAAACTCAATTAGTCATGAAAAAATTATCAGAAAAATTAGGGATAATCTACATGGTGTTAGCTAATTTCTCACCAAAGTGATTTTTGAAATACTAAAAAAAAGTTAACATTTTAGGGGGAACTCACCAGACGCTATGTTATGTTTTTTTTAAAAAACAGGACCAATTTGTGTGCTGCCCCTTTTTGAACCCCTTAATCTCAACCATTTTTGAAAAAAATTAGTAGTTTAGAAACTGTATTCAGAGCACTATGACTCTTGTTTTAGTTGTATCTTCAAATTTTGAGTGTAACTATCTTCAATTTCTCATCCAACATTAGTCTTTCTTGATTTTAGAAAAAAAGTGGCATCTTAAGACCCTCTTTTGGTCCCCCATCTTTGTGCACTTACCCATATGCCCCCACCTTAAAGTGATTGCTAACTCCTGTTATCACCCAGATTTGCACCCTTTGTTGCAGTTATGAGACCTTAGCAATCTGGGGTAACATGGGAATGATCTCGAAGTGTGGGACCTTGCGATTTGAGATCAGACCTCCAGAGAAGGTTGGTTCCTTTCTTTAAGCCTATTACTTAGAGTAGTGATACTAAACCTAGTGCTAAACAACTTGCAGGGGAAAGAGTTAGAAGGAAAACTGAAAGGGAAAAGGGGTGATACACCAGATTTAGTGAGCGATGTTGGTTGAGGTGTGGACACAACAATGAATCTTTTGCTGCTGGAGGGGGATTCACACAGACTTATGACTGGTTGAGGCTTCGGTATGAAAGTTAAACCTGCAGAGGAGCCGTTTTACCCACAGAACAGACTATAACTTCAATTAAAACATAGAAATCTAGACATAAGAGAGGCGAGAAATCAACATCTATTAATCATGAAGGTTCAGAAAACTATTACGATATAGAGATATTTCATAGCAAGGGTATACCAACATAGCTAATTACATTCATTGGTGGATAAAAGGAAGACAATAAAGGCCAGATTCAGGTATAGTGAGTCCCATTCCCATACCCTTGCAATTACACTAAGAGGTCTGACTAAAATAAAATCGGCAGCATAACAACCCCAAAAACAACCATCCCCCTTTCACAAAAGAGTCTATATGTCTTTTATAGGTCACACTCCTGCCAGAAGAGCATGGAGTCTCTGATTCACGGAATTGAGGCCATAAATGCCAGCAACATGGGGCCTATGAGTAGAGGAATGGCGAAGGGATAGGGGCCATGCCTTCACCAGGCCAAAATCGTAGAAAAATCGCAGCCAGGATGCAAAAAGGACAGGACATGGAGAAGGAACCTCCAAAGTCACCGTCCAATGTGCAAGAAATGGTCTTGAAGGACAAAGAGCCCATACGCCATGAATGCACCTGCAGAACTCACCAACCGGAACCACTGTGGAGAAGAAAAGTCCCTCGCATCTTCAAGATGGTCGCTAAAACGTCCTATCGGCTGAAATATGTGCAAAGCCAGGTCCGAAAAATGAAGACCAGAAAAACCTCCCAAAAACCCTGTCAAATGAAAGAGGAGGCAAAAATATGCACTTTTGCCTCTTGCAGCATGTCAAAATTTTCCAGGATGGAGGAGAAACGGGCGGTCAAAGTTTTGGTCAACTGCCTGTATATATCGCTTTGCATCTATGTATATATCGGCCTCTGAAAATACTTCTGAATCTACCTCTACATGTACAAAATGCTTTGCATGTATCTCTGTCTTTGGCACCTAAAAGGTCTTTGTAATCGCTTTCAGGATATGCATTTGAAATTGCCTTTTAAATCATCTTTGTATGTGCAAGAGCTTTTGTAAATGCATTCGCCACTGCCACGTGGCACCTCCTGATTTGCTGTCAAACTAAAACTGGGACCTATCACTGAAGAACTGTGTCTTGTTTGGCTGAAAACTCCCTTGCATATCGGCCTTTGCATGTCAGCTTGTATATGCAAAGATACAAGAAAAACATACAAACAAACTAGCACATACTATCATGCACTTTACCCTTTGTAATCGCGACTTGTATATGCATACAATTGCCCTTGTTTGTGCGGGTCCCACCAGTTGAGAATCCTTTGTATCTACCAACATACAAGCCACGGACCCCAAAAGACCATTAACTGTATTTGACTATTCTGTCGGGTCCGGCTTGTATCTCCTTTCTTCGTATATTTCTTTGTATGTGCAAACATATAAAGCACTTATACATACAAGCCAGATTTCAAATCTTTATATGCTGAATTTGACTTTTAGTTAAATCCACCTTGTATGCATCCTTTGCATCTCCACTTGTATATTGCAATATACAACTGCAAAATATACAACCCGGACTTCAAATCTTTATAAAGCTTCCTGAAAAAGCCTTTCAGGTTCGGCTTGTATATCCTGCTTGTATATCGGCCTTATATGTTGAGCATACAACCCAATATACATTCCACTGTAGCGCTTTCACTTGTATGTAGAACATATGCAATCCTCTTTGTATATGTGCGGGCTCCACCTCTTGCACATTCGGCCATATATGAATGCCTTTGTATGTTTACTTGTATATCACAATATACAAGTAGAACATACAAACCCCAACATGCAAGCAAGAATATTTGATGGAATATTCCTGTAATGTATAACTCGAAAAATGCATATCTTTCCTTGTATGTTGTAGATATACAAACGGCTTTGTATATCGTGGACCCCACCGCTTGTATCTTGGCCCTTGCATGTAATCCCTTGCATCTTTGACTTGTATGCTCCCTGCCTTGTACATTGGTGAATGTACATTCCACTGTACCAAATGTATTTTGGCACCTTTGTATGTTGAATATACAAACACAATATACAAACTCCCTTGACAAACGAACAGGGAATCCTTGATGGATTATACCCGCAATGTATACTTTTCATTGTCTAAAGTCGCTTGTATGTGCGAACATACAAAGCAATATACAAGCCTTTTGATATGCAAGCACGGAATATTCTGGGTGAATCTTCAATGTATATTCGCCTTGTATACTTCTTTGCATCCTTCATGTGACTTGATATACAAAATGGGAATATTCCTGGAATTTGCAACAGATTCCCTAAATGTACATGCATCTTTTGAGCCGATATGCATTCAGAAATGCATACAACTGTGGAATATTCTTGGGAATTTATGAAATATTCCCCCTTTGTATATGCATTTCCTTGGCCCGATATGCATTCCAAAATGCATTAAACTTACTTTTTTTCATCATTTTCTAAGGCCGATAGAGATTGCAAGCCCACCAAATGTACATTTGAACTATACGTTGACCAAAACTTTGACCATGAATAACTTCTTTATTTGGCCGAATTCCAGGGTGGTGTAAAAAGCAAACCTGCCTATTTTTTCAAGCTCTTTCCAAAAGTAAGGTTTTTTAGGAAAGTTTTTTGGGAAATTTGGCATTTTAATCTTTATAGGAACATTTCCAAAGGATTTTCAAGGAAATACTAGGTTAACCATTTGACTCTGGGCAGAGGAAAATGGGATAACATTCTTGGCGACCTCTATGGGGTGTTTGCCTACTAAACAAATGTTCAGTGGCCTTATATCCATTGGGCATGGAGTCAGAAAAGACTAAAACTACCTTGACAAACATCTTGACTTTAGAAACCCAACATGACAGCAATGAAGGACACAAGAAGACTAGGGGACAAACAAAAGGCCGACAGCAACCCGGAAACTGTGCTAGACAACACTTAGGGAAAGCAAAAGAGGCATCTAAACTATTGTGCAATAGCACTTATTGAAAGCATAGAGACCTATTCTATCGATTTACAAAGCACTCATACCTCAAAACACCTCTTTAGGTGTATCCCATTGACTGGGATAGGCAAATTTTGTCCATCCATATTTGATAACTGAAACACATTGTGTTCCTTGCATTTAGTGATGAGAAATGGGCCACTCCACATGCAATTGAATTTGGAGTGCCTCCCTGGCCTGCTATTCAATTCATCCCATTTGAGCACCATATCACCCTCCTTAAAAGTTCTGGGAGTGGCCCTCAGATCAAAAATTCTTTTGGTCTGAAGCTGATGATACTCCATTGTCTTCATAGCCTTGTCTCTAATTTCTTCAAGCTCCATGAGATAAGCATATTTGACAGCCATGGGGGATTCTTCTTCAAACATCTCCAGTTGGTTCATGATGTCAAGAGCTGGCAGCTTTGCAGATATAGACAATCTTGCCTCTTTTCCATAAACTAGCATATATGGAGAGTTCCCAATGGACCTCTTAGGAGTTATTCTATCTGCCCATAAAGCAGATCTTAAATTAGTATGTCAGGTCCTCTGGTTGTCTTCCATTATTCTCTTGATGATCCTTATGAGGTTTTTATTTGTGGACTCAGCCAGGCCATTACCCTGAGGGTAATAATTTGATGAAGTGCCCAAATAGATACCTTTTTTCATAGCCCAGACAGTTATCTTTAATCCAACAAAAGCCAAGGCATTATCTGAGATGATAGATTTAGGAACCCCAAATCTAGCTACCAAATCACTATAAAAGTTCAACACAACACTCTCATTAGATTCCTTTAGGGCCATTGCTTCAGTCCACCTTGTGAAGTAATCAGTTGCTGTAAGCACCCACCTATGGCTTGCACTGGACGGTGGGTTGATGGGGCCTATGAAATCAATGCCCCATCTCATGAAGGGCTGCTCTACTTGAATTGGCTGTAAGGGTAGAGCTGGCAGTCTTTCCTTGCCTACAAAAATGGCACACTTTACACACTTTCTGGCCCAGTCATGAGCATCCTTAAATAAGATGGGCCAGTAATATCCAGCTCTCATTATCTTCCAAGCAGTAGTCCTTGGGGCAAAATGACCCCTGCTGCTCCATCATGAAACTCACGAAACACCCTATCAGTCTGAGTTTCATCAATGCATCTTAACAATACGCCATTAAAATCTTTCTGAAAAAGGATGCCATTGATTAGAACGTATGGGATAGACTGTAGTCTAAAGTATCTTCTCTTGGCTCTGTCTAACCCTGCTGGACACCTGCCAATCTGCAAAAAATGGATCATATTGTGAACCCAACCTGTGCCCACTGCTACTGTATCCGTCTGATGTTCACTTCCAACGGCCAGAAACGTCGCTTCTTCCTCACTTGCTTCATTTTCAGGACTGACGGCAAGCTGTTCGCTAAGTCCTCTCCCTTGGACGAGCTTGGTTACTTTGATGTCAACATCATACTCCATGACCTTGGTGATCCAACCGAATCTTTTCTCATTGACATCCTTACTTAACAGGGACTCCTTCACGCTAGGGTGGGCGACCATTAAATGTATCTTATTATTAGAAATAAGATGTCTGAATTTCTTGAGGCTCCTCACCACTGCAAGGACGTGCTTCTCAATGAAGCTGTACTTCTGTTCATACTTTTCTAGGCCTTGGCTGAAAAAAACAATTGGCTATTCAAAGCCTTCCCTCTGTTGTTGTACCAGAATTGTAGAAATGGTATCCAGACTGCCATAAGAATACATAATAAAATCCTTAGAGAAATCAGGATTTACCAGGGTTGGCGCAGCTGACAACGCTTCTTTTATGGAATCAAAACTGAGTCTGGCCTCTTTCGTCCAACTGAAAACTACATTCTTTCTTAACATGGATGTCAAAGGCTTCAAAAGATTTGCAATGTCTGGTATAAACATTCGCAGAAAGTTAATTTTGCCAATAAAACTTTGAAGTCCTTTCTTGTGGCTAGGTAAGGGCAATTCCAGAATAGCTCTTACCCTTTCTGCATCAATGGTAATGCCCTCTTTTGACACGACATTCCCTAGCAGCTTGCCCTCATGTACAGTGAAAATGCATTTTTTGGGATTGAGAGATATCCCAAACTCTCTGCATCTGTCAAATACTTGCCTCAAATGGAATAAATGCTCAGACGCATTCTTGGAAAAGAATGTGATATCATCTAGTTACACCAACACCAATTTGTAAAGCAAACCCTTGAAAGCCATGTCCATAGCCCGCTGAAAAGTTGAGCCAGCATTCGATAGACCAAAAGGCATTCTTTTGTAGGCCATGGTGCCCCATTTGGTAGTAAAAGCAGTTTTATACGGAGCCTCCTCCTTGACTAATATTTGATTATAGCTAGAAAAACCATCAAGCAAGGAGAATCGCTCTAAGCTAGCTACTACCTGTAGGATTTGCTCCATCGAGGGCAGCGAGTAGTGGTCCTTTAGGGAGGCTCTGTTTAAGTCTCTAAAATCAACACACAGTCTGAGCTCTCCATTCTTTTTCCTCACAGGGACGAGGTTGGATACCCAAGAAGTATGTTTGATCAGGAAAATGATCTTTCCCTTGATCAACTTGGTCAATTCTTTAATCATTAGGGGCTCGAGCTTTGGGTTTAAGGGCCTTTGCTTCTGCCTTACAGGTTTTACATCTGGCTCCAATTCTATGGTATGCTGGGCTATGTGAGGGTCAAACCCTTTTAAGTCTGAATAATCCTAGGCAAACACATCTTCAAATTCATGGCACAGAGCAATAAAAGCCTTTCTATCCTCAGGAGAACAGATTTTACCAATCTTGGGAAGCTTACCCTTAAAAATTTCTAGCTCCTTGTAATGCTCCTCCTTTATCTGCATGCTAGTTTTGCTCCTCTTCATCTGATCATCATTGCCAAAAATAGACTCCAATGTTACTAGTCCCTTGGGCAGCTTGTTTGTTCTCAACTAAACAATTTGATCGTTGCCATACTGATGTCTGAGCTTATCTTGGTTCACCACAGAGAACTCATCCTCTTTTAACAAAAAATGCAAGACTTGCTCATCACTTTCATAGACCTGCCAATGGACGTCATTGTTGGGGATAGAGGGTCTATCAACTATTTTTACATGAGGCTACACCCTCTCCCTTTGAATATCACTGGGTATGTCGAACTGAGCCCCAATTGCAGCTAACCTATCTGCATGGTAATTCTGATTTCTTCGGATAGAGATCAGATTGAAAGCATTGAACTCCTCCATCATGTCCCACACCCTATGCTTAGAGTATTTCAAAGTATCATTCTTTGTAGCATGCAATCCTCTTACTTGATTTACAATGAGTTCACTATCCCCAAACACAGGTGTAAACAACCAATCTTCCTCTTTCTTGCCCACTGCAATCCTTGGATTAATCCCTCATATTCGGCAGTGTTATTGGTGCATGAAAAGGCAAAACAGAAAGCAAAATAATATCTCTCACCCTGGGGAGATACAAGCATTGCACCACCACCGGATCCATTTCTGCTCCTTGATCCATCAAAGTATATTTTCCATACTTCTCCTTGTTGCTCTATCTGTTGTTCTACATCTTTTACAAGATTTGGTATTGCTGCTTCAGGTTCATGTAGTATGTAAACCCCCATACCAGTCTCTTGAACATGTTCTTCAGGACCATCAACGGTATTTTCCAAGGCCCATTCCTTTAACAGTACCTCTGGTATACTCTCAACTTGCAGTTGCTGAGCAGCAACGAGCTTAGGGTCGTCGGAGATAATGCAATTTGCATTAACGACACTTGGAGTGTAGGGCTCTATGTGATGATTTGAAAGCAACTCAGATTTTAGGGTTACTTTGGTGCCATATCTGGTCCTGAAAAACATGTGGGACCAGTCCGAGGATAAATATCCTCCTATCTTTGTTGTGAACTCCCTTGACAAACACATGGCAAAATGAGGAGGTAGGTCTATGATGAACACTTCTTGAGTGATAGAAACGTTAGGACAGGCATGCAAGGTAAGGTTCAAGTCCTTCATCACACCTATGGTGTTGATAGCCATGCCATCTAGCTGGAGCACACCCTTTGTTAGGGGCTGATATCTTAATCCCAGTTGGTTTACAATCTGTTTTGGCATAACAGAACTACTTGCACCAGAATCCACCATGCAATTGTACACTAGCTTATCTCCTATTATTAATGACACATAGAATGGAAGTGGTTTGATAGTCTTTCTTGGTTGTTTGCTGCTGTCCTGGGGGGAATTAGTAAGGACAGTTCTAGTTGGGTCGACGGTAGCATCACCTGACAATTTTAAATTAGACAAAGCAGACTGCAGTATGTCCTTTTGACCTGGGATTGCTAAGGAATCCCACATAGACATTGTCACATTTGCCTTCTTCATATTCTCAATAATATTAAAAGGGGCAGCAACACCTACCTTTTGATGTGGCTTGGTGGCAGCAAAATCAACCTGTAAATGAGGCTGCTCTTTGGTAGCTACTTGAGTATTCCTTTGTAACACATGGGGAAACCGGGATGTAGACGGATCATCAAGTCCTCTATTCTCGCTTGTTGCCTAATCCATTTCATAGATCCTTCTTTTAGCTCTCATGTTTGCTGCAACTAGAGTGTCATCTCTATTCATGCCACAAAAATTATTTTCCTGCCAATTTATGAAGGCAGTATCATGTTGAGGCTGTTCTATTTGCTGCACAGCCCCCTCATTAGATGTGCTTGGATGCGAAACTGCAACACTTTACACCGTTAGAGCTTGATTTATGGCTCCGTTTGGGCATGCTACCTGACTGTGCAGCTGCCTGCTTGGAGAGCACCATTCATACTCAGATGCTAGGTTGTTCTGAATAGGGACGATGTCACTAACGACATTGGCAAGCATAGGATTGTAAGGCTGGAAAGGCCTTTGATTTGTGTTCTGCCTAGCCCCCTGATAAGTGTTTTGGTAGGGTGGCCTATTAGCTTGGTAGGGTTGGTTCTGTTCCTAATAAGACTGGCTTTGCCCTTGGCTATGTGGCTGGTAGGGCTGCCTATTCTCGAATTGCTACCTTTTCATATTTGTCAGCTCATTACCAAAAGATTGCAACAATCCCTTGATCTCTTGTAACTCGAAAGACTGATTTGGAGCAGCACTTTCTAGCCTGTTTGGCTGCACATTAGCTGCTGGTAAAGCTAGAGTGGCAGGTGTAACAGCTATGGGAGGTGCATATGTTGGGAATGGTAGTTGAATAGTGGGAAAAATTGGCAAAGGAGGCCTAGGGGCGATCTTACCAGCCTGAATGAGACTGTTTTCAGCCCTAATGGCTATGGTATAAGCCTGTGGTAAGGAAAATCCTCCCATGGATTGAATCATGACAGAGATGTCGCTATTCAAAGCTCTCAAAAAATATAGGAATGCATGGTCAGCTGTAGGTCTTACAGTTGGTGGGATTTTCTCCCACGTCTTTTGGAAATGGTGGTGAAGTCTGACATTACTTCATGATGGGCTCTTTTGATTGTAGACAACTGCTCCACCAGCTATAGATGGTCTGATTTGTCCTCGAAGAAACTACACAATTCTTCTCCCAAGCGATCCCAGGAATCTATGGAATTCACCGGCAGACTTCTGAACCACTGCAGAGCCTTCCCTTTCAGGGAAGCTGCTAACAACCTAATTGCTACATTTTCTTCTGTCACATGATGGACAACACACATGTTTGCAATGTCCTTAATATGCTCAGTTAGAGTGGTCTGATCTTCACCATGAAAGAATGGTAAACTCCTCAGGGCAGCGACCGGGATATCATCATGCTGAGCTAGATTCAATGGGCTGCCTTGATTGAAAGCGACAAAGGGCTGATTTCTGGCTGCAGGGATCATTGTGACTGAGGCCCTTGGGGTAGTATGAGCTCCAACTATAGGGGAAGTCAACTTGGCTCTCCTAGACTGGGCACAAGTCCTTTTGTGCTTCTCAACTGTTACCCCTCTTCTCCTAGGTGGGGATAATTACAGGTATTTGAAAGGTGAGGAGCTGCTTCTGGTAGGTATTCTTCTCATAAGAAGAAATACACCAATTCTGCTAGACCAAAGTTTGGAGTCGCCAGATGTGCAAGTTCCAACCTCTTACAGGTCCAGATATCACTGCTTGCACATCAAAAATAGTAATCAAATGTAGTACTTGAACTTGTTATTCTTAATTCTTAGTCCCACCGGGCGTGCCAGAAACTGTTATCACCCAGATTTGCACCCTTTGTTGTAGTTATGAGACCTTAGCAATCTGGGGTAACATGGGAATGATCTCGAAGTGTGGGACCTTGTGATTTGAGATCAGACCTCCAGAGAAGGCTAGTTCCTTTCTCTAAGCCTATTACTTAGAGCAGTGATACTAAACCTAGTGCTAAACAACTTGCAGGGGAAAGAGTTAGAAGGAAAATTGAAAGGGAAAAGGGGTGATACACCAGATTTAGTGAGCGATGGTGGTCGAGGTGTGGACACAACAATGAATCTTTTGTTGCTAGAGGGGGATTCACAGAGACTTATGACTGGTTGAGACTTCGGTATGAAAGTTAAACCTGCAGAGGAGCCGTTTTACCCACAGAATAGACTATAACTTCAATTAAAACACAGAAATCCAGACATAAGAGAGGCAAGAAATCAACATCTATTAATCATGAAGGTCCGGAAAACTATTACGATATAGAGATATTTCATAGTAGGGGTATACCAACATAGCTAATTACATTCATTGGTGGATAAAAGGAAGACAACAGAGGCCAGATTCAGGCACAGTGAGTCCCATTCCCATACCCTTGCAATTACACTAAGAGGTCTGACTAAAATAAAATCAGCAGCATAACAGCCCCAAAAACAACTATCTCCCTTTCACAAAAGAGTCTACATGTCTTTTATAGGTCAAACTCTTGCCAGAAGAGAATGGAGTCTCTGATTCATAGAATCAAGGCCATAAATGCCAGCAACATGGGGCCTATGAGCAGAGGCATGACGAAGGGATAGGGGCCATGCCTTCGCCAGGCCAAAATCACAGAAAAATCATAGCCAGGATGCAAAAAGGACAGGACATGGAGAAGGAACCTCCAAAGTCACCGTCTAACGCACAAGAAATGGTCCTGAAGGACAAAGAGCCCATACGCCATGAATGCACCTGTAGAACTCACCAACCAAAGCCACTGTGGAGAAGAAAAGTCCCCTATATCTTCAAGACGGCCGCTGAAACGTCCTATCAGCCGAAATATGTGTAAAGCCAGGTCTAGAAAATGAAGACTAGAAAAACCTCCCAAAAACCCTGTCAAATGAAAGAGGAGGCAAAAATATGCACTTTTGCCTCTTGCAGCATGTCAAAATTTGCTAGGATGGAGGAGATACGGATGGTCAAAGTTTTGGTCAACCACCTGTATATATCGCTTTACATCTATGTATATATCGGTCTCTAAAAATACCTCTGAATCTACCTCTGCATGTACAAAATGCTTTACATGTATCTCTGTCTTTGGCGCCTAAAAGGTCTTTGTAATCGCTTTCAGGATATGCATTTGAAATTGCCTTTTAAATCATCTTTGTATGTGCAAGAGCCTTTGTATATGCATTCGCCACTGCCATGCGGCACCTCCTAATTTGCTGTCGAACTAAAATTGGGACCTATCACTGAAGAACTACGTCTTGTTTGGCCAAAAACTCCCTTGCATATCGGCCTTTGCATGTTGGCTTGTATATGCAAAGATACAAGAAAAGCATACAAACAAACTAGCACATATAATCATGCACTTTACCCTTTGTAATTGTGACTTGTATATGCATACAATCACCCTTGTTTGTGCAGGTCCCACCAGTTGAGAATCCTTTGTATCTACCAACATACAAGCCACGGACCCCAAAAGACCATTAACTGTATTTGACTGTTCTGTCGGGTCCGGCTTGTATCTCCTTTCTTTGTATATTTCTTTGTATGTGCAAACATACAAAGCACTTATACATACAAGCCGGATTTCAAACCTTTATATGCTGAATTTGACTTTCGGTTAAATCCACCATGTATGCATCCTTTGTATCTCCACTTGTATATCGCAATATACAACTGCAAAATATACAACCCGGACTTCAAATCTTTATAAAGCTTCCTGAAAAAGCCCTTTGGGTTCGGCTTGTATATCCTGCTTGTATATCGGCCTTGTATGTTGAACATACAACCCGATATACATTCCACTGTAGTTCTTTCACTTGTATGTAGAACATATGCAATCCTCTTTGTATATGCGTGGGCCCCACCTCTTGCACATTCGGCCATATACAAACGCCTTTGTATGTTTACTTGTATATCGCAATATACAAGTAGAACATACAAACCCCAACATGCAAGCAGGAATCTTTGATGGAATATTCTTGCAATGTATAACCCAAAAAATGCATATCTTTCCTTGTATGTTGTAGATATACAAACGCCTTTGTATATCATGGACCCCATTGCTTGTATCTCGGCCCTTGCATGTAATCCCTTGCATCTTTGACTTGCATGCTCCCTGCCTTGTACATTCCACTATAGCAAATGTATCTTGGCACCTTTGTATGTTGAATATACAAACACAATATACAAACTCCCTTGACAAACGAACAGGGAATCCTTGATGGAATATACCCGCAATGTATACTTTTCATTGTATATAGTCGCTTGTATGTGCAAACATACAAAGCAATATACAAGCCTTTTGATATGCAAGCGCAGAATATTCTGGGGGTATCTTCAATGTATATTCGCCTTGTATACTTCTTTGCATCCTTCATGCGACCCGATATACAAACTGGGAATATTCTTGGAATTTGCAACAGATTCTCTAAATGTACATGCATCTTTTGAGCCGATATGCATTCAAAAATGCATACAACTGCGGAATATTCCCAGGAATATGGGAAAGATTCCCCCTTTTGTATATGCATTTCCTTGGCCCGATATGCATTCCAAAATGCATACAACTTACCTTTTTTCATCATTTTCTAAGGCCGATAGAGATTGCAAGCCCGCCAAATGTACATGTGAACTATATGTTGACCAAAACTTTGACCATGACTAACTTCTTTATTTGGCTGAATTCCAAGGTGGTGTAAAAAGAAAACCTGCCTATTTTTTCAAGCTCTTTCCAAAGGTAAGGTTTTTTTAGGAAAGGTTATTGGGAAATTTGGCATTTTAAGCTTTATAGGAACATTTCCAAAGGATTTTCAAGGAAATACTAGGTTAACCATTTGACTCTGGGTAGAGGAAAATGGGATAACAACTCCAATAGGGAGCAATTGCCTTTAAGGTAGAGTGATGAATAAACATAGAACAAGCACGAGAGCTTTCTATAAAAGCTACATCGCAACAAGGGGTTGCCCCCAAGAAGAGGAAGCCAAGGCGATGCTTATAGGCATGATACATAATGGCTTGTATAGTCATTATATGACATGAATCATTTCTAAAAGGTGCCACATAGATGGAAGAAAGACACTTGGTGCTCTAGGGACTACATGAAGCATGGCGAGAAGTGCTAGAGCCAAACCTTGTTCTAGGTTGTTTAATTTTGTCACCTAAGACTCGACATTCATTAGTCAAATGGCCAAGTGCTCGATGATATGCATAGTACTGAGTTAGATCACTATCTTGATGAATTTTTCTATGTTTAAGGGGAGGAAGAGTGATTAAGCCATCTTTGAGTAGACTCGGTAACAAACACTCTTATTGAGATAAAATAGAAGATATAGGAGCAGGGAGTAATCTTTTTTTCTGAGATAGAAGAGGAGATTTTTTTGGAGAAGGAAGTGATCCTTTTTCTTGAGAATATGGTGGAGAGAATGTAGGAGAAGACCGGAAACCCAAACCTACTTTAGACAAGTGTAGTGTCGGTTCCACAGGTACCTTAATTCCTTGTTCATTGCATCCTAACCCATTTCCATTGTATCCAAGTTTTGAAATAAATTTGAATCCATGCTCATAATGCTTCTCTAAGACCGAAGGATGAAGAGAGGTCATACGACGAGCCTTGTTGTTTTGAGAAGTATGATTATATGTTGAAGAAGAGGGATCATTATTTTTTATCATGGTGAGGAGGTTGTTTCAACTGTCTCATGGGGATTGGAATCTAACGAGGCTACTTCATTACCAAGACATGCGTTATAATTAGATGGTACTTTATCACAAATGGCTACCATCATTGTAGGAGAAAGCAGATCTTCATCTATTGTAAAGGTTCCATTATCATTGCATTTAAGTTTAAACTTTGTAGGAGTATGAGATTGTGTTGAGGAAATTGCATTTACCTTCGAGGCCTTAGGGTGTGAGGGTGGGATTTTATATTCACCCAGAAAGGATGGTGTAAAATCTAATGAACCCCAATCATCACCGAAAAACACATTTGAAGGACCAACACTATCCTACCCAAAACTGTTGTTAGAAGTGGAGGGTAGTGTTGAAGAAGGGATCAAACTACTCAAAGGGGTTTGATGTCTTGCTTCTATTTTCAAGAAACTATCCCAAGTCAAATTGGCTTCAATTGTATGTACTTTATTTTCAAATATCAATTTTACTAAATGATGAAGGGTAGACAGAACTGCCCTCATTTCATGGATCCACAGTCTACCAAGAAGAAAATTGTATGAAAGGGAATTAGGCATGACAAGAATAAGGGTAGGCACTGTCTTAGGTACATCCTTAATATCTAAGGTTATGGTAGCCAATGATTGTCTACTAGCATTCTCAAAGCCATGAAGGATGAGATTATATGGTTTAATTAAATATTTATCAACATTGATTTTATCTAAGAAATCTATTCCACAAACATTAAGACCCGATATACCATCAATCATAGTGCGTCGTATCCTCTTTCTATTAATGATGACATATATCATAAGAGGCTCATTTTGGTTTTAAACTTCTATGGGAGGTAACTCATGTTATTGAAATTATATACCTAATGTTGTCGCATGCATACAATATAACAGAGCTACTATGTCATTTGGTCCATCAGAAGGTGGAACAACTACCTTTTGTAGAGCCTCATGGAGTATTCTGTGGTATGCAGACAATGTTTGTATTAAATCCTAGAGAGAGATCTTAGCCAGAGCAGTGCGGAGCTGCTAGACAAGATCATATTATTTATACCAATATGAGTAGGAAGACGAGGTTCTTGAGGGAGAATAGGTTGAGAAGATGGAAGAGAAACAGGCACAGGCAGTGCTTGCTTACTTTGCTTGTTATTATGAGTGTTATATGTGTGAGTAATCGTGTGATGCTGCAACACATCTTGAACACCTTGATTTCTTTGAGTAATTTCTTTTGCATAATTGAGAATATAGCTTGGGGGTCAAGGTGGTGTTGGACCACCTTGAATCATAATCACCAATTTGAATTGAGGAGGTGCCTCATGCACAATGATTTTAGGAACATTAGTACACTTATTCACTATCTCCATAGCAGGCAAAATAAGTCTATTAATGATGATTGAATTGACATTGTTTCCATTTTGATTAAGCTCAACATCTATCCCCAAGGGATTTAATGTGAGAGACCTCTCTTCATCTACTAATGCTTCATCCTTTGAAGGGAGATAATTAGAATGAAGGGAGGGTAAAGTTTTGTTAAGAAAATTATTGATGATTGTATCTTTGATGATGTCCAAGGGGTTTGAACATGCAACCAAAGGAGAACTATCCATGGTTTTCGCATCCTTAGTGATGTCTAAGATACTTGGACATTTGACTGAAGGAGGAAGATTGAGGGTCTTCACTTCCTTAGTGATATCCAAGGTTCTTAAACATTCAACTAAAGGAGGAATATCAATAGGATGACTCATGGAATCATCATGTACTGTGGTAGAAGTAGAAATAGTATGTTCAACTTTATCAATGATCTCACTCTCTTGCACCAAAATGTCTTCATCTTCAGAAGAGGGATCCAAAGCATAGGGTGAAGTAGGCAAATATAGGTCATCATCATATGCTTTAGAGAGTAGATCCAAAGCATTATCATGATTTTTAGTAGTGGAAGAAGATTTATCATCATCATGAGACATATCATGCATAGATGTTATGTTATCTAAAATGTGAGGATGCATGAATTTAGAAAAGTTTTCAGATTGCATGATAAGTGTATGCAAAGATTCTAACCAAAAATAATCCAAATGAAATGCACAATTTACTAACCAAGTGTAACCAATATCCCAATAATATTGTAACCAAAGACCTACAACTAAAAATGTGATATTCTTGGGAACCACAACAACTACGTCTTGCAAATGTAGGATGTGTAGTATGTGCAAAAGAAGTGCCTAAATGATTTATCCACT
This sequence comes from Cunninghamia lanceolata, assembly GCA_027924645.1. Classification (NCBI taxonomy): domain Eukaryota; kingdom Viridiplantae; phylum Streptophyta; class Pinopsida; order Cupressales; family Cupressaceae; genus Cunninghamia; species Cunninghamia lanceolata. The sequence continues at coordinate 733,723 of BSBN01000386.1, forward strand.
TAAATTCAACAATTATTTACAACACTTTTCTTTGATAAGGATGCACTAAATGTAAGACAAGCTAGGGTTTTACCATCAAACCCTAGATCTTAAATGCTCACTTCTAGGCCAAATTTTTTTGATGCAAGCCCTATTTTTGAACACAAATGAGATTTATGAAATGATATAGCAATGCAATATCAGTTTGAAATGTTTATAATAGCAGAAAAATCTGAAACAAGATTTTAATTACAAACCCTAGGTTTTGAATTTGACTAGGTTTTTAAAAAGTGCAAGCTTTTCAACAAAACTCTAGCAAATGAGAGCTTCAAATGCAAGATGTAACACCATGAAATGATTAAATAATTTAATATGAACAAGATATGATGCAAAAATAATAGATTTAAATCTTTCTATGATGATCTATAACACATTCAATGAAAACAATGCACAAATATGCCTTTTCACAAGCCCAAAATGCTTGATTTTTTCACTTTTTCAATGCAAATATGCAAAAATGACTTACAAAAGAAAGGATGATAAGGTAAAGAAACATAAAAACCTTTAATCAATCCAATAATGCAATAATATCTACAACAACGCATCAATCTACAAACCCTAGGTTGAAGATTAGCTAGATTTTTAAAAAATGCAAGGTTTTTACAAACCCTAACAATGAAATTATGCAAAATGATGAATGAATTGAATATAATCAGATATAGAGTAGAAAATAGCTTAGATATAATGCAATAAGGATGCCAAAGTGTAGGAAATGTTAGGTTCACCAAAATGTTAGGTAGAAAAGAGACTAGCTCAATAGATCAAACTAGGTCAAACCCTCTTCTACAAAACATTGATGCACAAACCAAGCTTGGATTCTACTTTAGAAGGAGAGCCAAACTACAAGGGTTTTGCCCTTTTGTTGTATAGATAATAAATTAAACAAATCCAATCAATCAATCTAGAGCCAAGACATGAAACCCTAGTTGACGAAGATCAGAGCATAACCGACAAATGGAGATAGATATAGACAATACGAAAGAAGCACAAACATCAATGATTGGAGGAGAACCTAATTTCAGAGGTCAAAATACCAAGTACAAGGGTGCTTGGGCATTTTGGACCCTAATTATGGTTAGCAGAAACTGATTTCACAATTGGGTCTATAACAACTAAGTAGCCTTCTTCCCAGAAATCATCTGCTGAAACCTGTGCATCTAACCTGCACACATGAAAAGAGGGAAAATGTTGGGTGTTATTTAGGAGCTTGCCTCATTCAAGCCTCATGAATGGTTTTTCCACCTCCACAATAGCAAAGATGATTGATAAAGTGTGCATGCCCTAGGAGGGCAGTGGTAAATCCAAAGTAGAATGGAATGCTAACACAAAGCATGAAGAAAAGAGGTCACCATGAGCATGGAAACCCTTGTACACTTGTAGACAACATCACAACTTGACTCAAGAAGTTGGTGTAGCCTCAAAAGATCTTCACAAGACCTGCAATATGTTAGTGCCACAACAATAATCCACAAGAGAGAGGTGTAGAGAGCATGAGAGAGAATAAGAATCTTCCAAGAAGTTAGCAAGGGCATAGAGATAGCTTAGGTGTGTTCAAATGAATAAAATAACTTACTTTTATATGCATTCCCGTTGATTTCTAAAGAGTTAAACCACATAAGGCCGACATTAGGAATGTTTTAAAGGGCCTAAGTTGATAAGGCCACAATATAGGGCAGGGCTAAAGGAGGGCCCAAGGCGCTTGGGTGCCCTGGTCTTTTAGCCAGACACCTTAAAAAGGTCACTTAAAGTATACTTAGCCCCACCTTATGATTCTTTTTTGAGTTTCATGCATCGGGATCAAGTATTACACACTTGATGCTTAAAAATGTATTAAAATAGGTCCTAATAAACAAGTGTAAATATTTGAGGCCCATCTAGGAGCTAAACCTAGGGTAAAATGGTGGTGTACACATTTTACAACTCAACAGAGACCACACTTTAGCTGTAGGGTTGCCCGAGGAGATCTTACAAGACATAGGAGCCCGACCCAGCCATAATCATTTGAATAAGTAGTTAAAAGGTATGAGGGACCTTGGAAGGTCATAGAAGAAATAATTATGAAAAATCCACTTGGGGAAAGTGAATTTGTCCTCTTGGGAGGTGGATTGCCTATGTTGTCAATGCTGGCAAGTGACATGGGTGGTTTTCAAAAATGGGTTAGGTGGACAAGAAAAAAGTGTGCAAGACCTTAAAAGGTTATCTTAAAGATTAAGGAGGTAAAAACAAAGAGAAAAATAATTGAAAATGTGTCACTAAGAGAGAAGATGCTAAGATATATGTAATTCATGCTTACATGTACATGATTAGGGTGAAAGGAAGCTAGGTGTGTGGAAATCGCTTCCTACACTAATCTAATGAGGAGAGGTGAGTGCAAATTCTATTTAACCTTTACAATTATAGAATGTTTAACACAACAATGGAGATATTGCATGAATACACAACACAAGAATGTAAGATAGAAGAAGAGAGAGACAAGATATAACGTGGGAAAAACCCTTATCGGGTGAAAAACCTCACACTCTAAAACCTACACAATGTATTAATAAAACTGTAATGGTTTACAATACACTTACAATGCAAGCTCTTAGGAGTCTTTGACACTCGTATCTGGAGACAATCTGGCAGCATAATAGTACCTGTCAATCACACATTACATCTCCTCTCAAAACACCTGTTTATAAAGAAGTTACAAGGCAAAAAATGAGTCTATCTTGAGATGGGCATCCAACATGGCCTCATGGACCAAAAACCACACCTGGGGACACTTGTCCAACACTGTAGGGTGTTCATGACACTTTTCATATCACCCCATCCCAAAGAGGTCACCTATTCCCAAGTTGGGCAATGACAGATACTCTTACAACTATCATAGAATCCATCATAGCTATCATATCTTACAGCTGTAAGAGAATATGTCATACACAAACTAAAAATAGCATATTCTCTTACATGTCATAACCCTCCTTGGGGCACCCAAAGATGCCTTCTTCTAAGATGCCTTGTGACACATGTCTTCACCTGTCATAGAATCTTCCATTTACGACTCTGACGCCTCATAGATTTATCATAGGAATCTGTCATAACCGTTTCAGTCAATATTCCCTTACACACTATCCAAGATGCCGACACACGAAAAAATATTCCTACCACTATGTGGGACGCCTATCTCCTCATGTGAGGACAAATTTACATGTGATCACCTTCCATGTAGGATGACACATCACCGTGCCAACTCCCACAAGATAACAATAAGGATTTGCATCCTAATTATAATAATAGGCAATAAATAAATAAATACAATGAAATAATACAAGGAATTACCAAGGTTGAGACACCTTAATTCCCAACATAGGGCTCTAACTCATCATTGGACTACCATGTAGGCATGTGCACCTTTTTTATACTTAAAGAGCAACCAAGATCAACTTGAAACATCAAACCCTTCCACAAACAAGAATATGCACAATAAAAAGCTAAACTATCCTACAATTAATAAAAATGTGAAGCTTACAAAATATAAAGAGGCTCCTCCTTGTCCTACTTATACAAGGAGTCTCTTTGTATTTTGTAAGCTTCACATTTTTATTTATTATATGATGGTTTGGCTTTTCATTGTGCATATTATTGTTTGTGGAAGGTTGGGATCTTGCAAGTTGATCTTGGCTGCTCCAACATATAAGTCCATCCCAAATAAGATTTTTACTTTATCATCAACCCATTATTTAGTTCATTTTGAAAGTTCCTCTATTATTTATATTCAAATGTACAATGAATTTGTGAGTGATATGGTGGACACTAAAGGACTAAAGTTCCAAAAGAAATAAATCATCTTTTGTCTCTTTGTAAGTGTTATGAAGTCTATTTTGACTTTATGTTCTTTTTACTCATCACACTTTTTGAAATTGTGACTTAAGTCATTTTATGATTTATAAATGTAAATTAGAAATTATAATTTCAAGTAGTTATGAGTTAGTTACTAAGAGAAAGGCTATAAATGTAATCATTTTCAATGTAAAGGTATTATTTTCTAGAGGTTTTTACTCCTCACAACACAACCATTGTATAGAGAAGCTATAAGGAGTCTCTATGGTCCAAAATTTTGAATAAATACGAAGAATGTTTCTAAACTTTGCATCATAAATTTCTTTAGTGATTATAGGTGTTTCTTATGTTCAACTTGTAATATTTTTTTCAAGTATTCTCTTGCATGTCTAGTTGTTGAAGGGATAAATTAGAGACTATATGCACTAATGCTCTTCATTTATTGCATGTTAGTCTTATGTTTAATGTCTAATCCATTCTTTTCACTTACTTTACATTATAAAAGGGGTAAACTGCACTCCATAGTTTTACAAGTTTTTCATATTTCAAACTTGTAAACTATTTAAAACTCTCATTTTTACACCCCTATCATGCATCCAAATTAGAGAAATTTGTGTCTTCGATAATGTTTGTGCATTGTTTCTTCTTTCCTTTTATTTATAAAAAATCTTGTTAGTGTCTCATATGTGCCTAGCTATCTAAGTTTCTCCTTATTTTCTCATTTTTCTCTATTTTGTTTGCTAGTTTTATAGTTTCTAGTTAAAAGTATGCCAAAACCCCAAAAACTCCCATCTTACGAGGGAGTTGCTCCTCTCAGATGTAGAGGAAAATTTCCAATCTAATGCCATTTTCTTTGACCATTGTTAACATTTTCCACTGGATATTGGGCGAGTCAAGATAAATTTAGTGAAATGTTCACGAACAATTTTACAAGAGAAGAGGAGATGAGGAGAATATTTTGGAGGAAGAGATTCAAGAAAGATGATGGCCATACTTGACAAAGAAAGACAAGATTTGTCCTAGCTAAGTGTTGGAAGAGGCGAAGGAAGAAGTCTTCTTATGTACCTATCTTAATAATGGAGCATGTTATATATTGCATGCTTTTTGGAAGGGTGGTTTTACCACTTAACTCTAGTTTGTGAGCCTTATTCTCACAAAAGTTCTTACCTAGCATGTGTGATGTGGTAGCATCTGAGTCTATGATTGATTCTTTGTCACCCAAAAGATAGAATAAAGTCGGATGACAGAATTTTGGTTTTGGTGTGTGTGGGTTTGTGAATAAATTGTAAGTTTGGATGAGTTAACTAGGTATTGGATTGTTCCAACTGATTTTGATTGATAAACATCCATGTTGTTGTGCAAGAGTTCTTTGCTATTGTGCAACTACTTCCAATTGTTGTGTAACTACTTTTTATTGTTGTACAACTTCTTTCTTGCTGGTACACAACTATTCTCTATTGCTATGTGATTATATAGTAGTTGTGTGAGAACTGAACTTGTTATTGTGCAAGTTCTTTAGGTTGCTATGCATGATCCTAGTTGTCGTGCAACTATTCCCAACTATTGTGCAACTTTCCTAGTTGTTTCGTAACTTCCCTTGGTTTCTTTGATTCATTCATCCTTTTTTGTCAAACCCTTTTGCATGCACAAAAGTTGGGCATTTATGACAAAATATGGTGGTTCTTTCTCCCTTTTAGCAATTATTTGTCTTCATATAAGTGTCATGTGTTTACCTTCTTATTTTGGGTAGTGTTTTATGAAAGTTCATTATTATTGGCAGTTGTTTTCTTTTCTTGTCATGTCTATTAAACTTCTTTGGGTTGTGACTTTTCATTTTTCTCTAAGTGGCAGCTATTTCTATCCATGTGGGTAGGTGTTTTATTGGCAGTGTTATCTTCTATCAGTTTCTATGTATGTAATGAGTGTTGGCTTCTATTAGCCTATTATAACTTATATATGCAAATTTTTAATTAATGAAGATAGCATTGTGTTGCTTCTACTTAGTGTGTTATTTTATGTTGGGCGTTTAGGTTGCTAGCTTAGATCATCCTTTTTTGGACCCCCTTGTGTAGATTACATCAAATATCTTTTGAGGGTTGTTGGTATGTCACTAGGGGACATATTTTCTTAGGTTAATTCCTAGAAAAATTAGGTAAATGATCAAAGAAAACAAATCTCAACTATATGCAAATGCTTCTAGGATGAATGTGTAGGAAGTTTTTCCTTCCTTAAATGTGAATTATATGCAAATAATGCTTGAAAGATAAGGAGATAACATGATATGTGAAATGTTTTCAATTGAATGCTTTTGAATATAATAAAATAGAAATAAATCACATAAATGTGTGTTAAGTTGGTACATGTCAGAAAAGGAATTGGTAGTGGTCACCAAAATTTGAATTTGAAAATTCAAAATTTAGGGGTTATTTTAACAAGTGTAGGGTTGACATGGCAATGATGAAATCTAGGTGAATAACATATATAATATATGTGTGTGTGTGTGTGTGTGTGTGTGTGTGTGTGTGTGTGTGTGTGTGTGTGTGTGTGTGTGTGTGTGTGTGTGTGTGTTATGGAGTAAAAAGTGTCCACATGTCTTTTTACCTCCTTGTTTTGCTCCTAGGACCCCGTGATTTCATTATTCATTCTAAATGCTCATCCCGATGCAAAATTGCCTGACACCAATGTAAAATTGGAATAAGGGCCCCTTCACTTATCTTGTCCCAAACCCAAAAGGAGCTAAAAGACTTGAGTGCCACCGCACAAGTCCCTCCTAATTGGTTGGGGCAGATTTAAGTATTGGTCAACCTGGGACCTTTCAAAAGGTTTCTCCTTGTCAGTTCTTTTGGTTTAATTCATGATTATGAGCGGAGAAGCATATATAAATGTGTTTTTGAGTTCATTTGTAACTAAGATAGAGCCAACTTGAGATATTGAAGTAAAGAAAGCAAGAGCATTCATTGTGATTCTAGAGCATATTTGTGTGTTTGTTGTAGGCATGAAGCTATCATCTATCCACCTTAGGAGTTGAAGGATCTTCATCATTCTAAGGGATCATCACATAGGTGATATCATTGTTGTTTATCATCATTTGATTCATCATTATTATCATTGTTTTTAGCCTCTACAGGCCCATAAGGGCACACACTCTCTATCAATCAACGGTGTTGGGAAGTTTGAATGCTATCCCAGGATTTGACTAAGGGAAGTCCCTAAACACCATAACCCCCCGAACCCTCTCTTGTCATCTTGTGTGTAGGTTACATGAGCAAGATTCAGAGAATGTGAAGATACAGGAAGATTGGACAAAGATCATGGTTTCAAGATCTGACAACAGTCACAGAATATTCCTCTATCTAAGACTTGGGTGGTTGCGCCCTAGTCTTTCTACCCTTTTGACTCCAAATCTGGCATCAAGGCAGCATCTGCAACATCTTTCCAGTTTATAGTTTTAGAAAATTTCTTCAATCAAGACTTTTGCAGTCCCGAATTAGTCCTTTGACACCTTTGCTTTCGGGAGAGGTTCTATCATCTTTCTAATCATCCCCAATCTTCATTTATTTATTAATATATAAATATATTAAAACATTTTCTCAAGATAAAGAAAAAATTAAATGAAAAATAAAATATAAAAATTTCCACATTACATATGTGGACCTACAAGTATTGCTTCTAGTTAAGATGAGTCAGGATTTTAATGACTTGTGAGTACATATAGATGTTGAGGATTTTTATTGCACATTCTAAAGACACTCTACTTAAATATCATCCACTTCAATGGTTAGGGGAGAAGACTCAATATGATGCAAGAACATTAAGTGGTGTAAGGGCAATCTTAAATCACCCAAAAAGAAGTTGATTCAAAATCATTGCAGTTGTTTTCATTTCTTTCTATAATTAGTGTTTCTGGTTCCATAATCTCTCGAATAATGATGTAGGACTTTCAATTTTTTTTCCAAATTGCTAAAAATAGCAAACTGCAAGTTTTGGAAAGTTTACCTGCTATTTTAGGAAAGTTTACATTTGGGCACGGATTGAAGTGAAAACTTACAGAAAGCTTCATAACTTAAATATAAGGCCTTTGGCGAAGGAATCATTTGTGAGTTGAAAGATATTAAAGTTTTTGTTTTCTGAAAAACCTTTAAAATTTTTTGAAACGAGATATGAGGCACTAAAATATCCAATAACATCCTAAAAATTTGATGGAAATCTATTTACAAATTTTTGGCATGATAGTTCACATTGCAAGTTTTTCGATGCCTAAAACAGTTCGTCAATCGGACACCCGGATCAAAAGTTATGCTTCCCAGAAGTTGACCTACTTTTAGAGGGAGTTGCAAATTTTGAAATTTAGTTGGAAGCTGCCAAAAAGTGCTATTTATGACTATTTTGGGAACCCTAGACAGTAGCAGAGTTAAGGGGGAAAGTGAAGAGTCAAGAAGAGGAGGGAAAATAGAAACCCTAGCTGATTTGGGGTTACAGAAGGCAAAAGATTCTAGAGCCTGGTGAGGTGTAGTGGTAGTGTGTTGCAGCCTATGGAGGATAGATTCCTCTGATTGTAATTGAGCTTCTGTACTGTAATGAGTTGCCTAGATCAATAAAGAAATATTCTATTTTCTATGTTTCATTTCTGTTGTTGTGTGTTTTATGATGACATCATGGATTGTTTGAGTGGAGCCAAGTACTTCACGAAGATTGACCTGAAGAGTGGGTATCACCAAATCCATATCAGAGAAGGAGATGAATGGAAGACAACCTTCAAGACAAAGGAAGGTTTTTATGAGTGGTTAGTCATGCCATTGGGGCTAACCAATGCACCAAGCACATTCATGTGGCTCATGAACGAGGTATTGAAAGAATTTTTGGGAAGTTTTGTTATTGTTTATTTAGATGATATTTTAATTTTTAGTAAGACTTGGGATGAACATCTGGTGCATATCAGAAGAGTTTTAGAGAAGCTGAGGGAGAAGAAGTTGTTGATTAATCTGAAGAAATGTAGTTTTGCAAAGAAGGAGTTGGTATACTTGGGATTTGTTGTCTCAGAGGAAGGTCTTAAGATGGACCCAGAGAAGGTGAGAGCTATCCTTGAATGGCCTATGCCAAGGAGTGCCACAGAGGTACAATCTTTTCATGGTTTGACAAGTTTTTATAGAAAGTTTATCAGAAATTTTAGTAGCATTTGTGCACCCCTAACAGAGACAATGAGAGAGGATAGAAAAGAGTTTAAATGGACTAAAGGAGCAGACAAAAGCTTTGATACATTGAAGTAAAAAGTCACAGAGCAACCTGTTTTGACACTTCCAGATTTCAATAAGGTATTTCAGGTAGATTGTGATGCTAGTGGTAGTGCTATAGGAGCTGTTTTGAGTCAAGAAGGTAAGCCCATTGCCTATTTTAGTGAGAAGCTTAATGATGCCAAGAAAAAGTATTCTGTTTATGATCAGGAATTTTATGCTATAGTTCAGGCTTTGAAAAAATTGAGACATTATCTATTGCCAAAAGAGTTTGTTTTATATACCGATCATCAAGCTTTACAGTACCTTAATAGTCAAGGAAAGTTGAACCAAAGGCATTTAAAATGGGTTGAGTTTTTGCAGAGTTATACTTTTGTTTGAAGCACAGGAGTGGGAAGTCCAACAGAGTTGCAGATGCCTTGAGCAGAAGGCAAAATTTGTTGACATAAATGAAGATAGAGGTTGTTGGGTTCGATGAGCTCAAAAGTTTGTATCTTAAAGATCTAGATTTTGCAGAGGTTTGGAAAGCTTGTCTAGAACCTGTTACTTTGGACAGGACAAAATGGTTGGATTTCATCATCCAAGATGGCATGTTGTTTAGAGGAAGCCAGTTGTGCATTCTGAGGAGTTCCATGAGAGAGAACCTGATAAAAGAGAAGCATAGTGGGGGATTAGCTGGACACTTTGGTCAAGATAAGACCATTGCTATTGTTGGTAAAAATTATTATTGGCCACATTTGCAGCAGGATGTGAGGAAATTTGTACAGAGCTGCAGAGTATGTCAGATGGCGAAAGGAGCAAGTCAGAATACAGGTCTATATCAGCCACTACTTGTACTAGAGAAGCCACGAGATGATATTAGTATGGATTTTGTTCTTGGTTTACCAAGGACACAGAGAGGACATGATTCCATTTTTGTGGTGGTGGATAGATTCTTGAAGATGGCACATTTCATTCCTTGAAAGAAGACTAAAGATGCTATTCATATTGTTGAATTATTTTTTAGAGAGGTGATGAGATTACATGGTCTACCAAAGAGCATAGTTTTAGATCGAGATACCAAGTTTGTTGGTTATTTCTGGATGACATTGTGGAAGAAGTTGAAGACAGATTTGAAGTTTAGTTCTACACACCATCCACAGATTGATGGATAGACGGAAGTGGTGAATAGGAGTTTGGGTAACCTACTACGATGTTTAGTAGGAGATAAGCCCAAGGGATGGGATTTAATTTTACCACAGGTAGAATTTACTTACAACAATTCTGTCAATAGGAGTACTGGTAAATCACCAATCCAGATTATATATGGCAATAGCCTAAGAAATGCTTCTAAGTTAAGGAAGTTGAACAAAGGAGAAAAGACAAGTGCCAAAGCTGAAGACTTTGCAAAACATCTGAAGAATTTGCATGAAGAGGTGAGAAAGCACATTAATAAGATGAATATTCAGTACAAGGCAAAGGTAGATCAAAAGAGGAGATATAAGGAGTTCCAAGTAGGAGATGAAGTCATGGTTCACTTGAGAAAAGAAAGGTTCCCAATTAGAAATTATAATAAGTTGAAAATGAAGAAATTTGGACTGTGCAAAATCCTAAAGAAGCATGATTCAGGAAATGCATATGAGGTAGAGCTGCCAAGTGGGATCAATATTTCCCCTATTTTTAACATTGCTGATTTATCAGAATATCATGAAGGTGGAACAAAGGATGGACCAACAGAAGGATAGTGGAGTATTTTGGCATCTACTTCAATGGAGGAGATAGAAGAGATCTTGGATAGATGTGTGGGAAGTACTCAGAACAGGCAATATGAAGAATATCTAGTGAAATGGAAAGGAAGACCTGTTGAAGATTCTTCTTGGTTGTCTAAGGCAGAGGTTGACCGTTTGGATTTTCCTCAAACAAACACCTGAGACGTGACAGGGTCACTTCTCAATTACCCTGGGTGTCTAATGCAGGAGCATCCACTGGTGTAAGGGCAATCTTGCATCATCCAAAAAGAAGTTGATTCAAAATCATTGTAGTTGATTTCATTTCTTTCCATAATTAGTGTTTTTGGTTCCATAATCTCCCGAATAATGATATAGGACTTTCAATTTTTTTCTAAACTGCTAAAAATAGCAAACTGCCAGTTTTGGAAAGTTTACCTGCTATTTTAGGAAAGTGTGCATTTGGGCACAAATTGAAGTGAAAACTTACAGAAAGCTTCATAACTGAAATATAAGACCTTTAGCAAAGGAATCAAGCAAAGATCATTTGTGAGCTGAAAGATATTAAAGTTTTTGGTTTTTGAAAAGCCCTTGAAAATTTTTGAAACGAGATATGAGGCACTAAAACATTCCATAACGTCCCGAAAAGTTGATAGAATTCACATTGCGAGCTTTCTGACGCTTGAAACGGTTCGTCAATTGGACACCCGGATCAAAATTTTTGCTTCTCGGTTCAAGTTGACCTACTTTTGGAGGGAGTTGCAAAATTTGAAATTTTGTTGGAAGCCACCAAAAAGTGTTATTTATGACTATTTTGGGAACCCTAGGTAGTAGAGTTAAGGGGGAAAGTGTAGAGCCAAGAAGAGGTGGGAAAATAGAAACCCTAGCTAATTTTGGGTTACAGAAGGTAGAAGATTCCAGAGCCTGGTGAGGTGTAGCGGTAGTGTGTTGTAGCCTGTGGAGGATTGATTCCTCTTATTGTAATTGAGCTTCTGTAATGTAATGAGTTGTCTAGATCAATAAATAAATATTCTATTTTTTGTGTTCCATTTCTGTTGTTGTGTGTTTTATGATTTACCCCCTTCATCACAATAGTTGAGCACCCTAACTCCATGCCTCTCAAAATTATACATGGCAATCTCGAATCACTCCAAAATTTTTGCAGTAGCTTATTTGGCAAGACCCTTGCTTATAATTAAGGTTTCAGGGTCACATCATCAAATATGATGTAACATCTACATTCTAAAAACATAGTAAAATCAAGAATTTACCATAGAGTAATTCAACAAGGTAAAAATGAGAGAAATTTTTTCTTTTATTTAACATATAATCAAGTAACAACAAATTGCAAGATTTCTATCCTGAAATAAGCAACATAATATAATATACAAAGATGACATTTTGCCTTTACAATTACAAATATCTGCAATAGATAATGTTTTACATAGTCTCAATAAACACAAGTCTCAAAGATATACTGCATCTGAAAATCTGACATCTTTATCACAAGCCTTGGCATGTCTTCTACTAGAGAGAGAGAGCATCTTTCCAGTGATTTACCTCAAACCACAGACTGGCGGTCTCCCACACATCTTCCATATAGGAAGTGGCCCTACCCTTCATGAGGAATATAGACCAAAGGCGACCAGTGGTAATTTTCCTTTCTGAGTACATAGTGTTGTATCCTACACAACTCTATCAATCATACAACCCTAGATACCCTCTAGCTAAGTATGATTTCTGATAGGTTGTGCAATCCAGATACAGTGAACCAACAATGCATGCAGAGACATGCATTACTATGGCCATAGTTTCAATATAAATTGACGTTTGCAATGAACGTTGTCGTAATGTTCACCCACCCCAAATCGACTTGGATACTATCATATTCCTATAGTTTGACTTGGTCAATTATGTATAACTATATAGTCTTGACAACTTCAATATTTTAGTCTTCCTGACCTAGACAAATTTACATTCACTGACTATATTCCATAGACCTTATCAATTACCTTTCCTTACAAGGATTCTCATTGCATCATTGCAATACTCGAGATCCAATACTTATCAACTCATAAGAATTTTAAATCGATAAATAACGACTAAGATGGTTACCTTACCCAGGTTAAGTATCATAGTCTATGAAGCTATTTCCTTTCTTACAAGTAAGAATAAATAAACATAATTAGGGTACTTGTCCCTTCAATCACAATCTATATAATGATCACAATGATTTAATATAAATAAATACCTTATTTGGTCAAGTTAAGGTTTAACTAGAGAGTTTTATCTAACTCAAATCTAGTCTTTCTAACTTAGGTGGATTCACAAGACACTGTCATTACTATATAGACCTTATGGAATGACTATCCATTCTTGGGTATCTCCTTGCATCTTTGCAACATTTGAGATTCATCACTTATCGAAAAGTAATAGCTAAGAGAAGTCATGTCCAAAAAGGTATAATAAACTTTGACTAGCCATTTAAGTAGTACCTCTTGCATGCTTGTAAAAACCCGAGGCTTATGACTTATATCTCAAGTTGACTTGTAACCTTTACATGATGTTATTAACCATCACTACTTATATACTCATATATAATTCTATACATGGTTATCTCTAGATAGACTTAATCTATTCCATCATAATGGTTTACTATGAAGATATACTCATCAAGATTACTAGAATAGACATTAAAGATGGTCCTTTGATATTTATCCTATTTTCCAAACTATCCCTAATTGAATTCCAAGTCAAAAGTTTTTCTCTTATGATAATAATAAGCTATACGAAGCTAAACATACTAGTGTTATCATCAAATCTTAATGTAGAGGAATACATCATACCCGATTTGCCCTTAGAATCAAAGTATACTCTAAAGATAATACTTATTATTTAGAACCAAAGTGTTCTTATGATTATAAGAATACTATTACCATAGTATCCCAATACATACAAATTATGTATCAACTAAATGTACTGTTAATACAAAAAACTACGATGGGTAAGAAACATAAAGACATGCATATAAATTGTTTACATAGTAAACTAAATGACTTACCTATCTTCGACCATCCAAACTATAGTACTAGCCTTCATTATATCGGTCTTAGTATGCACTAGGATGTCATTTTCAAAGAGATTCCAAACATTGACTCAAACTTTGCTCGAAGGAAAGATTATAAATATCAACATGAGCTATAGCTTATATCATATCGACTAAGAGTTCTTTGATAAAATAAAGCTTTTGATCACCCTCAGCTTATAGTCTAAAAGCTCGTAAACTTCAAAAACATCAAAGAAATACTTACCTTCTTAGGTAAAACTATTGTTGTCTAAGAGTTTCTTAAAACATGCTTATTAAAAGGTAAACACATGAGAAATATGCTTAGCTCATACCTGGGTAATTCTCACAAATGCAAAACTGGTAACATTTAGCCTGTGAGCTATTGACTCTGCCGGTATACTCTTGTCGACTTGAGTTTAAAATCCTTGCTACTGTTCTCCTTAGTTGTGATAATCATTCTCTTATCCCTCTCAGCTAAACACTTATCAGTCCCGTACTCTCTTTGTAGACAATGTTATTCTTCTCCTAACAAGCAAAACAATTCTCCCTTATCGACTCTGAGGATTGATATTCTATCCACTGTTACCAACTCCAAAAACTCTTCCCTGAAGAACAACATCCTCCCTATTCTCTAGACTCCCATCTTAAAAATTAAACTCCTGAATCTCTTTATGTTGCATGCAAGTTAGAGGGGTTCGTGGGTATTCAATACTACTCCTCCACAAAGCGTATCCTTCAATGATAATGTTTTTGCAAAATAACAAACACTCAAAGATGCCGCCAACGACTTAACTCTGTCGTGGCTATAAGGACTCAGTAAGATTCATAACGAGTCGCCCCACTTCCGTTTCCACTCTGCTGTTTGAGAACACATTCAATTCAATACAGTTCGCTTGGAGATTCGGTTTCAACTGAATCCATATTATCAGCAAAGATTTAACACATGTCTTAGAAAGGCACCAAAACATGGGAAAATCAAGTGCAAAATTAATACCACGTTCCCTCTTTGAAAGGGGTCGACACAACCAATTAAGCTGTTGTTGATCATTAATGATCATTTTAAGTGATTCAATTCCATCATTTAAAATAATTAAGGCATTTCAATTTATCTACGCACGACTGCTCAAATGAGTAGCATTAATAACTACCATGAGGTATTATCCTCATTCAGTTTATAAATATATCTATTTGCTTATATCAAATATGGCTCACATAACATCGATCTTATTCGATAGTTATGATTTAATTAATAAGAATAATAGCAATAAAATAATGATTTACAGATATTGTGAATGGGTCGAGTTTACCTCCCCATCACAATCCTTCATTAAAAATCATGTCGACTTGACAACATCGTCATTTGACGTTAAACGTCGACAATAAAACACTTAAGTGACTTAATAATAATAAGAGACAATAATGTCGTAATATTTACGTTAAACGTAAATAGTCATAGTTCACACTCAAACGACGTCATTAACATTACTAACGACTAAGGCGACTTACTACAACTTACAAAGATTGTAAAATATCGACTACCTATCGATTAGGTTCAATAGTAAACTGACAAGACAAGACTTACCTCTCATGACAAATTGGTTCACATTTTCGTTAAACACTTATACTCGATTTGGCAAATAAACCACTTGTAACCCGAGGTCTATATCTCTCTCCTCGAAAGATACTCTCTCTCTTTCTTTTCTCCAAGAGTCATCTGAAAATCTGTAATCCTGTATCAAACTTGTTACCAAACAAATTATGATCAATGTATCATTATTCAATTAATAAACCAAATCTCATAATGCTATATTAAATTAACAACAATAAAATATTCATTTCTATAATTCCATATATGACATTCGATATAAACTATGTCTTTCCTTGACATTAATCTAAACATCATAATAGATTTACTTATGTCCAAGTAAAAGTAAAAAGTATAGCAAGACAAAAATTAGGGATGTAACATATGATGCCACATCAACATGCTTTTTGTTGAGGTCTCCAATAGTTCCCCAAAAAAGGGTGGAACAATAGGCGTGCATTAAGTCATGTTCTGTTGGTGCGTTGATGTGGCATCACATGATTGTTTGTTTTTTAGATCTAAAGAGCACATTTCATTCAATTATAAGTACTTATAATAACACTAACAACCTTAAAGTCACAACTACTAGTGCTAAACTTTTTAAAATATTAGGCCTTAAATACACAAATACTATCATAGCTATTGGAACATGCTCAACAATTGGGTCCTCTCCCCTAAACAATGAATAGCAGTTTACACCCCATTCACAACAAAAAGTGGTAAACATTTGTCCTAGCTTTATTGGCCAAAATTGACCTTTCTTTCCATGTTGAAATGGATGATATTTAAGAATAGCCAAAGATGTATCACTCTACTTAAACATCATCCACTTCAATGATTAAACAGTCAATAGTAATTTTACAACTCATTCACAACAAAAAGTGGTAAATATTTGTCCTATTTTTATTGGCCAAAATTGACCTTTAACTGTTGAAATTAAACAATCAATAGTAATTAGCCGATAGGCTTTTATATGTGAGCATTATTTGTTCATATCGGCATATTCCTTGAACCTCCAATGGGTGCAAGTGCTAGTTTTACACCTCATCCATAACAAAAAGTGTTAAATATTTGTCCTATTTTTATTGGCCAGAATTGACCTTTAACTGTTGAAATGGATGATATTTAAGAATAGCCAAAAATGTATAGCACTCCAAGTAAAATATATTTTTAATATTAGAACTGACACATCGAGATTTATCTAAACTAAAAGCTGGGAAGCACTTCCAAAGGAATTTGGTATCTGGAGTTTCCCACCTGGTTAGCAATTTCATTTTCATTACACTGTAGCGATTTACAACACAAAAAAAATGAAGGAAGGGAGAATCGGAATGGCTGGTTTGATAAAAAGAAAGCCAACACTTCAATTTTACTCATCTACAACCAAAACAAGATGATGCGGTGGTGAAGATTTATTCTCTATCTTAACAATCTCCTGTTCGTCGATTCTGGAACTGTTGACATGCTCACCGACAAACGGACCGAAGGCAAGGCTCCGATCCAGAGGCGGCTCCAACATCTCTAAGGCTCCGAGAGAGAATCAGAGAAAGAGATTGCTTTGGGTTTTTCTGGACATATTTAGAAAGTCTCTGCAAATTCATGTTGTTGACTTAGTGTCTCTGCTTTGGGCTTTTGGAGAAGCCCATAAACAAGAGTTTAAACAATCCGAGATCTTTGTTTTTTACAGAATAAAACCCCCTTTGAAATCGTTCACACATAAAAGTTTGGGTTTCTTGTTGGTAATATGTTCCATTAGAGAAGTTGAGGCCGAACAGCTTAAAACACTTTTAAATCAAAATTGTTTAGAAACGTTTATTCACAGTCGAAATAGCCTATGTCTGTTTTCTACTTACCAAGCCGGTGAAAAAAATTTGAACAGAGGACACCACGCTTTCCTGTAGGCCAGCTGGTAATATAATTATTTATAAATGAAAAGTAATATAAGTTCAGTATGATTTTATTTTGAATATGTTGCAATTTCAAGTTTGAAAAATATTCAGAAAAGATGTAATTTTATTCTATGTGTTTATGAAAATGTTAAAAAAAAAAATCACTCATGTTTAAACATGTTCATTTACTTCTTAGTAAATTTTGTGAGTAATTTCAAGTAGTATGAGATGGTATGTTACATTCATTAGTCTATTGTAACTTATATATGCAAATTTTTAATTAATGAAGATAGTATTGTCTTGCTTGTGTGTGATTTTATGTTAGGTGTTTAGGTTGTTAGGTTAGGTCATCCTTCTTTGGACCCCCTTGCATAGATTGCATCAAATACCTTTTGAGAGTTGTTGGTATGTCACTAGGGGACGTATTTTCTTAGGTTAATTCCTAGAAAACTTAAGTAAATAATCAAAGAAAACAAATCTCAACTATGCAAATGCTTCGAGGACTAGTATACCTATATATTACTTTACTCTCTGTCCAATAATTTGATTCCATTCCCTCCATTTAAAGATTTTAATAGTATAGTGAAAATAAATGTTTTACTTATATTTCTATAATATAATTTTGAAGTGTTATATAAAAATTTCACATAATATTTTTTAAATATATTTAAGATTGTAAATATATTATGAATATATAATTTTTTTTTTCTAAATTCAAATGATGATATAATTTGCATCCTAATCTATTTATAAGTTTCAATCCAAAAACAATTAACCATAGGTACTCTTCCTAACCTATAGGGTCTAAACATTTAAGAAATAAATATTAAAATTCTAATTTAATTAGATAAATTTAAATAAATTATGGATTTAACCTGCTCCTTTATGCTCATCTATAACAATTAACAAATTCAATTAAAAATAATAATAATTAAAATCCATTGCTCTTATAAGGCAAATAAAATTAAATTTCCATTCAAAATGTAATAAAAAATTTTAAACACAGAATAAATAAATCCAAATATGAAGAACAAATAATACTATTATATGAATTAATAATATACAAGACTTTCTAAATTTTAAATCAATTTATTAACCACATCACTCACTCTAATTTGAGTGAGCTATTTTTAGGAATTAATAAAACAACTTACTAATAAATTTCTAAAACTTTCTAAGATAATTAAAAAAACAAAAAACATAAAAGCTTTTCTTCCCACTTACCATTTCATTTTCTCTTAAGTTGATTTTTAAAAAAATAAAATAAAATTTTAAAGTGCAATCTATTTAGTGGATTTTAATAGTATAGTGAAAATAAATTTTTACTTATATTTCTATAATATAATTTTGAAGTGTTTATATAAAAATTTTACATTATATTTTTAAATATATTTAAGATATGTAAAATATATTATGAATATATAAAAGAAAATTATAAATTCAACTATTTAAAATGATGATTCTATAATATAATTTGAAGTGTTTATATAAAAATTTAACATAATATTTTTAAAATATATTTAAGATTGTAAATATATAAAAAAATTCTAAATTCAACTATTTAAAATGATGGTATAATTTGCATCCTAATCTATTTATATGGACCAAGAGTTTCAATCCAAAAAAATTAACCATACCTACTCTAAACATTTAAGAAATAAATATTAAAATTCTAATTTAATTAGATAAATATAAATAAATTATGGATTTAACCTGCTTCTCTATGGTGATCTATAACAATTAACAAATTCAATTAAAAATAATAATAATTAAAATCAATTACTCTTATAAAACAAATAAAATTAAATTCCCATCTACATTCAAAATGCAATAAAATTTTTTAAACATAAAATAAAGAATAAGCCAAATAATACTATAATATGAATTAATAATAAGAGTTTAATACTATATCTAAATTTTAAAATCAATTTATTAACCACATCACTCACTCTAATTTGAGTGAGCTACTTTTTAGGAATTAATAAAACAACTTACTAATAAATTTCTAAGCTTTCTAAGTTAATTAAAAAAAACAAAAAACATAAAAGCTTTTCTTCCCACTGACCATTTTATTTTCTTTTGTTGGAAGAATCCAAAGAAAATGCAAAATATGTGGGAAAGGATGAAGAATTCATGCTTCTCTTTGGATTATGCCCCTTGGTGTTCTTCTTTTGAATTTGGATTTCATAAGGTTATGTTTGTTATATATATTTTTTTCTACAACCAGATCTCTGGGGTTTTCCACTTGAATCTACTGTATGGGATTTGAGTTAATCTCAAGTGGGTTTTCCACTTGAATCTATTTTATGGGATTTGAGTTAATCTCATAACAGAGAGAATTTGATTTAAAACAATTTGTAGAGAGAATAATAATTTATCATCTATTACTTTATGTTAACATTTATTTCTTTGTTCATGCTAATGGTGTATGAGTAGTTACATTGTTTAACAAAGCCTATTGTTTAGCATCCCTTAAGTGGGACATTAGCACACATTATATATATATTTGTTTTTATATTTATAAAAAATAATTGATAGTGAAATATATAATATATTATATATTATATAATAGTAGGTTGCATGGCTTGCTCTATTTTTCCATAATTGACCAAAATCATAAATTCAATTAATTTTTGTACTCAAAAACATATTTTATTTTTGTTCTTTTTGTAAGGGACACCATAAATTAAAGAGTGGTCTAAAGAGAACATTAATTTTAAATGCTAAGCATTATAATTTTTTTAGTTTTTTTGAGTAGAATCTTATTTTTTTTGTTTTTTTAAGAATAGAATAGATTATAAAACTT
This sequence comes from Cunninghamia lanceolata, assembly GCA_027924645.1. Lineage (NCBI taxonomy): Eukaryota > Viridiplantae > Streptophyta > Pinopsida > Cupressales > Cupressaceae > Cunninghamia > Cunninghamia lanceolata. Next base: position 753,868 of record BSBN01000386.1, read on the forward strand.
CACGGTGTAATGAATGTGTAGGAAGTTTTTCCTTCCTTAAATGTGAATGATATGCAAATAATGCTTGAAATATAAAGAGATAACATGATATGTGAAATATTTGCAATTGAATGCTTTTGAATATAATAAAATAGCAATAATGGTATAAATGTGTGTTAAGTTGATACAAATTTAGGGGTTATTTCAACAGGTGGATAACATTATATATATAATTGCATGGATATGTATAATTGATGTATGATATGGGTGGATGTATTAGAATAAATGTACATATAGATAAGATGGAGGGTAAATGTTGGAAATATGTGTAAATGAAAAGATAAAGGTATGAGAAGAAAGAATCCAACTTTACACAAAATTTATTTATTTATTAACATATAAATATATTAAAACATTATCTCAAAATAAAGAAAAAATTAAATGAAAAATAAAAAATAAAAAAATTCCAATTGCATATGTGGACCTACAAGTATTGCGTCTAGTTAATATGAGTCAAGATTTTAATGACTCGGAGTACATATAGATGTTGAGTTGGAGTACATATAGATGTTGAGGATTTTTATTGCACATTTTAAAGACACTCTACTTAAATATCATCCACTTCAATGGTTAGGGGAGAGGACCCAGTAGTTGAGCACTCTAACTTCATGCCTCTCAAAATCATACATGGCGATCTCAAATCACTCCAAATTTTTTACAGTAGCTTACTTGGCAAGGTCCCTGCTTATAACTAAGGTTTCAAGGCCATATCATCAAATTTGATGCCACATCAACATGCTTTTTGTTGAGATGTCAAATAGTTCCCCAAAAAAGGGTGGACCAATAGGCGTGCATTAAGTCATGTTTTGTTGGTGTGTTGATGTGGCATCACATGATTGGTTGCTTTTTAGATCTAAAGAACACATTTCATTCAATTATAAGTACTTATAGTAACACTAACAACCTTAAAGTCACAACTACTAGTGCTAAACTTTTAAAAATATTGGGCCTTGTGTCTATCGCAGCTATCAAAACATGCTCAACAATTGGGTCCTCTCCCCTAAACAATCAATAACAATTTACACCTCACTCACAACAAAAAGTGGTAAATATTTGTCCTATTTTATTTGGCCAAAATTGACCTTTCAGTGTTGAAATGGATGATATTTAAGAATAGCCAAAGATGTATCACTCTACTTAAACATCATCCACTTCAATGATTAAACAATCAATAATAATTAGCCCATAGGCTTTTATATGTGAGCATTATAGTGCTCAGAATTGTCTCACGCCGAAATTTTTTCTAAATTCATTGGTTGTTCCTATCGGCGTATTCCTTGAACCTCCTATGGGTGCAAGTGCTAGTTTTACACCCCATTCACAATAAAAAGTGTTAAATATTTGTCCTATTTTTATTGGCCAAAATTGACGGTTGAAATGGATGATATTTAAGAATAGCCAAAGATATATCACTCTACTTAAACATCATCCACTTCAATGATTAAACAATCAATAGTAATTTTACACCTCATCCACAACAAAAAGTGTTAAATATTTGTCCTATTTTTATTGGCCAAAATTGACGATGATATTTAAGAATAGCCAAAGATGTATCACTCTACTTAAACGCCAGTCGTAAACAGCCAGTGAGTTGTAACTCACCGACTGTACGGAGGCGGGTTGGAGGTGCCCAGTCGACTGCATCTAAGGGCTGATATTGTTCGTCGACGCCAGACTGTCTGTGCCGTACTATCCGTCGACGCCTGTTCAGCTGTTTAGTCGATCCGTCCCTGATGTCGACCAGCCGGTCGATTACAACTCCCCAGCTAGTTAAGACGTTCCCTACTTAAACATCATCCACATAAATGATTAAACAATCAATAATAATTTTACACCTCATCCACAACAAAAGGTGTTAAATATTTGTCCTATTTCTATTGGCCAAAATTGACTTTTGACTGTGGAAATGAATGATGTTTAAGAATAACCAAAATGTGTAACACTTGAAGCAAAATATATTTTTAATATTAGAGTTGACACCCGTAAAATCGAAATTTATCTAAACTAAAAGCTGGGAAGAACTTCCAAAGGAATTTGGTATCTGGAGTTTCCCACCTGGAATTTGGTATGTTTAGCAATTTCATTTCCATTAGACTGTAGCGATTTACAACACAAAAAAAGTGAAAGGGAAGGAAGAATCCGAATGGCTGGTTTGATAAAAAGTAAACCAAAACTATCTTGTGATTTAATTCTACTCATCTACAACCAAAACAAGATGATGCGGGGGTGAAGATTTATTCTCTAATTTAACAATCTCCTGTTCCTCGATTCTGGAATTGTTAACATGCTCACCGACAAACGGACCGAAGGCAAGGCTCCGATCCAGAGGCGGCTCCAACATCTCTAAACTCCCCTCCAAAATCTGTACCACAGTGGGCATACTGGGCCTCAATCCACAACTGCTTTGAATACACCACAGCGCCAGATTTATTACTCTCTCCATCTCCACACCCGCTTCCTTGGAAACCTGAAGCCGACTATCAAACAGCTCTTTTAAATTCCCCTTTCTGGCCTTGAGCAGCGCAACAGAAGGCAAATACCAGTTCTCCTCGTCTGCAGATCTGTCCACAACTCTGCGCCCGCTCACCATTTCCAGAAGAACCATTCCGTAGCTGTAAACATCCGTTTTCGCACTAATTCCGTATTGCAAGAACCATTCAGGCGCAATATAACCGGGCGTGCCTTTCACATGGACTGTCATCAGGCGGCTTTCGCCCTCGTCAAGCAATTTCGCCATCCCGAAATCAGAAACCTTGGCTCTGAAACTCTCATCCAGAAGTATATTCTGTGGCTTCACATCCAAATGCAAAATGCTGGAAGTGGATTCCTCGTGCAAATAAGCCAGTGCGCGAGCAGTTTGTAGGGCAATAGAATACCTGGTCTTCCATTCAATGGTGTTGTTTTTGTTTTGGAACAGCCAATCGTACAGAGAGCCATTTTCCATGAATTCATAGACCAGCAAATAACGAGAATCCTCGACACAGAGGCCGTGAAGGCGAACAAGATTTGAGTGGTTGAGCGAAGCGAGCGCCGTAACTTCTGCGACGAATTCCTCCACGCCTTCGTCTGCTCTGTGCAGGCGTTTCACGGCCACTTTTTTCCCGTCGGCGAGAGTTCCCTGAAAAACAGATCCGAATCCGCCTCGTCCGATCTCTGTTGTGAAATTGTTTGTAGCGGTCTTCAGATCTGCGTAACGGAACACATTTGGAACGCCGCTTACTTTCTTGAGAAAATCGTCGTCGATGGGAAGATCACCTCGACTGCTTACTTTGGCCACTGTAAGCCCCCTTTTCATGTGGAGATATTCTCTTCTCCACAAGCACACCATGAGCAGTAATGTCATGATTACCATTCCCACGCACAGGGAATAAAAGACGAACAAATTGGATGAGTGGTTTAACAGAACAGCGCCCACCAACAGCGCAGCAATGGCTGCCGCCAGCAGAGAGAGAATCAGAGAAAGAGATTGCTTTGGGTTTTTCTGGACATATTTAGAAACTCTCTGCAAATTCATGGCGTTAACTTAGTGTCTCTGCTTTGGGCTCTTGGAGAAGCCCATAAACGAAGAGTTTAAACAATCTCTTCTTCGGCTGTCTTCTTCCTGATGATCGATCACAGAATGTGATCCGAAGAAAAACTTTAGCTTTGAGCTCTTAGAGTGTGATCTCAAATGTTGAAGAAAAAACTTTCACACAATTAAATCCTGAAGCATTCAAGAATAATATCATAGACTGAGAATCTGATGTCTGTTAAGAGTTTAAACAATCTGACATCTTGTTTTTTGAATTGTGAGACTAAAATCCCCTTTGAAATCGTTCACACATAAAAGTTTGGGTTTCTTGTTGGTAATATGTTCCATTAGAGAAGTTGAGGCCGAACAGCTTAAAACGCTTTTAAATCAAGATTGCTTAGAAACTTTTATTCACAGTCGAGATAGCCTATGTCTGTAATCTACTTACTGTGAAAAGTTGAGCCGGTGAAAAATTTTGAACAGACGATACCACGCTTTCCGTGAGGCCAGCTGGTGATGCTCAAGATTATTACAAATGTCCCCACTTTCAATTTGTTTTTTGATTTCGTGTCCGAGATTCGGCGTGAGATCTATTTTTTAAATGAACAGACGTATTGGTGACCTGTATACTAGGCGTAGTGGCCCATTTCTTTGACTTTGAGTTCCAATTTTCAAGCTTACGAATTTAAAATTGACTCCTCATTATTGTACTTGAAAAGAGAATCCATGACTTGCGCTGCCCGGAGTGTTTTAATAGAAAACAATTAAATGCGATGGAGTAGTTGGCCTATTACGTCAAATCTCGTCACTAGACGGCAATTTTATGTAAAATAAAATGTCCCGCGTTACACGTGTGTGTTGGATTTTCAACGTACGAACATTATTTTATTGCCATCTCCCTAGTTGATGACCTGCCAATTCAATTATAGCGGTGCTTTGTTGGTCACACGACAGGATCAAACTTTCTGGATGTAGTTAATTTGAAATAGCTCTTCTGCCGCGATTGCTGTACCTACAATTTTAGGTTTTATTTAATAGACAAAAGCCCTTTACAAGAGATTATTACAGTAACACATAAGGCAGTAACACATGAGGCAGGTTATTCTTTCCTGATTTTGGGTTTGATTGTGTATTAGTTTTTGGGTCTGATTGTGTATTAGTTTTTATTAATGTTTTAGATTGTATTAGGTGATTCATCAAGGTGTAGTGAAAATATGTTTTTGGGTTTGATTGTGTATTAGTCTTTTTATTGATGTTTTGGATCATACTGGGTGATTCATCATCAGAGTGTAGTGACTACTACACCCTGATGATGAATCAGCAGTGTGATCTGAAACTCTGATCTTGCTCACTACACTCTAATGATGAATTACGTAGCGTTTGCTCACTACACTCTAATGATGAGTTACGTAGTGTGATCCTGATGAAAAAACTAATACAGAGTCAAATCTATTTGTCCTTTCTCTTCTCTTGCTCACTACATCCTGATAATAAATTACAGAGTGTGATCCTAAACATTGATACAAAGTCAAATCTAGAAACATTTTTCTAATACTGTAAAAATTTAATGTCCTTAAAAGAGATTTTATTTTATGATGTAAAAATCCATCATGAAGGTTAATGCTTGTCCAGTTCTGGTTTTTTCCATTGTAGATAACTCTGGCTTTAGAATTTTCTTATTGGCATTTGTGGGTCCGTCCGGAAGCGAAAATCTGAGCAATTTAAAAATATGTGCGCCTTGACTTTAGACTCTCGGGAAGAGCTCGCTGCGTGGCATTTTCATTCTGGACATGGGTTTCTGTATTTATCAATGGACTCCTGAATTGTGGTTTGTCTCTGCTAATAACATGATTTTGCATTCATCAATTTTTTCTAGGCCTTCCAAATATAAAGATCTCTGTCTCCAAATATAAAGATTTGGGTCGCGTATATGTTTCTGCCATTTTCTCCTGCCATGGCGGTTTTGTTCATCACTGAAATACTGTATTTATTTCTCCTTGTAGGTTTTGTTCATCACTGAAATATGAATTGGTGTTTTCCAGGACTTGTTTTTCCTTCTTCTCTTCTAACCATATTTGATCATTAAAATCTTTGGATTTGGCTTTGTGGTTTTGTAATGTGCATCTAGGCGTAGGGACAATTGGAGGCAATTACAAGTGGTGACCTCTCGAATAAGAAAAACAGGAGAAAAAATTCAAGGTATCCTGCCCTGCCACCCTTGTAAGACAGGTAAGGCTGCACAGATACCTGGTTCTAACATTGGCCAGTCAACAGCTTGCCTTAAGATCTATTTAATTTTTTAAATGTTACCCTTATTTCATCAATTTCTAAATAATTATAGTTTTAAGAGGATAATTGCAGACTGCTAAAACCATGAATGATATGCGATAGATCAAAACTATGGCAAGGCTGTACAAATACCTAGGTATAGCAGTGACCTGTCAGCAACTTGTCTTAGGGTCTATTTAATTTTTAGTTCCTGCCTTCGGCAGGTATAACTAATGCATCGGCTAGATGCAATTTCTCAAATTATTCGTCCAATCATGTGAAAGAACTAAAAATTTGCAACCACAATGCTATAGTTCATTATTTTTTTTTTAATTTAATCATTTAAAAAATACCATTTATCTATTGTCTGATTGGTCTATGGTGTGAACAGTAAGGGTAAAAAATGAAATAATGATTTAAAAAAATACAGTTAAGTACAGGAACTAACAAATACAGTTAAGTACAGGTCGTGCAAAGTGACGGCGCTGCTGAGCTTGTTGAATTTATTTCGTTTGCAATGTTAATTAATGATTTTTATTTCATTTGCAATGTTAATTAATGATTTTTAATCATCCTTACAAGATGACAGGTCATGTCTTGATCGGAGGTTTTCAATTTGTATGCGCTTTGGATTGTTGTTTCTCAATTTGTTTGCAGTCAGAGAGCAGTGAAGGTGGGCATCCGGAGGCCTGTGAAGCTGCATCTGTGGTAAGCCTCTATATGGACTTCTATTTCGTAATCCGTGTAGAAAACCAGTGCTACTGTTCACAAAAATTTCAAGATTTCAGATATTATATGAGTTTTAGATTGTAGAGCACTCTCAGTTATAGAAATTTTACATTTTTCTCAAATTTCTGTTAGAGTTCAGATATCTCTTTCTAGAACTTAAGTTTTCTATTTTCTATTTTAGAAACTGGGATATCAATTATAGAATTCCCAGACATTGAGGTATGAATTGCCAAGTTTCAATATATTGACAAATTCATGATTTGGGAGCATAAAAGTAGCTGTGCGACTGTGTCACTAAATAACAAAGAAGGTTGCAGGAAGAACTAACTATACAAGTGCTCATGCTATATGCAGTATTACTTGTTTTATTTCCAGATACATTGTATATATTCAAGCTGTAAAGCATCTACTTATATTCTGTTGCAACTTTCTACTCTGCAATTTCTTTGGTACAACTTACAGTTGCTTTTAAGTGATTTCATGCATGTGTTCACTGTTTAATTTACGTTTGAATGATTGAGGCTCGGAGTTCGCTCAGTACCCATCATATAATATGCTGGAATTTCATGGCGACGGTGCTATAGACCTTACTTATACATAGCAAGGGTGTGAATTTCATACCTTGAAGCAGAGAGTATTAACGAATTTAGGTAATTTGCTAGTAATCCCAATTTGGAACAGAGGCTCGCCCTCTTGTTTGGTCCTGTACCAAATATTCTGTTTTGAAAGAAAGAGTAAGGATATGTTATCGTGTCCCTGTAATGTTCAATGGCACCGATTATGGTCAGAGAAGGAAAATACCCACAAAAAAAGTGCTCCAATCTTGTGAAGGAAAATGCAAATTTATATGTGAAAGAGAATTCATGACAGAAGAACATTAGTTGGTACCCTTCTCCACACATTGGAATACTATTTTGTGAAATTCTGTAGAAGAGGTTAATGCTGGACATGAAGAGTTAAAATAAAATAGACTGTTTCCATCTGAATATCTAAACAACAATACCCAAATATATTCCAAATGAGGGGCGTTGCTACAAAATTAAATTATAAGCAAGAAAACACTGAGGTAAAATTGGGGAAAGAAGGGAGAGGTCAATGTAGGTTAATAACAAAGATAGTTCTGCTAATCAGAACAAAAAATTGCCAATTTTTGTTTGCAAGACACAAATGAAATAAAAACGAATCTTAACAACTGGCATTAGCAAAATCCTGATCATCATCATCGTCACATTTTTCCTTCAACAGGTTATTTTTCAAGCAGGATCTGGTTCGCGAAATATGATGATGACGTCTTATTCTAAGTTCGACGAAGAAGCAAATATCCCGATGCTCATCATCATCCTGATCTTTCGAGAGGGTTGCCTTGGGCGCAAAGGGGTCATATTACATTCATCATCCTGATCATGCTCCTTAGGTGACCGTGCATAACTTTCATATTTAGAAAGAGCTTGAAATTCCATGCAGGTTTGCCTTTTACTTCACTCAAAAATTCTTCCATATGTGAAAGTTATGCATGGTCAAAGTTTTGGTCAAACCTGATATTCGTAGGAGGGTCATCATATTTTTATATCCTGAGTCATGTTTTCAAGATCATCATGATCTTGGTCTATCAGCCGATAAAAATCATGCAGTCCCAATATGCGGACATCAATCTTAGGTGGTAGTGCCCTTTACCCGTCAAATGGCCTTAGCCGCATTGTCAGCATCATGATTTCTTTTAGGAGGGTCATATGTTATAAACTCGGTTTTGGTTACATGAAGATGATCATCATCATCATATTTGAACCCCCCCGATAATATCCTGAGGTTCAAATATCATGATGATATCAACTTTAGGTCAGGGTAAGTTTCCCCGTCGAGCGGTCTTTGTATAGCGAGCATCATCATGATATTTCAACATTACCTAATCTTATCATATCATGGTGATCACCCTTAGAAAATCCACCTTCGGCATATTTGCATGCACATGTTATAATCCTATTGCAAGGTCATCATCATGATATTTGCTGAAGTTCAAAATATGATGATAACTTCATATCCTCCTGATCTCCTTTTGCATAATTATGATCATCATCCTGATCTTTCACGAGGGTCATTCGCTGTAATTTGCAAGTGATGGAGACATCATCATCATAAATCGATAAAGGGGATCATCATCTTCATATCCTCCTGATCGCCTTTTTTGCAATATCATGATGATCACCCGGGAGCATAAAAGTAGCTATGCAACTGTGTCACTAAATAACAAACAAGGTTGCAGGAAGAACTAACTATACAAGTGCTCATGCTATATGCAGTATTACTTGTTTCATTTCCAGATACATTGTATATATTCAAGCTGTAAAGCATCTACTTATATTCTGTTGCAACTTTCTACTCTGCAATTTCTTTGGTACAACTTACAGTTCCTTTTAAGTGATTTCATGCATGTGTTCACTGTTTAATTTACGTTTGAATGATTGAGGCTCGGCGTTTGCTCAGTAGCCATCATATAATATGCTGGAATTTTATGGGGACGGTGCTATAGACCTTACTTATACATAGCAAGGGTGTGAATTTCATACCTTGAAGCAGAGAGTATTAACGAATTTAGGTAATTTGCTAGTAATCCCAATTTGGAACAGAGGCTCGCCCTCTTGTTTGGTCCTCTAGCAAATATTCTATTTTGAAAGAAAGAATAAGGATATGTTATCGTGTCCCTGTAATGTTCAATGGCACAGATTATGGTCAGACAAGGAAAATACCCACAAAAAAAGTGCTCCAATCTTCTGAAGGAAAATGCAAATTTATATGTGAAAGAGAATTCATGACAGAAGAACATTGGTTGGTACCCTTCTCCAGACATTGGAATACTATTTTGTGAAATTCTGTAGAAGAGGTTAATGCTGGACATGAAGAGTTAAATTAAAATAGACTGTTTCCATCTGAATATCTAAACAACAATACCCAAATATATTCCAAATGAGGGGCGTTGCTACAAAATTAAATTATAAGCAAGAAAACACTGACGTAAAATTGGGGAAAGAAGGGAGAGGTCGATGTAGGTTAATAACAAAGACAGTTCTGCTAATCAGAACAAAAAATTGCCAATTTTTGTTTGCAAGACACAAATGAAATAAAAATGAATCTTAACAACTGGCATTAGCAAAATCATTAGAAAGGAGGTGAAGACGGCGAACCCATGCAACCAATTAGTTGGATCTCGACTTACAAAGCTGAAAAAAAATTGGACATGGCACAGTATAGAACCAGAGTTCCTCAATGTAGACATGAATGTACAGAGCACAATCTGCAAGATTCCATCTTCTATGGTAGCTTTTATAAACTTTCTGTACTTTGAGCAAAGCTGCTTCCTCTTTAAACCTGTCTCATCTCAATGAGGAAGTCTAAAAATCCATTTTCTTAGAACTGTTTGATCTCAACGATGCCAATTCCAAATCACCAGCTCTGCGACTAATTATTTCCTAGGTAAGAGTTAATAAATCTTGGCCTTTAAAACTGATGCACCTCTCTGAAGCTGTTTCTATGTGGTTGCATTTGAAGATCGTCTGAAAGCTACTAACCTCCGTTCCACATTTGAGAACCTTAAAAGATGCATGTGTTGATAAAATTGTTAGGGCTACACGTGTGCACCTCTGAGACAGGTGGCGATTGTGTTTGCAGGTGGCGATTGCATTTGCTTTTGTCAGGATTTAGATTTTAGGCCACTTTAATTTTAGTTTCAAGGGTAAAGGAACCCTAGCATTATTGTTTTCGTGTGCACTGACTTTTTAGTTTATTTTAAAATTTAAAAGACAATTTCAGATCCGCATTTATACGATCTGGTCTTTAAATTTCATCTCGTGGCTGACAGTGCATAAGTTTCATATTTAGAAAGAGCTTGAAATTCCATGCAGGTTTGCCTTTTACTTCACTCGAAAATTCTTCCATATGTGAAAGTTATGCACGGTCAAAGTTTTGGTCAAACCTGATATTCGCAGGAGGATCATCATATTTTTATATCCTGAGTCATGTTGTCAAGATCATCACGATCTTGGTCTATCAGCCGATAAAAATCATGTAGTCCCAATATCCGGACGTCAATCTTAGGTGGTAGTGCCCTTTACCCGTCAAATGGCCTTAGCCGCATTGTCAGCATCATGATTTCTTTTAGGAGGGTCATATGTTATAAACTCGGTTTTGGTTACATGAAGATGATCATCATCATCATATTTGAACCCCCCCCCCCGATAATATCCTGAGGTTCAAATATCATGATGATATGAACTTTAGGTCAGGGTAAGTTTCCCCGTCAAGCGGTCTTTGTATGGCGAGCATCATGATGATATTTCAACATTACCTAATCTTATCATATCATGGTGATCACCCTTAGAAAATCCACCTTCGGCATATTTGCATGCACATGTTATAATCCTATCGCAAGGTCATCATCATGATATTTGCTGAAGTTCGAAATATGATGATAACTTCATATCCTCCTGATCTCCTTTTGCATAATTATGATCATCATCCTAATCTTTCACGAGGGTCATTCGCAGAAATTTGCAAGTGATGGAGACATCATCATCATAAATCCATAAAGGGGATCATCATCTTCATATCCTCCTGATCGCCTTTTTTGCAATATCATGATGATCACCCTATCTATTCAGAAGAAGGCGATATTTCATTCCTTAAACAGCATGATCATTTTTTTACAATATCGCCCTAGCGCAATATCATGATGACCTCAACTCATCCTTGTGCTTCGCAGACAAAATATCGTGATGACGTCACCATGATAGTTCGATGAGGAGTTCGGCATATTTGCATGCACATGTTATAATCCTGTCGCAAGGTCATCATCATGATATTTGCTGAAGTTCGAAATATGATGATAACTTCATATCCTCCTGATCTCCTTTTGCATAATTATGATCATCATCCTGATCTTTCACGAGGGTCATTCGCAGAAATTTGCAAGTGATGGAGACATCATCATGATAAATCCATAAAGGGGATCATCATCTTCATATCCTCCTGATCGCCTTTTTTGCAATATCATGATGATCACCCTATCTATTCAGAAGAAGGCGATATTTCATTCCTTAAACAACATGATCATTTTTTTACAATATCGCCCTAGCGCAATATCATGATGACCTCAACTCATCCTTGTGCTTCGCAGACAAAATATCGTGATGACGTCATCATGATAGTTCGATGAGGAGGGTCATCATCATATTGTTTTATCCTGTCATGTTGTCAAGATCATCATGATCTTGTTTGTTCGCCCGATATTTCGTAAAGTCATCCTGCTCATGAAATACAACCTTTCAAAAATATCCTAATGATCATCATCGTCACATTTTCCCTTCGGCAGGATATTTCCCAAACATGATCCGGTTGGCGAAATATCGTGATGGCGTCATGTTCTAAGTTTAACAAAGGCTCCGAATATCATGATGACGTCATCCCGATCCAATGATCGAAGAAGCAAATATCCTGATCATCATCATCATCACATTTTTCCTTCAACAGCTTATTTTTCAAGCACGATCTGGTTCACGAAATATGATGATGACGTCTTATTCTAAGTTCGACGAAGAAGCGAATATCCCGATGCTCATCATCATCCTGATCTTTCGAGAGGGTTGCCTTGGGCGCAAAGGGGTCACATTACATTCATCATCCTGATCATGCTCCTTAGGTGACCCGATATTACATTTATACCCTGATCTTAACGAAAATGACGATGACGTCATCCTTGGCATTTCAATGAAGCCCGAATATCATGATGAGGTTACCATCATTTTCATTTCCTCGGCAACATGATCATATTCCATATCCTCCTTTTCTTCTTCAACAATATGATGATGATGATGTTGTCCTTTTCCCCAATATGCAGAAGCGAAATATCATGATGATGAAGTGAATATTGATCAACATGTTTTTTTTGACACGCCGATGGCGATGATCATGTTGATGGGCGGGAAATGAAGCGGTGGAATTTTAAAGTGTTTTTTTTTTTAGAATAACAAATGATTCCAACATGAAATCATCATAAATAGATGCAGCCATCTCTTTGATGTTCTAGAAAACTATGTAAGTTGTAATAACACTGATGTGGGCAGTTATTTGCAATTTGTGAAAAACACTATACACTTTTGCATGTCACTTATATTTTATGTATTGGTCTTGCTGTAGTTCTTTGGTGCTAGTTAGCTATTATTGAGTATGAATGCAAAGACATATAGCAATAGTAAATTGTAAAAAGTGCTTCTAATAGTTTTCAATATTTTTTTGTCTAGATTTCTATAAGACTTGATAACAACAAAACTAATATTGGAATTATATTCCCGTGATAGTTATATGATTTGCAAGATTCAACAACTAGTTATAATATCTTTTTTTGTGTATAGGTCAGCATTGAAGAAATCTTGATGTTACATGTTTGGTGTCCTAGCTTTGGATCTTGTTACAGTCTATCCATGTCTACTGTATTTGTTATTTTTACGTGTTATAGTTAAATTCAATATCAAAATATAAATAGATAACACAGTTTGCAAGTTGTAAGTAGCAAAATTCTATTAATGATTATATAAGTGACAAAACCACTTGAACGCATATACTGTTTAACAATGCACAATACCTTTTCACTTTGTAAAGAAATTAACACAATCCCATCAATATAATGTTGCAATTGCAACTAGTTTACAATCCTTTAGACTTTTGCAGATCATTCTAATCCTTCACCTGCATGTACAATCCAAGCACAAGCTTATCAAAAGGTACTAAAACCTTTATTTCCAAGTCATAGTCAACTCTAGAAAATGTTATTGTCATCTATTCAAGTTCATTTGCTCCTTCATATCTCTTGTTTGTTTGTTTCTTCCATTGTTTAATTTATACATTCAATATATTATTCATATATGCAAATTGCTAATTATTTGAAGCCTATGGCTCAGAGAATATGTGATGTCATTAGAGTTGTCCAAGGATTGTTCCTACACTATTTACACAACTACATAACAATTATTTTTGCAATATTTAAACAATGGCTTGGCTATTTAGTATTTTAACATTGTATTTATTTATTTTTAAATGTAAACCTCTGATTTGAAATATCAAAACCGAGTACAAAATGAATTTCAAAGTCACAGGTCTACATTGTTTTCAAATCAAAACTTGCTTCTTATTTTGAATTTTAATAAACCTTTTGTGGCTATCAATGATTAGAACTATCTACCAAATGGTGATTTCTATTTCTTTATTTTCTGAAGAAAATAATGCAGGTGAATGGATCTGACATTGCCATTGCCACTAGTTTTAAATCATTCAAAATTCTCTTCTTCATTATAATGCCTTATTTTCTTGTACAATCCAAAAATAAGAATTATTTTCATTACATTTAAACAATGCCTTGACTACTTAGAATTTTAGCATTGAATTTATTTGTGATTTGAAATAAGGAAACCAAATACTAAATGCATTTCAAAATTGCATATCGACATTGCTTTTAGGAAACAGCCTGCTTCTAATTTCCATTTGTAATATGCCTTTTGTAATTATCAATCATCAAAACTATCTAACCAATGGTTATGAATATATTACAGGTACACCATTTTTTTGATATTTTGGGATCAACAAAATTGTCCTTGTTTCAAAAAAAATGAAGAGAACAAGAGTGCCAGTAGTTGATAAACAAAAACAGATCATAGATGTAGAGAAATACAAAATAGCAATTCAGACTGAAATTCTAAACATTGACTATGCATTGAGAAATGAAGGATTGTGTAGAATTCAAGTATTTAAATACAATGTAGGGGATTGCTTATTTGACTCATTGGAGTTACTTCTTCATTCTCAATACACATCAAGTCAATTACGGAATGGAGTTATAGACCACTTCTTGAGTTGCCTCACACAAGGTGATCCAGAAGCAATCACCTCATATAATTATGAACTGGATAGTCGTACATTGCATGAATTGCACGGTGTACAAAATGTTGAAGAGTACTTGCGTAGAATGCGTATTTCTGCAATGCATTCTACAAATAATAATGAAGTTGGCCTATGGGGTGACTTGTTTTGCATCCGTTGGTTGTCAAAGTGGCTAGACATACAAATATGCCTTTGGTCAACTACTTCAGGAAAAAAATACTTACACTTCAATCCGTCATCTCAAGGACAATCGTATTCTATCTTATTTCATGATACAAATCCCATCCAAGGACATTTTGAGCCGCTTGTGCCTTATCTAGTACAAGCAAACAATGCAAGCCCATGTATCACATCTAGACAACTAAAACAATTTCAAAGCAGTAATCAACAACATCATGATGGTGATTTTATTAGAAAACAAAAAATTGCAAATAGCAACACTACATCACTTCGCAAGATCAAACAACAAATACGTGCTAATAATCAAATGGAAAATACAACCAAGAAAACTAGACACTCAGCATCACCAATAGAATTATTTCAAAAAAAAATTCAAGATACACCGATACATACTTGTGCAATTTGTCAGACATTGCATTTTAAGAAAAACATTATCGCTTTTAGAGAGAAAGAAAAGCAAACATATTATAAACTGACAAATCAAAATAACAATGTATTGATGAATTGTATTTGTCGCATATGCCATGAAACATTGAAACAATGCAAGCTTCCAAAATATGCAACACCACACCATATTCGAATGAATATAGCTTTACAATACGTAAAAATGCTTACGCAACTAGAAGAGCGCCTTGTTTCACTGAGAATTGCATTCGCACAAATATGGGAATTAGGTTACAAAAGACCCCAAATTGGATTGACTGGGTCTATCATTAATGTCCCAGTCAACATGAACATTGTACAAAATGCATTGCCACGCTCTGCCGATGAAACATACACTATTGCAGTTGCGCTAAAAAGACGGCTACAATATAAAAATGCATATCAGAAGGGGATGGTGCGATCGACTATTATAATGAAAGCTTTGAACCAATTGAGCGAAACAACTCTATACAAAAATGAGAAATTCCAATTAAATAAGCACTGGAGACAATCTCTTGAAATAGATGATGAAAGTGGCATAGTAGACGACCCTTGCACAAATGAAACAGGTTCAGAATCTGATACAGATGAGCAAAATCCTTCTGAGACCTTGGTCCATGGATACACAGAATCTAAATGTATACATGAAATGCAAGACAAAATCATAGAAGTTGCACCAGCAGAAAACCATTATCCTATTGGAATCTTTAAAGACAAATATGCAGAAGAAATGAACTTTCCCACACTATTCTTTGGAAACCCACGTAATGACGACATTGTCAAGAATTTTTCCTATCAAAAAATTGCACAATGGGAACTACTTCATTCCAATAGACAATTTGCATATCATACAACTAATCTATTTTTCAAAACAGTCAAGATATTGATACATCAAGTTTTATCTACAATGTGGATAAGAGTACGAAAAGGTCAGTTAAAAGGAAGAAAACTAATAGCAAAAGATGTCAAATGCAAACCTAACCTAGAGAAGATTCTCAAATCAGACATTGGATATGTTGACTTTAAAAGAATAAGAATATCTCTGGATTATTTACATCAATTAAAAAAAAATGTCTTTGCAATGATTCGGCAACTTGGACCGCCTACATTTTTCCTTACATTTACTAGTGCTGAACAACATTGGGAACACCTTTCAAAAGCACTTGAAGCCTTGCATAATACATATTGTGCATCTTCACAACAAAAATACGACATACAAAATGAGAAAAATATTTTCTACCTCATAAAAAAAGATCCTGTAACATGTGTACGCTATTATAAACATAGAATCAATGCACTAAAACAATTGATATTTACAGATAGCTCTTTCTTCGGAGAGCTCTTGGATTATTTCTCTGTAACTGAATTCCAAAATCGTGGCAATGAACATGACCACTTTCTTTTATGGATTAAAGATGCTCCAATTTATGGAAAAGATGAACTTGCAAATATTGAACAATTTATTGACAAATACATCACTTGCAACACTGATGATTTGACTCCTCAAATAGCTATCCTACATAGGCACCATCATACAAAACGATGCAGAAAATCAAAACAGCACTGTTGTAAATACAATTTCCCATTTCCACCAATGAAAAAAACTATGGTTCTCGAACCACTGAAAGACAATAATGAAATTATTGTTCCAATGGCAACAAAAATCTTTTCCATATTAGAACAATCTAATTATGACCAATTATTCTCCTTTCAAATGTTTCTACAAGACATCAACTTGAATGACCATGATTACATCACAGCTATAAAATCAACAATCCATAGGCCTACAATTTTCTTAAAACGAAAGCCTTCGCATATATGGAATAACAGCTTTTCAAAAAAAATACCAGAGCTATGGAAAGCAAATACAGATGCACAATTTGTGCTTAATGCATATGCTGCAGCAATGTATTGCAGCTCTTACATGACAAAAGTGGATAAAACAATGACAAATGCATTTAAAAGAATTCGTAGGGACCATCAACAAAATAATATCGATGCTATAAAAATGATAAGTAGACTTGGAAATGCATTGCTAAATCTGCAACAAATGTCTACACAACAGGCTGTTCACATCGTACTATCACTTCCACTAAACTATAGTTCAAGAAAGTGTATATTCATTGATACAAGCGCTGATAGTGATCGAACTTTTGTTCTAAAGTCTGCAAAACAATTGAACAGTGAACCAGATGAATCAGAAAATGTGGCCTGTAGATCTTTAATAGATTACTATTTAGCACGACCTGAAACACTCACACATATTTGCCTTGCACAATTCGTATCAGAATATAGAAAAGATGGGAAACCAATGCACCGCAAAGCTAAACCAAATATTATACGTTTTACCAATTTTAACAAACATGTTGACTTGGAAAATTATTGCAGAGAGCATTTATTGCTTTATGTACCCTTCAGAATAAATGAAAAAACATTGAGGCATGGTTTCCATTCATGGCATGATGCCTATTCATATCATGAAAACACAATTAATACTAATCGTATCAAATACAATTACCACATAAACTCTAAATGGGGCGATATTGACAAAGCTATAGATGAAATCTATTCTGAAAATAGTCACATACCAAATGAATTGATCATTTCAAATCAAAATCCACAGAAAGAAACATACAACATAGAAGACGATATTCAAACACTAAAGCATAACAAATCAAAAACTCAATTCTCTAATGCATTTGAAATTGGAAAACATCCACATATTATGGACAATGTTGAATACTTCAATTTGAGATGAATGTTAAACAGTGAACAACAAGCAATTGTAAAGGACATTGTGTTGAAGAAATTAAAAAATATCAAAACTCCACTACACTTGTTTCTAACAGGTGGAGCAGGCACTGGCAAAACTTTTACTGCAAAAGCAATATTTCAATCTCTCCTTCGCATATATAATAACTCCATTGATAGTGATCCGGACAAACCAAAAGGCCTACTAGTTGCTTATACAGGAAAAGCAGCTTACAATATAGGTGGAGTAACATTACACTCAGCATTTTGAATACCTTTTAACAAATCAGAATTCATTCCATTGAATACTGAAATCTTAGATACAATGTCAAAGCATTATCAGCAGCTGCGTGTGCTATTAGTAGATGAGATTTCATTGGTAGGTGCAACATTTTTACAGTGCATTGACAAGCGATTAAGAGATATAATGCAAATGCCAACCACATACTTTGGAAATCTTGATACAATTTTTTGTGGTGATTTATATCAAGCACAACCTGTACTAGATTCAGTTGTATTTGATAATACACCAACACTGACTGAATTAATGCCATACAACTTTTGGAAACACAACATAAAATACTATGAGCTACAATCAACTATGCGGCAAACAGATGAGGAGTTTATTGCAATACTCAATAGAATACGTGTAGGTTCACAAACAGATAATGATATACAGTACTTGAATCAAACTTGTTTACGCTCACCACCCATAGACCCAACATTCCCCTATCTATTTTACAGAAGGAAAGATGTTAATGCACATAATCAAAATATGTTGTCAATAGTTCCAGGAGAGCTAATTGTACTGAATGCAATTGATGAAAATGACGAAAACTACAATGAAATACATCTGTATAATCACACAATGTCTTTACCATCTCAAATACTTTTGAAACCAAACATGCTTGTAGAAATTTATGCTGGTAATTATGATACGCAAGATGGTCTAGTCAATGGGTCAGATGGAACATTTAAAGCATATACCATATCCAATGCTTTTGACATTGTTTGGATAGAATTCAATGACCCAAACATTGGCCACCATCAACGTGTTAAATTAACACAATGTTATAACAATGACATTGATAAACAATGGACACCTGTACTTCGCACCACAAGGCCAATACAAAAAATCTCAAACAACAAGAAAATAACTATTAGAAAACAATTTCCAATTCAACTTGCTTGTGCTAGAACAATACATAGATCTCAAGGACTCACAATGCAAGGCTTGGCATTTGATCCTACGGCCATAAGGCAACATGGATTAACATATACAACACTTTCGCAGACAAAAACAATCCAGACATTATTCTTGTTAAAGCCTCTTACCAAGCAAAATTTCAAAATAAAAGAAAAAATAGTCCTTGAAATGTCTCGTCTAAAATCAACAGCAAACTGGCAATTTGAAAATGGAGATATCAAACATAAGACTAATTCAGAACTACTATTGTGCACATTAAACACTCGCAATCTACACCTACATATTGAAGACATGATTAATGACACTGATATCATGGCATCTGATATCTTATGCCTTCAAGAAACATATATCCAAGACTACCATACAAATAATTTTTTCAAAGATTTCAATTGTTACTCAACATACCATATACATGGACTAATGTCTATAACCAAGAAAAACATATTAGTCTATAAAACAATGCAACATTCAACATCATATACAGAAGCAATAACATTAACAATAAGCTCTATGAACAATGAAATTAACATATGTAACTTATATGCCAAGCCCAATGCTCCATTTGCAGATATTATAGCAATCACCAGGCAAGTATTCTCATGTATTGATGGAAATAAAACCTTGTACCTAGTGGGAGATTTCAACATTGACATGTGTACAGAAAACTACAAAAAAAAACAACTCCTGAATCATATGCAAAACCACAATATGCATTTCTTATTAAGTAGGTGTCATGCTCTATCTAGACCATTGATCGATCATCTATGGACCAATGCACTAACAGAAAAAATTGAAGTTTACAAATCGGAAGCATATTGGAGTGACCATCTTGCTACTTTTTTAAGATTTCAACCCTCTCAGAACACTCAATGTTCTTAAATATCTCAACTGTTTTTCTTCAATAACATCCAAATCAACAAAAAACATATTTTGACAAATCCAATCTATATACAAACTACTGTTCAATTATGTATCATCCAATTTACTAACACAAAAAAACCAAATTTAAAAATAAAAAGCATATTACAGCAACAACCCCACTGATTTTCCCTAATTTTAATCCTTTCACAAAACTAAATATTCTTAAATATGCCATTTGTTTTAGTTCAAAAGCATCTAAACGAACACCCTCAAAATCTTGTGAATCAAATCAATAAATAAAACAATCCCTAATGTCCATGAAGAAAACACATATGTATTACATAGCTTCATCATTTCAATACAATTTCATTTTCTTCTGTCTACAAATTGTCTTATTCTTTTATTCCATAGCACCAATTCTACATATTCTGATATAACATTAGAACAACAACATATTATCATTTTGCCTGCAGAAATTTATGCAAATGACAAATTGATAAAAAAATACAGGTTACAATGGACAATGCCAAAAGAGCAGAAGAACAAATGGACACTATTAACCAACAACAATTGAAAAGGTAAACAATATTCTTAGGTTACATGTACACTGTACCTTGTCAAGATTCTAGATTTCAACTAATTTTGTTTTGTTTTTTCCAGATCAAAAGTAAAGAGTCAAAATCAAGTTTCAATTTGAAGACTTGAATGCACGTAAAGCAGGCAACATTTTCCAAGGCGATGTCATTGTGAAGTATAAAGCTATACTGGATAAGACAAACAAGACACGTGAAGTACTACGCGCAGACCTCACAGACACAAAAGGTGAAATGACTATTACGCTAAATGTAACTGCTGATCTCATTGCTCACTATGAAGACAAAATAATTCCAGGTTCGGGACTATCCATATCCAACTTCCAGATTGCACCTAGAACAGATTATGATCGTGGAGATTGCGACTGCATACTGGTTCTAACAAAGTCCTCAATAGTGGAAATCATTCCACGACTTTGTATTGACTATAAATTCATCCCCAGCACAGCCATAAAACAATTGTTGGCAAGTACCGAACAATATGCTACAGGCACCATAGGTGTATTGGTCACAAGAGCAAAAAAAATAGGTCTGCAATATATTGTTGATGTGCAAGATGGAGATTCAGAGTTCGACAAAGCCCAGGTACACTTTTCAAGGTTCCACATACTAGTTTTAACTTTAAATCATTTTGAAAATTTTATTTTATATGGTAACTGCACTATATTTTAACATGCTTATCTCTTCCAACTCTTTATCATATCTTCCCAGCTCGAACAAAACAATGTTTTAGTTAACTTGAGACCACAACCCCTCATGATCTACTGTATAAGTTCTCTCAAAAGTCTGCCTGCATGCTACACTGTAATAATATTCATTTTTCTCCTCTCATTATTTGCAAACAATGGTTATCTAAAATTAAACTTTAAGCCCTTTTGGGTTCTTGTAATTTCTTGTGATTTCTTGCAACCCTGATGTGCAAAATGGATCAAATTGTAAAGACTCTCCAAGTCTGAGCATGAGCGTTTGATTATTAAAAAATAGAGAAATAGAGCCGTCATTTGCAGGTCAACTGCCCCATTTTGGAGTGGCCTGGTATATTGCTACATTCTTGGGAAAACAATTGCCTGCACTAACTTATTTTCGTGCACCCATGTTGTGGAGTCCAGACCTCTCTAGTGCAAAAGAAATTGTAATGACTTCTGCAGTGATTTCATGCTGAGATTGAAAACATAAGTGTCTATCCAATCCACATTATTGTATAATTACTTCAGAAATATATGTTCCCTCTATACTTTTAAAAAGCACCGTAATAATGTCAGCTTGCAACCGACATCTAGCCAATGTCACTTCGAGTGGTCAAGTCCATTGTTGCTGAATTTTAGCCAAACTTTTCTTACTCACCCCAAGTCATATGGTGTATCTGTATTGAATAATCTCGGTCTGTCTCATACATAACAGTTGAATTGACTTAATTACTATAGTTTCAAACTCAAACAGGAAATTTAAGTGCCTCTCCAATCAACATTAATGTATAGCTACTTGAGATAAATAAATGCTCTCTAAAATACTTTTAGAAGACACTGTAATAATGTAAGCTTCCACCCAATATCTCATCGCTGTAGGGCAAACCCTGTTTGACATTTTACTGTCAACAATAGCAATAACAATTGCCAAGCTCTTCTATGAAGATTCCACCAACTGAATAGAGGTTTTGACATAAAAGCTCCAACTAGTTACGAATTGGAGAAAAACCCTATGGCAGCTCATCTAGAACATCCAAGTTTCGAACTCAAACTGCTAATAAGCAGACACTTGTCTTTCAACCTTGAGCCTCACCAGTTCAAAATTAAGCATCCAGATTCAGTCCCATTGCTATTAGATTACTGTTTGATCATTATTGATTAAAGACTCAAGTAAGTATTATTTTAATCTGCTTTCCATGTGGAATACAGTGTGCCCCTCTTCTCCTTAGATACTTGGTCTGGACTCTGCAGTGATTCAGATTTCAGGAGCAATCCAGGGAAAAAAAGTAAACACTAAATCACTTGATCTAAAGTGTTATCAACAAGTATGAATCTACTGACAACAATGACAGTACAGAAAGGAAATGTAAAACCAACCACATACACAACAATAAAACAATATTGACAATAAGAACTGACAGTACGAGATACATATAACAGCTTTCTAAAAAATAAAAGTCCGAGAAATGCATATAAGCCACAAAAAACAGCAACTAAATTCACAGAAATGCATTCAAGCCTCAACACAGAGCTGCTATCTGCAGGAATGAACAACGGTCTGATGTCACGTCTCTAAGTAAAATTCTAAACATTTTATAACACCGGTAAATTGCACATAAGTCAACAATTCACTCAGTTCGATACTTTTTAGAACATAGAGTAATGTATCTCTTCATAAATAGGCGACTACTTCAAATCAATTTTTTCATCAAATACAAATGCAAAAGTAAAAGCTGTTTGTCTCAGTAAAGCTTCAAAATAAAGCAAAAATTAGGAATTTAAAGTGGACAACATGTTCCAAATGCAAGAGGCGCATGTACTTGTTTATGCTTTGACTATCTCCTTTCTTGTTTAAATTGTTTCTAGTTCTTGAACCTAGTTTTCAATTAACATACATTACTGTTTTGCAGTTTCATTTCTTACTTACACTATTTACACCTACAGCTGCAGATGCACCGGAATTTTGAGGACCATTTTGTAAAAATCGAACAACAGCTCCGAAGCAATGAATTTCCACTTATCCTTTTCAAAAATATTGTCAAACGGATCAATGCAAAAGACAACATGCTTCACACTTGCCAGTCGACATATATTGATGTATTAAATGACAAAAGGACCTTGGACCAGTTAAACAGTTTGTTGCACTCAACATTTGAGGTAACAACTCTTGAAATCTCCAATCTTCTCCCTAGCAAATCTAAAACAAAATTAACAAAAAAAAAATCTTCCTAACCAAACAATACTTTCATATGTATTGCAGGTACAAGGAACATTGAAAATAGCTAATGCATTTTCCAGTCCTTTCCACGCATTTTGCTCAAAATGCAATTATAAATTTGATACCTATGGAGCACTTGACAATGAAACTGCCCACTGTGATAGATGCAAGGAACAGGTCGCCTATATCTACTCGCACTATCTCAAGACTATTTTGACAACAGACAACAAACAGACAATACATTGCTCATGTGCCAACAATATCATCCAAATGCTACTGCCAGACCTGCAACAAATCAGCTATGACGAATACCTCAAGGATAAATCAGCAGTCATCTTCATGTTACGAGACTTCAGCAGAAAAGGGCAATTTGCATTGAATAAGTCCAATGTCATCATTGATGCATGTTGTCCTAAAGAATAAACACAAAGCATACAAAACTACATTTTTGTTACATATATCTTATACACGATACCTCTTTAATACTCTCTTTACTCTCTAAACTACACATTACTTTATAATTTTACCTAATTTTATATGTAATTGGTATTTTTGAGTACAAAATCAAACCCCTTAATCAAATATGTCTTGAATTTTCTTTTCGTTATAAGCAAATATTGGAAAGCTTCTTAAATTCTCTCAACCAAAATAAGAATGCTGTAAACTTCTCTCTCATTATGCATACTATGATAATCTGCACTAAAATCGTCTTCAACTTTCTTGCTTCATTGATTTACCTCACGAAGGCGTCAACTTTTGTGTCTGGTTTTGCATGATCTTACTGGTAGTGGCAGTTGTATATATATGATGACACATTGTTAAAAAATATTCATTTCTCTCTCCGGTATCTATAAAATCTAATTCTATATATGCAAGTGTCTAAACACTATAAAGCATTGATTCTATTTAAGCAACAGCTATTTAGTCGTTGAGAAGAATCCATTCACGTGTCAACCAACCATGTACTAAACTGTCAAAGAGAATGACTACTCACATTTCACCAAGTTGTCTCGACTTTTATACACTTTTAAAAGTGTGAATAATTGTTATCATACATATGGTTTATGTTATCTGTTTTCTAGACATAAATTTTCAAATTTTTTTTGTTGTGATGGTTTTAAGATTCATGGTACAGCTGACTTCTAAAATTGATACATATTAACATAGACATGGTACAAATTTTGTAAAAGTTCAACAATGGTTTTAGGATTTTAAAGTGTTTTTTATTTTTTTACAAGTTTAGGCATTTGCATCTGGAACAGGACACCATTAGATGGAACACAACACTCCATAAATGGAACCGTTGCTGTTCCATGGCCACTGCATTACCATTCAAAATGAAATAACATATTTTCCATCTACAACAGTTGTTCAGCATTGCAGATGGGTTTTCTAATAAAAGCCAAAAAGTAGAGAGTTGCTTGCATTTCTTGCAACATAGCATTGTTGTCAATTGACTGGATATTAATGTTGCAAACGTGATGAACAAATCAACACATCCACTCAAGATATCTTGCACATGAATGTAAATGTTGCACATAGAATTCTAGCCTACCTAATTAAAGTCTTTTCCTTACCTTACCTCTTTCAGGACCTTAGCATTTTGATGTATCATATTCTCTATACCTTTCACTGACTGGACCTATACATGACACAATGCTAGACATGATTGGAGCCAGTGTATATTTCATTTTCTTCTCAAAATAAAAGAGTTCTTCTCAGACCTCCAATGGGCCGCAGCTTCACAAAAATACCAATTGAACTGTTTATGACAAAATGGCCATCGTGCAGTATAATCTTCGGTCTGAAGAAGTGCACTAGGGTAAATACAATAGAAAACTAATTAACTGCAACTAAGGGCCAGTCAAACACTTCATAGTGTTGTAAAAAGTCTCTTAGCTTTATTAAGATCTGAAAAATGGTCATAAGTCCAATCTATTTCGATTGCTGGACTGTTAAAAGCCATATTTTTCTCCCAGTTGTCAAAATTGTTAAACAATCAGCATCTTTTAGTTATGCGCTTTATTATACCTTGATTTAGTAAATACTCTACTACCAATACTGTTTAGTAGTCACACTATGTTATTAGCTGTTTTCTAAGTCACAGTCACAGTCTATCAAATTAACTGTTTTTTAAGTAATTTGATAGACTGTGACTGTCCATGCACATTTTGGCTGTAAATATGTAACCTGTAGCTTTGATCCAATATGTATATAGAAAAGCACTATGACTGTGCATGCACATTTTGAAAAGAACAACATCATCATCATCATATTGTTGAAGAAGAAAAGGAGGATATGGAATATGATCATGTTGCCGAGGAAAGGAAAATCATGGAAACGTCATCATGATATTCGGGCTTCATTGAAATGCTGAGGATGACGTCATCGTCATCTTCGTTAAAACAAGGGGATAAATGTAATATCGGGTCGCCTAAGCACCATGATCAGGATGATGAATGTAATATGACCCCTTTGCGCCCAAGGCAACCCTCTCGAAAGATCAGGATGATGATGAGCATCGGGATATTTGCTTCTTCGTCGAACTTAGAATAAGACGTCATCATCATATTTCGCGAACTAGATCGTGCTTGAAAAATATCCTGTGCAAGGAAAAATGTGATGATGATGATGATCAGAATATTTGCTTCTTCGTTTATTGGATCGGCATGACGTCATCATGATATTCCGAGCCTTTGTTAAACTTAGAACATGACGTCATCATGATATTTTGCCAACCGGATCATGTTTGCGAAATATCCTGCCAAAGCGAAAATGTGACGATGATGATCATCAGGATATTTTCAAAAGGTAGTATTTCATCGGCAGGAGGACTTTACGAAATATCGGGTGAACAAACAACATCATGATGATCTTCACAACATAACAGCATAAAACAATATGATGATGACCCTCCTCATCGAATTATCATGATGGCGTCATCATGATATTTTGTCTTCGAACCACAAGGATGACTTGAAGTCATCATCATATTGCGCTACGGTGATATTGTAAAAAAATGATCATGCTGTTTAAGGAATGAAATATCGCCCTCTTCTGAATACATAGGCTGTTCATCATGATATTGCAAAAAATGCGATCAGGAGGATATGAACATGATGATCCCCTTTATCGATTTATGATGATGACGTCTCCATCACTCAGCAAATTTCAGTGAATGACCCTCCTGAAAGATCAGCATGATGATCATAGTTATGCAAAAGGAGATCAAGACAATATGAAGTTGTCATCATCATATTTCGAACTTCAGTAAATATCATGATGATGGCCTTGCGATACGATTATAACATGCGCATGCAAATATGCCAAAGGTGGATTTTCTAGGGCTGATGCGCATGATATGATAACATTAGGTAATGCTCAAATATCATCATAATGCTCGCTATACAAACACCGCTCCATAGGGAAACTTACCCTGGCCTAAAGTTGATATCATCATGATATTTGAACCTCAGGATATTATCGGGGGGGGGGGGGTTCAAATATGATGATGATGATCATCTTCATGTAACAAAAACCGCGTTTATAACATACGACCCTCCTAAAAGAAATCATGATGCTGGCAATGCACATAAGGCCATTTGACAGGTAAAGGGCACTACCACCTAAGATTGACGTCCAGATATTACGACTACATCATTTTTATCGGGTGATAGACCAAGATCAAGATAATCTTGACAACATGTTCATGATGCACCTGACCTTTCACATATGGAAGAATTTTCGAGTGAAGTAAAAGCCAAACCTGCATAGAATTTCAAGCTCTTTCTAAATATGAGGTCATAGAAACAAAATACGAACTTTGACAACCGACCTCATGATAATGACCTACCTTATCCAATATCATGATGATGATGCACCTGACCTTCATTTTTACCAAACCGCCAGAAAACAGAAAAAACACAAGCAAAAGCAAAAAACAAACATCAGCAGCGGTCCCCATTTTGCTAACCAGCATAATGGGGCGTGTTGTGAACATCACAACAACTAGCAACCAAAACAAAACAATTAAATTCAAAGTGTTCAAGGAAACTAGATGAAATGAACTGATAACTTCCAACTATGTTTTCCTGCAAATTACTATTCAGCTCGAGACTTAAAGTATTCAATTAAGATGCATGAATTTCCATCTTTAGTTTACTTGTGTGCACGTGATTCATTATCCTCATCTTGAAGATCGATTGAACAAACCAATCACTAACATTAGCCTACGTAGGTGAGGATATTCCCTCATAGCCAACCGGATAGACCCTTGCTGCCAGCGAGCATCTATAACCCCGGCAAAGTTATCATTACAATTCTCCCAAGTAGAGCCCCACTGCCAGCAAGCATCCATAGCCCCGATAGAGTTACTTAGACAACTTAATCTGGATTTCCAGTATAATCCGCTTTATTTATTTATTTATTTATTATTATTACTTTTTTTTTTATTTTCTTTATTTTCTAATTTTGAAATATTTCATAAGATATATAATTTGTAACTTCATGATGCAAGGAGTAGACACTTGCTAAAATTAAGCTAAGAATTGTAATACTAGCAAGGGTGACCTCTGATTTTTCACCTAACATCTACACTGGTATGTTCAACAAACCCAAGGATTTTAGGTGTGTCATCATGAGAAACCTGGTTCAAATCCTCAATCACATTTATTGCATACAAAACTTCAGAACATGAACAACTCTCTGCATTCATGGCAATGACAGCTTATGTGTAAATTGCAAATGGTTAACCTGAATATCCTAAATTATATACTGTTTTGAATAGTTGCTAGTTTTGCTCCTTAATACTCTACAGTAAAATAAAGATCCCTACTAAAGAAACAACAAACAAACCAAACAAACAGGCTGTACAAACAGAAACAAAAAGCAAAAACAAACAGAAGATGAGCTATACAAATAACTAACCTAAAACCAAAACAGCATAACAAGAACACAAAAACAAAAGCAACTACCCTACCAAACTATATACAAGCCTCTATGAGTCATCTGGTGAACAATTCTTGAAAAAAGAGGATATAGAGGATCATGGAGCTGTTGTACACAATCAGACATTCAGTGAACAGTCTAATTTTATTGACCTACAACAATCTTGATTTTGATCATTTAATTTAAAGAACTCGGTCATAACACTAGGATTTTCTTTCTTTTCTATCACTTCACTACTTTCTACAGTAGGGATCTTATCAGTTTTAGTGCATTTTAATTTTGCCAATACTTGTTTACACTTCTTTGCCAAATCATATTCATTAAAACTTTTCAGGTCAGACCCAGAGGTTTCCTCTTGACAAATATTCCTTACTAATTCCATATATTTATCAAATATATCAAGACAAACCTCACTTTCCTTTTCTTTTTCATTAAATCCTTTTTGCTTATTATCCAAAAAAGGCGCATGAGCTATGATCTCTCCTCTACATTTTTTAGGATATTTATACTTTTCACAAACCCTAATCACAACTGGATCCTAATGAAAAGACAAAATTTTTTTCTTACCATCACATGATTCCTGGACAGAGATCTTACTATCCTTTATTCTTACAATTAGTTCCATCTTTGTATCCTCTGCACATTTGACAACCGTAGATGCTACATCCTCCTGTCGCTCAATAATCTCCTCGTTTTCCTACCAAATTTCAGCCTTATACACATCTGACAAACAGATTAGTCCTTTCAAATATAAATCTAATTTTGTGACAAAAGATATACAATTAAGCTCACGATGCTCTGCGGACTAATGTATCCTACACCTTCCAAATAAACCATAGCTATATAGATTTTTAGGATAAACCTGCTTATTCAAAACTTTCTAAACTCAAGCAATGTCAACTTGAAAACTATCCCTATGTAAGTCCATTGAAAATGGGACCTTCTTTCAACCCTTTAAGCCTTTCAAATTTTATGACATCTAACATATCTCAGAATACAACATTCAAAACTCAAAATTTTGACCCTAAACCAAATCAGGCCCTCCTTCTACCACCAAAAACTGTTCCTAATTACAAAATACAGTGTTCTAGCCCTCCCTCTACCACCAGAAAACTATTGATGATTACAATATACAACCTTTCGGCCCTCCTTCTAACACCAGAAAACTGCTAATGACTGTTTTGATGCAATCATAACAATAAGTTAAAATTCACATATAATAAACTGAAACTATACTTCAAAGATAACAAGGAATCATTTGAGATTCAACTAATCCGAAGTCTACAATGGTTCAGTTGGTCAAGTTCAGTTGGTCAATGTGAAGCCATAATGTTCAAGGGGCCTTGCATAGTTTAGGTTTGTTTTGTGGTTTACTAGCCTAAGAATATGCAAAAAGGTCATAGATTTCAACAAGTATTCTGTTCATTTGCATAGAGATGATACTGTGCTGCAAGTTTCAAAGGGTTTTCTTGGATTTTTTGCAGCTTTCTTTTTTATCTGTCTATGAAGACTATCTACTTATAGCTCTATTGTACATGCTTCTTCAAATTTCAGACAATTTCCTTTGGATTTCTACGTTTTCAACTAAATATTTCAGATGGGTTGGGAAAAGTTACAAAGATCTACTCAATACCTCATTTAATCTACCAAAGGATCTAATAGTTTCTATCATGCACTATGTAAATACCACAGTAATTTGATCAAATCCACAGTAAAAACCCTAAATGTAAGTTCTAGGCATTTTCACAAACATACATTTAAAATTCCAAGCTCTCAGAGAAGATATTTCAAAATACAAAGAAGGGCAAGAGAACACTCAGAAGACAGATGCAGAACTCCAGATTCTATTGTTTTAGAAACGAATAGTCATACATGATGTACAATGCAGGAATGACTCTTAGTTTCATTGATCATACCACAAAGAACTTACAACCTTTACAGATACAATAAGGCAACCAGACATTCCACGCGCACCTTACTGCAGACAAACAAGCGACCTCCTTCTTCTACTTCTAAACTATGCTAACCTAACTTGCTATGTTTTCCTAGAATCCCTGTGTGTACACCCTAAAAATCCCTGTTGTCAAGTATTACAGTCTAGAGACGCACAATATAAAGACAACACAAGCAATAAGTATTTCATTTATCACATAAACAACAGGAAATTAAAATAATCGTTTAAATCCACGTAACTGTCCAAAATCGTGGAAATCAGATCCAAAATACTCTCAAACACGCCCAATATCCATTCAAACCACTCAAAATTCACTGGGTCAACCATCACTAACCGGGAAAATGCCACAGGCACCCAAAAAAAAAACACTTTAAAATTCCACCGCTTCATTTCCCACCCATCGACATGATCATCGCCATCAGCATGTCAAAAAAAACATGTTGGTCAATATTTACTTCATCATCATGGTATTTCGCTTCTACATATTGCGGAAAAGAACAACATCATCATAATCATATTGTTGAACAACAAAAGGAGGATATGGAATATGATCATGTTGCCAAGGAAAGGAAAATGATGCTAACGTCATCATGATATTCGGGCTTCATTGAAATGCTAAAGATGACATAAACGTCATCTTCGTTAAGATCAAGCGATAAATGTAATATTGGGTCGCCTAAGGAGCATAATCAGCATGGTGAATGTAATATGGCCCCATTGCAGCCAAGGCAAACCTCACACAAGATCAGAATGATGATGAGCATCGGGATATATGCTTCTTCATCCAACTTACAATAAGACATCATCATCATATTTCGCGAACCAGATCCTGCTTCAAAAATATCCTGTTAAAGGAAAAATGTGATGATGATGATGATCAGGATATTTGCTTCTTCGCTTATGACATCGGGCTAACGTCATCATGATATTTCCAGCCTTTGTTAAACTTAGAACATGGCGTCATCATGATATTTCGCCAACCGAATCATCTCTGGGAAATATCCTGCCCAACGGAAAATGTAACGATAATGGCCATCAGGATATTTTCAAAACGTTGTATTTCATTGACAGGAGGACTTTACGAAATATCGGGTGAACAAACAACATCATGATAATCTTCACAACATGACAGCATAAAACAATATGATGATGACCCTCCTCATCGAATTATCATGATAACGTCATCATGATATTTTGTCTTCGAACAACAAGCATGACTTGAGGTCGTCATGATATTGCGCTAGGGTGATATTGTAAAAAAATGATCATGCTGTTTAAGGAATGAAATATCGCCTTCTTCTGGATACATGCGCTGATCATCATGATATTGCAAAAAAACGCGATCAGGAGGATATGAAGATGATGATCCCCTTTATCGATTTATGATGATGATGTCTCCATCGCTCAGCAAATTTCAGCGAATGACCCTCGTGAAAGATCCGGATGATGATCATAATTATGCAAAAGGAGATCAAGAGGATATCAACTTGTCATCATCATATTTCGAACTTCGGCAAATATCATGATGATGACCTATCATCATGGTATTGCAAAAAAGCCGATCAGGAGGATATGAAGATGATGACCCCTTTATCGATTTATGATGATGATGTCTCCATCGCTCAGCAAATTTCAGCGAATGACCCTCGTGAAAGATCAGGATGATGATCATAATTATGCAAAAGGAGATCAGGAGGATATCAGGTTGTCATCATCATATTTCGAACTTCAGCAAATATCATGATGATGACCTATCATCATGCTATTGCAAAAAAGGCGATCACGAAGATATGAACATGATGATCCCCTTTATCCATTTATGATAATGATGTCTCCATCACTCAGCGAATTTCAGCGAATAACCCTCGTGAAAGACCAGGATGATAATCATAATTATGCAAAAGCAGATCAGGAGGATATAAAGTTGTCATCATCATATTTCCAACTTCAGCAAATATCATGATGATGACCTTGCGATAGGATTATAACATGCGCATGCAAATATCCCGACGGTGGATTTTCTAAGCGTGATCAGCATGATATGATAAGATTACGTAATGTTGAAATATCATAATGATGCTCACTATACAAAGACCACTCAACAAGGAAACTTACCCTGACCTAAACTTGATATCATCATGATTTTTGAACCTCAGGATATTATCGACGGAAGGTTCAAATATGATAATGATGATCATCTTCATGTAACCAAAACTGAGTTTATAACATATGATCATCCTAAAAGAAATCATGATGCTAACAATGCACCTAAGGCCATTTGACGACTAAAAACCACTACCACCTAAGATTGATGTCCGAACATTGCGACTGCATGATTCTTATCAGCTGATAGACTAGAGTAAAACGCAAACCTGCATCAAATTTCAAGCTCTTTCTAAATATGAGGTCATAGAAACAAAATATGAAATTTGACAAACTGACCTCATGATAATGACCTACCTTATCCAATATCATCATGATGATGCACCTAACCTTCATTTTTACCAAACCACCAGAAAACAAAAAAAAACACAAGCAAAAGCAAAAAGCAAACATCAGCAAGGGTCCCCAAATCATTACTCACATGACCTTTTCTCATCCCATCAACTTTTCATTTCTCACCACATACTACACCAACATTAAATGCATAAAGGCAGGAACATGATGCATTGCGTCTCTTGTTACATGTTGCCCTTATTATTTCATCAATTTCTTAAATAATCATAGTTTTAAGGAGATGGAGATAATTATAGAGTGATCAAATTATGAATGATATGTAACATATAAAAAAAATTGTATTGATCATAAGGTTTCATCATTTTAGGTTTATTTTGAGGTTGTAATTACATATAGGTATACATGTTGAACCAAATAAAGAATTGAACTCTAAATAATTTAGAGAACATTTTACCATTTTGAGAGCCCCAAAGTTGTGTTCCATATTTATTTTATCAATCTACATTGTTGGATTAAACTAGTTCATTGTTACACCTTTACATGTTTGTGCAGTTAGTTCCTCCCTCTTTTAATAATACTTAGGCATCTACTTTAATGATTTTGCTGATATTTTTAATTTTATCTCATATAATTCTTTTAAATATTTATCTTAAAATATTGAATGTATGCATAATAGGCCTTAGCTTAGTGGCACTCAATTTAAGAACAAGGAATTTCTACCAATCAAATAAAATGTTACAAAAAATGACCGGATTTGGTTGACCCATAAAATAATTCCCATTTATAAATGGTTTTTACTTCAAATTAATAAAAACCTTATCATCTAACTTATAATTTATGGCTCTATGCTGATAAGGGCGTGGTTCGGTGGTTAAGTCGCTCGGTTGTAGTGGCGGCCACCAGAGTTCAAACCCCCGTTGGGCCAATGAGCTCATAGGCTTTACGCCTTCGCTGGGCCAATGAGCTCGCGGGTTTGAAGTGTTCTTGTTAGGGGATGAGGTCCCCTGTGTTGTGGCCTCACCGGTTCATTGCTCCGGGCAAAACCATTCATGTGGAGCTGGAGGGTGTGTAAAAAGTTTACTAGGTGCATTTAAAAAAAAATAAAAATTTATGGCTCTATTAAGAAAATGTGATGTTCTTCCTAGAAAGTATAAGAATTCTATTTGTTAAATTACAATCATTTTGAATGGTCTAAGATGCTTTGCTCTATTTTAGTTATTGTAGTTAAATGGTCTATTTAACAAGTATTTATGGTCTCCTCCTCTGGATTTGTTTTGGGACTTTCCTAATAGAAAATATGTATATATTATATATGCTTGGGTAAATATGTAGTTGATATGAAACTATTGTGTATAGTCATGCATACAATAAAATAAAAGGGAAAACTTGTAAATGTAAAATACCTTGCTAGAGAATGGTTAAGAATGGAAAAAGAAACATAATTTAAAAAAGTACATTAGTGAAATTGTAGGGTTACAAACATGGGGTTGAGAAAATATGTAATTCAAAGTGCTAAAGAAAAATTAAACATAATAAGAGGGGTAAATATAAATTTGTCAAATCTAATTATGATATCTAAATACAATTTTGTTGTAAAAGTTAAGGGTGTCACTATGGCTTAGGTAAAGTGATACTCTCTTTGAAATAACACTTTTTTAAAATTATTTTGGAATGAGTTGTTCTTCCAATGTGTATATTCATTTTTGTAATGCATGAAGCAAACAAGCAACTTTTAGTGATGTTTACAAGACCATCCAAACCAAAAGTTTTTTAATATTGTTAAAAATTTGAAGCACAACTCATGTACAAATGGGAATTAGTTTGTCAAATTGCAAAATCTAGTCATTTGTAGTTCAAAAAAACATTTCTTCTACTCCCCCATCAATTGGACAATCTAGGACCTCCCAACGTGTTCTTAAAAGTAAAGGTTTTGTAGTCGAATTTGTTAGTGTGAAAAATTACATTATCTATCTAGTTAGCTTTTAGCATGTCTAGGAGATTAATATTCACACTTGGTTAAGTCCAACTTTGGGCTTCTTACCTTTTTGTCTCACCTCATTTGGTGATGACACGTGTTCTCACCTTTGTGAGACACCTACTTCATGCAAACTTGCCACTTACTCAAACATGTGTCATTTGAGTAGACAAGTGTTGCACCTTTGGAGGGTTGCTTAGTCATTGTGTATGAGCTTCTCACTCCCTCATGCTTGCCTACTTAAACAAGCCTCCTATGTACATTTTATTCATCTTTTGGCAATCTAATTTGGCATATTGTGTAGAAAATAGCTTTGTGGTTTTATTCTTGCATGTTGATCCTTGCTTTTTCTAATAGAATTTATATGACCAATAGTAGGAACTTTGTATTAAATTAAATTGTGACTAATAATAGGTTGAATAGTGTCTTGTTCTCAAACACATTTATATACACCATACAAAAGCATAAAAAACAACACATAGTGTACCAAACAAAAGCATCACATTTAGAGGATGACATCACTTTAAATTTCATGGATTGTAACTCTCTAGTTACAAGACGAGTCATTTATGGCAATAAGACCAAACTAGAAATTTTTTTAAAAATTATATAGTCTAGATGCTCATACATGGATAAGGCAATTTGTGGGGTGTTATTTTATTTTACCTATGTTTTTATGTTTTGAATTTGAGATTAGAAGGTATTTTATAACATATTTCCAAATGGCTAGAAAATCTTATTACATCCTTATTGGTAGAGTTTCATTCATTTTTCCAATACTTTGAGAAACACTAGAAATTATTCCTTTGTTTAGTATTTTAAGTCTTAAATATATAACTAAATCAATGGACTTAATGATTTGTATGATTAAATTGCTAAATAAATTCCTTTTTGAGGTTTTATTTTAGATGACTAGGGAAAGATTTCATCTGCTAGCAAATTGATCCTTTCTATCTATCAAAATACTTTGAAAGTTTATTTATTTAATCTTAAAGATTTTATAACCTCATTCTTTTCCCCATTGCTTTGCTAAGAATGCAATCACTATCCACCCTATCTCAAAAAAGTGAGGTGATTTTCTATGTATGTTCATTTAGATAGTTAGTTCTCAAAGATCTAGTAACTAGAGAGAAGGTTCAAAATCGCTTGTTCAATCCTAACCAATCCATCATGTCCCTATCCCTATAGCTAGAAAATAGGATTCCATTACTAGAAGAGGAGGAGGAGGAAGAAATATGATGGAAAGACTCTACTCTCTTCTACCTCCACCATTATAGAGTAGGGAGGGAGGGTCTTCTCAATGGGAAATGAGAAGAGGCAAATGAAGAACAATCCATGGAGGAGTAGCATAGCTAATAGCTAACATGCCTCTACTTCCTGGCTAAGGACTACTCTACCCATCACCTAGAGTAGATTGTTTGCTCCCTATCAGAGCACTTGATGCCCCCTATCCTCAATTTGGAACTATTAGAATTAAGTGTTATATCACCTTGCAAAGTGTTATGAACAATTTTAAGTGCATAATGCTATACTGTTGGGTTCTCCTCAAATGAGGTATCCTACATCGGTGAATATTGAGATTCCATGTATGACATAATTCGACACTTGTCCAAGTGGTTATGATAGATGTAAGAGAACATGTAATAAGGTGGTTACAAAGTAGACTTGAAAGAAAATCTTGGGTTATCTATTTTAGGAAGTGCATAGGAGAAGATGAATTATTCTTTCAAGTTGGAGCACTTGGTTTGACTACTTACTAGTCAAACATAAGATTACACTTACATGCCTTTATGACATGTAAGAGAATCTTTGAATTATTGCAAAGTGGAGCACCCAAATTGGATTATTCAAATGAAAACCATTATACACTAGGGGTTACATTCTATTTTAGGATTGTTGACTACTCATGAGGGGTGTTGGAATTAGACCATGATTTTGTTTAAACAAGTGGCTTATCAGATGGATAAACTATACATACATAAATTAAAGCATGTATGCATGCATGCATACATACATACATACATATAGATATATAAGTCTTGGAATAGTGGATTTGCATTGATTTAGTTGTCTTGCAAGGCCTTATAGATATTGAGTTTAATGCTAAGTGTTGACAAAGGGGCTATATCATTAGTTGGGGTTCTTAATCTATTGTAAGCTTATTTTTAAGTAATATATTGAGGTTTATTTTGGTGATGGATTTTTTAGTTGAAAGGATTATCCCTTCTCTTCTATTTTATATTCTAGCTACTTCTCTCCTTCTAAGTTTCATTAAGGCATATACTTGATTAGATAAAAAAAATCTTTACTTTTTGTTGCTCCTATTTGAAATGAAATCATTTAAAAATTGACATTTGGTATCCAATATTTGTTCAACTTGATTGTGTGTAGGAGGGTACACTTTTATTGTGTTGTTTTCATTGTTTAAAGTGGGAACATATACATTGATTTTGAAATCAAATTTAAGTCATAAGTCATGGTCAACAACTTGAGAAAGGAGATTGAGAAATTGAATGGGCAACACTTTGAGCTATGGAAACTAAATATGGAAGACATATTGGTTGAAAACGATCAGTGGATTAGGATAACTACTACATTGGGTACTTTTCCAACTAGAGTGGATCAAGATGCATGTGACAAATTTGATACGAAGGTAAGGCATAAAATTGGGTTATGCATTTTAAATTTGGTATTTATGAATGTCTTAGGTGAAATCACTACAAAAGATTTACAAGATAAGATTGTTGCCACAATGAAAATCTGGTGGGCTATACTTGTCAACTGGATTCCATTGTCTTGTGGATGTTCTCAAGGGTGGAGTAATAGATTATTCTTCTTGTTATTTTGCATTCTCAACTTCTTCTGTAATCTCATAGTCATAATGCTTAGAACTCCCACTTCCCTCTTCTTCCTCTCTATCCTCAAATATGTTGACTCAATTTGTTCTTCTTGATATGCATTTTCTTGCTTCAAATCAAAATGCACTATCCTTTTCCTTTCTTCATCTGTTGGTTGTTCAAGATCAAAATCAACTCTAAGATCCCTAAAAATCACATCTCTAGAATAGACAACTTTCTTGGTTAGAAGATTCCAAAGCTTATAACCTTTAACATTCTCACCATATCTAATGAAGATGCACTTTTGTTCTTTTGGATCCAACTTAGAACACTTTTATTTAAGCACATGAACACAAGCCTCATAGCCAAAAACCCTCAAATATGAAACAAAAGGTTTCTTACTTGTCCACACTTCATAAGGTGTTAGATCAAGAGCCTTACAAGTAGATATGTTTATCAAGTAACAAGTAGCACTCACATATTCCATCTAAAAGCATTTATCCAACCATGCATTGCTCAATATACTTCTAGCTCTTTCCATAATTGTTCAGTTCATCCTTTCTACAAAACCATTCTATTGTCGTGTGTATGAAGTAGTATTTTATCTTTTGATACATGCATGCTTGCAAAAATCATCAAATTCCTTGGAGAAATATTCCCCTCCATTGTCATATCTTATCTTAAAAGTCCTAACTAGTTTTCTACTAAGACTTTAAATTCCTTAAACTTAGTGAAAACTTTAGATTTATGTTTCATAAAGTAAAGCCATGTAAATCTGGAAACATCATTATTGAAGGTAGAAAAATAATGAGATTTTCTAATAGAATCATTATCCACAAGACCAAGCACATCCATATGAATAATTTCTAATGTATTCTTCACTCTATTGCTTCCTAAAGGAAATGATGCTCTATTTTGTTTACCAAACACACAATGCTCACAAAAATCAAAGTGCTCATTAGAATATGAGAAATTATCCAACAAATTTACATTTTCACTAATGCATGGCCTAATCTATGATTTCACAACATACATTTATTTTTATCTTTTTTTGTCACATAGGTGGATTTACAAACAATAGTGACATCAAATCTAAACAAAGTTCTTATCCTTGTTCCCCTTTCCACCACCAAGATTCCCTTCATCAATTTACAACCATGCTTGTTAAATGTTACATGCATTCCCGAACCAAATTCAACATTAAAATAGAAATAAGATTTATAGTTAATCCAAGAATATGTACAACACCAAGGAGGGTTTTAATCCTCCACCATCACTAAAACACAACTATGCCTTTCCCCGTCCAACTATCAGATATGTAGTGTTGTCCCCAAGGTAGACATTACCTCCATATTTTTCATATGTGGAGAACCACTCCTTATGAGGAGCCATGTGATAAGAGCATCTAATTCAACTAACCAATGTTTGTTAGATACAATACTACAAGCAGAAAGTAAAACCTCATCACTTGCATCAGAGGAATTTTCTATAGAGGAATCCCACTATTTCTTTTTGTTTTTGCATTCTTTCTTAACATATCCCCTCTTCCCATAGTTCCAACACTTAACTCTATTCTTATTTCCAAGAGTTTTAGACCTACCTTTTGAATCCTTAGGCCCCTTCTAATATTCTTTTGGTCCTCTTTCTTTTGACCTACCATTGACATGAAGAGCATCCACCAAGCTATTCATAGTCTTCTTCCTCATTTCCTATGCCAACATAGTTACAACAAGAGCATCCATATTTGGATCATCCAGGTTAGTAGTATAACAAGAATGAAATTCTCACAAGAATCATGCAAAGAACAAAGAAGCATAATACATTTGTATTCTTTCTCAATCTTATCATCAATAGAGGATAATTGACTGAAAATTAAATTAAAAGTATTTAAATTCTCAACAACAAATTCACCTTCCTTCATTTTAAGAGAAAATAAGTTTTATTTTTAAATAAAGTTTATTTACCACACTCTTGGATTGATAAATCTACCCAACTGTTTCCATAAAGAATATGTGTTCTTTTATTCAAAGACATTCAATAGGATAGAGTCTGCAAGACATAACTGAATTGTGCCCCATACCTTTTTATCCATATTATCCCACTCAGCTTGACTAATTGTATCAAGTTTCATATCTTTGGATGTTGCTAACCATTGATCCCTCTCTTCAAGGAGATCCTCCATTTTCATCTTCCACAACTCATAGTTTGATCCATTAAATTTTTCAATGTCTATCCGAGATGTAGATACAACCATGATTTCCACATGCATAAATCTGCAAAACCAGAACTCCACTGTAGCACATAAAATCTTCACACTTCCACCCAATAAACAAAGTTGGTTAGGCTCTAATACCAAATGTTAGAAATGAAGGAAACCACTACAATATGAAAATCTGAAATAAACTTGCAAATCTAAAATTTAAACTGTAGAATGTAAATGGAGATATCCTCTCATAACAAAGAAATAAAAAATACTCAAGAGCCATACACAGAACACAAATATTTATGTGGAGGGTAAGTGCAAAAAGTTGGGGGGCCAAAAAGTGGCCAATTTTTTTTCAAAAAAAATTAAGACATAACGCGCTCGCATTATATTTAATTATATATTAAAAAAAAGAGCATTTCTGCTCATTTGATTTCTTTTATTCTCTCTACACCCGCGGCCTACAAACCCTAAGGAGCGTGCTCGCGTTTTTGAAGACCCAATTCGACACCAAAATCTCGTTGATTCATTGCCAAAATGTCGCCACGACGTCGAGCAAGCCAAAGGAGTGAGTTTTATTTATTTATTGTCTAAATTTGTTTCTAAATAGGTAGGTTTGAGTTGATTTTTTATGTAAATTTCCTTAATTGTCAGGAAATGTTAATGCACCTCCCCCTCCTCCTCTAAATCCACAAAATCTTGAATAGGAAATACCTGTCAAAGAACAACCTGAACAACAAACTCCTCCATCCATTCCTTGACATGCCCCTGGAACACAAGAAAATCTAATGGGGCAAATTGAAAATAATAAAAAAGAAATTGAAGACATAATTGCAAGGTTGAAAGATCCTTCAACTTTAACCTTGCATAGGTCCATGCTTACTCAATCTCTTGAATCTATGTTATCAAATGTAAATTCTATTAGCAAGCAAATATCTAGTTGGTTGGATAAGAGGAGAGAGTTTAGAGAGTATTATGCAAACAAGCTATCATATGAAGATGTGAAAAAGTTATAAATTATAAAATGGACTTGTATTCC
The DNA here is from genome assembly GCA_027924645.1 of Cunninghamia lanceolata. NCBI lineage: Eukaryota > Viridiplantae > Streptophyta > Pinopsida > Cupressales > Cupressaceae > Cunninghamia > Cunninghamia lanceolata. The sequence goes on from BSBN01000386.1 coordinate 794,669, forward strand.
ATTTTCACAAACCCACAAACAAATCAACCTCCACCCATTACATGCAAGAGGTCCCCTATCCATTGCTGCAACAACCAAGTGATAAGGGACAATTTTGGGCAGAGGTGGTGGATGGTTTTTGACCATCCTCCATGCAACAATAATGAGGTCCTGTAATACTTTTTGAGGAAACTCTACTGCGAGTTTGTCCTCAATAAAGTGCCAAACTATTTTGATATGCGGGAGTTTCATGGTAGAGGTGGGGGGTCAGCAAAAGATAGACCAGGGGTACATGTTGACCCATAGTGGCCAATGAGATGAGTAATTAATAGACCAGCCCATGAGCATGTGTCTATCCCTTCCATTGTGAAGGAGAGTGTTGAGGTTGAGACACTTCAGTCCATTAGTGCCTTGACCCAGAGCATCATAGAGCAAGCCAATCCTACATCATAGCGTGGGTTGGAAGATAGTACGAGGAGTAGGGTTCCACCCCATACTTGTCAAACTTGTGGGTCAACCTGTGGTTATGACCCCATGGATAGTTAAGGCACAGGTGCACAAGCTACATCTACAGCTGAGCAGATGGTGATGACATATACCCTCCTGAGTGTGACTTTCAACCTTGATACTCAGGTAAATATTTGCAAGTTCATTGAATTTAATTTATTAAATTTTATTTTTGAAATGCAAGATTAACTAATTTAGTTTGATGATTTTGATAAAATTTCAAGGTCATAGCATTGATGCAGTTCTCAGTAGTACTCCACCTGCATTTTACACTACGACATCTATTGTCAGGGTATGTAACTAGTAAACAATTATAAATATTACATGTGAATAGCATTGTTATATGAATGGTATTCTAATATCTAATTTTGGATGTTGAATAGGTTAATCTTGGAGATTTCACGGCAACACCTGCCAGTGGTGGTGTAGTTCAAAGCTTCACTGAGGTAATAAAATAAATAGTTTAACTAATGAATTGTACTTATTAGATTTTTGTATTTTATATTCATATCATTGATTACATTTCATTGCACATCTTTCAAAGTCAAAGCATTATTAAACATTGTATAACTAATAGCTAGATGTTGATAGATGACAAAATTTCAATTATAATATAGTTAAATTTGAAAAAATGGCTCAAAGAAATGTGCTCTCATTGAATTCCATGAGAAGCAAATGCATAGACAAGGACATCACCATGAGACCACTTTTCTTTGAGCCATCTTTTCAAATAGCTCACTGCCTTGTCTATGCTACCACATTTTCCATACATGTCTACCAAAGCTTGTTGATCCCCTCCACACTATTCTTCGACAAATTCTCTCTAATGATCTCATCCAGTTACCACCAATTAGACCCCAGGACATGACACTAGAGAGGGGCATCAGCCTATGACATCGTATATAGCATATGATTGACTCGAACATCATCTAGGTTTTAGGTATTAATTATGGGGGCAACAAGTCACCCCTAACCAAAATCTTCAAATCTACACTAACCCTATCCCCTACAAACTTATGTCAATCCTATTGGCTCAATTTCTTCCATCCCTACATCTATAAGAAAGAGCTATAGTATATCACCAAGAGAGCAAAATCTTCACTGTGATTATGTGTATTATGTGTCTAGTTGTATCATAGTGATGCATTGTTGATAATGAATATCATAGTGTGCTTTATTGTGTGTACTTCCATGTTAGGTGAACATGTGTGTATGTTAGGAACCATGACTTGCATCACTATTCTAGTTTCATAATTGAATAATGTTGTTTTATTTTTAGATGATGCATGCTGCGGAGACACCTCCTCATAGGACAATGGAGCATGGTGTGTCCACTGCGATTCGTAGCTCCATGCCATTGACGGGGGTATGAGGCAGATTAGTAAATTTTAATTTACATTCATTGTTATACTTGTTTATTTTTGAAAAATCAAATGATTATTGATTTGAAGTTTAATTTCTATCTGGATGGTTTCTATAGGTTATGACATCACCACAACCTAATCCTACTACTAAGGCAAATGAGGAGGTAGATTATATGGTAGCGGTAAGTGATTATTTTGTTAAATGTTTCATTTCTTATAACATGTAATTTCTATATATTAATGTCTATACTTTTTATTGTAATAGCTACAGATCCACGAAGAACTAAATAGGAGGAACAGCCCTCAGGTTCGTAGTAGACCGCCCTCATACACGTCTCCATCCTCCCAAAGATCAAAGGCTGCTCATGATCTATTCCCTTCACCGAACAGAGGGGAATGAATGCTTATTGGGGTCCTTTGTTGTATGCCTATATGGCATTTGTGGATATATATTTTGTATTTCATATAGGAGACATTGTATGCCTATATGGCTATTTTGTATATATGTTATACTTATATCGACAGATATTGATGTATGCCTATATGGATATTTGGTTAATACAAATCTTTTTTATTGATGGCTTCCATATTTGCATTATAAATCCACATTTCAATGGATATTTGTAGATGGTTACTTCAAATATTTAAAGTCCGATTATATTACATAGGATGTTTGTTGATCCAATAAGCCAACTATTGTTATTCAAGTATCACCTAAACCTCATTCTGGAACTAGAATATAAAAATTGTATTTAAAATAAAAATGAATCATCATGTTGAATAGAAAATATTCATATTCTTTATGAGTTGCTTAATTGAAAATATTCAAAGGAGTATGCTGATCCATATTCTTTATGAGTTGCACAATTGAAAATATTTCTTAATTTCTTGTTATTATACCATATTGGGTTGCAAAGAGTATGTTTATTGTTTTGAATGAGATAGTCAAAATCATATGCTTATGAGCACCTAATGACCATTGTGGTTATTAAATGTAATTCCTTTTGCATATAAGGTGAGGTTATGAGAGTACATTGAGTCTTACCTAATTTTAGTATGCAACATAACATTGGGGCTATAGGCTTCCATAAGTCATCAACAATCAAGGTTCAAGGTTGTCATTGAAGTCAAAGGGTCAAGGTTGTTTGTCATTGATGTCAAGGTTGATGCCATGATGTTGATAAAGTGATACAGTGATTCAAGGTAGGTGATGGTCATGAGGTGCATGATGTCATGAATATGGTTTTCATGATAAGGTCTCTCAATTCATGTTGATGCTACACAAGACAAACATGGTTCATATGATGCAAGGTTCATGTTCATGGTGGATGTGGTTTTGTTCATGCAAGGTTTTGTTGTGAATATGGTTTTCATGATAAGGTCTATCTTGAAAGGTTGATATGAAGCAAGGTTCAAGTTCATGGTGGATATGGTTTTGTTCATGCAATAAGAAGTCAGAGAAGACACAAGATTTCATAATCATAATTCAATGGCATCATCAAGGAGAGTTATATTTATCAAGGGGAGTCACGAGTTTGATTCGAATGTGAAGTTGTTCATGTCTTAGAACCCTAAGCCTATGATAAGTGTCATACTCTAATGTCTTTCTTCTAATGTCCTTGAGGTCTCTGAAATGTCTTAGATATCTCTTGATGAAAGTTAGAATGTTTAAGTCTTTCTTATTGATAGTTACGGTTTGCATATTGGGCATTAAACCCTAAAAAGAATATACTTTTCTTAAAACTTTAAAACCCTTAATTGCCTGTCGTGTGTAAAGTGCACTTTTGTTTTAATTTAATATTGACTTATAATCACAGGTTACTATCACTTAAGTCAACCTACTAAAGGGTCTTTAAGTCATTAGTTCATCGACCCTTCAACCTAACTCAACCGGCCTCTCAGGGAAACTCTCATAAGCTCAAGTGCCAAATCATAATTGAAGGTCATATTTAATTGATATGAGGGCGGGAAAAAGGATTGGAAGGTCAGTATTTAAAAGGAATTTAGAATACAAATAGTCATCTCTATGTGGTTGAATTTGATGGGCATGCCTTTATAATAGGCTAAAAGATAGTTTTATGCAGGATATCATGGTATTTGTAGTGTTTGAAGATTCAAGACTAGTTAGTGTTTGTAGCTCAGACTATTGTGGCATGTTTGGGTGTGAAACAGGACCATGCCTAGCCTAAACGTATCCATCCACATGCATTGGAATTGTCAGTTTGGCTACACGAGGAGAAAAAAAGTTACACCCCTTTGCAACTTTACACTACCTCCTTTTGGCAATTTTTGGGGTAGCAGAAAACCTTTCACCACAAGTAAACACCTTAGAGATATAAAAAATTGAGAGAGGTTATTGTAGAGGGATCCTATGTGATCGCATTGCCTTAGACAAAATGTCTCTAAGTGACATGGTTTTCAAGTAACAGCTCCTCAAATATTTTTGCCTTTTTGCATTTTGGACTCTTCAGGGATATCGCCAGTACAATGTAGCTCGAACTATTTCGGCATGTTTGGGTGCAAAACAAGACCATACCTAGCCTAAACATACCCATCCAAATGCATTGGAACTATTAGTTTGGCCACACGAGGAGAAGAACAAAAGTTACACCCCTTTTCAACTTTACACTGCCTCGTTCTGACAATTTTTGGGCCAGCAGAAAACCTTTCACCACGGGCAAACACCTTAGAGATATAAAAAACTGAGAGAGGTTATTGTAGAGGGACCCTACATGATCGCATTGTCTGAAATATAACGTCTCTAAGTGACACAATTTTTGAGTAACATCTCATCAAAGATTGCTGCATTTTTGCACTTTGGACTCTTCAAGGATATCGTCGGTACAATGTAGCTCAGACTATTTTGGCATGTTTGGGTGAAAAATAGGACCATGCCTAGTTTAAATGTACCCATCTGGATGCGTTGGAATAGTCAGTTTGGTTGCATCAGGAGCAGGATGAAAGTTACACCCCTTTGTAACTTTACATTGCCTCCTTCTGATATTTTTGGGGTAATAGAAAACCTTTCACCATGGGCAAACACGTCAAAGATATAAAAATTGATAGAGGTTATTGTAGAGGGACCCTATGTGATCATGTTGCCTCAGACGAAATGTCTCTAAGTGACACAATTTCTGAGTAACATCTCATCAAAGATTGCTACCTTTTTGCACTTTGGACTCATTAGGGATATCATTGGTACAATGTAGCTCAAACTGTTTCAGCATGTTTGGGTGAAAAAAAGGACCATGCCCAGCCTAAATGTACCCATTCGGATGCATTGGAACAATCAGTTTGGTCGCATCAGGAGCAGGATGAAAGTTACACCCCTTTGCAACTTTACATTGCCTCCTTCTGATGATTTTTGGGGCAGTAGAAAACCTTTCATCACGGGCAAACGCTTCAGAGATATAAAAAATTGAGAGAGGTTATTGTAGAGGAACCCTATGTGATCGCGTTTCCTCAGATGAAATGTCTCTAAGTGACACAATTTCTGAGTAACATCTCGTCAAAGATTGCTTCCTTTTTTGCACTTTGGACTCTTTAGGGATATTGTCGATACAATGTAGCTCGGACTGTTTCAACATGTTTGGGTGAAAAAAAGGACCATGCCTAACCTAAACATACCCATTTGGATGCATTGGAATAGTTAGTTTGGTCGCATCAGGAGCAGGACGAAAGTTACACCCCTTTGCAACTTTACACTGCCTCCTTCTGACGATTTTTGGGGTAGCAAAAAACCTTTCACCATGGGCAAATGCCTCAAAGATATAAAAACTTGAGAGAGGTTATTGTAGAGGGAACCTACATGATTGCATTTCCTTAGACAGAATGTCTCTAAGTGACATGGTTTCTGAGTAACATCTCGTCAAAGATTGCTGTCTTTTTGCACTTTGGACTCTTCAGGGATATCATCGGTACAATGTAGCTTGGATTGTTTCGACATGTTTGGGTACCTATCCTAAATGTACCCATCCAGACGCGTTGGAATAGTTAGTTTGGTCGTATCAGGAGTAGGATGAAAGTTACACCCCTTTGCAACTTTACACTACCTCCTTCTGATGATTTTTAGGGCAGTAGAAAACCTTTCACCACGGGCAAATGCCCCAAAGATATAAAAAACTAAGAGAGGTTATTGTAGAGGGACCCTACGTAATCACGTTGCCTTAGACATAATGTCTCTAAGTGACATGATTTTTGAGTAACATCTCGTCAAAGATTGCTGCCTTTTTGCACTTTGGACTCTTCAAGGATATCATCGGTACAATGTAGCTTAGACTGTTTCGGCATGTTTGGGTGAAAAAAGGACCATGCCTAGCATAAAAGTACCCATCCAGATGCATTAGAATAGTTAGTTTGGTTGCATCAAGAGCAGGATGAAAGTTACACCCTTTTGCAACTTTACACTACCTCCTTCTGACTATTTTTGGGGCAGTAGAAAACCTTTCACCATGGGAAAATGCCTCAGAGATATAAAAAACTGAGAGAGGTTATTGTAGAGGAACCCTACTTGATCGCATTGCCTCAGACAAAATATTTCTAAGTGACACAGTTTCTAAGTAATAGCTAGTCAAAAATTGATGTCTTTTTGCACTTTGGACTCTTCAGGGATATCGTCGATACAATGTAGCTCGAACTGTTTTGGCATGCTTGGGTGAAAAATAGGACCATGCATAGCCTAAACGTACCCATCCAGATGCATTGGAACTGTCAGTTTGGTCGCATCAGGAGCAGGACACCAAAAATACAAAAATGCAAAAGTTGCTTTGTACAACTTGACAATATTGACACTTTTTTGCAACAAGACTCAAATGACTCAAACTGACCCCAAATGACTCATACTGACTCAAAAACATATGAAATGGTCTTAGAAGACCTTATTACATACAATTAACTCAATCAAAACAAAATTTTACTTTTTGACCCCTCTTGGAGGCATGACAACCTAGGTGCCCTTGCACCATTAGTGCAACTGAAGTCGATAAAGTTTTCCTATTAAGAAAAAAGAGCTTCCCTTGGCTTCAAGAAATATAAATATTCTATACTAACCAGACCAACCACATGAAGGTGGAAGCTTATGTGGCCTCACCTAAGACCTAAGACACATGTATTCTAGTAGATGTAGGACACCTAAGACACCTATTGTATAGTACGTATCTAGATTTTATAGACATAGTAGACCTAAGACACCTAGTCTTTATAAACCTTATCTGATGCAGAGTGCATAATGGAAGCGGGCAAAACTTAATAATAAACTACCAAACTGTGGTATATGCATAACATGAATAGCTATAGCTGGCTACTATACCTCGATTCACCGTTACGACTGGTCACTGCTTGTATTTGCCAAAAGATACATTCCTAACATGCATACCTCATACGCATTCGCAACATACATTCTCCTGCACGCCCTTGTGATGTACATTCACCATGTAAATTCGAAACTTACGCCAATGGATTTCTACTATTGGCACACCTTGGATTATCAGTCAGATTTACCATGGAGTCGCTATCTCCCAATCACGTTGATAAACACATTTGTCGGCCAGATTTCAATCATTAGTGAACAGTAGGGTTTCCTACGCTGCTACTCCGAATGTTGTTGCACAGTTTGCTTTCATCGAGCCCTAGCACATGAAAATTCTAGGTGAACTAATGTGCGCAACCCGCGAACTGGAACATTTGCGCCGTTGAAACAATGAAACAAACAGGAAATGAAAAGAAATATATATACAATGAAGCCATTCCACTGATTTCAATAGAAATCTTATCAGTGGAATGCTTCATATCGATATTTTGCAACAATGGGAAAATAGAAAGGAAAGGAAAACTATGACTATGCAATTCATATTTACAGAGAATGGAAAACAAAATTGACAACACAGAAAAGATCAATTTCTCCTTCACAATACTTGATTACATTCGTACAATCACAATATCATATGAATGATCACAATCTCAATCCCTAATCTGTATATGCATTCGATTCATTTCTCTAGGTTTTTATAGATTCACCCAGAGTAGTACCAAATCCATTCCAAGCAGCTAGGAGGCTGATCCCAAGTGGTTGGGAAACACTGCTGCCTATTTTGGGCATTATTGCTATTTTTAGCATTAGGTGATTACAATAGTCAAATGTCACTTGGGACTTACAAAATAAACCTAGACATAAACTGAAATGAAAATGCATTGGTCAATGGACCTTATTACAAAAGAAAACATGATTTTCTAGGTGCTCTTGCACCATACTTTTGGGGTTAATAGAACTCAAGTCCCTTAAGAAACCAAGTCTGAAATATGAACCCCATGCTTGATGATGTCTTCCTCACTCATCCAGGTTGCATCCTCATCAAGTAAACTACGCCACTTGACCAGCTACTGCTTGTAGGTTTTGTGTCTGGTCTTCTTCTGAACCTTTGTGTCCAAAATACAGTCAAACTGAACTGGCTGACTCGGTGGAAGATCATAAATCCATTCTGCATCTTTTGCTCTTGTCTCTGCTGTATTGGCTCCATTGAATGGAAACAAATCTTACACATTGAAAATGGGTGATATTACTAAACCTGGAGGAAGTTCAATTTCGTATGCATTAGGCCCAAATTTGTGTACAACCTTGCATGGACCTATCTTCTTCATAAGAAGCTTCGTTGGCTGACCCTTAGGAAGTCTTTCCTTCTTTAGATAAGCCATCACCAAATCTCTGACCTTGTACTATATGTCCCTCTTCCTCTAATCAGCTCTTTCTTTGTGTTTCCTTGTGTTCTTCTGGATAATGTCCCTTACAGCATCATGGATATCCTTCATGCTGACTGCAAAATCTTCTCCTTGTACACTCTTTTTCTCCATGTTCTGGAGATCCCTGAGCTCCAAAATTCCCCTGGGATGAATCCCATATACAACTTCAAAATGGCTCTTTCCTGTGCTCCTATTAACATAATCATTATATGCAAACTCTGCTTGTGGGATGATCATATCCCATGCTTCTCCATGTTGTTTAGTCAAACACCTCAAAAGATTACCCAGTGATCTATTCACCACCTTAGTTTGTCCATCCGTTTGACGGTGATATGCTAATGTGAAAGATAATTGAGTGCCCAATTTCTTCCACAAAGTGTGCCAAAAATGTCCCACAAACTTGGGATCTCTGTCAGTGACAATATTCAGTGGTAAACTATGAATTCGAATGATTTCTTTGAAGAACAGTCCAGTAATAGGTGAAGCTTCATTGGTACATTTACATGGCACAAAGTGAGCCATTTTACTAAACCTGTCAACAACCACAAACACACTGTCAAATCCTCTTTGAGTCCTTGGAAGACCTAAAACAAAATCCATACTGATGCACTCCCATGGCCTTTGGGGAATTAGAAGTGGTTGATAGAGGCCTGCATTAGATGAAGTTACTTTTGCCCTCTGACAAATGCTACAAGTTTCTACAAATTTCCTAACATCAGTTTGTATCCTAGGCCAGAAGTAAAGCCTTCTCACTTGTTCCAATGTCTTGTCCAATCCAAAATGACCTCCAAGACTACTGCAATGTTTCTCTTTTATGATGTTCTCGCTCATGGAACACCTAGGCACACACAGTTGACTGCCTTTGAACAATAGCCCTTGCTGTAACAAATATTCAAAAAAATTAGAATGATAGGAATCTAAAAATTGTGAACAAACTGCATATATCTCCTTGAAGTCCTCATCATCCTGGTACATATTCTTGAGAGAATCCACTCCCACACTTTGCAACTGGATTTTCTGTATAGTGCGCACTCGTTTGCTCAAAGCATCTGCCACTTTGTTGGCTTGTCTCTTCTTATGTTTGATGGAAAAAGTATACACCTGAAGTTGTTCAACCCACTTCATATGCCTGTGATTTAGCTTCTCCTGTGAATTCAGAAAACTCAAAGCATGGTTATTAGTATAAACAATGAATTCCTTGGGCAAGAGATAATGTCTCCATTTTTTCAATGCTTGAACCATTGCATACAATTCTAGATCATGTGGAATACTTTCGTTTAGCATCATTCAAATTTTCACTAAAGAAAGCAATAGGTTTGCCTTCCTGACTCAAGACAACACCAATGGCAAGGTTACTGGCATCACATTCCATAGTAAACAACTTATTAAAATCAGGCAAAACCAAAATGGGTTTCTCTGCTATTTTCTGTTTGAGAATCTCAAAAGAGTCATCTGCTGCTCGATTCCAAACAAACTTACATTTCTGTCCTCCTTTTATGGTATCTAGAATGGGTGCACAAACATGACTGAATCCTCTTATGAATTTCCTATAAAATGTTGCTAACCCATGAAAACGTCTCACATCACTCACTATTGTAGGCGCTGGCCAAGACAGAATAGCATTTATCTTCTCTGGATCCATTTTCAAACTGCCCTGGGATATCACAAATCCAAGGTATGTGAGTTCTTCCTTCATGAAGACCCTCTTCTCCATATTGATCATCAATTTCACCTCATGTAGCTTCTTCAACACCTATTCCAAATGCTGCAAATGTTCTTCCTTTGTTTTATTGAAAACTAGAATATCATCAAGATAGACAACAACAAATTTACCAATAAAATATTTCAATACCTCATTCATTAGACACATGAAAGTACTTGGAGCATTGGATAGACCAAATGGCATCACCAGCCACTCATAGAGACCTTCATTAGTCTTAAATGCTGTCTTCCATTCATCCCCTTCTCTAATCCTGATCTGATGGTATCCACTCTTGAGATCAATTTTAGAAAAATACCGAGCTCCACCTAAACAATCCATAAGGTCCTCTATTCTAGGCATAGGAAACCTATATCTGATGGTGATCTTCTTTATGGCTCTCGAATTAGTACATAACCTCCATTTACCATCCTTCTTGGGAGTTAATACTGTGGGTACAACACATGGACTAAGACTTTTCCTCACCAGGGCTTTATCCAACAACTCTTGTACTTGTTTAGCAATCTCCTCATTCTGATTAGGTGTCATTTTATAAGCTGGCTTATTTGGCAATGTGGATCTTAGGATGAAGTCAATCTAATGACTTATGTCTCTCACAGGGGGTAGTGCATTGGGCATATCCTCCACCATGATACCCTTATATTTGTCCAACAATTCCTGCACTTCCTTAGGGATTTTTTTCTTGCTATTTTTAGACAAATCAGAACTGTCTTTAGGTTTCAAAACCAAAGCATACCCCTGGGTTTCCTCTTCTTTCAGAGTATGGAGAAATGCTTTCCCACTCATTAACATGATACTTGAGCCTACATTCTTGTCTACACCCTCTTCTAGTAAAGGATCCATCTTATACTGTCTACCATTCTTAGTGATCACAAAGGAATTTGACTTACCATCATGCTGGGCTTGTACATCATACTGCAAAGGTCTACCTAACAATAAATGGCATGCATCCATGGGAACTATATCACACAAAAGTTTATCTCCATATTCCCCTATCTGAAATTCGACCCAAGCTTGTTTATCAACCAAGACTTGCTGCTCTTTGTTCAGCCATGACACTTTGTATGAACTCACATGTGGTAATCTTCTCAAATTCAGTTTCTCTACCATTTAACTAAATTTTTAGTGGAACCAAAATCAACAATTACCTTACACCTCTTGCTGGAAAGTTTACACAGAGTTCTGAATAGTGTTTTCCTCTGCGGTGGTTCTTTATTTTGTGGTACCTTCAGCATCGTTCTTCTCATCATGAGACTTTCTCCATCTTGTGTTGGAGTTGCGCTTCCCATAGGTGAGTTCACACTCTGGCAATATTTTTCTTAAATCAGTTGGCTCCTTCTCTCTCCTCCATGAGAGCTTGAGGCTTTCTCTAGACACCTGTCTGTTGTGTGCCCAACTTGGTTACAATTATAACATCTTCCTGTGAAGATGTTAGGACCTCTACCTGGTCCACCAAATCTACCTCTCCCATTGGGTCTCATTCCTCTGAAACCCTCTGTAGAACCAGATTCTCTACTATGTTCTTGCTAACTAGACTCCCCTTGATTCTTCTGGAACTGATTTCTGCCACCAAAGCTATTTTTGCCCCTGAAATTCTTTCCACCTCTTCCTCTGTTCTGCTGTTCTCCTTTTCTTTTTTGCTTCTCTTCTACTCTCAGTGCCACCTGGAAACATTTGTCCATGATTTCTGGTGTCAAGATGGTAATCTCATCTTGTATACTATACTTCAGGCCATTAATATACTTGGCAACTCTTCCTTTCTCATCTTCAGCATGTCCGCACCTTAGGGACAATTTATGAAATTCCTCTGTATAGGTGGATACATCCATATCCTTTTGCCTGAGGTTCTACATTTTCCTGTATATCTACACTTCATAATCTGCTGGTAAGAACTGAGCCTTGATCCTCTCTACCATCCGACTCCAGGATGAGATCATGCTCTTGCCACTCTTCACCCTTTCTCCCTGGGTGTAGTTCCACCATGTGAGTGCAGTACCTTTCAATTTCATTTTTGTAAACTTGACTCTTCTATTCTCTGGTACCTCCTTGTACTTGAAGTAATTGTTCAAAGCCTCGACCCATTCGATGACTTCTTCTACATCCATCTTTCTGCTGAACATCTAAATCTTCATTCTTGATTTAGATGATTCCTTACCAAGTGATTTTATGGCCTCTAGAAATTGTTTCTGATCTGCAGATATATTTGTCTGTCCTGGGATTGTTTCCTCTTCCCCACCTTCATCTTCTCCATCAATCTCCTCGTCTAATTTCCTGCCTTTTCCCAAGGTCTTCAACTCAACTTGGAGTGCTTCCTTGACTCCAGTCTTGATCAGCTCCTCCATCTCCTTGAATTTCTTGACCACTTCGGTGGTCATTCCCTTTGGAGGCATCTCGCTAGCCCCTCCTTCACTTTCTCTGTCTGACATAAACATTCACAGACAATGCCAACACTTGATGCAAACCTTTCACTGGATCTGATACCAAAATGATGCAGAGCACACAATGGAAGTGGGCAAAACTTAATAATTAACTACTAAACTGTGGTATATGCATAACATGACTTGCTATAGCTGGCTACTATACCCCGATTCACCGTTACGACCTGTCACTGCTTGTATCTGCCGAAAGATACATTCCCAACATGCATACCTCATACATTCTCCTACGCGCCCTTGTGATGTACATTCACCATGTACATTTGAAACTTACGCCAATGGATTTCTACTGTTGGCGTGACTTAGATTATCGGTCGGATTTACCACAGAGTCACTTTCTCCCGATCACACCGATAAACACATTCGTCGGCTAGATTTCAATCATCGGCGAACACTAGGGTTTCCTACGCTACTACTCTGAACGTTGTTGCACAGTTTGCTTTCACTGAGCCCTAGCACATGAAAATGCTAGGTGAACTACTATGCATGACCCGTGAACTGGAACATTTGTGCCGTCGAAAAAATGAAACAAACAGGAAACGAAAACAAATATATATACAATGAAGCCATTCCACTGATTTCAATAGAAATCTTATCAGTGGAATGCTTCATATCGACATTTTGCAACAATGGGAAAACATAAAGGAAAGGAAAGCTACGACTATGCAATTCGTATTTACAGAGAATGGAAAACAAAATTGACAACACATAAAAGATCAATTTCTCCTTCACAATACTTGATTACATTTGCACAATCATAATATCATATGACTGATCACAATCTCAATCCCTAATTTGTATATGCATTCGATTCATTTCTCTAGGTTTTTATAGATTCGCCCAGAGTAGTACCAAATCCATTCCAAGCGGCTGGGAGGCTGATCCCAAGCAGCTAGGAAACACTACTGTCTAATTTTGGCATTATTGCTATTTTTAGCATTAGGCGATTACAATAGTCAAATGTCACTTGGGACTTACAAAATAAACCTATACATAAACTGAAATGAAAATGCATTGGTCAATAGACCTTATTACAAAAGAAAACATGATTTTCTAGGTGCTCCTGCACCATTATCGTAGTCTAGACCTAAGTCAACTAGACACCTAGATTATAGTTCTACCTAAGACATATTATGGTAGACCTAGTTGACATATAGTACCTACCTAAGACACCTAGATTAAATTATAGAAGACACCTACCTAGAAGACACCTAGATCATTCTAGATTATACCGTATTCTAGTCCCTAGACAGGTCGTTGATAAATAGTATCTACCCAAGACACCTAGATTATATTAAATACTTTTTTTCTAGTCTCTATCTACCTAGTTGACATATCGTATATACCTAAGACATAATTAGAGACACCTATTATCTAGTTAGAAACCAAGACACCTAGAGACACCTATATTTTATACATTACCTAGATTTTATAAATTATTCTCAGGATCAACTTCATCCATCACTTAGGTCTAACCCCATGAAGCATAACATGATGATGTAAAAATGTGTATATGTATAAAAATATAGTAGCAAATAAAAAAAGACAAGCCTTATAAATTAATGTGCATACTTACAACTCAATGTAACATGACTTTACAAAATCAATGTGAATACTTACAAATTAATCTAATGAACCATCCATGTCTGCTCTACTCTTTATTGTGTCAAGTATTACTTCATGGTTAGACTCACACACCTTCCACAAGGTCTTGTTCAAAGGTCTACCCCGATATTGTATCAAATGAACATTGGATTCCACGATAAGGTTTGAGTAATGAAGAATCTTCTGATGCGTGTCAAAGTCTTGAAATAGCCAAACATTAACACTCTTATGTGGGTACCTTCTAAGCCATGTTCCAGTAACAACCATTGAGCCTGTAGGGTATTCGATGTTTTCTCCATCTGTAACTAGGGCCTCCAATTTCTTTTTGGCCCCAACACAATGACAAAAGTAATAATCTATTCCCTCTTCGTTATCTTCATCTGCAATAACTGCATATACATGCCCTACATTGATATGTGTAGCAAATTAGATGAAATTAGTCAACATTACGAAAACACTACAAAGTAAGATGACATTAGGAATTTCAAAAACTATGCAAATAGATATATTACCTGGTTGAACTAGATCTGATATGTGGTCAAAGTCAAATAATGATTCCATCTATGCTAGTTCCAGTGCCGTTGGGGGTCGATATGTGTCAAGTGGGCTAAAATAACTTAACTGCCATTTGTCAACCCACTCATTTGACTCGCACTCATCCCAGGCTTGAATTGTACAGGAAGAACAAAAGCGTGACATCTTTCGCGTATGGATACTCCATGAACCTACAATTAAGCTTCTGAAAGAGTGCATCTCACTTGATCCTGTCAGTGTAGAATAGTCCTCATATGGTGCAATGTTAGTATCATCTATCAACCAAAAAAATCTACGAACTGAAGACTTACCTTCATTACCTGGACCCATGGAAGCATTACACCACTTGATGATCGATTTTGCATCTTTCAACTTTGCATTGTCTTTATACTTTAACTCTTCTTGTGCTATGGCTCTTTTGATACATGCTCCTGCACCATCATGCTCCCCCTTTCCATGCCCGACCTCACAAAAGTTCCACATATGTTGAATACCTATAAAATTATGCCTCCTGCTTAGCTAATAGAAATTCTATGAGTTCTTGAATTGTGATGCACAATTATCCGACCATATGATATACTGATTGAGGGTCATCCCACAATAATGGGTTACACTTTTTGGCAAAACTTGACATTGAAATAAACATTTTGAACTAAATCTTCACTTTTTAACACCTATAGCCGCTAAACCGTTAGGAATTTGAAGATGATGCAAACTAGTGATTTGTGAGATTTTTTTGGTAGATTTTAAATATATTTTTTAAAAAAAATTTGGAGTTAAATTGTAAATTTTTTTACATCTCCTTTGATAACTAGTTTTTAATAGTAAACAACATTTTTTTAAAGTGATGTGTATTATGTAGCACATAAATTTTTTTCTACAAAGGATAAAATTCTATTTCTTTTGAATTTAGATTGGTAACACTGATATATAGGGCATGCATTTGGTTTCATAATGTTTTGTTGAATTTTTTATTTTTAATTAAGTTTTGAAGTCAAACCAATTATAATTTTGACATATTCCATAAAACATAACTTTCTTTGTATGTATCCAAATTTATTTATTTAATTTTTGTTGAAACAAGGACATCAATACCTATGGCATAGATATTTTTTAGATTTTTTTTTCACTAATTTACTGATTTTCCATGTGTGTAGAATAGAGAACTTGATATTCGGTGAAAAACCTACATTCACAAGAAATAAAAAATAAATATAATAATCAAATTAAATATATTTAAAATTATACTTTTTGGGAAGCTTATAATAAGGACTACATACTTACAAAACATAAATTTTAAATGAATTCATTTGATCCCCCAAAAGATAAATCAAAAGTGGTTTTTTATTAGCATTTTGATAGGTGTAGAGGAGACTCAATTATAGATATGGTTTAAAACTTGCAGGGTTCTATTCAAGGGGATTTGAATCTAATGGGGTTTGATCAAACCCTCTTCAATTAATATCTTTTAAATGGAACCTTTCAAGGCTTAAATCATTATATTTTCTAAAAATATGTGATTTCACCAAAAATCAGGAGTCCCAGAAAGTGTAACCCATTATTGTGGCAACACTCCTGAACGATATGCCCCTTCTAGCCAAATCATTGTAGAACACTTGAAAGCAACCTTGCACGAACTCCGTAGAATGTGTGCGATCATCACTGATATAGAAATGATACTCCCTTATGATCTTTCTATGATCCTTTGTACTATCATTCGCATGAATGAATGCGATGTGCACAAATATAGAAGCCTGTGTGGAGTTGTAATATTGTGATTGCACCTCATGCTGTGGCTGTAGACTATAGTTCTCTGCAAAGTTGACGACTAAAACAATGCTACCAACTGGAATGTGTCCTTACATAACTTGAATTGCAAGTCCAACCATCGAGCTCTATGGGCATGTCTTGCATACTCATACACTATGTTGTCACGAAATATAGGCATAAACTGATACACTAGAATCTTTTCAATAACTAATTCACACCTCTTTGCTTCTTTACCATTTTTTGTATTGTATGCCACTGTTTTATACTTGCCAAACTTTACTAGTTTGTTTCCAACTGCATGTGTTCTTTCCATATGTTCACATATTGGCATACGTTGCAAGCCACCGCAATGATGACATGTGCCATCCAAGCATAATTTCTTGTAGAATCTTTGACCTTCCTCTCTTTCACATAAAATCCTTGATATGAAGTCTCTTGAAGATGTTGGTGGGGCACGTATGCCACAACCCTGCAAAACATTGTTACTATGCAAATCTAAACATATAGACCGATAAACATCAAAATGGTTAAAAAATTCAATATATAATCTACAACAAGAAGTAGTGCTTATGTGATTTATCTTGACATAGAAAGGTTTTAGGATTTCAAAATATCTTTGACAAATTTTAATTTGAAGATACTTCTCTAGAAATTTACCAAAAAACTATGTTTGAGTCATATCCAAAAAATGCTTTGGATGTGGCTCATGATTTAGACTACCGATTCTCCTTCTTACCAAATCCCTTTGATTCAGAGATACCCTTGTGTAATTCTTCCAAAAGTCTTCAATTAGTGATCTCAATGCTTCAACAATTGGTTTATCTTTTCATCCATGAGAACACCCATAATTCATTGGAATTAGTGCCCTCAATTCTTTGGCATCTTCCAACGGCTCTTGATAAAGTTTTCCTATTAATTCTCAATGCTTGACTCATCTTTCTAATGAGATGAGCTTTCCTTGTTTGACTACTTACTATAGTCAATGTAATCACATGCCGTGTTGCATTACTATCTTTTGTGCATGAGGTATTACCCACACTCATACGCACTCATTAGATTCTTGACAATAGATTTTTCACTTGAAGCCTCTGATGTTCTCAACCCAAGAATCTTCATGATGGACCTATACTTTATACTTCACATAATTTCAATGAATAGTTGACATCTTGCAGTCTCATTTAACTTTTCAAAGAACAATCTCCAAATCTTATGAGCATATCTTCTACAAGTACGTTTTGGAATCTTACCTTCCATTGGCTGCAAAATATTCTCATCAATATCAATCAAATACTTTGGCTTTCTATGCAAAATTCTAGGTGGTGTTAAGTTAGGTAAATTCATCTCAACATTAGGAATTTCATCAATATTTAAATGAGATGGGCTAGATGGCATACCTTCAATCGAAGATGGAATAGATGACATACCTTGAGGTTGAGGTGGGAACGATGGCGTACCTCCTTCATAACATGTGAGCGATTATGTTCTCAACTTGAGATGTGGTAGATGGTGTCCCTACATGTTGACTTGCGGTAGAGGACGTGTTTCCAACTATGGTATTCAAATCTCTCATAGCACGAAGTTTTTGCATTCGTTCTCTTTGTGCCACCAATACCATATCTCTTTGTGATGGTTGTGGTTCCTCTTCAATTGGCATGTCTTCATTTAGTGTGTCCAATTTCCTCTTTTCATGAAGTTCCCTCATAGCCACTGCTTTCTTTGAATTCTTAGCTTCTATCTCTTCCTTTGTTGGTTTAATTCTTGATTGTTTCCTTGGCATGATGGAGAATTTGTCTGTAGCATGATAAAGAGACCAATATTAGTTCCTAAGAAATGAATCCATACAAATAACTAAAGTTAATGTCACTCAACCCTTCATAGTAAATGTACATACAATCATCATGTAAAAGAGTAAATGTCACTCAACCAAAATTGTTATTGCAGCCATACAAAGCATTATGGTACAAAGTGCACTTTAGTCCTAGATGAGGATAAGGTCGAAGGAGAGTCACCTATTGAGGCTACAAGTGAAGAGTACATGGGACTTCATGATTGAAAAGGTTGAGGCAGACCCAATTTGACATGTTTGTTGTCTTGGTTTGAATATTGGAAGCTTGGAGATCAAAAAACCTATATTGACCTATTTGCATAAGCCTAATTAGGCCTCTTGTCAAGTGGGACAGTCAATTATGGAATGATGAAGGCACTATGACATGATGAATTATATGATTAATGAAGACAATGATGGAGATCCATGGAGAAAACTAAGGATTTGGGTGGCTTGTGAAGGAATAGACAACAATTGAAGAGTGTAGACTTGAGTAAGGGTTTAGAATGGTTGTGTCTAAGTTCCTGAGGGGTAAGAAGACCTCTAGTAACCTTGTTAGGTTTTGAAGTATTGAAGACCCTCTTTGTGCCTTTGTATAGGGAGATTACTTGAGAGGAAAGCTTATGAATTTTAAAGAAACTGTTGGTATGAGCCCTTTAGATTGAGTTGAACCCTACCTCTACATCACATACCTAGGATTGTCATAAAAATCATTAGACTAATCTCTGTAATTTAGGGTATTGAATGGTATATAGTCAATCAAGGTAACCACCATCATGTGCTAACAAAGGACAATTAGGAAATTTTGAAATATTGTTGTGTCATGTGCATACAAATCATCATGAATAGTTGCATAAGGAATATCCTAGCCCAAGATATGTCCATACAAATCATCGTGTGATGTGCATACTTGTATGATCTTGGCACCTATTCATTTGTATTTTAACTTGTTAATATGACAAGATAATAGTGGGATTGTATTTTTATTATGTTGTAAGGATTTATTCTTGTATAGTTTGACATCATGGAATGTTAAGGTCTGTTTATTACACATAATTATTAAAGAGGCCAAGTGTAGAAAATATACATGGCATCACGTGAGATTGTAGGTTGCTTTCTTGATTGGGAATGTGTCTATTTTAATTAATGTTGACCTTTGAGATATCTTTTATTATGCATACCATGAACTAATTTAAAACATAGTCTATTATATAAATACAAGATATGTATACATAGTCTTTTATCATGCATACTAGATACAAGTGATATAAACATGTATATAAAGCATGATAAAGTAATTCAAATAGAATTAAGGAAAATGTAAAGAACATGCATATAAAGACTTGACATACCTAAAAAACAAAGATTCGAATGGAGAATACCCAATTATGTAGTGTTTTTTTCTTCTTGCATCAAACTCCTCAACAATTTGAGTTTTTCACCACTTGCTTCCTTTTCAATGTTAAATTGAATAACACTCAAATATAGATAGTAACAACAATACTATTAACCAATCTATAATGTTAAATTCCTAAAATTGAATCACAATTAACATTGCAACACTACAAAAATTGAAACTT
Organism: Cunninghamia lanceolata; assembly: GCA_027924645.1. Taxonomy (NCBI): domain Eukaryota; kingdom Viridiplantae; phylum Streptophyta; class Pinopsida; order Cupressales; family Cupressaceae; genus Cunninghamia; species Cunninghamia lanceolata. The sequence continues at coordinate 814,723 of BSBN01000386.1, forward strand.
GAATAGATATATATCAAATTTGATGTGAAAACTATGTTATTTCCTCCTTCTCAAGTTGGCAAAGTAGAAAAGGTGGTGGAAAGATCATGCAAAGGTGGTAGAATGTGTAAAATGTGCATGTGAACTTCCCAACAACATGAAAACACTTCTTTTTTGTCAGAACACGTGCATAATCAGCATGAAAATAGAGCATGTGGGCTTGGATCACGGGGGTCCAAGCCTTTTTACCATTTCTATAGCAAGACAAAATGCGAGCGCATTATAATGCACTCATGTTTTGTCCTGCTATAGATTGATCCATAAATACTTGTGCCTATCTCACCTTTGATAGTACATTTGTAATATCTCACCTCTAGTCCCATTAGCTCATGTTCTATCTATCACCTCTCTATATCTCACTTATCTCTCCCCGTCACCTCTCTACCTCTCCCCTCTCTATGTCTCTTAGTTTATCCTTGTCTACCTCTCCATCCATCCTTAGCCATGTCTAGGTCTCACTTAATCCTAAACCCTAAAGCCTCAACCCTCAACCCTTAAACCTTAAATCCTAAACCCTATCCCTAAACCCTCAACACTTTACCTTAAATCCTATCCCTAAACCCTCAACACTTTACCTTAAGCCCTATTCCCTCAACCATAAACCCTAATCCCTCAACCCTAAACCCTACACGCTATCACTAAACCCTACACCCTATCACTAAACCCTAATCCCTTAACCCTTAGCCCTAAAGCCTCAACCCTCAATCCTTAAACATTCAACCCTAAACCCTATCCCTAATCCCTATACCCTCAACATTCTACTTTAACCCTAATCCCTCGACCCTCAACCCTATCCCTAAACCCTCAACCCTCAAACCTCAACCCTTAACCATAAACCCTATCCCTAAACCCTAACACTATATCTTAAACCCTGAACCCTAAACCCTATCCCTAAACCTTAAAACCTAATCCCTTATCCCTATACCCTTGACACTCTACTTTAACCCTAATCCTTTGACCCTTAACCCTATCCCTAAACCCTCAACCCTAAAACTTTAACCCTCAACCCTCAATGTCAAACCCTAATCCCTCAACTCTTAACTCTAATCCATCGACCCTTAACCCTATCCCTAAAACCTCAACCCTCAACCCTCAATGTCAAACCCTAATCCCTCAACCCTTAACTCTAATCCCTAAACCCTAAACCCTATCCCTAAACCCTCAACACTATACCTAAAACCCTAATCCCTCAACCCTAAACCCTAATCCCTCAACCCTCAACCCTCAACCCTAATCCCTCAATCCTCAACTCTAATCCCTCATCCCTAAACCCTAAATGCTATCCTTATTACTAAACCCTCAGCAAGCTTGATACTATACCTTAAACCCTAATCCCTTATCCCTAAACCCTCCAACCCTATCCCTAATCCCTATACCCTCAACACTCTACTTTAACTCTAATCCTTCAACCCTCAACCCTCAACATGAAATCCTAATCCCTCAACCCTTAACTCTAATGCCTTGACCCTCAACCCTATCCCTAAACTCTCAACACTAAAACCTCAACCCTCAACCCTCAACGTCAAACCCTAATCCCTCAACCCTTAACTCTAATCCCTCAACCCTAAACCCTATCCCTAAACCCTCAACACTATACCTTAAACCCTAATCCATCAACCCTAAACCCTATCCCTAAACCCTAATCCCTCAACCCTCAACCCTAATCCCTCATCCCTAAACCCTAAATGCTATCCCTATTCCTAAACCCTCAACAGCCTCGATACTATACCTTAAACCCTAATCCCTTATCCTTAAACCCTCCAATGCTATCCCTAATCCCTATACCCTCAACACTCTACTTTAACCCTAATCCTTCGACCCTCAACCCTATCCCTAAACCCTCAACCATAAAACCTCAACCCTCAACGTCAAACCCTAATCCCTCAACCCTTAACTCTAATCCCTCGACCCTCAAGCCTATCCCTAAACCCTCAACCATAAAACCTCAACCCTCAACCCTCAATGTCAAACCCTAATCCCTTAACCCTTAACTCTAATCCCTCAACCCTAAACCCTAATCCCTCAACCCCCAACCCTAATCCCTCAACCCTCAAACCTAATCCCTCATCCCTAAACCCTAAATGCTATCCCTATTCCTAAACCCTCAATGGGCTCGATACTATACCTTAAACCCTAATCCCTTATCCCTAAACCCTCCAACCCTATCCCTTGTTGGTTTTTTCTAGATTGGATGCTTACTCCTAGATTTCCCTACAAGGTAGCCATCAATGATCAACAGGATCTCTGGGCCAGGGGCCAACAGTATAGGAGATAGACTCTATTTTTATCTCCTCTTCTTCCTCAGGCTCTTCAAAACCTAGGGGGGTATTCCCTACTCAACATCCATGAGAATATGCATACAAAGGCTGGGATGCTGACATGAAGCGGATAAGTCCTCCTGTAAGTAGACCAAAACTGCAATATAAGAGCAAAGGGGCTAGCTTTGGGCCTATTTTCAGTTGTATACAGAGGACTTGGAATCCTAAAACTAATTCTACTATCCTAATGGTTGTTTTGGAGTTTGATTTTGATGTTCTGTTTGGATGCAAAGCTGGACCTGGTGTATAACCTCAACACAGAGCTAGATTGGTGCCTATCCAGGGCTTGGAGTCAGTAGACATACACATGCAAATGTTTAGCATAAACATAACAAGACTAGATTTCAAGGGGATTTCATCATATTTTCCTTACAAATATATCCCAGAACAGAGTGTTTATACATCTCTACTTATGATATCCTTACTGCAATATACTTTCCTCAATACTTGACCTGAAAATAGTTTAATCTATCCCTTGAACAGAAGTTAAGAGATCAACCATTCAATATAGTAAACCTATATCCTAGAACCCAAGACACCCCTTAGATATCCAGATTCAAAAGGAAAGCATATTCAATACAGGAGACAGACAACAAAACACATGCAATATAGCATTACTCATCTAAATCAGCATGAAACCAATGAATTTATGCACAAAACATAAGACATGAGACTCATAGACTCACAAAATCCACTGCACGGAGCAACCAGGTCAGTTGTATTGTATTACAGAGCCAGAAAATGTCCAACTTTCAACAACCTAAAAAGAGTGACACAGTCTGCCTTTTATAGCAAAACTGTGTACTCAGCAAATTAATTACATGGCTCACCAAAAATTTGCCAGATACAATGCACTGTGAAAAATGGTGCCCAAAATCATAAATACAATAGGGGACAAATCATGGAGAAGCCAGAGAAGGACAAGGAGTAGGTGGGAATCGGGATCTAGGCCACCACTCAGGGACTTCCCTCATCAATCGGGTGGTTGAGCTGTCCATCATCGACCCATACCTCTGCAACAATCGCCACTAATGGCGTACCAACCCGCAACCTCTAAACACGCAACATCAGTGAACCTCAGAGTTTTCCTGCCAAAAATGGTCGTAGATACTCAGGAAAAAACCCCCGCTGTAGGTTCAAAACGTGGCCGTTGATCAAAAAGCCAGTCGCGGACATCCTACGGCCCCAAAAGTGTCAAAAAGTTGCCACCAACCAGATCGTGCCACATAGGCACCTTAAGTTTCAATCGCTGGCCCATCCCTCCCTCATTTACTTTTTCAAAAGAGGACACGCAGCGGCTTTCACAACATCGGCTATCAGGACAGGTGGCAACCTCCGCGGTCTCCCTTGAAACACTAAGACCCATTCTTTGAAACTTATGTGGAGGCAACCACGTGTCGGGCTCTACAACATCTATTAAAACTGTGTCATGTTACCTGAGTGGCCCCCGCGAGTGACAACTGTCACAACCTGCAGCATTTGAAACATGAGACACATTAAAACCAAGGCCCACCCTGCCAATACTTGAAATGCAGGAAACAAAAAAGAAACTTACGCGGAAGCTGACACTTGTCAGCTTCCGCAGTAACTTAGAAACTTTGAAAGGGTCCCGCGAAACTCAGACGGAGGCCACCACTTGGCATCATCCGCTATAGCAAGGACTCTTCACTGGGACCCACCTTCACTTTCGCTGAATATTGAAACAAATAGAAACAATGCGGAGGCCGACACATGTCGGCTTCCGCAATCACAACCAGGGGCACGTGGCACCTTCCGCCCCAACTTAGAAACTTTGAAGAAACTTTTTGAAACATGGGCAGAGTCTAACACTTGGCATGGTCTGCGAGGCTCCGAGTTACAATAAGGGTCAATCGGAAACTTGGCAGAAACTGTGAAACCTTGAGGGTCACTCGGGTGCCTCCACGTGGTGTCTTTAGCGGCACTTTGAAACATTTAGAAACTGTGTCGAAACTTCAGCGGAAGCCGACACGTGGTACCTTCCGCACGAGCAGCTTGAAACACAAAGGAAACATTTAAAGGGTCTTTCGAAAGCTTGGCGGAGATTAGCACATGGCGCTTTCCGCCTCCAAGATGAAATATTTAGGGAGTGCTTCCGTAGCTGACACGTGGCACACTCCGCAGGAAGTAAAAACAGAGGCACAGATTTAAACTGGGGCTCGACACTTGGTGGTCCCACGACGTTTAAAACATAAGACCCTCTCAGCCACACTTAGAAACATTTTAGAAACTAGAAACTGTGGCCCAAAGCAGTGACCTGATATGCATTTTTTATGCATTTGACCCAATTTTATCGATTTTCAGGGGTTGATGGAGATTTCTAACCTACCACAACATTTTTTGACCTGCATCTTAATTGATTTCTAGTATTTTTAACAACTGTAGAGGCCAAAATGTGTCAAGATTTTTGGATTTTTTGGAGGAGACCTGACTTGACACCCCAAACATAAATTATTACTAACATAGGCTCTGATTGGGGACATGCAAGCGCAAGACTGCAGCGAGAACCTCAGCTCTCTGGGATGTAGACCAGTCCCTTATCCATTGGGCACAGAGTCAAATACTACACTGACCTACACCACCAAACACACTTGATGGCTTAAGGCCACCAAGAAAAGAAAAACCTATATCTCCCCTTGTCAAATATCTTGTTTTCATCTGCATTCACTGGATCAAGCCTGGAGATACTGTCATGACTTACCCACAAATAAACCTTGCCATCTACATACTTAACCCTCTGATCTAGCTGGTCACTGTCACCCCTATGCAGACAACACTCAGCATCCTGTGACATGTGGGTGTTAATTTTTTCAAACAATAAATACTCAAATGGTATGTAACACTTATCATCATCTACATCAGTAGTGTGCATTGTAAAATGATCTCCTAGCTGGACTGAAAATAGGAAACATTCAGAGTCCACCACACAACTAGGAGAAACAAGGCTCATTTCATTAGCTGGCCAATCAAAAGAAAAGCTTTCAAATTCACAATTGTGCACATCATGCACACAATCATTTGGCACACCAAGCTGGAAAAGATCAAGCTCTGGCACCTCTTTACAATTAGGCACATTTTTACAATCACTTACCTAATGTATGCTGGTTTCTCTTTCATCAGGATAAGAAACAGAATCCAAATCAAAAACAGTGTCTAAATCCTCACCATACTCAGACAAATCCTCATCACCACATGTGTCATAAATGGGTGATCCAGGTGCATCAGCTTCATCATGGTATGCCACTGGTTCATGGGCAGCAGAACATGTATCTTCACCATCAATGGATTCTCTTTGTGGAGGAATATCAGCTTGTGTGTCATAAGCAAAATAGCCATCAAATAAAGAACAATCATGCTCTGCACTAGCACTTGTCTCAATCTCTGATTGCTCTTCATCATCTCCATGTGTTTGAAAAGAAGGCAATGGTTCGCACATGGAACTATTTCTCTGTTTGCTTATATCTTCTCTGTCTTGAGTACAATACTCACAATTATCTCCACAAATCCATTCAAAAAGTTGCTCATTGCTATCCACAACCCCAACATTATTTTCATGGCCAGATGCCTCAACATTGCAATGGGAGTCCTCATTAGTCCTTTCCTTGGCATCCTCAATATTCATCTTTTCATCTTCACATGATGCCTTAATCATTTAGTCATTTACAGCTTCACAACCATTATTCACACCCAAACCTGGGGATAGGGATTTCAACAGGTGCCCATTTCTCATTTCTTCTACATTTTCTAAAAATTTGTATGCCATCTACATACTTGTCACCTTGAAATCCCTCAACAGTGCACTAGAGCCCTCCTCAAAAGCTTCAAAGAATATGCCAACACAGGCTGAAATATCAAGTCTGAAACTTTCAGGGACTTGTGAAAGGGCTAATGCAAATCTATGACTGAAAACAACACATGGCTCTTCATCTTGTTTTCTGATTTTCATCAATTCTGCAACAAGATTAGTAGGTTTTCTTGCAAATTCTTTTTTGAAATAGTCAGCAAGCTCATCCCAAGAGGCAAAAGATCTCTTTGGAAAGCTCAAATACCAATCTCTAGCTTTTGCATCAAAGGATCTAACAAAAAACCTCATCCACATATCCTCATCCCTAAAAGAATGTCTTTCCATAAAACTATAAATTTTTTAGATATATGCACCCCCATCACACACACTATGACCACTAAATCTAGGCATTTGACTATACATCCTAGCAGGCATACTTTCTACTTTATAGTCAACCCATGAAAAATCTAATTGGTCATACAAAGGATCAAAAGGGCTAACAAGAGGTTTAGCTTTCTGACTGGCAGACACAACAAGGTTATCATGATTTAATTGGGCCTACCTAGCCTCTAAGAATATCAACCTATTTTCATCTCTTCTATTCTTTTATCCAATATTTCACCCCCTTCTTGACTGAGTATAGGTGAATACATGTTTGGATTCACAAAAACTTTACTCTCAGGCATCCCTTTGTCTGCCTAAGACCTAAGGCTTCCCCTGGCATCTAACTTATGCAGTAGAACAACAAATATAAATGGGAAGAAGCTAAGTACCTTTTCTCATCCAAATGCAGAAATATGAACATCTTTTGTCATATAACACACATCTATCTTTCATGTGCATTCAGATCTTTTTTGCAGAGTCGCCACCTCTCCAGAGAGGACAAAATTTACAACAGTTGAAAGCTACTTTCTAGGTTCATTCCACCAGCAAAGCCAGGCAAAACTTCACCAGAGGCTGTAAGATATCACTTTACATCAACATTCCCTAGTAGAGTCGTCATTTTGTTGGTGACTCAGATGGGCCACAAATACATTCTTTTTTCATCAATCCTTCCCCAGTAGAGTCACCATTTTCTGTTGGTGACTCGGATGGGCCACAAATATATTTCTTTATTATCAATCCATCCCTAGCAGAGTCACCAATTTCTGTTGGTTTTTTCCCAGACTGGATGCTTACTCCCAGATTTCCCTACAAGGTAGCCATCAATGATCAACAAGATCTCTGGGCCAGGGGCCAACAGTATAGGAGATAGACTCTATTTTCATCTCCTCTTCTTCTTTAGGCTCTGCAAAACCTAGGGGGGTATTCCCTACTCAACATCCATGAGAATATGCATACAAAGGCTGGGATACTGACATGAAGCAGATAAGTCCTCCTGTAAGTAGACCAAAACTGCAAGATAAGAGCAAAGGGGCTAGCTTTGGGCCTATTTTCAGTTGTAGATAGAGGACTTGGGATCCTAAAACTAATTCTACTGTAATAATGGTTGTTTTGGAGTTTGATTTTGATGTTCTGTTTGGATGCAAAGCTGGACCTGGTGTATAACCTCAACACAGAGCTAGATTGGTGCCTATCCAGGGCTTGGAGTCAGTAGACATACACATGCAAATGTTCAGCATAAACATAACAAGACTGGATTTCAAGGGGATTTCATCATATTTGCCTTACAAATATATCCCAGAACAGAGTGTTTATACATCTCTACTTATGATATCCTTACTGCAATATACTTTCCTCAATACTTGACCTAAAAACAGTTTAATCTATCCCTTGAACAGAAGTTAAGAGATCAAGCATTCAATATAGTAAACCTATATCCTAGAACCCAAGACACCCCTTAGATATCCATATTCAAAAGGAAAGCATATTCAATATAGGAGACAGACAACAAAACACATGCAATATAGCATTACTCATCTAAATTAGCATGAAACCAATGAATTTATGCACAAAACATAAGACATGAGACTTATAGACTCACAAAATCCACTGCATGGAGCAACCAGGTCAGTTGTATTGTATTACAGAGCCAGAAAATGTCCAAATTTCAACAACCTAAAAAGAGTGACACAGTCTGCCTTTTATAGCAAAACTGTGTACTCAGCAAATTAATTACATGGCTCACCAAAAATTTGCCAGATACAATGCACTGTGAAAAATGGCACCCAAAATCATAAATGCAACAGGGGACAAATCATGGAGAAGCCAGAGAAGGACGAGGAGCAGGTGGGAATCGGGATCTGGGCCGCCGCTCAGGGACTTCCCTCATTAATCAGGTGGTTGAGTTGTCCATCATCGACCCATACCTCTGCAACAATCGCCACTAATGGCGCACCAACCCGCAGCCTCTGAACATGCAACAACAGTGAACCTCAGAGTTTTCCTACCAAAAATGGTCACAGATACTTGGGAAAAAACCCCCGCTGCAGGTTTGAAACGTGGCCATTGATCAAAAACCCAGTCGCGGACATCCTATGGCCCCAAAAGTGTCAAAAAGTTGCCACCAACTAGATCGTGCCACGTAGGCACCTTAAGTTTCAATCACTGGCCCATTGCTCCCTCATTTACTTTTCAAAAAGAGGACACGTGGCGGCTTCCGCAGCATCGGCTATTGGGACAGGTGGCAACCTCCGCGGTCTCCCTTAAAACACTAAGACCCATTCTTTGAAACTTATGCGGAGGCAGCCACATGTCAGGCTCCGTAACATCTATTAAAACTGTGTCATCCTGAGTGGCCCCTGCGAGTGACAACTGTCACAACCCGCAACATTTGAAACATGAGACACATTAAAACTGGGGCCCACCCTGCCAATACTTGCAATGTAGGAAACTTACGTGGAAGCTGACACTTGTCAGCTTTCGCAGCAACTTAGAAACTTTGAAAGGGTCCCACAAAACTCAGACAGAGGCCACCACTCGGCATCATCCGCTGTAGCAAGGACTCTTCACTAGGACCCACCTTGACTTTTGCTGAATATTGAAACAAATAGAAACAATGCAGAGGCCGACACATGTCAGCTTCCGCAGTCACAACAAAGGCATGTGGCACCTTCTGCCCCAACTTAGAAACTTTGAAGAAACTTTTTGAAACATGGGCGGAGTCTGACACTTAGCATGGTCCGCGGGGCTCCGAGTTACAATAAGGGTCAATCAGAAACTTGGCAGAAACTGCAAAACCTTAAGGGTCACTCAGGTGCCTCCACGTGGTGTCTTCAGCGGCACTTTGAAACATTTAGAAACTGCGTTGAAACTTCGGTGGAAGCCGACACGTGGCGCCTTCCGCGCGAGTAGCTTGTAACACAAAGGAAACATTTAAAGGGTCTTTCAAAAACTTGGCAGAGATTAACACATGGCGCTTTCTGCCTCCAAGATGAAATATTTAGGGAGTGCTTCCGCAGCTGACATGTGGCACACTCCGCAGGAAGCAAAAACAGAGGCACAGATTTAAACTAGGGCTCGACACTTGGTGAATCCCGCGGCGTTTGAAACATAAGACCCTCTTAGCCACACTTAGAAACATTTTAGAAACTGGAAACTGTGGCCCGAAGCGGTAACCTGATATGCATTTTTTATGCAGTTGACCCAATTTTATCGATTTTCAGGGGTCGATGGAGATTTCTAACCTGCCACAACATTTTTTGACCTGCATCTTAACTGATTTCTAGCATTCTTAACAACTATAGAGGCCAAAATGTGTCAGGATTTTTGGATTTTTGGGAGGAGACCTGACTTGAAACCCCAAACATAAATTATTACTAACATCCCTAATCCCTCGACCCTCAACCCTATCCCTAAACCCTCAACCCTAAAACCTCAACTCTCAACCCTCAATGTCAAACCCTAATCCCTCAACCCTAAAACCTATCCCTAAACCCTCAATGCTATACCTTAAACCCTAATCCCTCAACCCTAAACCCTAAACTCTATCCCTAAACCCTAATCCCTCAACCCTCAAGCCTCAACCCTAATCCCTCATCCCTAAACCCTAAACACTATCCCTATTCCTAAACCCTCAATGGGCTTAATACTATACGTTAATCCCTAATACCTTATATCCCTGAATCCTCCAACCCTATCCCTAATCCCTATACCCTTGACACTCTACTATAACCCTAATCCCTTGACCCTCAACCCTATCCCTAAACCCTCAACCCTCGAATCTCAACCCTGAACCCTCAACATCAAACCCTAATCCCTCAACCCTAAACCCTATCACTAAACCCTCAACACTATACCCTAAACCCTAATGCTTCTCTCTTGGATAATGAAAATAAAGTTTGCAAAACTATAGTATTTACCATCAACTAGCAAGAGCAAATGTCATCCATTGAAATTAGGAAAGGTCCTTGAAGTGCACCTTAACTCTTTAGATTCATGAGTTGTCCTTGCTTGCATCTCACATCTTGGGCCATATTGTGCCTTGTCAATTCTTTGAGTTTCTAGCTCCATCAGTAAAACTTTCTAGCTGAAGTGAATATTCAAATTATATGGCATGTTTTTCTGGCCCATCTGGGGTTCATTATGCCAATAGGTGTACACACTATGAGAAAAGCATTACATCTGGTACATCCACAGTGAGTAATTAACAGTTGAAATCAGAAGGATGATCATTATGAGAAAATCTTTGCATTGGGGTACATCCGCAGTGGGCAATGAATGGTTGAAATCAGAATCCCTGGTCAACATTAAGTGAACATTTTTTTATTAAGATTTTTTTAAAAGATTAGCATACTCTCTCCATCTGTTTTCTTGAATTAAAATCAGGGCCATAAAAATGTGCACACATCTGCTCCCAATGTATAACCTGGGTGTAATTAAAACCATCAACTAGGTAAAATAAACAACTTTGGCCATAAAAATCAACCAGTCTTTTAAAAATAGATATTAGTAACCATAAATTTTAGATATCAGTAACTATACATTTTAGTACCGTTTCTTTCTTGATTTTCTATTTTTAATTAATTAATTTTTGTTTGTTTTAGACAAAATATTACAATCTTGATGAAGATCTTTTCTTGTATAATTTTCTCCTTTTATCTTTGGCCTGTCTTTTCCCTCCTAGAAGTTCTTTTAGAAGGATCCTTATTTTATCTTTCGATCTATATGAACTCTAAACATAAATCTATGTTTCTTGTTGTCGACCTACTCAAAGATGCAAATGTCTCCTTCCTTGATATTATTATGACATACAAAATATGCCCACCCTACACTTAGGGTAGGTATATTGTTATGAAGTAGGCAAATAATCTCCCATTGTTTACTGGCTTTATCCACAAGAACTACTAAACTTTTTTCTCTTGGTAATTGTAGAGGACATTCACCTATTTTTGGTAACTCCTGCATTCCCAAACTATTACAAAAACTAAGTTATTTTAACCTAATAAATAGCTGATTGCTTTGATTTAATACTCTACTATTAAAGCTTAGCATTCACACAAATGCAGATGTTCATATTATAGAAGATTGCATTATATTAGACTATTCTAGAGATCCCTCAGAAAAATGTAATAACAAAACTGCTTTGCCTTATGTTAGCTTACAATTAAACCCATTCTTTTTGACACTCTTCTCTTAATAAAGTAAGAGTAATAAGAATAGAAGGCAGAGAATTTGATCTTACTAGTATGCATGGTCGGTTTACATTCCCTGACTTCATTTTCATTGAATAAAAAGGTCTATCTGATTTGAAAGGTGGGGCAAAGTTCACTGTCATGTACTTTTCTAGATGATAGGGTCCATAATGTCCAGGGTTCTTCAAAGAAAGGCCTATAACAAAATTAAGTTTTTGTTATACCAATCCTCTTGGTAAAGCTACAATTCAAATTCCTGCTTTGAAAGTTGGAATAAATTAAATTAGACTTACAATTTTGATTTTCTTCTATTGCTTCAACAACATCATTGTCTTCTTCATTAGAAACCAATTCAATCAACAACTTGATGCCCATTGGTTGACTTGAACTACATCCTCTGTTAGAAGAAGGCATTTTTTATCTGTATCAATGTTGGTATTCATAAGTTGAAGAGCATTGATATTTTTCACACACCCTGTTCTTTGAAATATCTTAACCTTAAAATATGACTTGAATATGTACTTAAACACAACAAAATCTCCAATCTCCATCCCATGATGATTCACAAAATTTTCCCAACCCTACCTAAATTCCATTTTATTTATCGTACCCCTTAATTGCACGTCCCACTCCTGCCCACCTGGGCCTTGCAACACCATATGTTCGTCTGTGTTGTCTATAAACTATGAAACAAATGTAGGAGGAATGCGCTACCATAAACACATCACACAATTAGATTTTACAAGTTCTTAATAGTGTACAGGAAATAAAAGAATGAAAAATAATGTATAGTGTTACCAATTTTTGTGTAAAGTCTCCAAACATAACTTTGAAGAAGGAGGCATGCCCATTAAACCAATTCATTCAACAACTTGCTGCCCATTGGTTGATTGAACTACATACTCTGTTAGAAGAAGGGCATCTTTTATCTATATCAATGTTGGTATTCATAAGCTGAAGAACATTGATGTTTTTCACACACCCTGTTCTTTGAAATATCGTAACCTTAAAATATGACTTGGATATGTACTTGAACACAATAAAATCTCCAATCTCTAGCCCATGATGATTCACAAAATTTTCCCAACCCTGCCTAAATTCTAATTTATTTATGGTAACCCTTAATTGTACATCCCTAAACCCTAAACCATAATCCCTTAACCCTAAACCCTAATCTCTAATCCCTAAACCATAAACCCTAATCCCTAATTATAATTTATGGTACCCTAATCCCTAAACCCTAAACCCTAATCCCTTGTCCCTAAACCATAAACCCTATCCCTAAATCCTCAACCCTCAACATTTAAACCTTAAATCCTAAACCCTATCCCTAAACCCTCAACCCTCAACAATATACCTTAAACCCTAAACTTTCAACCCTAAACCCTAATCCCTCAACCCTAAACCCTAATCCCTCTTGACCTTAAACCCTCAACCCTTATCCACACCTCTCCTCCCCTATTTGTCTCACCCCCATCTCTACCCTCCTCTACCCTTGACACTATACATACATACATACATACATACATGCTTAATAACCTTGAACATAAAACAATCCAAGGGGGACATAACGTGAGCGCATTATAACGCACTCACATTATGTCAAACATGACAAACATTGAGCAAACTTTTGTGAAAAAGGAAAAAATGCAAAATAGAACATAACGCACTCGCGTCATATTTTGTTTTGGGAATCCCGAGCCTTAGGCTTGGGATTTGCTTTGGATCTCCAACCCAAAGGCTTGGAGGGCCGTCCCAATGTCCAGAGACGTGTTTTTGCATATTCTATAGGATTTCACATAATTTCACTCGTGCTAACCCTCAGATTTGCATGTGTTTCAAGGTCAAACAAATCAAACACCTGGGTAATGTTAGGCTTTCTCTTAGCTATTTAACAATGTAATTTTTCACATTTTGACAATGTTAAGCCTTTCATCTTTAATTTCTTTTGTTTGTGTGTCCCTTTTTGGGCAAAAACCAGTGTTTGGTCTTTTTTTCATTGTAAGTTAACCGTTTATTGAAATTTCAAAAAAATTACATTTTTAGAAAGTGGACTCCATTCTACACATATTTTTTAAAAAATGATTTTCAATTAGTTTTCAAAATTTATAGGGGTAGCACAGCCAAAATTCTATTTTTTAGGATGTGTCCAGTTTGAAAATTAGTAAAAAATCAAATATTCATTAAAAAATTATCAAAAAAATTAGGCATAAACTACATGTTAGCTAATTTCTCACTGAAGTGATTTTAAAAATACCAAAAAAAAGTTAACCTTTTAAGGGATCCACAAAACATGCTATGTTATGTTTTTTTAACAGAAAAAACACCAATTTCTGTGGCTTCCTCTTTTGAACCCTTTAATCTATACCATTTTCAAAAAAGATTAGTAGTTTAGAAAGTAGACTTGGAGCACTACGAACATTGTTTTGGTTGCATCTCCAAATTTTGAGTGTAACTATGCTCAATTTCTCATCCAAGACCAACATTTACTAATTTCAGAAAAAAAGTGGCCACTTAAGACCCCTTTTTAGCCCCCATCTTCTTGCACTTACCCTAGAGAAAACCCTTTTAGGTTAAAAAATCCACCAGAAAATGAGGGAAAATTTGTTAAATCTACAAAGAGATTACAATACATCAATTTCCTTCAATCTTGGATTCAATCTAACTACACCTCTGTACCTATAAACAAACAACTCTCATACTCAACTCTCCTCTAGCTTTTGTTAAATAGAAAAATGTAATCTTACAGAGGAAGTATCCAAAACATGGTGCCTAACTTAGGAATTTGGATAATTTTAGTGTCTTACATTTGTAATAACCTCCACATTGAATAATGTACCCAAGAAGGACAATATCCCACACCTTCATGAGGAATAGCCAACAAACAGGCTAAAATTTGTCTCTTACACCTTCTTACAAGTTGTCATAAGATGTTTTATCATATCAGTCCAATAATAGTTGATTCCTTACAATGTGTGAGACTCCAATAATAGAAAATTCTCTTACACCCATCATAAGTCAATTACTGCACTTGGACACCCCATATTTACCTATTTACTATCTCGAGGTAAAATAAATAAAATATTATAATCACCATAATTAAATAATTACTACAATTAGTCGATCCTTCATCCCTTATGAATATATTTATAAAACAATATTAGGAGTAATTAAATAAATAGGATTTACAAGGTTGACGGTACCTTAATCCTAACAATGAGCACCAAGGAGGTAGAAGCATCTTCTAATAATTGTTGTTGTTGTAATGGAGAAGTGGGTATTTGTTGTACTTACTACAAAAGAGGTTTCTATGGAGGAGGTTGTAGTAGAGGTATCCGTATTTCTTCCTATTCCAACTATTTCTCCATTTGATCCAAGAATTTATCCCCTTCTTCTATCTCTTGCTCAATTAGTGGATTGTCCACTTGCACATTTTAGAGTCATGGATGTCCTACTGAGCACCGTTTATTACTTTCCTTTTGTGGTGCAACTACCTATATTTCTTGGGTCATATTAACTTATTCTTCTTGTTATACATCGACTAAAATCTCCTTATCTTTAGTGGCATCAAGGTCAATGTTTATTTTTTGGTCACCCTTTGGGATAACTTGTTTCTCCTACTAAGTTTCCTTTGGACTGATTATTGAATCTTGGGGTTGTTCCTTTTCTATTTGAATTTCTTGTTGACCAACTCTTTGATTAGCTTCTACCTATTGACCTTGATCCTTGCGCTAGCTAGTGACCTCTTCCTATAGGGCTTGTTATGGTTCTAACTCTTGAACCACCATATCAGTGTTGGATTTATTGAAGGAGGGGAGTTAGGAGAAGAGGAGTAGAATGGACCTAACAAAGGAATTGGGAGGAGTGACTAGAGTTGTGGTAGCCTCTTTATTTTATTTTGTAACAAATGGAGGAGTAGAATGAATAGGTGTTGTTTTTGATAAAGTTCCACCACTACCTTTCCATCACCAGCCTTCCATCACTACCTTTCCATCACTAGCCTTTGTTTTTGATATAGTAAGCAGCACAAAGGAGGAGTAGATTGGACTTAACAAAGGAATTGGGAGGAGTGACTAGAGTTGTGGTAGCCTCTTTATTTTTTTTGTAACAAATGGAGGAGTAGAATGAATAGGTGTTGTTTTTGATAAAGTTCCAGCACTACCTTTCCATCACGAACCTTCCATCACTACCTTTCCATCACTACCTTTCCATCACTAGCCTTTGTTTTTGATAAAGTAAGAGGAACAAAGGAGGAGTAGAATGGACCTAACAAAGGAATTGGGAGGAGTGACTAGAGTTGTGGTAGCCTCTTTATTTTGTTAGGTCCATTCTATTCCTCCTTTGTGCCACTTTATCAAAAACAAAGGCTAGTGATGGAAAGGTAGTGATGGAAGGCTAGTGATGGAAAGGTAGTGCTGGAACTTTATCAAAAACAACACCTATTCATTCTACTCCTCCATTTGTTACAAAACAAAATAAAGAGGCTACCACAACTCTAGTCGCTCCTCCCAATTCCTTTGGTATTGATAGCCTCTTTATTTTGTGGTAGCCTCTTTATTTTGTTAGGTCCATTCTACTCCTCCTTATTTTGTTAGGTCCTTTCTAGCCTCTTTATTTTGTAACAAAGGAATTGGGAGGAGTGACTAGATCAGTTGTGGTAGCCTCTTTATTTTGTTAGGTGCATTCTACTCCTTATTTAAATGTTAGGTCCATTTTAGCCTCTTTATTTTGTAACAAAGGAATTGGGAGGAGTGACTATAGTTGTGGTAGCCTCTTTATTTTGGTAGGTCCATTCTACTCCTCATTTGTGGCACTTACTTTATCAGAAACAAAGGTTAGTGATGGAAATTTAGTGATGTAAGGCTAGTGATGGAAAGGTAGTGGTGGAACTTTATCAAAAACAACACCTATTCATTCTACTCCTCCATTTGTTACAAAACAAAATAAAGAGGCTACCACAACTCTAGTCACTCCTCCATTTGTTGTGGTAGCCTCTTTATTTTGTGGTAGCCTTTTATTTTGTTAAGTTCATTCTACTCCTCCTTTGTATCGCTTACTTTATCAAAAACAAAGGCTAGTGATGGAAAGCTAGTGATGGAAAGGTAGTGGTGGAAATTTATCAAAAACAACACCTATTCATTCTACTCCTCCATTTGTTACAAAAGAAATTAAAGAGGCTACCACAACTCTAGTCACTCCTCCCAATCCCTTTGTGGTAGCCTCTTTGTTTTTTTTTGTAACAAATGGAGGAGTAGAATGAATAGGTGTTGTTTTTGATAAAGTTCCACCACTACCTTTCCATCTCTAGCCTTCCATCACTAGCCTTTGTTTTTGATAAAGTAAGTGGCACAAAGGAGGAGTAGAATGGACCTAACAAAGGAATTGGGAGGAGTGACTAGAGTTGTGGTAACCTCTTTATTTTGTTTTGTAACAAATGGAGGAGTAGAATTGGGAGGAGTGACTAGAGTTGTGGTAGACTCTTTATTTTGTGGTAGCCTCTTTATTTTGTTAGGTCCATTCTACTCCTTATTTTTGTTGAGAAATAGTATCTCAAATTTACTGGCATGTAAGTCTTCAGGTTATAGTGTATCGACCTGATAGTACAATTTCAGTGGGATGTGGTTACCAGTCTCCTCGATGGACCAATTCCTTTCATGTTTTGGTGTTAGCCCCCATGTTGGTAGGAGGTAAACGTTTCGGTGAGAGTCTATTTGTAGTCTCTTCGACCACCTGAAAGCATTCTGTGAATAGAATGCATCAACGAGACTTGGCAATGTTAGTGAGAGCCTCCAAGGAGTCTCTTCGACAAGCCGATAAAGGTTATCACTGTGACACAAGCAGTTTGGAGAGACTCATTTTGTCGTCTCTTCCATAAAGCAATACACTGTGGTTTGTTAACTCATCGGCAGGACTCAGCATTTCGGTAGGACACTGAAATGAGTCTCCCCAACATTCCAATATGATGGACCGATGACTAAGGTGGGACCTGAGTTGTCAGGATGGAAGCGATAATTGGTGCAAGCCATGCTGACTCGGCAGTAGGGACTAGATGGAATGATATGAACTACATCAGTGTGACTTCATTATATCAGTGGGAGTCGATATGGTGTCTCACCGATATGGTGATGAGGTTGACCCAGTAACTATTCGGTTCATTGGGAAATTGATGTGGTTGTCACGATGGCAGTGAGGACCATGATGGTGGTAACTGAAACTCCTTGACATGGCAGAAGGATAGTAAAGCCAATGTTGTATTGGCAATGCATATCACAAATATTGTCTTCTTGATGTTCAAGAAATTGAATTGATTGTCTTTTGTAACTGTCCAGTCCATTGTGGTAGTCGAAGCGATTACTCTCCTCTGTAATGCTGTAATATAAAATGCATTGTAACAGAAGGTAGAAAGTGTGAGTGAGTGATGAAGTTGCATTCACGAGAAGGATTATGTTGTCAGATTATCTCCAGATGGAACAAGATGTAAATCTCCTGTAAAGGCTGTGAGCTTGTAATTGTATTGTAACTGTCTTCTGGTTGCTGAATAATACAATGGCTTTGTGTTTTGGAGTGTGGGGTTTTTTACCCAAAAGGGTTTTCCCCACGTAAATCTATGTTCATGTTTTCTGTTCCATCTTTCATGTCTAATGGTTCTGTTATTAAATCTATATAATGCTTGTTGATGAAACCGGTTAAAACTTGCATGATTTTTCCCTAGTAGGATTTGTTAGACTTAGGGCACACAACTGATAGGGGGGTGAATCAGTTGTGCAAAACTTTCTCCAATTTACACACTTAAATCCTCTTAGTGATTAGCAGTATATTAAACATGAAACATAATGCATTCAAATCAAAAGCAGAAATTCATCAACACATGAGACACCAAGATTTTGACGTGGAAAACCTGGTTAAGGGAAAAACCATAGGGTGATTAACCCAAGAATGTATTCTCTGTTAGAAGAATAGAAAGAACAAAATGGCACATGCCAATTAGGGCTCACTACTCGAGCACACTACTGACAAGAGGCTCACTGCCTACAAGAGACACACTGTCTACAAAGAAATAAGTATCACATACATGAACTGGAGAATAGCATCTTCACCATGCTTGAATCAGTTCCATTAAGCTCAATACTTCTGCTCTGTCTTTCGCTCTCTTTTTTGCTACCACTCACTCATATCCACAAGACACACTTCAAAATGACTTCACAATCCCTTATTTATACAAGGCATCAACTTAGGAACAATCATCTAAGTCAGCAAACACCTACAAGAACATCTGCAAGATGTGTAATACATCCGGTCAGCTAGTCTCAAGAAGAACACCAATATTCGATGGTTATTCTTCAAATGCAAATTCTAACTTCAATGCAGACCACCAACATGAACTGGACATGATCCAATGATCATCATAACCTTCCCTCAATCACCAAGAACATCCGCACTTCATCAACCTACTAGAATTCTTCTCTCCTTCATCCGAAGCTTCAAGAACACAGTTTGTCATCACTGTCACAAAGGAATAGGCTCTTCCAGACCTTCAAACCACGAACCAATCTAGTTGATACTTCACAGGGATGTCCTCAACACTCCCTCAAATCCGTAGAATGGGATAATGAATTTTTGGATCTCACCGGACCTATCTGTGACACTCTATCACCTCTGAACACCTGCTGGAACCGGTTCTACTTGAGCGACCATAACTTCTTCAGATCTTCATGCGGACCTCTAAAAACTTGACTGGAGCATCTCAAGACTTATATCTACAAATCCTTTAAACCGCATCCTCTGATCCTCAACCTATCTTGGACTTTTATCTTGTTGTCATCACTGTTCTTCACTATTCCTGATTGAGACTAATTTTCTCAATATCCTCAGCACACAACTCATCCAATTCTTCTCACTAATGCAACATGAGTATGTTGACATCAATGACAACACCGGTTAGACCCATACTTGTAACAATCTCCCCCTTTGTCATTGATGGCAACATATGATGTGAAAACCAATCAAGACAAGAACTTCTCCTTACTGTCACAGCTCCCCCTATCAACAACAACTTTTCACATGTCTTCTCTTCCTTTACTGCTCCCCCTTTGATCATCAACCACTTGTTTTTCACAGGTCTTTTCTACCCCTTTGACATCAATGGAAAATGGCTCATACTTGCAACTCCAATACTTCAGAATCATACTAGCTGCTCCCCCTGAGTAGCAACTTCCCATCATCAATCCGGATCACAAGATGTGACTATGATATCCACCAGACTGATGCATATCAGTGCATCCTAGTTCATCACTGGAGGAGCAATAACCCCTAACTTCTCCCTAAGATACTCAAAAGAGTCCTTGGGAAGAGGTTTAGTAAAAATATCTGCAATTTGATCCTTGGAGGGCACATACTCCAGTCTAACTTCATCCTTGTTCACTTGCTCTCTTAGAAAGTGAAACTTGATAGATATATGCTTAGTCTTAGAATGTAACACCGGATTCTTAGAAATATTTATTGCACTTGAATTATCATAGAAAATTGTGATAGGCTCCTCATATTCTACTTTAATATCTCTTAGCATCTACTTCATCCACAAAACTTGAGTGCAACTACCTGTTGCTGCAATGTATTCTTCTTCAGTTGTAGACAGAGATATTGCCTCTTGTTTCTTGCTTAGACAAGAAACCAATCTTTTTCCCAAAAAGAATGCTCCACCACTGGTACTCTTCCTGTCATCCACAGCTCCTGCCCAATCTGCATCTGTATATGCATGAAGAGAGAAATCATGATCTCTAGGATACCACAAACCATACTCAAATGTTCCTTTTAGATACCTAAAAATCCTTTTGATTGCCATGACATGAGATTCTCTAGGATCAGCCTGGAATCTCACAACAAGACCAACAGCCTGCATTATATCTAGTCTAGTTTGAGTGAGATACAATAATCCTCCAATCATTGATCTATACTTTGTCTGATCTACCTTAGGAGAGTCATCATCTTTGCTCAACTTACATCCGGTTGCCATGGGAGTATTCATTGGCTTTGAATCTTCCATTCCAAATTTCCTCAACAATTCTTTCACATATTTGGTCTAAGAAATAAAGATTCCTTTCTTTGTCTGAGTAATTTGTAGACCCAAGAAGAAATTCATTTCACCAAGCATTGACATCTCAAACTCACTTTTCATTTGATTTGCAAAAGTTTTACACATATTGTCTCTTCCTCCAAAGATGATATCATCAACAAATACTTCAACAATCAAGATGTTTTCATGGTCAATTTTGAAATATAAGTTACTATCAGCAGTACCTTTGTTGAAACCAATCTTTAAAAGATGTTTGTCCAATCTTTCATACCAGGCTCTTGGGGCTTGCTTTAGTCCATACAGTGCCTTCTTCAATTTGCAGACCATATCACCATGCTCAGATAATTGAAATCCATCCGATTGTTCAATGTACACTTCTTCTTTTAAGTCACCATTCAGGAAGGCAGATTTGACATCCATCTGATACACCTTAAAATCCTTGAAGGCAGCAAATGCAAGAAATAATCTGACTGCTTCAATTCTTGCCACTGGAGCAAAAGTTTCTTCAAAATCAATTCCTTCTATTTGAGAGTAGCCTTTGCAGACCAATCTGGCTTTATTTTTTATTACTTCACCAGCTTCATTTAGTTTGTTCCGGAAGACCCATTTGGTTCCAATCACATTCTTGTTTCTAGGTCTGGGAACAAGATCCCAAGTGTGATTTTTCTCAATTTGCATCAACTCTTCCTCCATTGCTTTGGTCCAGTTTTCATCATTGTAGGCTTCATTTATTGTCTTAGGTTCAATCTTTGAAATCAGACAATATTCATCTGAATTTTGAGCAATTTTCCTTCTAGTTTGCACACCTTTGCTTTTGTCACCTATGATCTGATCTTTAGAGTGGTTCAGTCTTACATATCTTAGAACTTTGGGAGTTTCTTACACTTCTTCTTCTTGATCAGGCTCATTCAGACCTATCTCTTCTTCTTGATTTACCGGATCAATCTGAATCTGATTTTCGGAAAAGGATTGAACTCTTTGAACCAAAACACCATTCTAATCATCTTCATCATATTCATAAAACCTTGAGGGTTTCTCTATTCCCTCATCAACCTTCACATTTGTACTTTCTATCATCTTTCTTAATCTCTTGTTATAACACCGGTATGCTTTGCTTTGAGTAGAGTAACCCAAGAATATTCCTTCATCACTTCTAGCATCAAACTTGCCTAAATCTTCATCTCTTTTGATGTAACATTTGCTACCAAAGACTTTGAAATATCTTATAGTAGGAGTAATGCCAAACTAGAGTTCATAAGGGGTCTTGCCGGTATTGCTTCTGATTTGAACTCGATTAAGAGTATAGACTGCAGTGCTGACAGCTTCTCTCCAATAGATCTGAGGAACATTTGCATCCATCATCATGGTCCTAGATGCTTCCTAGATGGTCCAGTTCTTTCTCTCCACTACTCCATTCTATTGTGGAGTCCTCGGAGCAGACAACTGTCTCTTAATTCCATGTTTCTCACAGAACTCTATGAACTCACCGGATGTGAATTCTCCACCTCTATCAGACCTCAGACATTTCAACTTTATTCATGTTTCATTCTCTACCATAGCCTTGAATATTTTGAATTTCTCAAGAGCTTCTGATTTCTCCTTTAGAAAGGTTACCCACATCATCCGGGAATAGTCATCTATTAGCAGCATGAAGTATCTATCACCTTGAATACTCTTGGTTCTTGCCGGACCACAAAGATCAGTGTGAACTAAGTCCAATAATTCGGTAGAAGACAGTTCCTTTCTTTTGAATGTGACTCTACTCAGCTTACCCAACTGACATTCCTTGTACAAGCTGTTAGTAGGTTTCACCAATTTTGGAAGATCTCTTACAACTTGAGTATTACTTATCTTGATGATATTATCAAAATTCACATGACACATCCTTCTATGCCATAACCAACTCTGATCAAATTGAACAAATAAGCAGCTTTTACCAGTACCAACCAAGTGGAAGATATTACCTTTAGTTTGAGCACCGGATGCAATCTCTATTCCAAAACTTTCAAAGATTTTGCATTTTCCATCCTCGAATTGGAGATCATAGCCTTTGTCCACCAACTGTCCAACACTGAGAAGATTGTGCTTCAAACCTTCAACATGCAGTATATTACCAGTTTTGTTTCTCCCATCAAAAGAAATAGTTCCTCTTCCTCTGATTCTACCAGCAGAATTATCACCAAACTTCACCACTCCTCCTTCATACCTTTCCAAATCTATGAACTTATTTTTGTCACCTGTCATGTGGTGAGAGCAACCACTATCAATGACCCAATCATCCTTTTCTTCAACTTGGACAGCCAGAGCTCTTTCTACAACTTTATGATTGATAGATACAGAGGATATTGGTTCTTCTTCCTTGATGGCAATAAACACCCATTCACTTCCGGATTTGTTTCCTGTCTCTAATTCATCATCTGTTACTCCTTCATTATCATCTTCTTCATGAACATAGTAACAATTCTTTTGGAACCTTGATCTGTTAAGATTTGGCTTTGAAAATCTTTCCAGACATCTTGAGGCAAAATGACCAATCTTATTGCAGTTAAAACACTTAAAAGGCAATTTTCCTTCATACTTACCAGATCCTCTTGGTAGTCTCTTTGCAATGAGGGCTTCAAGTTGAGCAATTTCTACTTCTTCTTTTTCCAGGTCTTTTCTTGTTTTTTCATACCAAGACAGTTTCCTTGATGAGTTCTCTCCCGGATCAAATCTTTGTTTACCTTTCACAGAGGCACTGGCTTTGAATGCAGATTCAGTCTTTGGGGGATCATCTCCAAACTCGATCATTTCAAATGCAGCCAGTTTGCCAGCCAATTGGTCTCTTGTGACAGTTGTATGGGCTCTAAATTCATCAATGGCAGCAACCTTGATTTTGTAAGAGGCAGGAAGGGCTCTAAGAATTTTGCCAACAATCTCATTTTCATCCAAGACACCACCAGCATTTCTAATTCCACAAACCAGCTCATTTACTCTTGGCATAAAAGTAGTAATATTTTCATCATCTCTCATCTTCAGTTTTTCAAATTTCCCTTTTAGACTCTGTAACCTTGCACATTAAATATACTAGTCTCCTTCATGTAAAAGTTCCAGTTTATTCCAAATCTCAAAAACAGTTGGTAGGTTAATAACATTTGAGAGCTCTGAGTCAGATAATGCGCTTAGAAGAGCCTCTTTGGTCCGCAGATTGTTTTCAGCATCTGTGATTTTATTTAGGGTTGTCGGACCATCCTGTGGAGGTACATATGCTTTTGTAACCATGGACCAGTACGCCATTCCCATACACTACAAGTGATATTTCATGTGACCTTTCCAAAGAGCAAAGTTGTTTCCATCAAACTTCAGACTATCCTTCTTGTAAGACAACATCCTGGATCTCCTCAAGCGGTTAAGCTTCTTTTAGAGGAACTTGGCTTTGATACCAATTGTTAGACTTAGGGCACACAACTAAGAGGGGGGGTGAATCAGTTGTGTAAAACTTTCTCTAATTTACACACTTAAATCCTCTTAGTGATTAGCAGTATATTAAACATGAAACATAATGCATTCAAATCAAAAGCAAAAACTCATCAACACATGAGACACCAATATTTTGACGTGGAAAACCCGGTTAAGGGAAAAACCACGGGGTGATTAACCCAAGAATGTATTCTCTGTTAGAAGAATAGAAAGAACAAAATGGCACATGTTAATTAGGGCTCACTGCCCGAGCACATTGCTCACAAGAGGCTCACTGCCTACAAGAGACACACTGTCTACAAAGAAATAAGTATCACATACATGAACTGGAGAATAGCATCTTCACCATGCTTGAATCAGTTCCATTAAGCTCAATACTTCTGCTCTATCTTTCACTCTCTTTTTCGCTACCACTCGCTCATCTCCACAAGACACACTTCAAAATGACTTCACAATCCCTTATTTATACAAGGCATCGACTTAGGAACAATCATCTAAGTCGGCAAACACCTACAAGAACATCCACAAGACGTGTAATACATCCGGTCAGCTAGTCTCAAGAAGAACACCAATATCCGGTGGTTATTCTTCAAATGTAAACTCTAACTTCAATGGGGACCACCAACATGAATTGGACATGATCCAATGATCATCATAATCTTCCCTCAATCACCAAGAACATCCGCACTTCATCAGCCTACTGGAATTCTTCTCTCCTTCATCTGAAGCTTTAAGAACACAGACTGTCATCACTGTCACAAAGGAATAGGCTCTTTCGGACCTTCAAGCCATGAACCAATCTAGTTGATACTTCACAAGGATGTCCTCAACACTCCCTCAAATCCACATAACGGGATAATGAATTTCTGGATCTCACCGGACCTATCTGTGACACTCTGTCACCTCTAAACACCTGCTGGAACCGGTTCTACTTGAGCGACCATAACTTCTTCAGATCTTCATGCGGACCTCTAAAAACTTGACTGGAGCATCTCAAGACTTATATCTACAAACCCTTTAAACTGCATCCTCTGATCCTCAACCTATCTTGGACTTTAACCTTGTTGTCATCACTGTTCTTCACTGTTCCTGATTGAGACTAATTTTCTCAATATCCTCAGCACACAGCTTATCCAATTCTTCTCATTAATGCAACATGAGTATGTTGACATCAATGACAACACCAGTTAGACCCATACTTGCAACAGGATTAATGTAGGAAATGAACTGTCTGATTCCACTTTGTGGCATAGTTGTGTGTGTTTTTGAGGCAATCTAAATAAATTTAAACCTACCAAAGACACTGCTCTTCTTAGATGTTCCCTTGTAAGATGCTCTAGTTTCCTTATAAGTGATATCAAAGCCTTCTTCTAGGATTTGATTGTTCCTGGTGTTTCTAGTTCCAGGTATTCCTTCTGCAAAGATTTCTGAGTTTGGCAAGCTGGAGGAAATCAAAAGGAATCAGCTGATGATTGATCCTTGTTTAAGTGGAAGTCTTGTAGTTGTTTGTTATTTTCATGTTACAACAGGTGCTTGAAGGATGGTGAAGATGGAGAAACTGGATCTGGTCATATTGAAATGATGTGGTCTGAGGCTCCTAGTTGATAGTGAAATAATCCTAATGCATGGGGTGTGATTCTTTGCTTTGTGGTTGTGCTGCACTAAAGCTTTCATATTGGGTGTCTATGTGAGAGGCTCCCTGGTGATATAGAGAAACTTGTGTTGCTTAGCCATGGAGTAATGTGTTTATATTGGGTATTCTTTCCTGGTATTGAAAGATATTTTGTTCTCATCTACCCTGATTGCATAAAGGCTATGGAGTTGATCATTGGATGATTTAGAAGCTTCTATAATAGCCTGTCTCCCTTAGATGCATGTGCATGTTAGTGGTTGTAGATTTGGCCTATAGTGGGCCTGAAGTTCTTGAACTGATGATTCCTTTTAAGGACGCTTTGTACTTGCATGATCTCAGATTCATGTTCCTTAGATTTGAGGGGTTTTATAGTTTTTCCTAAAATCTATGGTTATGCATATTAATGATAATCCATTTTTCTAGTTTAACTTTTATGGTGTTATTGTTGCAGACTTTAGGGTAACCAGATGTGAAGTGGGTATGGATGTGCATGGGTGTTTTTCAAACACAGTGGTTTTACAAGTTTTACATGGTCAAGAGAAAAACTTGTGGTTTTGTGAAGATGCAGTTAAGCTATTTCTAGACCCTGGCTTTTGGGGTGTTGCTGAATGATATAGTTGTAGTTTTGCATGCATGCTCCATGCATGGTGTGAGGAGGTGAAATGCTTTCTCTGCATGGGAGTGCTAGTATGTGATATATCACTCAGCATTTCTGTGGTAATGCTTCTAGTTTTCTAGACTATGGTGCTCAAGTTGTGGACATGTTTGGTGAATCAGATTTGTAAGCAATCTGGTGTTTGAGTCATGTTGTCTACATTGTTATTTACTCCTTGAGATCTTAGTTTTGCAGTTTCCAGTGTGATAGTGGGTTTTCTTGTTATATTTATTAGATCTATGAGTTATGCAGTTTGTGGATTAGCTACCCATTGGCTACAGTGGGATAACTCAGAAGTGGACTGTTTATATGCACAAGATTATTTTAGTGTTTATGTAGATTTGTTAGTTGGCCTTGCTTGTGGTCACTTGTGCATTAGTGTGGTTGCTTTGGGATGAGAGGGTGGTTAGTAAAGAGTACCTAGTTAGTTGGTTAAGAGGACTTGTAGAATGTGTATCACAATGTCATGAATAGCTTGGATATACAGTTTTGTGTATGCTATTGATAGTGATGGTGTATTTTCCTTGGTTTGGAGATCTTGGTGGTGCTTGATATTGTTGTCAGATGGACATGTTGATGAGTGGACCTAGAGGATTTTTAGATTAGGAGATGTTTGGTCATGATTCTTGGAAGAACTCAGTTGCCATGGTTCAGTGGGAGATTTAGCATTGACTGTGTGTTCATCACTTAGTGGTGAATGATCTTCCTTAGTGTTGCAGATGTTACTAGGAGGGACTCTTTGATCCTGTTGCTGCAGGGGCACTATCTGAAGATGTGTAACATCTTGGAGTCGTGGAAGACTCATGGAGTCTTTGGCTGACTTGTTGATTATGCTTGACAAGTGATGTTGGATTAGAGTTTGTTTTATGTCATGATATATTCTTGTTTATACATTTGAGTTTTGACATAATGCATTTCTCTTGAGACCATGTTGTGTTCACTTAAAGCATGGAATCTCCTAAGGGGGATGGTAAGATCATGATGCCATGACAAGTTCCTGATTCAGATGATTGGAGCTTTGATAGTAGTCTAGTGATTCTCTGTGTTTTGGGTACATTGATCATTTGCTTGGAGTTTAGCATGAGGTGATTGTTTACAGGTGCTCATGGATACATGGAGAATAAGGTTAGGTTGTATTTCTCTTAAGAAAAGAGAAGTGTTGTTAATGTGGTTACTCTTGATGATATTTCAGCAAAAAGTCTGAGGAACCTACACCTTACTTGGACGTGAGTTAGACAAAGACCTATGAGGAGATTGCTCTTGGAGGAGTCATGATGGCTTGCATATCTTGGAGGAGCATTCTTATCCCCTCTCATGGTCTACTCGACAATTTATTACTTGAGAAGTATTGCCCATTATTTCTCTCAGGTGTTTTATGCTTTCTTTCATAGACATGGATCTTGAACTGCTGATAGATGGTTCTGGAGGATTCATTGTGAGAGATGGATAGCATGGTTATCTCCTTGTGCATTTGAGTTTAAGATATCGTTCATTGATGAGGACTGTTAGGAGATGGTTTATGGGTTGATTTCCTGAAATGGGAAATGGATTAGTTTGATCTTCTTTGGTTTGGGAGGCTTACATCCATGTTGGTTACATGTTACATATGTTGTGTTTGATCTCTTGAGATTGAATGTTGGTTTGGGTGTTGTTATGTTGTTCTCTTTGGGGTTTTGAAGAGGATATCATACTTGAGACAGTTAACATTCAGAGGAGTATGTAGGAGGATTTTCTACAGGAACATGATGTGCAGTACTACTCTCTTTTGTCTTGGTTGTCTTCCTAGATGGTTTGTTTCACATTACATTGTTTTGAGACTTAGTTAGAGTTGTAGTGATCACTAGCTTGTGGTCATGTGTTTTCACTCATGTTCTTGGGTGATGACATGGAGGTTCTTTATCTCTTTCCTTTGTTGGGTGTGAAGAACTTGGGAGGGCTATACAGATTTGTGGAGAGAGTTGTTCTTACATGTTATTGGTTTACAGATTGTGCATATCATTGTGGATGTTTTCTTGGTACTACATGATATGGCTCACACCTCTTATATGTGTTGCAATTAGTAGACTCATTATGCCTTTGATCTTTCAGATTTGCATTAACCATGCAGTGGGAGTTCTTGGATGTGTTTGGTCTTCTTCGACTGGTTGACACATGGAGCTTGCATTTGTAGTTGATGGGTGTATATGTAGGTGGCATGAGTTTGCTGATGTGGATACCTTTGAGGTATAGGTGATTGGATGGATTAGCACTTGCTGTGTGTGTTATTTTCAATCACGTGGGTTTTTTGTTCAGTTGGATGGAAGCAGTTAGTTTTCTGATTGTTGTTCTAGCTGATGTTCTATCTTGTTTCTGGAGGATGACTTCATAGTTGTGTTCAAGTTGAAGATTTGAAGTTGATGTTGTTGATGCTTCTGTATAAGCTATAAGCACAGTGGAATGGTGTCAGTCTTCTGAATCCCTTGCTGTCAGTTGTCTTGGATTAGACTGTTATAGAAACACCATGGCTTGTTCCTTTCCTATGGAGGATGGCTGGAACCATTGCTTGAGATGGTGGATATCTTGAATGTTGCTGCAGGTGTCTTGGCTGATACATTGACTTCGAGCATTGATTGGAACCTAGTAAATTCTTTGTCAAGTGGGAGAATGTTGAGAAATAGTGTCTCAAATTTACTGGCATGTAAGTCTTTAGGTTATAGTGTATCAGCCTGACAGTTCAGATTTGGTGCAACGTGGTTACCAGTCTCCTCGAGGACCGATTCCTTTCATGCTTTGGTGTTAGCCCCCATGTTGGCAGGAGGTAAACATTTTGGTGAGAGTCTATTTGTAGTCTCTTCAACCACCCGAAAGCATTGTGTGCATAGACTACATCGACAAGACTTGGCAATGTCGGTGAGAGCCTCCAAGGAGTCTCTTTGACAAGACGATAAAGGTTATCGCTGTGGTCCACAAGTAGTTCGGAGAGACTCATTTTGTTGTCTCTTCAATAAAGTGATACATAGTGGTTTGTTAACTCATCAGGAGGACTTGACATTTTGATAGGACCCTGAAATGAGTCTCCCCGACATTCTGATATGATGGACTGATGACTAAGGTGGGACCTGAGCTATCAGGGCAGAAGTGATAATTGGTGCAATCCATGCTGACTCGACAGTAGGGACCCATGGAATGATATGAACTACATCGGTGTGACTTCATTATATAGGTGGGAGTCGATATGGTGTCTCACTGATATGGCGATGAGGTTGACCCGGTAACTATTCGGTTCATTGGGAAATTGATGTGGCTGTCACAATGGCGGTGGGGACCACGATGGTGGTAACTGAAACTCCTTGACATGGCAGAAGGATAGTAAAGCCAATGTTGTATTGGCAATGCATATCACAAATATTATCTTCTTGATGTTCAGGAAACTGAATTGATTGTCTTTTGTAATTGTCCAGTCCGTTGTGGTAGTCGAAGCGATTACTCTCCTCTATAATGTTGTAATATAAAATGCATTGTAATAGAAGGTAGAAAGTGTGAGTGAGTGAAGAAGTTGCATTCACAGGAAGGATTATGCTGTCAAATTATCTCTAGATGGAACAAGATGTAAATCTCCTGTAAAGGCTATGAGCCTGTAATTGTATTGTAACTATCCTCTGGTTGCTGAATAATACAATGGCTCTGTGTGTTGGAGTGTGGGGTTTTTTACCTAAAAGGGTTTTCCCCACATAAATTTGTGTTCATGTTTTGTGTTCCATCTTTCATGTCTAATGGTTTTGTTATTGAATCTGTATAATTCTTGTTGATGAAACTGGTTAAAACTTGCATGATTTTTCCTCAGTAGGATTAATGTGGGAAATGAGCTATTTTTGATTCCACTTTGTAGCATAGTTGTGTGTGTTTTTGACACAATTTAAAGAAATTTAAACCTACCAAAGACACTGCTATTCTCAGATGTTCCCTTCTAAGATGCTCTAATTTCCTTACAATTTTTTTAGGTCCATTCTAGCCTCTTTATTTTGTAACAAAGGAATTGGGAGGAGTGACTAGAGTTGTGGTAACCTCTTTATTTTGTTAGGTCCATTCTACTCCTACTTTGTGTCACTTACTTTATCATTTGAAACAAAGGCTAGTAATGGAAAGGTAGTGATGGAAGGCTAGTGATGGAAAGGTAGTGGTGGAACTTTGTCAAAAACAACACCTATTCATTCTACTCCTCCATTTGTTACAAAACAAAATAAGGAGGCTACCACAACTCTATTCACTTCTCCCAATTCCTTTGTTAGGTCCATTCTACTCCTCCTTTGTGTTGCTTACTTTATCAAAAACAAAGGCAAGTGATGGAAAGGTAGTGATGGAAGGATAGTGATGGAAAGGTAGTGGTGGAACTTTATCAAAAACAACACCTATTCATTCTACTCCATCACTATGATTCCAACAACTCTAGTCACTCCTCCCAATTCCTTTGTTAGGACCATTCTGCTCCTCCTTTGTGCCACTTACTTTATCAAAAACAAAGGCTAGTGATGGAACTTTATCAAAAACAACACCTATTCATTCTACTCCATCACTACCTTTCCATTACTAGCCTTTGTTTTTGATAAAGTAAGCGGCACAAAGGAGGAGTTGAATGGACCTAACAAAGGAATTGGGAGGAGTGACTAGAGTTGTGGTAGCCTCTTTATTTTGTTTTGTAACAAATAGAGGAGTAGAATGAATAGGTGTTGTTTTTTATAAAGTTCCACCACTACCTTTCCATCACTAGCTTACTTTATCAAAAACAACACCTATTCATTCTACTCCTCCATTTGTTACAAAACAAAATAAAGAGGCTACCACAACTCTAGTCACTCCTCCTAATTCCTTTGTTAGGTCCATTCACTCCTCTTCTCCTAACTCCCCTCCTTCATTAAATCCAGCACTTCTAAGGTGGTTCAAGAGTTATAAGTACAACAAACCCTATAGGAAGAGATCACTAGCCAGCACAAGGATCTGTTGGCAAGAGGCATTGTGTGGCTTCTTGATTATTATCATTGATGGAAACAAAGTCCATCCCACACATCCACAGCACATGGTATGTCTATACCGGAAGTCAGATTGAAGAGTATTTTGGTCCGGTCAGCAAGAACAGAGCATGCAGCAAGGTCTGACAATCATGCCTGGATTTCTCAGAGGGTGTATCTCAACAAAGTGCGGACTTGGGGAAGTCAAGAGGAGTACCATTACTACTACATTATAGAGATTGAGCCTCCGGTGTTGAAAGAATGAAAAGATATGAGCATCTAAGTGTTGGGTTCCTGACAGGCAGTGTAGACTAAGGAAGAACTAACCGGCAGAGCATCAAACCTTAACCCGGATGAGAAATTGATGGTGATCAAGCTACTTGAGGGATCATTCATGGTTGGCCAACATGATTGATGACTTCTATAACTATCTCTTTAATACGCATCACTTAGTAAGCATGGATTCAGCCGATAGACCAGAGTTTGGAAAAATCTTATTGCTGACTAGAAAGATGTTGAAATCCTTGGTGGGGATATATATACCAGATGGATTTCAATGTGAAGGTGTGTGGATGGAGATATAGTGTGTGAGAAAAGGTAGAGATAAGTGTGGAAGTGGCAATATAGGTCCGGTATGTGACAGAACAACAACACCAAAATAGAGGAAGAATTAAGTGCAGTAGATCAGTATATTGAGCCTAACCAGAACTAAACTTCAACATATGTGGATGTTTCTCTTTAGTTCAAATACCTGTTTACATTCTATATACCTTGTACTTCTTATTCTTTTAATAGAGAATACAATCTTGGGTTAGTCACCCTGTGGTTTTTCCCTTAACATTGTTTTCCACGTAAAAATCCTTGTGTTATGTGTGTTGATTTCATTTATGCTCTCATGTTCATTTATGCTTATATGTTTTGATACTGCACTATTGTTAAAGAAGAAAAGAAAGTTAAGAAATTTAAGATAACTGATTCACCCCCCCTCTTAGTTATCTGCCTTGTCTCCAACAATTGGTATCAGAGCCAAGTTCCTCCAAACAGAGCCTAATAGCTTGAGGAAGATCTGGGAACCTCAATGGATATATATGGAATGAGGGAACAACTTCAGTCTACCCTAGATGATCTTGAGCAATCTCACTCTGAAGTCAATAACTTGAGGGAAAGACTCAAACAAGTCGATGACTTCATAAATGAACTAAAAGAAAAACTGAGTATCTCTATGAAAAAGAGAAAGGAACTTCTTCAACAATTAGCAAGTCAAAGTGAAGCCAATGATACTAATGAAGATTTGAATGAGAAAAACAAGTTATGTGAGAAGCTATCAAAATAGGTCATTATGGTAAGACATGAAATGGAATCAGGGGTTGTGAAATTCACCTAAGAAATTGAAGAGAAAAGAAAAATTGAATATAATATAAAACAATCTCTCAAGGAGAAGTTAGAAGACTACCACAAAATGGATAGAATAATTAGGCATCTAGAATCTGATCTTGAAGAAGCTAGAGATAATGAAGAACAACTTGAAAATTAGATAGACACTCTTAAAAGGGATCTTCAAACAAAAAATGAATACAAAGAAAAAATCAAGATAAGCTCTACTCAACTTGAAGTTCTTCTTGAAAGCCAAAAGAGGGTAGATGACAAGCATGGCTTGGGATATGAGAAAGGTGAAAGCTCCAGATCCGGTCAGAAGAACTCTGGATCAGGAAATCCAAGGTACAGGCCTAGAAGACCTCCGGTATGACAACCAAATGCTCAAAGATATCCATCCTTCAATGGATACTGCTACAATTGCAATAACTTCGGTCATAAAGCAAATCAGTGCAGAAGAAGAATGAATCAGACTAATTCA
This sequence comes from Cunninghamia lanceolata, assembly GCA_027924645.1. Classification (NCBI taxonomy): domain Eukaryota; kingdom Viridiplantae; phylum Streptophyta; class Pinopsida; order Cupressales; family Cupressaceae; genus Cunninghamia; species Cunninghamia lanceolata. Next base: position 848,115 of record BSBN01000386.1, read on the forward strand.
TCCTTCTCCGGATAGTGTTTTAACTGCAAAAGGTATGGTTACAAATCTCATGAATGTAGAAATATGCAAATAAATAATTCATTCAATGGTAGATGCTTTGCATGCAATAGAATGGGACATATGGCTAATCAATGCAGATCAAGAGAACATTAGTCAAATATGCAAAGAAATATAGCTTGCTACAATTGCAATAGATCCGGTCATATTACCAAATTCTACAGAAGTAAGAATTAGAATAAAAGGGGTCCGGTGCATCATAATCAAAATCAAAACAAAGGAAAAGGAAAAGTGAATGCGAATGAAGTTCAAAGGGAGATGAACAAGATTTGGGTAAAGAGAAGTACAGAAAATGTTGGGGATGGATCCGCACCAGAATTTGGTGTTGATATTCCTTCTAGAAGCTAAATAGATGAGCTCTGGCTCAGGGGAAGTCACAAAGGAAAATAATTTCCCCCAGCCAGTCAATTGGTGCCTAAAATCGGCACATGGAGTATTACAGATTGAAGAGTTCTCAAAGAGATATCTACATGATCCTTGGTAAAAATATAAAATATCCACAAGGAGTTTTGAAGAGGTCAATCATCCAAGATTGATCTGATTTAACAGTCATCTGGTAAAAGCAGGATTTTCATAGTTAGATCTGGTGTGATTCAAAATTGAAATATCTTGATATGTGGATAAATGGAATGATTGGAGAAAGGGAGATAGATTGTCAATTATCACCAAGAATAATTCTAAGTGCATCTCAGTGATTCGAAAGGATCTCTCTCAGAAAAAGGTCAAAACAAGGGAACCAAAATGACTTAAAGTGTGCATTTATTGCAATATGAATTTAGGGTTTGCACAAAAATATAAGGGTTCTTTTGTTCTATTGGGTTCTTTCCCAAACTAGATGCTTCCCAGTTATACCTACAAGGTAGCCATCATTGATCAATAGGATTTCTGGGCCAGAGGCCAACAGTACAAGAGATAGACCCTATAAATATCTCCTCTCCATCTTTAGGCTCTGCAGAACCAAGGGGGTATTCCCTATTCAACATCCGTAAAATATGCATGTGAACTTACTGGGATGTTGACACAAAGCAAATAAATCCTTTCTTATGCAGACCAAAACTGTAAAATAAGTGCAAAGGGGCTAGCTTTGGGCCTATGCTCAGTTGTGAAATGCAGGATTTTAGTCTTAAAAATACTTCTAATGTCCTAAAGGTTTATATTTGAAGTTTGAATTTGTATTGTGTATTTGGATGCAAGACTGGGACCTTGGGTTATAACCTCAATACAAGACTAGACTGCTGCCTATCTCAGGGCTTGAAGTCAATAGACATAGACATGTGAATGGTTACCATAAACTTGAATCAATAACTAAGTTTCAAGGGGAAATTTTTTAGTGTCTACCTTACAGATACTTCCCAAGACTGAGTATTTAGTCATTCATACTTGATGATATCCCTATTGCAGCATACCTTTCCCAATGCTTAACCTAAAATATTTAATTTGTTCCTTGAACAAAGATAAGAGATTAGACATTCAACACAAAAAATCCATGTTCCTGAATCCCAAATAACCCTTAGCTATTTAGATTCAAAAGAAAAGATGCTCACAACTTGGAGACAAACAACTGAACACATGCAACGATGCATTTCTCATTTAACAAAAAACATGAAACTAGCCAAAACTATGCATAAAACATTCAACATATGATTCATAAACTCACAAGACACCCAACAGAGCCACCAGCCAAACTATACCTTGTTATTCCACCAAAAATTTGCCCAGTCTTCAACCACTTGAAAAAATGAGTAACACAGTTTTGATATACCCAGAACGTGTACTCAGCAATAAGTACAAGGTCATTTATAAATGTCACCAAATACAATGCACCATCAAAATGGTGCCCAAAACATTCAATGCAGCAGGCAGAAGAAGAAGGAAGAGTAGGTTAGTTCCGGAAACGTGCAGCATACTGGGATTTTCGCCTTAAAAATGGTAGTTGACCCATCCATTCGGCCCATACCTATGTAAATTTGCCATTAATGGCCAACCTACCGATTTCGGGATGCAACAACGGTTCGCGTGTTTATGAAGTTTCTTCCCGCTTGAAATGATGCAGTGAACACAGAAAAAAATACTCCTGCTCTGAAGATTTGAAACAGGCCGTCAATTCCATCCTCTTCCCTGTGATCCATGGCTTCAAATCACGCTGACTGGTCCTCGACCAATGAAAACATGTCGCGCAGACAGTTTTTTCTCTTGACTTTTCGCAGTGCGAACATACCTTTTACCTTTTTCGCCCATTGCATATTCAAATCTTTTGTATATGCAACTGCATATACATACAATCACAATGTATACAAGCATGGACCCAAAATCCTTGTGAAACAAATTGAAATCACAATCGGGTCCCGGTGTTGTATCTTCCTCTTTGTACATCTCCTTGTATATTGCATATACAAATGCAATATAAATACAAACGCTGATTCCATCACACTTATGCGGTAGACTAGAATAATTTTTGAATCCAGCGTTGTATGAGCATCTTTGCATCTCTCATTGTATATCGCATATATTATGCGCAATATACAACCAATTGTGGACTCCAAACTGACATCCGCCAAAACACATTTTCTTTCACGTTTGAGTTGTATCTACGCCTCTTGTATCACCTTTTGTATATGCGCATGTACATACAACCATGGGACATACAACTGCGGCCCCCACTGAGCTCATGGAAATTGTTGACTTTGACCGCATCTGCTTTGCATATTTCTTTGTATCATCACTTGTATGTGTGATTGTATATCGGGAACATACAATCCCAATATACAACTATGGATTTCACCCGGTTCATACCACAAATTTGAAACAATTTTGATTCCGGCCTTTGTATGCTCCATTGTATATACCATTATACATCGGCAACATACAACCCATGATACAAAGGAATGCATTGACTTTTCAACACTGCTCTTATATCAATGTCCGCCAAGCCCGATTTGATAACATTTGAAGTCCGGCATTGTATGTTTTGCATTATATATCCTTTTGTATAAGTCACATACATACAATCCTTTTGCCAAAAGCCTGTGGGCCCGACCACTGTTTTAAACCCGATTTGAATCCTTTTGACATCTACCTTTGTATCTTACCCGTTGTATATTGAATATACAACACAATATAAATGCAACCTTTCGATACAAACACGGAATATACCGGGAATCTGCTATGTACATCCACTTTTTTACCTCCAGAAATGCACTCGAATGCCAAATACAAACCTGATATGCATAAAATTATGCATACAACTTATTTTCACCATTTCTGAAGCCGATTGAAATTTCCTCTTGGGTCCGGCCTTGTATATATGCATCTGCGGATTAGATACAACGACAACATACAATGACACATACATAAAATGCAGAAGGCCGAGGGACTTAGAATTTTTTGGGTTTCTCATTTTTTCAACACAACAGGAAAAGGATGTAATGCTAGGCGAAGGGGGCCGGTCATTCAACGAGCTAAAAGGCTTAAGTTACAACTTAAATGACTGGGAACCCGCTACAGGAGGTCAACGACATAATAGAAGATACAATATAGGAGGCCGAGGGAAATAAAACCTAAGGCATTAAAAGTTTGAGCGAATAAAAATATAGGCATGCAGACTCGAATCAAAACCCTAACTATAGGTGGGCACCACCATTGGCTCCGACTGGGGACGCATGCCTCCTACATGCATGGCGAGAACTCCAGATCTATGGGATGTAGACTGAGAAAAACATACAAAAGCAAAACCTTGACCACACAAGGTATGTACAGACTATTCACAGCTAATTTACAATGTGCACATAAGATATTCATTCATGAGAAATAAGTTTTAAGGAATTTACTGTGCACAGGCAATTCCAGTAATTCACCGTTTAGGGCCTGGAGAAAGTAGGAATCTTCTCCATGAGTATTGCTGATTTGATATGGGCCCATCCATAAGGGCTCAAATTTACCATGCTTGCCCTTATCCTGGCTCTTTGCATTCCAAACAAGGACTAAATCGCTTATCTGAAACTTCCTTTCTATAGCCCTTTTATCAAACAAATATTCCACCTTCTCTTGTTTCTTGATATTTGTCTTTTGTGCTTCTCTTCTAATTTCATCCAATGCAACCAGTTGATTTATCCTCTCATTCATTAAGTCCTCAATCTCTTTATCATTTTCTTGTATGAATCTATAAACTGGCAAGAGATTATTCACAGGTAACTTAGCTAGTGCGCCGTACACTAGCTCAAAAGGTGACCTTCCAATTGATTTCTTCACTGTTATCTAGTCAGCCCATAGTGCCATCTTTAGCTTTGAATCCCATGCCCTTTTGTTCTTGTCTACCATCCTTTTGATGATTTTCATAAGGCTTCTATTACTTTATTCTGCCTAACCGTTTCCTTGTGGATGATATGGTGATGCATATGACAAATTAATCCCATAGTGTTTGCAAAAATCAACAAACTCACCAGATCTGAAACACATGTCATTGTCTATGACCACTTTGATTGGCACTCCAAATCTGATAATAATGTGTTCCAAAATGAAATCCATCACCACCCTGCTTGTAGCTTTTTTAGTTGGAATGGCTTCAATCCATTTAGTAAAATAGTCAGTAGCAACCAAAATCCAACTATGTCCTCCACTTGATCTTTCTAAAATTTCCCCTATAAAATCAATTCCACATTGCTGAAATGGAGCCTCCACAGTTATATTTCAAAGGGGTAATGCACCTTCATACTTAAGGTTTCCTGAGAACCTTTGACAGGGATCACATTTTCTTACCATCCTCTGTGCATCTGAGAAAAGGGTCAGCCACCAATAGCCTGCTCTAAGAGTTTAATGAGCTGTTGTCTTGGCAGTGTAGTGTCCACCGCACACTCCTTTGTGCATGACACTTAAAATATCCATACCTTGATTTTTATCCACACACCAAAGTAGTACACCATCACGGTTCTTCCAATATAATTCTCCTTGAATAATGATGTATTTGATAGCATGTAACTTGAAGGTCCTTTTTTGACTATCATTGAGATGGGAAGGACAATTCAAATTCTGCAAATAATACACAATATCCTTGTACCATCCAGATTCTAACATGTTAACAACTTCATCCTGAACTACATTTACCTAGCATGCCTCCAAATTTGATTGTGTCATCATCTTAGCCAAACCTTGTTCCCTTACCAATTTTGTAATTTGTATCTCAATGTTGAACTCTTGTAACTTGTTAATCCACCTTCATCTTCTTCCTATCACTTCCTGCTGAGTGAAAATGTCCTTAACTGCTACATGGAGCACATATGCAATTATCTGAGATCCTACTAAGTATGGCCTGAAGCTTTTGACTACCCTAACCAATGCGTATGCCTACTTTTCCATGATATCATATTTCAATTTAGCTTCTTGCAATGACATTCTAAAGAAAGCTAGGTTGCTCAAAACCATCTTCATTTTTCTATAATAAACATGCAGAAAAAGTGTGAAAAGAGGCAAATGAGAACAACTGAAGTGGCTTAGAAAAATTAGGAGATCTCAACACAGGAGCCACCTTTATAGCCTCTTTGATGTTCTGAAATGATCTAGTTGATTCACTTCGCTATTTGATAGCTTCTCCCTTCTTCAACATTTTAGAAATATCCTTTGTAATCTCTGTAAAGTTGGGATTGAATCTTTTAACAAAGTTAATCCGCCCAAAGAAAGACTGAATGCGTTTCACTATTTTAGGAATTTGAATTCTGTCAATTGCAGCAACCCTTTCAGGATCAATCCTGACTCCATCCTTGGAAATAATGTGTCCCAACAGTTTTCCTTCTACTACCTGAAAAGTACATTTCTTTGGGTTAAGTGAAATGCCATATTCGAATGCCCTAATAAAAATTTGTTCTAGATGCATGCAATGTTGCTCCTCCTTTTTTGAATAAGCAGTTAAATCATCCTGATATACAGCCAAAATTGAGTCAATCAATCCTGCAAAAGCAACATCCATAACCCTCTGAAATGTAGCACCTGCATTTGTTAGTCCAAATGGCATTCTTACATATACATAAGTCCCCCATGGATTGGTGAAGACAGTCTTGTATTGTTCAGATTCTTTTACCTTCACCTAATTATATCCTAAAAATCCATCCATCATGGATAAAAGCTCACAACCAGTTACCTTCTGCAACATAGCCTCCATGTTAGGTAGTGGATAATTATCCTTTAAAGAAGACATTCAAATTTTTGAAGTCCACACAAAGTCTTATATCACCATTTTTCTTTCTAACCGGGACAAGATTGGACACCCAAGTTGAGTGTCTAATAGGCACAATTATTCCAGCCTCCCTAAGCTTTACAAGCTCTTCTGCATTTTTGGAGCCAAAGTTGGGTTAATAGGTCTTTGTTTCTATCTGAATGGCTTAGCTATAGGCTTCAAAGGAATCTCATGCTGGAATAAGTCTTCTCTATAAGCTTTTAGGTCCTCATATGACCATGCAAAGACATGCTTATATTTTTTCAATAATGCAATCACATACTCCTGATGTGTGGGTTGAGCTGTTTGCCAATATATACCCTTTTCGAGGCATGGGGTGTCCCCAAGTTTATCTCCTCCAAGCCATCCTTGTTTGTAGGAGATGCCTTCGTAAAAAACTAGTCTCTATTGTCAAATGCTCTTTCTAAAGCAACCAGCCCTCTAGATTTTATTTGTTTTAAGTTGAATTACTTCTTTCCCCAAAAGAGTTTCTTTTCCATTCACAACTTCTACAAAGTTTTGAAGATCAATCTCCTGGCTCTCGTATTCATCTATGCAGTGTAGGAACTTCAACAAATCTATATCATCATCAAACACCTTCCAACTGCTTATATTACCTGGTACTGCAGATCTCATTTTAACTTCAACATTTGTAACATCAGACAGAGTGACATCATCCGGCCTTATGGCCACATTAGCTAAAAAGTTTGCCATGACATTCTTTGATCTTTCTATCCAATTTATTGAAAAAGCATCAAATAATTCAATTGTTTCCCATACAACATGCTTATACTATTTTAACCTTTTATTTTTTGAAGCATATTTATCTCACTTGGGAGACAATCAATTCTGAATCTCCAAACACTTTTAGCATCTTAATCCCATGCTTCAAAAAAACATTTAATCCTAGTAGCAGAGCTTCATATTCTGAAATATTATTTGTGCAGGCAAACTTTAATAGGAAAGAGAATTTTAGAAGCTTACCGGCTAGAGACAAGAACACAATTCTGTAAGTCTTTTTTTGATATGCTGCTAGCATAAAATCCACATCCTTCATGATTCTTATAACTGGTTTCTCTTTAGCATCCATTGCATAGCATTTTCCACATGCCTTATCTATTTTCAATCCAACTTGTTGCATGATAGCGAGAGGCATAATATTTATTGATGCTCCTGAATCAAGCATACAATTCTTGATTAGTTTTCCATTGATAACACGGGAGACATAAAATGGTTCAACCTGTGAAGGGCATTTTGTCATTGTCACCCCCAGATAGACTTCAAGAACCTCATCGTCATCAATACACAAGGCTTGTTTCTTACGCTGAGTCTCAACATTCTGCTTGGCCTGACAAGCTACTCCTGAAATTAGGGACAATGCTTTTTTCCTAAATTTTTCAACTTTCGTCATCTCCATCAATGGAACAGAGACCTTTATCTGGTATAAAACCTGAGTTATGTCAAAGGGAGCATAATTTTGTATAATAGTTGTAGCTTGAGCCATGGTTTTATTCTTATCCTGAGCTGATCCAACCTTAATTTTAATGGCCTTCTGACTGTCATCCATGACCTGAGAATTCTTATTTTGATCCTCATTTTGGGGAACTTCATTTTCTGGTCTTTGAGAATCATGACTTGGTTTTTGCTTAGAATTTTTCTTGTTATTATTCCATCGCGTCTTATGTGGTTCAGCCCCTTTATGACTATGCATTGGTTGATTCACAAAGGTGTCTTCTGGTTGACGTGGATCACCAACCTAAGCCTTACCTCTAATGTTATAGTTGCTCTTGACCTGAGCCACTGCTACAGCTGTGAGAGCTCTAATCTCTTCATCATAAGGCCTTCTCAAGTTATTCAGAAAGATGTGTGCGTCCTGAGCATAAGCATAGTTATCTTCAAACCTCATCACAGGAAATCTGTTGGCAGACCTGAGTCACATAATTCGTGCTTTCATCAGCATCATAAGAAGAATACTCCACACTTGTGAACAACATATTGACATTATCATCCTCCATATAATGTGGCTCATTGCATTCATCACAAGCGACAACATTATTATACAAAGATTGAGCAATCACACATTTTGATTGTGAGTAAGGCATTTGACAGATTATGCATCACGGGGTATCATCAACAATGTTAATAGCTTTCTTCAAAGGATTAGGAGTCTCCTTAACATTTTGAGCTCTTTAAGATTGAACAATCACACATTGCGATTGTGAGTAAGGCATTTGACAGATTATGCACCATGGGGTATCATCAACAATGTTAACAGCTTTCTTCAAAGGATCATGGGTCTCCTTAACATTTTGAACTCTTTGATTAGTGTTTCTATTTGGGAGAACGGGTTTACCATTATGCAGATGCATTACCTTAAGTACTTAACTTAGGTCCTTAACAATAGTTGTCAATTTATCCAATTTCTCTTCGAAAGCAGATGCATTACCTTAAGTACTTTGAAACTTATTATTCATATTTTGTAGAATCTTTACATCATCCCTTCTATTTGTCTTACCAGATGCTTTCCTATTATTTTCAATGTTGGTTGCAATTCTAAAAGCATCCCTGAGGCTAGTAGGACCCTTATCTCTTAACCCATAAGTTGTTTTAGCATCAAAAGTATTTATGTATAGTACCATGCACATTGGTTCATTAGGCCTCATGTGAAGTGGTAATTTGCTCAACACTCTAGTGAACCTAGCATTAAAATCTGCAACATGCTCATTTCACCCCTTAGTAATACTAGTGAATTCATTTATAAAAAAGCTTGGATCAGTCTTATCACCATATTATTCTTTAAAAATCCTTCTGAAGTCATCCCATGATGAGACACTCTGGTCAGGCATACTTTTATACCATTCTCTAGCTTCATCAACTAAGGACTGCATAAATAATTTCATAAAAACATCTTCATGTTCAACCTCAAATTTGTCCATAACATTCTGAAAGGCCTTCAAATGATCTTCCACTGACACAACATTGTTTCCTGAAAAACTTTGGTATCTGAGACCTTACATGTTTATCAATGGGGTTAGGGTAACCAGGAATACCATTAAAAACTAGCTGCCTGAATCTATCCAACTGCATAAGCTGTCTACCAAACTGATTAACATTTGCGTTCCTATTAGCATTCTAATTTCTCACATTGTTGAATGGTACTCTAACATTGTTTGTATTTTGCCTCTAATCATTCTATTGATTCTGAACTTCATTTCTTTGTTGGTTTCTCAGCACATTTGCATTATCAAGGGTGGGAACTGAATCATGTTGAGCAATTTTCAGAGCTTGCATCTTTTGTCTCATATCATCTCTAATCCTTAAAGCCTGCAATATTCTAATTCAGTCCTCAGGCTCTTGATTTCTTCAGCTAATTCTTCATCTTTAGGCATAGAAGAGGATGGTCCCTTTCCATTTTGGTCATCATCATCATCCTTTGGGGAATCAGTTTCTTCAAATCTGTCAAGGGGATCTAAGAATGGGCATTTCTGAAACACCTCTGACCTCATCCTCAATCTATCACCTTGTAGTCTTTCATATACATCTTGAATTTCAGCCTCTATGTTTGAAAAATAAGGTGCATGCTGCTTTGACGATCTAGGATTATCTTGGGTATTATCATTGTTTCTAGGGCTGGGAGAACCTTCTTGACCGGCTTGAACGATCCCTTTTCTCCTATACATCATTTTTTTGAGTAATTCTTTAAGCAAAGGATTACGCAGGGATCTTCTCCCTTGCATACAAATTTCACCTTACCAGTTGGGAGATTTGTTCAGAGTCGCCACCTATACTAGGAATTAGTTTTTTTTAAAACCAAGGTTCTGACACAAAGCAGTCCCCAGTAGAGTCACCAAATTTGTTGGGTTCTTTCCCAAACTAGATGCTTCCCAGTTATCCCTACAAGGTAGCCATCATTGATCAATAGGATTTCTGGGCCAAGGGCCAACAGTACAGGAGATAGACCCTATAAATATCTCCTCTCCATCTTTAGGCTCTGCAGAACCAAGGGGGTATTCCCTATTCAACATCCGTAAAATATGCATGTGAACTTACTGGGATGTTGACACAAAGCAGATAAATCCTCTCTTATGCAGACCAAAACTACAAAATAAGTGCAAATGGGCTAGCTTTGGGCCAATGCTCAGTTGTGAAACGCAGGATTTTAGTCCTAAAAATACTTCTAATGTCCTAAAGGTTTATATTTGAAGTTTGATTTTGTATTTTGTATTTGGATGCAAGACTGGGACCTTGGGTTATAACCTCAATACAAGACTAGACTGGTGCCTATCTCAGGGCTCGGAGTCAATAGACATACACATGTGAATGATTACCATAAACTTGAATCAATAACTAAGTTTCAAGGGGAAATTTTTTAGTGTCTGCCTTACAGATACTTCCCAAGACTGAGTATTTAGTCATTCATACTTGATGATATCCCTATTGCAACATACCTTTCCCAATGCTTAACCTAAAACATTTAATTTGTTCCTTGAACAAAGATAAGAGATTAGACATTCAACACAGAAAATCCATGTTCCTGAATCCCAAATAACCCTTAGCTATTTAGATTCAAAAGAAAAGATTCTCACAACTTGGAGACAAACAACCGAACACATGCAACTATGCATTTCTCATATAACAAACAACATGAAACCAGCCAAAACTATGCATAAAACATTCAACATATGATTCATAAACTCACAAGACACCCAACAAAGCCACCAGCCAAACTGTACCTTGTTATTCCACCAAAAATTTGCCCAATCTTCAACCACTTGAAAAAATGAGTAACACAGTTCTGATATACCCAGAACATGTACTCAGCAATAAGTACAAGGTTATTTCAAAATGTCACCAAATACAATGTACCATTAAAATGGGGCCCAAAACATTCAATGCAAAAGGCAGAAGAATGAAGATCAGGTTAGTTCGGGAAACGTGCAGCATACTGGAGATTTTTGCCTCAAAAATGGTAGTTGACCCGTCCATTTGGCCCATACCTCTATAAATTTGCCATTAATGGCCAACCTACTGATTTCTGGATGCAGCAACGGTTCGCGTGTTTATGAAGTTCCTTCTCGCTTGAAATGATGCAGTGAACACATAGAAAAAAATACTCCTGCTCTGAAGATTTGAAATAGGCTGTCGATTCCATCCTCTTCCCTATGATCCACGGCTTCAAATCACGCTGACTAGTCCTCGACCAATGAAAACATGCCATGCAAACATTTTTTTCTCTTTTGACTTTTCGCAGTGTGAACATACCTTTTACCTTTTTCGCCCACTGCATATTCAAATCTTTTGTATATGCAACTACATATACATACAATCACAATGTATACAAGCGCAGACCCAAAATCCTTGTGAAACAAATTGAAATCGCAATCGAGTCCGGGTGTTGTATCTTCCTCTTTGTACATCTCCTTGTATATTGCATATACAAATACAATATACATACAACTGCGGATTCCATCACACTTATGCGGCAAATTGGAATAATTTTTGAATCTAGTGTTGTATGGGCATCTTTGCATGTCTCATTGTATATCGCATATACAATGCGCAATATACAACCAACTGCGGACTCCAAACTGACATCTACCAAAACACATTTTCTTTCATGTCCGGGTTGTATCTGCGCCTCTTGTATCACCTTTTGTATATGCGCACATACATACAACCATGGGACATACAACTGCGGGCCCCACCGGGCTCATTTAAATTGTTTACTTTGACTGCATCTGCTTTGCATATTTCTTTGTATCATCACTTGTATGTGCGATTGTATATTGGGAACATACAATCCCAATATACAACTGCAGATTTCACCTGGTTCATACCACAAATTTGAAACAATTTTTATTCTGGCCTTTGTATGCTCCATTGTATATACCATTATACATCAGGAACATACAACCCATGATACAAAGGAATGCATTGACTTTTCAACACTGCTCTTATATCAACACCCGCCAAGCCCAATTTGATAACATTTGAAGTTTGACATTGTATGTTTTGCATTGTATATCCTTTTGTATAAGTCACATACATACAATCCTTTTGCCAAAAGCCTATGGGCCCGACCACTGTTTTCAACTCGATTTGAAACCTTTTGACATCCACCTTTGTATCTTACCCATTGTATATCGAATATACAACACAATATACATGCAACCTTTCGATACAAATGTAGAATATACCGGGAATCCGCTATGTACATCCACTTTTTTACCTCCAGAAATGCACCCGAATGCCAAATACAAACCCGATATCCATAAAACAATGTATACAACTGATTTTCACCATTTCTGAAGCTGATTGAAATTTCCTCTCGGGTCCGGCCTTGTATATATGCATCTGCAGATTAGATACAATGGCAACATACAACGACACATACATAAAATGCAGAAGGCCGAGGGACTTAGAATTTTTTGGGTTTCTCATTTTTTCAACATGACGGGAAAATGATGTAATGCTAGGCGAAGGGGGCTGGTCATTCAATGAGCTAAAAGGCTTAAGTTACAAATTAAATGACTGGGAACCCACTACAAGAGGTCAACGACATAATAGAAGATACAATTCAAGAGGCCAAGGGAAATAAAACCTAATGAATTAAGTGTTTGAGGGAATTAAAATATAGGCTTGCAGACTCGACTCAAAACCCTAACCGTAGGTGGACACCACCATTGGCTCCAACTGGGGATGCATGCCTCCTGCATGCATGGTGAGAACTCTAGATCTCTCGGATGCAGACTGGGAAAAACGTACAAAAGCAAAACCTTGACCACACAAGGTATGTACAGACTATTCACACCTAATTTACAATGTGCACATAAGATATTCATTCATGAGAAATAAGTTTTAAGGAATTTACCGTGCACAGGCAATTCCAGTAATTCACCATTTAGGGCCTGGAGAAAGTAGGAATCTTCTCCATGAGTATTGCTGATTTGATATGGGCCCATCCATAAGGGCTCAAATTTACCATGCTTGCCCTTATCCTGGCTCTTTGCATTCCAAACAAGGACTAAATCACTTATCTGAAACTTCCTTTCTATGGCCCTTTTATCAAACAAATATTTCACCTTCTCTTGTTTCTTGATATTTGTCTTCTATGCTTCTCTTCTAATTTCATCCAATGCAACTAGTTGATTTATCCTCTCACTTGTATGAATCTATAAACTGGCAAGAGATTATTCACAGGTAACTTAGCTGGTGCGCCATACACTAGCTCAAAAGGTGACCTTCCAATTACTTTCTTCATTGTTATCCGATCAGCCCATAGTGCTATCTTTAGCTTTGAATCCCATGCCCTTTTGTTCTTGTCTATCATCCTTTTGATGATTTTCATAAGGCTTCTGTTACTTGATTTTGCCTGACCGTTTCCTTGTGGATGATATGGTGATCAATATGATAAATTAATCCCATAGTTGTTGCAAAAATCAACAAATCCAGATCTGAAACACATGGCGTTGTCTATGACCACTTTGACTGGCACTCCAAATCTGATAATAATGTGTTCCAAAATGAAATCCATCACCACCCTGCTTGTAGCTTTCTTAGTTGGAATGGCTTCAATCCATTTAGTAAAATAGTCAGTAGCAACCAAAATCCAACTATGTCCTCCACTTGATCTTTCTGAAATTTCCCTTATAAAATCAATTCCCCATTGCTAAAATGGAGCTTCCCCAGTTACAGTTCTAAGGGGTAATGAACCTTCATACTTAAGTTTTCCTGAGAACCTTTGACAGGGATCACATTTTTGTACCATCCTCTGTGCATCTGAGAAAAGGGTCAGCCACCAATAGCCTGCTCTAAGAGTTTTGTGAGCTGTTGTCTTGGCAATGTAGTGTCCACCACACACTCCTTTGTGCATGACACTTAAAATATTCGTAGATTGATTTTCATCAACACACCTAAGTAGTACACCATCAGGGTTCTTCCAATATAATTCTCCTTGAATAATGATGTATTTGATAGCCTGTAACTTTAAGGTCCTTTTTTGACTATCATTGAGATGGGAAGGATAATTCAAATTCTGCAAATAATACACAATATCCTTGTACCATCCAGATTCTGACATGTTAACAACTTCATCCTGAACTACATTTACCTGGCATGCCTCCAAATTTCATTGTTTCATCATCTAGCCAAACCCTGTCCCCTTACCAATTTTGTAATTTGTATCTCAATGTTGAACTCTTGTAACTTGTTAATCCACCTGCATCTTCTTCCTGTCACTTCCTGCTGAGTTAAAATGTCCTTAACTGCTGCATGGCACACATATGCAATTATCTTAGATCCTACTAAGTATGGCCTAAAGATTTTGACTACCCTAACCAATGCATATGTTTTCTTTTGCATGATATCATATTTCAATTCAGTTGCCTGCAATGACATGCTAAAGAAAGCAATAGTTTGCTCAAACCATCTTAATTTTTCTGTAATAAACTTGCAACAATCGTGTGAAAAGAGGTGTTGATCATGATGTTAGTCATAAACAAACATAGAATAAAAGTTACACAAAAAACCTTTATTCATCTTGAAAGATACGATGAATTCAAAGAATTCATGATCCCAAGTCTCTGTAAATTAGTTCTTAATCTACTGACGTTACTCAATGGTTGATGTGTGTTGCTGTTTTCCATTCAGGGGCCTTACATTTGCTTATCAGTAGGATTCTGTTTCTGTAAAGATGCTACACAGAAAGGTTATTCTACACAGTATATTTCTTCAAATGATGTGTCTATGCTCAAATCTTTGCATGATATTTATCAATTGTACATGCTTTAACTTCAAATATGCTATGAATTTCCAGTTATCAATGAGATGTCTGCATATTTCATGTAATTTGCTTCTGATTATCTATTATTTGCAATTGTGTTGGTGAATTGTTCTGAAATTAAAAGAAATGTAAAAGAATACTTCAAATTATGATGAATCTTCAGCTATTGAGCCACATACACACTTGATACTGTCATTCGGAGAAGAAATCAAACCATATTTTCACCAGGATGTTCCATAGCTAGATGTAGATGATGCAAACTTCAAAGGATGATGAATGAAGACAATACATGCAGACTGATGAGCACTCCAAGGGACGCAGCAAATCAAAGCATGTATCAAGAATTCAAACACAGACTGCTTAGGATTTATGATGATTTGTAATCAAAATGGTCTTCTCTTTCATTAAGTATGCAAAAACATGTATGTTTACAATAACTTTAAAATAGGCCCTAATATTTCAGTAAACAAATTTCAATTAAGCTTCCAATGTTCAAAACAAGGCATCCTTGCACCGTTTATAGAATAAGGTGAGGGAGCGGTTACAAATGATCTACAATCAAGATTTATCGATTAAGATCCACGGTGCATATTCCTTTTTGACTTGGTCAACTGTATCTCATGGCACAAGTTGCCAGCTGGCAACCATCTAGGTAACTTATTTTCCTCTAAGTACCTGATGCAGATGTTTCCCTTGTAGCGCATCTTCATCTATTCATTAGGTTCTTCTTCATCATCATGATCATCATGATCATCACTTTCTGTGTCTTCATCATCCTGATGGATATCGCCTTGTATATGGACCTACATTATTGTCCTGATATTTTCATACACTTCTACTATTCTTTCAACTTCCCCGCCATCGAGAGTTTTAGCTTTACTTATGGCATGCTTGTGGGCTTAAAATTTATCTCTGAGGGTCTCCAATTTACCCTTCCTGTTGCTCAATGTTTCATTATAGTTCTCCACCCTGACCTTGATCCTCACGATCTTGTTCATTGCTTCTTCTGTCAGGTGGTTGAGAGGGTCATTAGCCATCGGCTGGAAGTTAGCATGCAGAGCTTTTATGACAAAGTTTGCATCTTGGTTTTCAATTTTCCCCTCTACTTTTCCCTCAAGGGCTTCTAGGACTTCTGCTTCATAAGACATCATGCTGTGCAGTTTCACACTGATATCTCTTAACTTATTACTACACTTCTTCAGTACATCACATTCAAACTTGATGTCTTTATACCAAACATCTACCAACATGGCAGTGTTATTATCCAGTACCTTATTATTTATTAGGATCTGAGGATTAATCCTCTTTATTTCACTCAAAATACTGAAGGCTTTCTCCAACTGGAATGACCTCCTTCCGGCCTCAGTCTGTAATTTATCAACTTTCTTCCTGGAGATACTCAAAGAATTTGACCTCTGCAAAGAGGCTTTCACTACTTCCTTAGCTCATGTTAGTGCTGATGACATCCATTTCCTCATTATCACTGACTCATGCCTCATAAGGTCTAATTTATTAACCTCTTCTTGAGAAATTATAGTCAATGGGACTACCTGATCTGATGATGTATTGTCAGGGTTAATCAACCCTTTTATGTATGAGTGCAGCTGAGCAATGTGCTCTTTATGCTGCTTATTCTTCTCCTTTTCTTTCTTCACCCTTTGGGTCAAAGAATCTATTATATCCTTCCCTTCCTGACCTCCTTGGTCTTCATTGGCAAACCCCAAATCAACTATGCTAATCTGGAATTCTTCTAGGGCTATTTTGCCTTTCTCTTTCTCAATGATGAGAAGTGCTACCTGGGCGGTCCTTCTGCCTGTAGTAGGATCTCTTCTTATTGCAGATGTTAATCTAGTTTTCCTCTTTGGCTTCATGATAGTTTCTAAAAACAATGTTGAAACATCAAATTCTTAAATCTCAAAACCTGATTCCGTACCTATTTCTTTCTCAAGCCATTGAGGTATTTGATCTTTGGATCCTTGGTGTCTGTCATCATCATCATGTCCACCCTAATCTCTAGCATTTGTCTCAGTTCTCGATGGAGAGGGTGACTTCCTTATTTCTTCCTCATGATCTTCTTCATGAGGGGGATCTTGTTGTATTTCCTCTTCCTGAAGAACTTCTTCTTGCGGGGGAGGATCATGCTGTGTATCTACATGCTGATCATGGACTTGATCCTTTACTTCCTCCCTTTGTGTCTCATCCACTTTAGGAATTTCCTCATCCTGAGGCATATTTGCATCCATGGATATTATTGTGTTCGTACTAGGTGCATCAACCTGATCTTGGATCACATTCTGATCCGCACCTGATGTATCTACCTCTTGGGTCTTAAGGTCTTCATGACTTGATGTTTCTTTATCATTCCTGCCCTTTTCTTGGACTTCTACTATTTTGGGTTCCACTGGTATTTCTCGTTGTTGTTGACCCATATCTGAAGCGTTGCTTTCTGTTTCTACCAGCTTGGCTATTTCAACATTTTCTACTTTATTAGGTGCACCTACTTGATGTTTAGGACTTACATCCTCTCTGTATGTTAGGTCTATCACCGCAGGGCTAGTTACCTGATCAACTAACTTATCAAGCCTGATTAGTTGGGCTGCCCTCTCTGGGCTATTTTCCTTTTCTTGCTATGTTTGCTTCAACTCTTCTAATATCACCCTCTGTGCTGATGGGGTTCCATGTGGGGTCACGCGAGTGTTTGAAGCAAGGCTTTCCATCTGTTGAGAGGCTACATTTTGTACCACCTCATCATCAGATAGGTCCATAGTTTCCTCTAATGAGAATGGACCACCTTGAACTACTCTAGTGGTTTCTTTCGCTTGCTCTTCAGCCCTCTCAGTCTTAAACTAAATGATCCTAGGAAGTGGCACATCATGTTGCAATTCTTTTCTAAATACTTCACTACCAGCTCCCCTTAATACTATGGGGTCATGTCTTATTTCACCCCTCATAGATGTTCTCTGTCTTTTAGGTGGTGATGCCACCAAGGGTGCCTTCCTTTCTCTGGTGAATGTCATAGGATCATCATCTCCAGGCTCTTTATCCATTGGCTCCTCCTCAAGAATATCTTCTTCCACATTCTGCTGTGAGGTTTGGCCTTCATACTGTACTCTTCCAGTTTCTACGACTGGCCTTAGGATTCTTTTCGTTCTTAGTTCATCTATCAAAGGCTGTGCAGATGAGGCTGATGTCTGTCCTGATGCAGATGCATCTTCAGCTGATGTATCAACTCTTTCAACTATCACCCCCTTAGGACTATCATTGGTTTTCTTCTTTCCTCTGGGGGGTCCTTTACTTTGTTTCTGAGGTGGCAGCCTTTCTCCATTTGATTTTCTCTTCTCAATAAGAAAGTCATCATATTCTTCATCTGAAATCTCCTGCCTTTTCCTCTTATTATCTACTGTTACGGCCACACCTTTCTTCTTCAGTGTATTGATTTGTTCATTTACCCATGCTTGGGTCAACTGCAGCACCCCCCTGTAAACTGATCTAATGAAATGTCTTTAGGTTGTGTCAGGTCAGGGGCTGAAATGGTGTCATTATACACCTTATTGTCTTCATACTCATTTGACAATACCTTGCCATCATCTTTCTTTAATTGTACAGGTACTGGAACACAATCAAATGTCTTAATCTGATTAAGGGTGAGCCTTTGATATTTTCTTCTTCTAACTTCAGCTTCATCCTCACAGTTAGTCCAGAAATCCTCTAAGTTCTTTTTATGTATCGGTTGGCCTATGATCTTTTGCATCCTTCCATAGGGGTCATATGATCTGGCCAGTGGGAATGGTTGTAAATTCATCAAGTTTAGACCTGCTATGACCTTTATGTTTTTAGAATCAGGGCATATGTACCACCCTATAGTCACTAGAAATAATACTGGAGGTATCTTCTTGTTTTCTTTGTATGCATCCAATACAGTTGGTACCTGTCTCAGAAACTCCATCAGGACTACCCCATCAGTAGGGTACCTGGGTAGCATTAATGGTTGTCCTTCATAACCTTCTATCTTGATGTAGGAAAATGTGGTGAACTAGATGAACCAGACACCATGCTTGTATATAACTTCCTGAGCTTCCATGCTCAGTCTTTTGGTTCTATCTTCCTCCATTGTTTTGACTAGATGCATAGAAAATGCATCATTCACTAATTTGTAATCAGGGAGATAGTTTGTTCTCTGCAACTGAGGGTAATGGTCCCATATATGGGCATCATTCAAACTACCACCAATCTTTCTAACTATGGTTAGTGCAGCAAATGTACCCTTATAAGCACATGAATATACAACATATGAAGTCATGTAAAATGAACACTCCAGGCCTCCTAAGTTCATTATTTGTTCATCTAGGGCATCACTGATGATTTTAGCCCATAATGGCTTATTATATGTATAAATGCACATCATGATGACTCCATACATCCAATCCTTGAAACTTCTAGCAATAGGCTGGCCTGTCACTCTGCTGAGTAAGGCAATCATATACTGATATTCATCATCAAAGTCAAATTTATACAGGTGCACTGGTAATTTGGCAGAGGCAGTATAAGTGTTGTTCTTTGACCTCCACTGATATATCCTCTTTCTTGCAGTCTTTTTGTTATCTATATATTCAATCTCCAGTTTTTTCAAATCCATACTGACTACCTTCTTTCCAAGTGGGAGATTGAAAGTAGTTGCAATCCCTTTGATGGACAAATTTGCATAAACCCTGCCATGTTTTTCTACTCTCCTCATCTGAGGGTTGTAATTCCTGGCACATTCTATTATCAATTCTGGAGTTTCCATGGAATAAGGAAATCCAGCCGCATACCACATTCCTAATGTAAAAATGGTATCCAGTAGGGTGCTTTCTTTATTGTTATGCATCTTGGATGACCATGCCACTAAATTTGTGTTTCCCTAATGAGTATCCCTGATGAAACCATACTTGAACTACACTCCTTCAGGTTGAGCAAACATAGGCTTAAGAAATTCAGACTTAGACTTGTTCCGCTTGACGTCCGCCATGGATTCTTGCAATGAACACGACTGGTCTTACCATACTATTTATATCCATTCATATACAACACTATGTGTTTATGGCATCATGCATCTTATACTTATTAATCTCCATTTAATCATGATATGCATAATTACAGAGAAAAACCATAAAAGAACTTACTACCTAGATATTATAGAAAATGACAACAGGACGGTTTATAATTACTTACCTGATTATGTTTTTTTCCTGTGTTAGGTGGACAATTATGGAAATGGGTCGCAAATGCTGAGAATCACCTGATCTGTTGCGCTGGAAAACTAGTCCGTCCACTAGTAACTTGTTTAAGGGTTCGAGTGCTCTGCGCTCTGTAAATTCTCGTTTTATCACAAGGTAAATGCAAAATGACCTTGCAAACTTACTTTTGATCTCATTCATAGGGCAAATTAGGGCAAAACTGGGTTAAATTGATTAAAACCATTGATCTTCTGTACAAAATACACGGATGTTGCCAGGTGTGTGCATCGTGTTCGCAATCGGCGGGAATCCACCTACTGCATTTATGTGCATTTAATGTCATGGGGCAAGATGAGGGGGGTGATCTCCAGAAGATCAGGTGATATTCGTAATATGACCCCCTCTATGTAATATGACCCTCTGCCTTTGAGTGGGAAGACTGATGTCAATGGATCGGGTGATATTGAGAATATCGGGTGATATTGGGAATATCGGGTCATGTTTTAAAGATCAAGAGATGTTTTTAAGATGACCCCTCAAAACTAAAGTGACCCCCTTTTGAAAGATTGGGATGGCATTACCGTCATGTTATGGAAAAAGGGTGATCGCTGGAAATATACCTCTACGAGATAAAAAGGATGATGATGTCAACATCAGGGTAATTTTCTTTGTTCATCAGGATTGGATAATGTCATCGGCATATTGGCTCTAGGGTGATATCTTGCAACAGGGTGATATTCAGAACCTCGGGTGATATTCGGAAGATCGGGTGATATTCAGAAGATCAGGTGATATTCAAAATATGACCTCCGTAAAATATATGACGTTGTTTGACAGGTAAATACCACTATCACGTAAAATTGACATCCGGAGCTTTGGACCAAATGATTATCGCGTGATAAAATTGGATCGGGGTTATCTTACATAAGATGACCGATGTTACGACATATGACCCCCCCTCGGAATATCAGGTTTGACCAGGACTTTGACTTGCAATAACTTTCGTTCCTTAAGGAATATCAGGGTGACCCAAAAGGCAAACCTGCATGAAATTTTGTACTCTTTCCAACCATGAGATTATTGATATGAAATATTAACTTTGACTAATTGACCTCATCATGATGACTTACCCACTTCCCTTATGCAGGGTCACTTGCATGACTTACTTTTACCAGACCGCCAAAAAGCAGAAAAACACAAGCCAAGCCAAGCAGAAAAGTTGGGTCCTTGTTTTGTCAAGTCAAAATGGGGCGTGTTGTGTAACCACACAATAACTTGCCACCAAAGAAAACAACAAAATTCTAATGATTCAAGTGAGGTGATCACATTCATATATAGTATTCTAACTTTTTCTAAGTATAAGCATCATAATCTTTCTAAATGACAAAGTTTTCATCATGGTAACAATGCTAACAAAGGATCAGCTGTGTGCAAATGATTAATTATCCTCATCTTGAAAGCAAGTTGAAAACATGAGTAACTGATGTTGAGCTACATAGTTTGGGAGCATCCCTCATAGCCAACCTGAATAGAGCCCTACTGCCAACAGGCGTCTATAGCCTCGACAAGGTTATCTATACAATCCCCCTAAGTAGAGCCCCACTGCCAGCAGGTGTCTATAGCCCCGGTAGAGTTACTTAGATAGCCTAATTTTATTTCTTTTCTGATTTTTCAATATTTTATATTCTATAAATCTGATGTCATCATGTAAGCTCAGTGTGCAAGGTATGGTCGCTTGCTGATTTAGGTATGGTCACTTGCTGATTTAGGTTGGAGATTGTATTAGTAGCAAGGGAGTCCCTTTAGATTTTTCACTTAACACCTATACTTGTGTGTTCAACAAACCCAAGGCTATTAGGTGAATCATTGTGAAAGAATCACTTTGATCAAGAAAAGGCACCCTGATGAAAAGATATCACAGACCTGATCACAAGTACTTCTCAGAATAAGTCATAACCTATATATAAATTTGTTCTCATCACTTGAATCCTAACAATTTAGTTATTTTCTAGGGTGATGAGCTGCATCTTGACTAACCAAAACAAAAACTCAACAAGAAAACAAAACAAAACACAAAACAAAACTATACAAACAACCATACAAATATATAATATGATACACATGACTGGCATGAAGCTAACTTAGGCTTGGAAATAATGTTTAAGGAATTGTCCATTAACTGGTAATGGAACACCCTCACCTGTCAAGTTTTTAAGCCTATAAGTGTTGTCTCCTAATATTTCAGAAATTTGGAAGGGACCTATCCAGAGTTTATCATACTTACCATGGTCTCCCTTCCTCTCATGTGCTTTGTCCCACATCAGGACCAAATCTGAGATCCTGAAGGCTTTAACCCTGGCTCTTTTGTCAAACTAGCATTTGACAACAACTTGATGTTTGGCAAATTGATCAATTGCCTGACTTCTTTTCTCTTCCAGGTGCATCAATTGAAGCAACCTGACTTCTCGTTTATTGTCTATGCCCAGGTACTCTTGTGCAAACTGCAGTGTAGGAATCTTTAGGTTAACAGGGAGGATGGGATCCACCCCTTATACTAAGTGATAAGGTGAGTTTCCTAATGCAGCCTTATTCCTAGTTCTGTCTACCCACAAGGCATACTTCAGTAGGGTGTTCCACTCCCTAGGGTTCTTTTCTATTAACTTTTTTATGATATTCAACAAATTTTTATTGGTGGATTCTACTAATCTATTCCCTTAGGGATAATAGTTTGAGGAGAACTTCAATATGATGCCATAATCAAAATCCCAGCTTGACAATTTGGTTGAAGCAAAAGCAGATCCATTGTCACTTACCAGAGCATAGGGAACTCCATACCTGGTGACTATATTACTTTCCAGAAATCTGATGACATCTTCAGCATTGCAGGTCTTGGTGCTGACAACTTCAGTCCACCTGGTACAGTAGTCAATGATAGTTAAGACATACCTGTGGCCTGAGGATGATGGAGGATTAATTGGTCCTATGAAGTCCATTCCCCATTATGCAAATGAGTGCATCTCCATTACTGGTTGCAAAGGTTGAGCAGCATACCTCTCTCTATTAGCAGCAACCTGACACACATGACAGCATTTAAAATGTTTAATAGTATCCTTAAAAATTGTGGGCCAATAGTATCCTGCCCTGAGGATAGTGTGAGTAGTGGCCAAGGATGACCCATGTGTTGTTCCAAATTTGTCATGCAACTCTGATAGCACTTTATTTGCTTCTGGACTTTCTAGGCATCTTAGGTATATCCCTTCATAATTTTTCTTGAAAAGGATTCCCCTTTTCATCATATACTTCTGTGACCTTATTTTTAGGGCTCTCCTTTGTGAGGCCTGTAGTCTTAGAGGACATCTTCCAGTAATCAGGATGTGCCTGATGTCTGAGTACCACTCTCCATTGTCTTTTGCATTAACAACATACTGTTGACTCATGATATTGGGGTCAATCTCTGATATCATCTGGCTTAATGCCTGTCCTCTTACTAACTTCATGGGTGTAATGTCCATGTCATATTCTTGTAGGACAGTGATTCATTTATCCCTTTTCTCACCTGGCTCACTTTGCATTAATAGCATCTTCACTGCTACATCAGGTACCACAGCAATAACTTTACTTCTCAGGATATAGTGCCTGAACTTCTTTACTACTTTGACTAGAGCAAGTGCTTGCCTTTCAACATCCATGTATCTTAGTTTAGCATCTTTGAAAGGGCAGCTCATGAATGCTATGGGCTTCTCTTCCTTTTCTTCATTTCTTTGTGTCAGTACTGTTGCAGAGGTATGCTCTGAAGCAAATGAATAAATATAGAAGTCCCTGGTGTAGTCTGGACTGATCAGAACTGGAGCATCAGATATAGCTTTTTTAATGTCTTCAAAAGCTGCTCTAGCCTCTGGTGTCCACTCAATTTTAGCGTCCTTCTTGAGCATGGCATTTAAAGGTCTAACAATTTCTGCAAAGCCAGTGATAAACTTCCTAACAAAATTAATCTTACCAAAGTAAGATTTGAGCTCCTTTTTGCTTCTAGGAAACTATATTTTCATGATGGATTCCACCCTATCAGGATCAATGATAATCCCATTTTCAATTATCAGGTGGCCTAGTAATTTTCCCATTGTTACCCCAAATATCCATTTCTTGGGGTTCAGGGATATCCCATATTGTTCACATTTTTTAAGCACATTTCTGAGATCTTCTACATGGTTTCCTCTATCTTTAGAGAACACTGTTAAGTCATCCATGTATATGACTATGCAGTTTCCTATTAAGCCTATGTAGGCTATGTCCATTGCTCGCTGGAATGTAGCTCCAGTGTTGATTAACCCAAACGACATGCGCTTGTAAGTGAATATCCCCCACTTTGTGGTGAAGGCAGTTTTCAATCTGTCAATTTTATCCACCTGGTTATAGCTTGAGAAACCATCTAGAAATGACATCATTTTGGCACCGTGCATAATTTGCAAGACCTCATCTAGGGAAGGTAAAGGATAATTATCCTTCTTAGACGCTCTGTTCAAGTTCTTGAAGTCCACGCATAGTCTGTTGTCTCCATTTTTCTTCCTCACTAGGACCAGGTTTGCTACCTAGGTGGAGTGCCTCACAGGAAATATGATCCTGACATTTAACAATTTCTTAACCTCCTCAAAAATAATAGGTTCCAGCAAAGCATTGACAGGTCTTTGCTTCTGTCTGAAAGGCTTGGCATCTGGCTTGAGGGGTATGGTGTGAGTGATGACTGATGTGTCATACATTTTTAGCTCATCATAAGTCCAGGCAATGACATGGATGTAATCTTTGAGAGCTTGGGTGATTCCTTCTAACTCTTCTTCTGTGCAAACTTTTCCTATTAGGACATTTTTCTTTTCATCATTCTATCCAATATTAACCTGTGAATATTGTCCTTCATCAGCCTTTGGAAGATCCTTCTATTTCAGCATGTTGTCCAGATCAAATGCTCTCTCTAGCTCTATCATTCCCTTAGGAATTTTATTGCTGGGCAACTCTAAGATTTCTTCTTCTTCCCAGACATGATCTTCTACATTGTTCTCATCTATGATCTGTGCATCAAATATATCTCTGTTGGAGATGAAATCTAAAATATGCTGATCATCATCGAATACTTGGAGGTTGGTTACATTGTCAGGCACAGAAGGCACAGATACCAACTCTACTAAAAATATTTTCAGTCCAGAAATAGATAGTGGCTCCAATGTGCTGGCAGCCTGAGCTAAAGCATCTGCCCTATGATTTTGTTCTCTGGGTACATGGGTGATATTGAATGCATCAAAATCTTCAATCAGGTCCCACACTCTGTGTCTATAATTGGATAGTTTTTTATAATTGCAGGAGTAAATTCCTCTTACCTATCTCACGACTAATTCTGAGTCTCTATAGACATGTAGAATCTTCACTTTCTTCTTAAGGGTAAACAGTATCCCATGAATTAGAGCTTCATACTCTATTACATTGTTGGTGCATGAGAACTGCAGACAGTATGCTGCTAAGTAGGATTTTCCAGATGGATCAACAAGATCTATCCCTACTCCAGCTCCTTGTTTTGACTTGGACCCATCAAATCTAAGGATCCATGGCTTATCCTCAACCAAAAGCTTATCTGAGCCTTCCTTTTTCTTTGCAGCTCTGGCAGCTGCACCACTTGATATCCATTTTAGCTTTGGTATCTCAGCTTTTTCAGACTTCATCTTTCCTTTCTTTTGTGAAGCTGAGGCCTCTTCTTTCTTTCTATCATTAGATGGTAAATCTTCTAGACTAGGCAATGTCTATCTTTTCAAAAGATGTAGACACAAAGAGCAAGCAGTTTCTGAGTGAGGTGCTTCATGTAACCTGCACCAGCTTTCAATCAAGACATCTTGTGGAGACCTCTGCTGCTGTGTCATCTTCTAAATTTCCTTTGACAGGAACTCCTCAAATTTAGACAGATTGTTGCCTCTGTCCTCATGAGATAACTCATAATCTGATTCAACTAAACAATCACTCCCTGGGGTGATTTTCTTTTTTCTCTTAACATTACTCTGGTTGCATACCAGCATCTCTTCTGTCATTTGAACATGACTTTCATCTTGCGGTTTAGATTCCCCTGTTCCTGTAGAAGACAAACAAAATTCAACATCATTATCACTGTCACTGTCTGCAGAACTTACCTCTGATGATGAGGATGAAAGTGACTCATCACTGCATGCTTGTTCCACCTCCAGCATGTCTATGCATGCTTCACAAGTTTTTTTAAAATGTGACTCATTATGCAACCTGCACCATCCATCAATTAGAATATCATTAACAGGCATCTTTAATAATTGACATTGTTTCACCTATTTAGATAAGTGCATCTTGAAATCCTTGAAGTGATCTACCTCATTCTCATTCTCGGGGTTATAATCAGGTTCTACAATTATTTTGTCATCCTGGGGGTCATCATTATCAGGATGAACATTATACATCAGGATTTCTTCTATCCTGATAGTCTGGGGTCTGATGGAGTAAACTCCAGGTTCCACATCCACATACATGATCTCATTAGTTTTGTTATATTTAGTGATCATGTGCTTCATATGAGGCTCAGCATCAATCCTTATCTAGTTTGGTATCCCTTTTCAGGGTAACCACATGCGACTGAAATCTGTGGACATATATCCATTAAGGGTTTTAGACCAGTCTCTGTTGAGTAACATCCCATAGGTATCGGGTATATCAACTACCTGAATATCGATATAATATTGGATTCTAGGATCAGATGCTAGTTGCATGTGAATATGAGTTAGTTCTCCTACCACGCTCACTTTTGTTTTGTCCAATTGTGTCACTTTCTTTAATGATTTAGTAGGATGCAGGCCTAAAGCATTGCATATAGACAGGGCCATAATATTGGTAGATGCTCCTGAGTCCACTAAACAGTTGTGCAAGTTTTTGCTTAACATTATTATAGTAAGGAGGAATGGAGGTGACTCACTTTTATCTCTATATAAGGTCATGTGGGAGGTCTCTGCAGCTTGAATAGTAGCTGGCACCTTGTGTTTAACATTAGGATCCCTAGCAACATGATCTTTGCTACCAGACTGACCTGAGGGGTGACTATCCTCTTTCAGAGCAGGATCATCTAGTGATTTCATAAATGCCTTCTTGATGGCAGGAGTTTTAAGCAACTCTGACAAGGATAAGCTGATTTTAATCTTTTTCATCTCATCAATGAGATAAGTGACCAACTTGTCAAATTCATGAGGCAGATTCATAACCTTTGGTGTTGTATTTGGTGATGCCAAGTATTGAGCATTCACCTTGGGAAAACTAGGGTTATTACTTGCCTTGGGATCATGAGGTGTATTGAAATTGTTCGAAGGCAAGGAAGTGGTTAAAGGACCAGTAGGCCTGTTTGCATTATTTCTCAGGTTGTAGTTATGCTTACCCTGATATTGCTGTTGGTAGGCATGTACCTCTTCATGTTCATTTGAAGGCTCATTTTCATCTTCAAAGGGGAAAACATAATTTGACTCAAAAGCCATGGTTGATTCCTCACATGTCAGGGTGTAATCTTGGTGAGCAGGCATTGTCTGCTGATAAGGATGATGCATGTAGCTCTCTAGCACTAAGGCAAAATCATATCCACAAGGAACAATTTCATTTCCTTCTATGAGGTTGATTTCCTAAAGTATTGGACACTTCAGTCTGGAAAATGCTAGCAGCAATTCTGAACTGAGGACAGTCTAACTCTGCATGTGCATTGGTGTTATGTATTCTACACCAGTTAGTGAGGGCTACCTCTGCAAGGTTGACTCTGGTAGTCTATTTGGGTTTACCAGGAGGCAAATTATCTAGGGCTGATGGCAGAGAACCATTATTTGGCCTAGTGTTCCACACTCTAGGCTATCTGGGAGGATTATTATTGCCATTATTGTTATAATTATTGTTGTTGTACCCCCTATTAGGATAATTTGGTTTGTCATTAGCATAGTCTTTGTTCTGGTTAGGCTAGGAATAGAAATTTTGACTCCTTAAGTGAGTGATCTCAGTAGTAAGTTTCTTTAACTGAGCTAATATTTCCTTAATCTCTTCTTTCTCTTCCTGAACCTTAGCCACTACATTTTCTATCAAGGGCTTGAAAAAAAAAGATCCATTGTTCTGATTATTCTGATCTATAACCTGAGGTGTTTGTATTTGTCCTGGATATTGTAATAGCTGGCCATTTCCATTTGGAGGTGGCATAATACTCAATGGAGGTATTTGCAAAGGTGCTGGCATGACAGCTAGAGGCATCATGGCTCCATTAGGCTGTTGCTGGGCAGGGTATGTTGGATAACCAAGAAGTGTGGGAAAAGTAATGTTTGGTGTTGGAGCAGGAACTAGCTACTGGCTGACTTTGATAACCTCTTGGAAAGCCTGTGTTAAAGTTGTGACATTAAGATGTGCTCTCCTGATAAACATGGAAGTTAAAGGATCCAGAGCTGAATGATATATGCTCCTAGCAGCTTCATCTGCTACAACATAAGGGGCAACTATCTTAGATAGCATTTTCTGGAACCTAGCGTTGAAGTTGGCAATAGGTTCTCCTTCAAATCATTTGATTGTGGCAAATAAATGATAGTTCATTGAAGGATCTATTAGTATTTTGAACCTATCAGTGAAAGCTTTCTCTAAGATAGCCCATGATCCAACTGAACCCTAACCAAGACTAATATACCAGTTATAGGCTTCTTCCCCTAAGGAAAAAGAAAATAACCTGCATACAACATCCTGATGCTCAATTCTAGCCCTACAACAAGCTTCCTTGAAAGTTCTGATGTGATCATCCACATCCTGATATGGATGATACTTTGGATAAATTTTATCCAGATTCTTTGGCAAAGGATGATATGCATTGAAAGTCAAAGGCGATTCTGCTGCAAAGAATGACATTGCAACTGGTGGAGGTTGAGCTTGAGGTATGACAGGTTGAGGCTGAACCTGAGGTGTAACAGGTGATCTTGTAGGTGTTTGTAAACCAATAGAAGTTACAAGAGGATGTTCTGGTGATGCTCCTGAAGCACTAGAACCAGGAGTATGATGGATGTCTACACTTCTAGGTCTAAATCCTCTAACAGGTAATTCTTCAAAGATTCCACTAGACCTAGACCTGGTATTTGGCCTGTGAGCCAGGATTTCTCAAATTTAAGGAAAATTGGTTGGTTGACTGTAAAGATCGGTTGGAATTTACTAGCAAAGGCATTATTTATAGTCAGAAAGTGAGACTGACTCGATATTTACTGAATATTTGCACGAACAATGCAAATATGAGGTGATATTGAGGTCTGGTGACACTTGCAACCGGATATTAGTTTTCTAAAGTTGATTACCTCAAAGCTTTGACAAATTTACCTGAAATAGGATTGATCTTTGCAAATTCATGATGATTTACCACAAAACTTGCAATATTTATGGTTAATTTTGAAAACTTCACAAATGATGAACATGTACATGCTTAAAACAACAAATCTTTGTGTATTGATCTAAATTCGGAAGTGTCTCAGTGTTACCTTACTGTCTACATCATCAAATCTGATAAAACTTACTGATGATGAGATTTTAGCTTCTGGCCCTCCTTCTAGCACCAATTTATGTTGATCATGATGTTAGTCATAAACAAACATAGAATAAAAGTTACACAACAACCTTTATTCATCTTGAAAGATACGATGAATTCAAAGAATTCATGATCCCAAGTCTCCATGGATTAGTTCTTAATCTACTGATGTTACTCAGTGGTTGATGTGTGTTGTTGTTTTCCATTCAGGGGCCTTACATTTGCTTATCAGGAGGATTTTGTTTCTGTAAAGATGCTACACAGAAAGGTTATTCTACACAGTATATTTCTTCAAATGATGTGTCTATGCTCAAATCTTTGCATGATATTTATCAATTATACATGCTTTAACTTCAAATATGCTATGAATTTCCAGTTATCTATGAGATGTCTGCATATTTCATGTAATTTGCTTCTGATTATCTATTATTTGCAATTGTGATGGTGAATTGTTCTAAAATTAAAAGAAATGTAAAAGAATACTTCAAATTATGATGAATCTTCAGCTATTTAGCCACATACACACTTGATACTGTCATTAGGAGAAGAAATCAAACCATATTTTCACCAGGATGTTCCACAGCTAGATACAGATGATACAAACTTCAAAGGATGATGAATGAAGATGATACATGCAGACTGATGAGCACTCCAAGGGACGCAGCAAATCAAAGCATGTATCAAGAATTCAAACATAGACTACTCAGGATTTACGATGATTTATAATCAAAATGGTCTTCTCTTTCATTAAGTATGCAAAAACATGTATGTTTACAATAACTTTAAAACAGGCCCTGATATTTTAGCAAACAAATTTCAATTAAGCTTCCAATGTTCAAAACAAGGCATCCTTGCACCTTTTATAGAATAAGGTGAGGGAGCAGTTATAAAGCACCTGCTTGATGTTCAGGACTTACATCCTCTTTGTATGTTAGGTCTATCATCACAGGGCTAGTTACCTGATCAACTAACTTATCAAGCCCGATTTGTTGGGCTGCCCTCTTTGGGCTATTTTCCTTTTCTTTCTCTGTTTGCTTCAACTCTTCTAATATCACCCTCTATGCTAATGGGGTTCCATGTGGGGTCACGCGAGTGTTTGAAGAAAGGGTTTCCATCTGCTGAGAGGCTACATTTTTTACCACCTCATCATCTGATAGGTCCATAGTTTCCTCTAATGAGAACGGACCACCTTGAACTGCTCTAGTGGTTTCTTTCGCTTTCTCTTCAGCCCTCTCAGTCTTAAACTGAATGATCCTAGGAAGTGTCACATCATGTTGCAATTCTTTTCTAAATACTTCACTACCAGCTCCCCTTAATACTATGGGGTCATGTCTTATTTCACCCCTCATAGATGTTCTCTGTCTTTTAGGTGGTGATGCCACCAGGGGTGCCTTCCTTTTTCTGGTGAATATCATAGGATCATCATCTTCAGGCTCTTTATCCATTGGCTCCACCTCAGGAATATCTTCTTCCACATTCTGTTGTGAGGTTTGGCCTTTATACTGTACTCTTGCAGTTTCTACAGCTGGCCTTAGGATTCTTTTCATTCTTGGCTCATCTATCAAAGGCTATGTAGATGAGGCTGATACCTATCCTGATGCAGATGCACCTTCAGCTGATGTATCAACTCTTTCAACTATCACCCCCTTAGGACTATCATCAATTTTCTTCTTTCCTCTGGGGGGTCCTTTACTTTGTTTCTAAGGTGGCAGCCTTTCTCCATTTGATTTTCTCTTCTCAACAAGAAAGTCATCATATTCTTCATCTGAAATCTCCTGCCTTTTCCTCTTATTATCTATTGTTACGGCCACTCCTTTCTTCTTCAGTGTATTGATTTGTTCATTTACCCATGCTTGGGTCAACTGCAGCACCCCACCTGTAAACTGATCTAATGAAATGTCTTCAGGTTGCATCAAGTCAGGGGCTAAAATGGTGTCATTATACACCTTATTGTCTTCATACTCATTTGACAATACCTTGCCATCATCTTTCTTTAATTGTACATGCACTAGAACGCAATCAAATGTCTTAATCTGATTTAGGGTGAGCTTTTGATATTTTCTTCTTCTGACTTCAGCTTCATCCTCAAAATCGGTCCAGAAATCCTCTAAGTTCTTTTTATGTATCGGTTGGCCTATGATCTTTTGCATCCTTCCATAGGGGTCATATGATCTGGCCAGTGGGAATGGTTGTAAATTCATCAAGTTCAGACCCGCTATGGCCTTCTTTATGTTTTCATAATCAGGGCATATGTACCACCCTATAGTCACTGGAAATAATACTGGAGGTATCTTCTTGTTTTCTTTGTATGCATCCAGTATAGTTGATACCTATCTCAGAAACTCCATCAGGACTACCCCATCAGTAGGGTACCTGGGTAGCATTAATGGTTGTCCTTCATAACCTCCCATCCTGATGTAGGAAAATGTGGCGAACTGGATGAACCAGGCACCATGCTTGTATATAACTTCCTAAGCTTCCATGCTCAGTCTTTTGGTTCTATCTTCCTCCATTGTTCTGACTAGATGCATAGAAAATGCATCATTCACTAATTTGTAATTAGGGAGATAGTTTGTTCTCTGCAACTGAGGGTAATGGTCCCATATATGTGCATCATTCAAATTGCCACCAATCTTTCCAACTGTGGTTAGTGCATCAAATGTGCCCTTATAAGCACATGAATATACAACATATGAAGTCATGTAAAATGAACACTCCAGGCCTCCTAAGTTCATTATTTGTTCATCTAGGGCATCACTGATGGTTTTAGCCCATAATGGCTTATTATATGTATAAATGCACATCATGATGACTCCGTACATCTAATCCTTGAAACTTTCAGTAGTAGGCTAGCCCGTCACTCTGCTGAGTAGGGCAATCATATACTGATATTCATCATCAAAGTCAAATTTATACAGGTGCACTGGTAATTTGGCAAAGGCAGTATAAGTGCTGTTCTTTGCCCTCCACTGATATATCCTCTTTCTTGCAATCTTTTTGTTATTTATATATTCAATCTCTAGTTTTTTCAGATCCATAATGACTACCTTCTTTCCAAGTGGGAGATTGAAAGTAGTTGCAATCCCTCTGATGGACAAATCTGCATAAACCTTGCCATGTTTTTCTACTCTCCTCATTTGAGGGTTGTAATTCCTGGCACATTATATTATCAATTCTGGAGTTTCCATGGAAAAAGGAAATCCAGCCGCATACCACATTCTTGATGTAAAAATGGCATCCAGTAGGGTGCTTTCTTTATCGTTATGCATCTTGGATGACCATGCCACTAAATCTGTGTTTCCCTAATGAGTATCCATGATGAAACCATACTTGAACTGCACTCCTTCAGGTTGAGCAAACATAGGCTTAAGAAATTCAAACTTAGACTTGTTCCGCTTGACGTCCGCCATGGATTCCTGCAATGAACACGACTGGTCTTACCATACTATTTATATCCATTCATATACAGCACTATGTGTTTATGGCATCATGCATCTTATACTTATTAATCTCCATTTAATCATGATATGCATAATTACAGAGCAAAACCATAAAAGAACTTACTACCTAGATATTATAGAAAATGACAACAAGAGGGTTTATAATTACTTACCTGATTACATTTTTTTCCTATGTTACGTGGACAATTATGGAAATGGGTCGCAAATGCTGAGAATCACCTGATCTGTTGCGCTGGAAAACTAATCCCTCCACTGGTAGCTTGTTTAAGGGTTCGAGTGCTCTGCTCTCTGTAAATTCTCGTTTTATCGCAAGGTAAATGCAAAATGACCTTGCAAAGTGACCCCCTTTTGAAAGATTGGGATGACGTCACCGTCATGTTATGGAAAAAGGGTGATCGCTGGAAATATACCTCCACGATATAAAAAGGATGATGACGTCACCATCAGGGTGATTTTCTTTGTTCATCAGGATTGGATGATGTCATCGGCATATTGGCTCTAGGGTGATATCTTGCAACAGGGTGATATTCAGAACCTTGGGTGATATTCGGAAGATCAAGTGATATTCAAAATATGACCTCTGCAAAATATATGACGTTGTTTGACGGGTAAATACCACTATCACGTAAAATTGACGTCCGGAGCTTCGGACCAAATGATTATCGCGTGATAAAATTGGATCGGGGTGATCTTACATAATATGGATGATGTTACGAAATATGACCCCCCCTCAAAATATCAGGTTTGACTAGGACTTTGACTTGCAATAACTTTCATTCCTTAAGGAATATCAGGGTGACCCAAAAGGCAAACCTGCATGAAATTTTGTACTCTTTCCAACCATGAGGTTATTGATATGAAATATTAACTTTGACTAACTGACCTCATCATGATGACTTACCCACTTCCCTTATGCAGGGTCACCTGCATGACTTACTTTTACCAGACCGCCAAAAAGCAGAAAAACACAAGCCAAGCCAAGCGGAAAAGTTGGGTCCCTATTTTCTCAAGTCAAAATGGGGCATGTTGTGTAACCACACAACAAGAGGCAAATGAGAACAACTGAAGTGTCTTAGAAAAATTAGGAGATCTCAACACAAGAGCCACCTTTATATCCTCTTTGATGTTTTGAAATGATCTAGTTGCTTCACTTCCCCATTTGATAGCTTCTCCCTTCTTCAACATTTTAGAAATATCCTTTGTAATCTCTACAATTTGGGAATGAATCTTCTAACAAAGTTAATCTACCCAAAGAAAGACTAAATTCTTTCACTGTTTTAGGAATTTGAATTCTGTCAATTGCAGCAACCCTTTCAAGATCAATCCTGACTCCATCCTTGGAAACAATGTGTCCCAACAGTTTTCCTTCTACTACCCGAAAAGTACAATTCTTTGGGTTAAGTGAAATGCCATATTCCAATGCCCTAATAAAAATTTGTTCTAGATGCATGCAATGTTGCTCCTCCTTTTTTGAATAAGCAATTAAATCATCCTAATATACAGCCAAAATTGAGTCAATCAATCCTGCAAAAGCAACATCTATAACCCTCTGAAATGTAGCACCTGCATTTGTTAGTCCAAATGGCATTCTTACATATACATAAGTCCCCCATGGAGTGGTGAAGACAGTCTTGTATTGTTCAGATTCTTTTACCTTCACCTCATTATATCTTGAAAATCCATCCATCATGGATAAAAGCTCACAACCAGTTACCTTTTGCAACATAGCCTACATGTTAGGCAATGGATAATTATCCTTTAAAGAAGACACATTCAAATTTCTGAAGTCCACACAAAGTCTTATATCACCATTTTTCTTTCTAACTGGGACAAGATTGGACACCCAAGTTGAGTGTCTAATAGGCACAATTATTCTAGCCTCCCTAAGCTTTACAAGCTCTTCTGCATTTTTGGAGCCAAAGTTGGGTTGATAGGTCTTTGTTTTTGTCTGAATGGCTTAGCTGTAGGCTTCAAAGGAATCTCATGCTGGAATAAGTCTTCTCTATAAAATTTTAGGTCCTCATATGACTATGCAAAGACATGCTTATATTTTTTCAATAATGCAATCAACATACTCTTGATGTGTGGCTTGAGCCATTTGCCAATATATACCCTTTTGGGGGCATGGGGTGTCCCCAAGTTTATCTCCTCCAAGCCATCCTTGTTTGTAGGAGATGCCTTCGTAACAAACTGGTCTCTATTGTCAAATGCTCTTTCTAAAGAAACCAGACCTCTGGGGATTTTATTTGTTTTAAGTTGAATTACTTCTTTCCCCAAAAGAGTTTCTTTTCCATTTACAACTTCTACAAAGTTCTAAAAATCAATCTCCTGGCTCTCGTATTCATCTATGCAGTGTAGGAACTTCAACAAATCTCTATCATCATCAAACACCTTCCAACTGCATATATTATCTGGTACTGTAGATCTCATTTTAACTTTAACATTTGTAACATCAGACAGAGTGACATCATCCGGCCTTATGGCCACATTAGCTAAAAAGTCTGCTATGACATTCTTTGATCTTTCTATCCAATTTATTGAAAAAACATCAAATAATTCAATTGTTTCCCATACAGCATGCTTATACTATTTTAACCTTTTATTTTTTGAAGCATATTTATCTCACCTGGGAAACAATCAATTCTGAATCTCCAAACACTTTTAGCATCTTAATCCCATGCTTCAAAGCAACATTTAATCCTAGTAGTAGAGCTTCATATTCTGAAATATTATTTGTGCAAGCAAACTTTAACAGGAAAGAGAATTTCAGAAGCTTACTAGCTGGAGACAAGAACACAACTCCAGCACTAGAACCTTGCTTTAAACAAGCTCCATCAAAATACATAGTCCAGAGACCCTATTGGTCAAGTTCTTCAATGCAAAAATCTCTCCCTTCACTTCCTTGATTATCTGAGACAATTCTAAAATTCTCACATTCAGTATCCACAAAATAGATATGCTCTTCTGAATCTTGATCTTCAACTATTTCTAGTGACCTCTTTTCTCTGACCAGTTTGACATCTCTACCATTCATTGGGATCACGGCATATGATAAGTCTAACTGCATACTTCCTCCAACCAATGTTACCCATCTTCTTGACAACAACATACCATACTGTGGCTTTATGTCAACTACTGTTATGTTCATTCTGTAAGTCTTTTCTGGATATGTTGCTAGCATAAAATCCACATCCTTCATGATTCCTATAATGGGTACCTCCCTAGCATCCATTGCATAGCATTTTCCACATGCCTTATCTATTTTCAATCTAGCTTGTTGCATGATAGCCAGAGGCATAATATTTGTTGATGCTCCTGAATCAAGCATACAATTCTTGATTACTTTTCCATTGATAGAAAGGGAGACATAAAATGGTTCAATCTGTGAAGGGCATTTTGTCATTGTCACCCCCAGATAGACTTCAGGAATCTCATCCTCATCAATACACAAGGCTTGTTTCTTACCTTGAGTCTCAACATTCTGCTCGGCCTGACAAGCTACTCCTGAAATTAGGGACAATGCTTTATTCCTGAATTCTTCAAATTTCATCATCTCTATCAATGGAACAGAGACCTTTATTCGGGATAGAACCTGAGTTATGTCAAAGGGAGCATAATTTTGTATAACAGTTGTAGCTTGAACTGTGGTTTTATTCTTATCTTGAGCTAATCTAGCCTTAATTTTAATGGCCTCCTGACTGTCATCCATGACCTGAGAATTCTTATTTTGATCCTCATTTTGGGGAACTTCATTTTCTGGTCTTTGAGAATCATGACTTGGTTTTTTCTTAGAATTTTTCTTGTTATTATTCCATCGCGTATTATGTGGTTTAGCCCCTTTATGACTATGCATTGGTTGATTCACAAAGGTGTCTTCTGGTTGACGTGGATCACCAACCTGAGCCGTACCTCTAATGTTATAGTTGCTCTTAACCTGAGCCACTGCTGCAGCTATGAGAGCTCTAATCTCTTCATCAGAAGTCCTTCTCAAGTTATTCAGAAAGATGCATGAGTCCTGAGCATAAGCATAATTATCTTCATCATCCTCATCACAGGAAATCTATTGGTAGACCTGAGTCACATAATTCGTGCTTTCATCAGCATCATAAGAAGAATACTCCCCATTTGTGAACAACATATTGACATTATCATCCTCCATATAATGTGGCTCATTGCATTCATTACAAGTGACAACATTATTACACAAAGATTGAGCAATCACACATTGCGATTGTAAGGCATTTGACAGATTATGCACCATGGGGTATCATCAACAATGTTAATAGCTTTCTTCAAAGGATCAGGAGTCTCCTTAATATGTTGAGCTCTTTAAGATTGAGCAATCACACATTGCAATTGTAAGGCATTTGACAGATTATGCACCATGGGGTATCATCAACAATGTTAACAGCTTTCTTCAAAGGATTAGGAGTCTCCTTAACATTTTGAGCTCTTTGATTAGTGTTGCTATTTGGGAGAACGGGTTTACCATTATGCCAATTAGTGTTATATGGCATATCATGCAATGATGGTCTCTTCTCTTGTCTTTGGTAAACCTACCTTTCGGGACCTATCCCCTTTTCATTTTTAGCAAGTCTATAACTTAGGTCCTTAACAATAGTTGTCAATTTATCCAATTTCTCTTCAAAAGAAGATGCATTACCTTGAGTACTTTGAAACTTATTATTCAGATTTTGCAAAATCTTTACATCATCCCCTCTATTTGTCTTACCATATGCTTTTCTATTATTTTCAATGTTGGTTGCAATTCTAAAAGCATCCCTGAGGCCAGTAGGACCCTTATCTCTTAACCCATAAGCTATTTTAGCATCAAAAGCATTTATGTATAGTACCATGCACATTGGTTCATTAGGCCTCATGTGAAGTGGTAATTTGTTCAACACTCTAGTGAACCTAGCATTAAAATCTGCAACATGCTCATTTGACCCCTTAGTAATACTAGTGAATTCATTTATAAAAAGCTTGGATCAGTCTTATCACCATATTGTTCTTTAAAAATCCTTCTGAAGTCATCCCATGATGAAACACTCTGGTCAGACAGATTTTTATACCATTCTCTAGCTTCATCAACTAAGGACTGCATAAACAATTTCATAAAAACATCTTCATGTTTAACCTTAAAGTTGTCCATAACATTCTGAAAGGCCTTCAAATGATCTTCCCCTGACACAGCATTGTTTCTTGAAAACTTTGGTATCTGAGACCTTACATGTTTATCAATGGGGTTAGGGTAACCAGGAATACCATTAAAAACTAGCTGCCTGAATCTATCCAACTGCATAGGCTGTCTACCAAACTGATTAACATTTGCATTCCTATTAGCATTTTGATTTCTCACATTGTTCAATGGTAATCTAACATTGTTTGTATTTTGCCTCTGATCATTCTGTTGATTCTGAACTTCATTTCTTTGTTGGTTTCTCAACACATTTGCATTATCAAGGGTGGGAACTGAATCATGTTGAGCAATTTTTAGAGCTTACACCTTTTGTCTCATATCATCTCTAATCCTCAAAGCCTACAAATATTCTAATTCATCCCTCATGCTCTTGATTTCCTTAGCTAATTCTTCATCTTAGGCATAGAAAAGGATGGTCCCTTTCCATTTTGGTCATCATCATCATCCCTTGGGGACTCAGTTTCTTCAAATCTATCAAGGGGATCTAAGAAAGGGCATTCCTGAAACACCTCTGACCTCATCCTCAATGTATCACCTTGTAGTCTTTCATATACATCTTGAATTTCAGCCTCTATGTTTGAAAAATAAGGTGCCTGCTGCTCTGAAGATCTGGGATTATCTTGGGTATTATCACTATTTCTAGGGCTAGGAGAACCTTCTTGACCGGCTTGAACGGTCCCTTTTCTCCTATACATCATTTTTCTAGGTAATTCTTCAAGCAAAGGATTATGCAGGGATCTTCTCCCTTGCATACAAATTTCACCTTACTAGTTGGGAGATTTGTTCGGAGTTGCCACCTATACTAGGAATTAGTTTTTTTTTTTTAAACCAAGGTTCTCACACAAAGTAGTCCCCATTAGAGTCACCAAATATGTTGGGTTCTTTCCCAAACTGGATGCTTCCCGGTTATCCCTACAAGGTAGCCATCATTGATCAACATGATTTTTGGGCCAGGGGCCAACAGTATAGGAGATAGACCCTATAAATATCTCCTCTCCATCTTTAGGCTCTGTAGAACCAAGGGGGGTATTCCCTATTCAACATCTGTAAAATATGCATGTGAACTTACTGGGATGTTGACACAAAGCAGATAAATCTTCTCTTATGTAGACCAAAACTGTAAAATAAGTGCAAAGGGGCTAGCTTTGGGCCTATGCTCAATTGTGAAATGGAGGATTTTAGTCCTAAAAATACTTCTAATGTCCTAAAGGTTTATATTTGAAGTTTGAATTTGTATTTTGTATTTGGATGCAAGACTGGGACCTTGGGTTATAACCTCAATACAAGACTAGACTGGTGCCTATCTTGGCACTCAGAGTCAATAGACATAGACATGCGAATGATTACCATAAACTTGAATCAATAACTAAGTTTCAAGGGGAAATTTTTTAGTGTCTGCCTTATAGATACTTCCCAAGACTG
Organism: Cunninghamia lanceolata; assembly: GCA_027924645.1. NCBI lineage: Eukaryota > Viridiplantae > Streptophyta > Pinopsida > Cupressales > Cupressaceae > Cunninghamia > Cunninghamia lanceolata. The sequence goes on from BSBN01000386.1 coordinate 888,032, forward strand.
AGTATTTAGTCATTCATACTTGATGATATCCCTATTGTAACATACATTTCCTAATGCTTAACCTAAAACATTTAATTTGTTCCTTGAACAAAGATAAGAGATTAGACATTCAACACAGAAAATCCATATTCCTGAATCCCAAATAATCCTTAGTTATTTAGATTCAAAAGAAAAGATGCTCACAACTTGGAGACAAACAACTAAACACATGCAACAATGCATTTCTCATATAACAAACAACATGTAACTAGCCAAAACTATGCATAAAACATTTAACGTATGATTCATAAACTCACAAGACACCCAACAAAGCCACTAGCCAAACTGTACCTTGTTATTCCACCAAAAATTTGCCCAATCTTCAACCACTTGAAAAAATGAGTAACACAATTCTGATATACCCAGAATGTGTACTCAGCAATAAGTACAAGGTCATTTCAAAATGTCGCCAAATACAATGCACCATCAAAATGCTACCCAAAACATTCAATGTAGTAGGCAGAAGAAGAAGGAAGAGCAGGTTAGTTTGGAAAACATGCAGCATACTGGAGAATTTTGCCTTAAAAATGGTAGTTGACCCGTCCATTCGGCCCATACCTCTATAAATTTGCCATTAATGGCCAACCTACTAATTTCGGGATGCAGCAACGGTTCACGTGTTTATGAAGTTTCTTCCCGCTAGAAATGATGCACTGAACACACAAAAAAATACTCCTACTCTGAAGATTTGAACCTCTTCCTTATGATCCATGGCTTCAAATCACGGTGACTGGTCCTCGACCAATGAAAACACACCACGCAGACAGTTTTTGCTCTTTTGACTTTTCGCAATGTGAACATACCTTTTACCTTTTTCATCCACTGCATATTCAAATCTTTTGTATATGCAACTACATATACATATAATCACAATGTATACAAGCGCGGACCCCAAATCCTTGTGAAACAAATTGAAATCGTAATCGGGTCCGGGTGTTGTATCTTCCTCTTTGTACATCTCCTTGTATATTGCATATACAAATGCAATATACATACAACCGCGGATTCCATCACACTTATGCGGCAGATTGGAATAATTTTTGAATCCGGGGTTGTATGGGCATCTTTGCATCTCTCATTGTATATCACATATACAATGCGCAATATACAACCAACTGCGGACTCCAAATTGAAATCTACCAAAACACATTTTCTTTCGCATCTGGGTTGTATTTGCGCCTCTTGTATCACCTTTTGTATATGCGCACATACATACAACCATGGGACATACAACTGCAAGCCCCACCAGGCTCATGGAAATTGTTGACTTTAACTGCATCTGCTTTGCATATTTCTTTGTATCATCACTTGTATGTGTGATTGTATATCGGGAACATACAATCCCAATATACAACTACGGATTTCACCCGGTTCATACCACAAATTTGAAACAATTTTTATTCTGGCCTTTATATGCTCCATTGTATATACCATTATACATCGAGAACATACAACCCATGATACAAAGGAATGCATTGACTCTTCAACACTGCTCTTATATCAACGTCCGCCAAGCCCGATTTGATAACATTTGAAGTCCGATGTTGTATGTTTTGCATTGTATATCCTTTTGTATAAGTCACATACATACAATCCTTTTTCCAAAAGCCTGTGGACCCGACCACTGTTTTCAACCTGATTTGAATCCTTTTGAAATCCGCCTTTGTATCTTACCTGTTGTATATTGAATATACAACACAATATACATGCAACCTTTCGATACAAACGCGGAATATTCCAGGAATCCGCTATGTACATCCACTTTTTTACCTCCAGAAATGCACCCGAATGCCAAATACAAACCCGATATGCATAAAATGATGCCTACAATTGATTTTCACCATTTCTGAAGCCGATTGAAATTTTCTCTCAGGTTCGGCCTTGTATATATGCATCTGCAGATTAGATACAATGGCAACATACAATGACACATACATAAAATGTAGAAGGCTGAGGGACTTAGATTTTTTTGGGCTTCTCATTTTTTCAACACGACGGGAAAAGGATGTAATGCTAGGCGAAGGGGCTGGTCATTCAACAAGCTAAAAGGCTTAAGTTACAACTTAAACAACTGGGAACTCGCTACAGGAGGTCAATGACAGAATAGAAGATACAATATAGGAGGCCAAGGGAAATAAAACCTAAGGCATTAAGAGTTTGAGGGAATAAAAATATAGGCTTGCAGACTCGACTCAAAACCCTAACTATAGGTGGGCACCACCATTGGCTCCGACTGGGGATGCATGCCTCCTGCATGCATGGCGAGAACTCTAGATTTGTGGGATGCAGACCGGGCAAAACGTACAAAAGCAAAACCCCGACCACACAAGGTATGTATAGACTATTCACACCTAATTTACAATGTGCACATAAGATATTCATTCATGAGAAATAAGTTTTAAGGAATTTACCGTGCATAGGCAATTCCAGTAATTCACCATTTAGGGCCTGGAGAAAGTAGGAATCTTCTCCATGAGTATTGCTGATTTGATATGGGCCCATCCATAAGGGCTCAAATTTACCATGCTTGCCCTTATCCTGGCTCTTTGCATTCCAAACAAGGACTAAATCACTTATCTGAAACTTCCTTTCTATAGCCCTTTTATCAAACAAATATTTCACCTTCTCTTGTTTCTTGATATTTATCTTCTGTGCTTCTCTTCTAATTTCATCCAATGCAACCAGTTGATTTATCCTCTCATTCATTGAGTCCTCAATCTCTTTATCATTTTCTTGTATGAATCTATAAACTGGCAAGAGATTATTCACAGGTAACTTAGCTGGTGTGCCATACACTAGCTCAAAAGGTGACCTTCCAATTGATTTCTTCACTGTTATCCAGTCAGCCCATAGTGCCATCTTTAGCTTTGAATCCCATGCCCTTTTGTTCTTGTCTACCATCCTTTTGATTATTTTCATAAGGCTTCTATTACTTGATTCTGCCTGACCATTTCCTTGTGGATGATATGGTGATGCATATGACAAATTAATCCCATAGTTGTTGCAAAAATCAACAAACTCACCAGATCTGAAACACATGGCGTTGTCTATGACCACTTTGACTAGCACTTCAAATCTGATAATAATGTGTTCCAAAATGAAATCCATCACCACCCTGCTTGTAGCTTTCTTAGTTGGAATGGCTTCAATCCATTTAGTAAAATAGTCAGTAGCAACCAAAATCCAACTATGTCCTCCACTTGATCTTTCTAAAATTTCCCCTATAAAATCAATTCCCCATTGCTGAAATGGGGCCTCCACAGTTACAGTTCTAATGGGTAATGCACCTTCATACTTAAGTTTTCCTGAGAAACTTTGACAGGGATCACATTTTCTTACCATCCTCTGTGCATCTGAGAAAAGGGTCGGCCACCAATAGCCTGCTCTAAGAGTTTTGTGAGCTGTTCTCTTGGTAGTGTAGTGTCCACTACACACTCCTTTGTGCATGACACTTAAAATATCCGTAGATTGATTTTCATCCACACACCTAATTAGTACACCATCAGGGTCCTTCCAATATAATTCTCCTTGAATAATGATGTATTTGATAGCATGTAACTTTAAGGTCCTTTTTTGACTATCATTGAGATGGGAAGGACAATTCAAATTCTGTAAATAATACACAATATCCTTGTACCATCCAGATTCTGACATGTTAACAACTTCATCCTGAACTACATTTACCTAGCATGCCTCCAAATTTGATTGTTTCATCATCTTAGCCAAACCCTGTCCCCTTACCAATTTTGTAATTTGTATCTCAATGTTGAACTCTTGTAACTTGTTAATCCACTTGCATCTTCTTCCTGTCACTTCCTGCTAAGTGAAAATGTCCTTAACTGTTGCATGGGGCACATATACAATTATCTGAGATCCTACTAAGTATGTCCTGAAGCTTTTGACTGCCCTAACCAATGCGTATGCCTGCTTTTCCATGATATCATATTTCAATTCAACTTCCTGCAATGACATGCTAAAGAAAGCAATAGGTTGCTCAAAACCATCTTCATTTTTCTGTAATAAACATGCAGCAATAGTGTGAAAAGAGGCAAATGAGAACAACTGAAGTGGCTTAGAAAAATCAGGTGATCTCAACACAGGAGCCACCTTTATAGCCTCTTTGATGTTCTGAAATTATCTAGTTGCTTCACTTGCCCATTTGATAGCTTCTCCCTTCTTCAACATTTTAGAAATATCTTTTGTAATCTCTACAAAGTTGGGAATGAATCTTCTAACAAATTTAATCTACCCAAAGAAAGACTGAATGCCTTTCATTGTTTTAGGAATTTGAATTCTGTCAATTGTAAAATGACAGACCAGTTGCCATATAAATCAGAGATTATATGTATGGGCTTGGTGATGCCAAGGCACAAAGTATAGTACTTTAGGGATACTTCAAAAACTTCCAAGGCATGATGCAGGCCAGAGAGAGAATCCCCCAATCTCTAGTTGAAAAATACAAGGATACAATGTGCTTCATGGTAGACACTGATCAATGCCTAATGGAGGCAGTGGAAGCCAAAACAGTCTGGATTATGCCAATGGGCTATGAGGTAGATGAGAAAATTCTGGAGCTACATTTTCAACACCTGCTAAGTCAACCAAAGGACCCTAAGGCAAAAAGGTTTGGAACCTTTCAAGAATTAAGTGTGAAAATACATGTTGAATTGAGACAACCAGAGATAAAAAGGAAAGTGAGAAGGGAAGTGGAGGAAATTGCCAAGAAATATGGCATATCAAAGGAGGCAGTTGATGACAACAAAGAGAAGGTAGAAAGAGCGGAGAAAGAAAGTCAAGAAGTAGAGAAAGAAAGTGTTTCGGTGCAAGCCCCCTCCTGGACTAGATCCTCAAAGAGCTCTGCACCTGCCACTTCGAAGAGCCCAAAAGCCTCAAAACTAGAAGCAAAGACACCCAGAAAAGGAGAAAAGAGAACAAAGACAAAGGCCACAAGGTCATACACAAGCCAAAAGGATGATGAAGAGATAGAGACTGATGAGGAGATTAAGAAAATGAAGAAGAAAAGGAAAACTTCTAGGAAATCCTCTGCCAGTGAAAACAAGGAAGTAGAAGTAGAAGAATTTGTTGAAAGGCCTACTCTTTCTATTGATGATGTCTTCGAGGCAGTCACTATAGATGGGAATCTGCAACCCATAATAGAATTTTATGATGAGTATAATGACACTGACAAAAAAAATTTGGAGGAAGCCACAGTCAAGTATTTGAATATCTGTAATAAAGCATTTATTGAAATCATCTCACTAATTCCCAAAAGCCTAGAGCAAGTACTTGAAATGAGAAAATAAAATGGTAAGGCAAAGGACCTTGAGATTCGGGAACAGATAGCTATTCAGCTCTATCCTTCCATTGCTCCAAAACAAATGAATATGATCTTCAAGGACTGCAAGGATGAGTTCTGGAGCAAAGCCAGAATGAACAAACTTATGCTTGGAGAGATAGATCAGATAGTAAAAGAGACAGAAGACATCCTCCGGAATGCATTTAAAAGATTCAATCTTCCTGTTATAGAGGTCATAGATGATGAACCTACTGAGAAGAATGCAGAAGTGCCAAAGGAGATAGGTGAGGAAAGGACCAAGGACTTGGATTCCTCTATTCTGAAAGAGGAAATCCATGAAGAAGTTAGCATCTCTCTTCCGGATCACCCTGCTGACTCCGGAACTGAAGGAGAAGAAAGAAAAGAAGAGAAAATTAGTCAAGAAGAAGAGCTAAAGAGAAGAGAAGAAGATCAAACAGAGAAGACCTCAGGTGATAGTTCTGAGGCTACAGAAGGAAAGAAGACTCTGTCTCCAGCAAGAGACACTACAGAAGCAGTTAAAGACTTCCTGACCAAAGAAATGATGGAATTAGATGAACTGGAGCTATTTCAAGGACCACTTAATTTTGACTCTCTCTTTCCGGTCCAGACAATGAAGGTAGCATCTTTTGCTCAAGCCAAAGCAAAAGAAAAGCTTCTGAAGTCTCACATGGAAGACTGTGAGCTGATAGAGATTGCATCCGGTGTGTTGGAGAAGATCATGCCATCCTTCCAGAAGGATCTTTCGACCTCTTCATCCGGTAACTTGAAATCTCGTGTTAATTCTATTAGCACACATTTTGATTCTTTGGAGAAATCAGCAAAAGAGAAAGTCTGGAAAGAGTTTTTGGGAAAGAGATTCTCTGAAGTACAAGGACTTATAGCAAATGATAGGAGAAATCTGGATATTGGGATAAAGAGCCTAGAAAATGCTCTTAAAGATGGCAGAGATTTATACAAATTTTGTCTATGTTGGTCCACAGTGACAACAGACATTGCCAAGAAGGTGGAAGAACAAGAGAGTAAACTGTCAAGTTTATCTCAAAATTTTGATCCATTCACCTCATCCATAATGAATCAAGAGTGTCAGACTATTGCCACTATTAATGAAATAAAGAGGCTTGAAAAGGAGAAGAAGAATAGAATAAGTAGACTAAGTGAACTAAGAGGGATGATTATCCCTAAGTTAGAGGCAATGCATGAGGCCCTAACTAATGCTCAGACCACAACCCGGACCAGTGATCCGGTAGACTTAAAAAAGGTATAAGCTTTTGCATTTTTGATAAGTGGTCACATCTCAATTTTGGACAGGATGAAGCAGAGTTGGGAAACATAATTTGTCTAGTTGAAAACCACTTTTGCGGATATACTTCAGTATATGTAAGTTGATTTTTACAAATTTTGGTGTGCAGATTTCACCCTTTGACATTGCTGTCAAAGGGGGAGTGAGGAGTAGTGAAAAATGTGGAATCCAACTAAGGGGGAGCTCTGGTAAAAGTGTACATAAGACAGAGCATTAGTCAAGGGGGAGTTTGCTACGACACTTAGTCATTTTTCACGAAGTGTTGCCATCAATGCCAAAGGGAGATATTTTTGGAAAGAGACACTGTATGGCTTCTTGATTATTGTCATTGATGGCAACAAAGTCCATCCCACACATCCACAACACATGGTATGTCTATACCGGAAGTCAGATTGAAGAGTATTTTGGTCCGATGAGCAAGAACAGAGCATGCAGCAAGGTCTGACAATCAGATCCAGATTTCCTAGAGGATGTATCTCAGCAAAGTGTGGACTTGGGGAAGTTAATAGGAGTACCATTACTACTACATTACAGAGATTGAGCCTCTGGTGTTGAAAGAATGAAAAGATATGAGCATCTAAGTGTTGGGTTCCTAATAGACAGTGTAGACTAAGGAAGAACTAACTAGCAGAGCATCATACCTTAACCCGGATGAGAAACTGATGGTGATCAAGCTACTTGAGGGATCATTCATGGTTGGCCGACATGATTGATGACTTCTATAACTATCTCTTTGATACGCATCACTTAGTAAGCATGGATTTAGCCGACAGACCAGAGTTTGGGAAAATCTTATTGCCGACTAGAAAGATATTGAAATCCTTGGTGCAGATATATATACCAAATAGATTTTGATGTGAAGGTGTGTGGATGGAGATATAGTGTGCGAGGAAAGGCAGAGATAAGTGTGGAAGCGGCAATACAGGTCCGGTATGTGACAGAATAGCAGTACCAAAACAGAGGAAGAATGAAGTGTAGTAGATCAGTATATTGAGCCTAACCGGAACTGAACCTCAACATATGTGGATGCTTCTCTTTAGTTCAAATACCTTGTTACATTCTATATACCTTGTAGACAGTGAGTCTCTTGTAGGCAGTGAGCCTCTTGTGAGCAGTGTGCTTAGGCAGTGAGCCCTAATTGGCAAGTGCCATTTTGTACTTCTTATTCTTTTAACAGAGAATACAATCTTGGGTTAGTCACCCCATGGTTTTTCCCTTAACAAGTTTTCCCAAGTAAAAATCCTTGTGTTATGTGTGTTGATTTCATTTATGCTCTCATATTCATTTATGCTTATATGTTTTGATACTGCACTATTGTTAAAGAAGAAAAGAAAGTTAAGAAATTTAAGATAACTGATTCACCCCCCCCTCTCAGTTATCTGCCTTGTCTCCAATAGGATCAAGGTCAATAGGTAGAAACTACTCAAAGAGTTGGTCAACAAGAAGTTCAAATAGAAAAGGAACAACCCCAAGAGTCAATAATAAGTCCAAAGGACACTTAGTAGGAGAAACAAGTTATCCCAAAGGGTGACCAAAAAATAAACATTGACCTTGATGCTATTAAAGATAAGGAGATTTTAGTTGATGTATAACAAGAAGAACAAGTTAATACGACCCAAGAAATCTAGGTAATTGCACCACAAAAAGAAAGTAATAAAGGATGTGTAGTAGGACATCCATGACTCTAAAAATGTGCAAGTGGATAATCCATTAATTGAGAAAGAGATAGAAGAAGGGGATAAAATATTGGATGAAATGGAGAAATCAAGTGGATCAAGTGCCTCATCTTTGGTACTATCACTCCCAACATCACCTTTCCATCACTAGCCTCACACTTTTTTGGACTGGATATTCTTGTCAGGGTAACTATTGGGTAGCAATGGAGGGTCAACACGAGTAGCAATGCGGGTCTATGGTTTAGTGGCTATTTCTTTTTGCCTGGGGCTGTATCTTTTTGATGGAACTTTAATGTCCCTCTATGGTTGATGTGTAAGGCTAGTGATGGAACATTAATGTGCCCAGTTGTAGAAGTAGAGGAGGGAGGAATAACCATTCCAAAACAGTGTGAGGCTAGTGATGGAAAGATAGTGGTGGCTATGGAAGTGGTAGGAGCTTATGCTATGGGTATGTCTACACTTCAGTGGAAATGGGAATCATTCTCAGGAAAGTTTGTTGCAATGTGGGGTTTTATTATAGAGGCACAAAGGATCTATAGAACTTCTATAGAAGAAGTTGGTTGAGATTATAATTTCTTGGTTTTCTTCTTCTTCTTCCATGGGACTTCTTCTTCTTACTCTATCTCTATAGCCTTCCTTTTGTACACCTTTTGTGGTTCTTATGCCACAACAACCTTCTTTCCAACTTAGCTCCTTCTTGAAAGAGAAAATAGAACCCAACATGCACCTTACAACATCCTATATTTTACTTAAACATATATTCAATAACTTGATGCAAGCACATACTACTATGCCCTTAAAGTGGAAACAAACATAGTTGATTTCCCATCACATTAACCCTTAGAGGAAAGATAATGTAGCTTACAGATCTAAATAAATTTCAGCAGCATAACGGCATATAAATTAACACTTTAAGAACATGAAACAAGAAGAATAGACGAAAGATAGATAGAAGAGAAGAGACACCAATATACGTGGGGAAAACCCTTTTGGGTAAAAAACCCCACACTCCAAAGCATCGAACCAATGTATTAATCTGCAACAACAAACATGTTACAATACACTTGTAGGTTCAAAGCCTTAACATGGAGATTTACATCTTGCTCTTCTGGAGGAAAAACCGATAGCATAAAACTCTCCTCTCACAAACTTCTCCTTAAGCCTCCAATTTATAGACTTCTCACAACCAAGAAACCATTATGTAGTTTTACAAAACCATGTGCTTAACTTCTCAACCAAGATTCCAGTCTAAAAATAAGCTCTCACGTCCAAAATGTTCTCCCCTATTTTTGACCCTTATAGTTGTCATAGAATCTATCATAATATTGCTAAAAATAGTCCTTCCATGATATACTACCATGTGGGCATCTTTTGACAACTAATATTTGAATTTTGAAGGCACCAACATGTGGCAAAAGTGCCAATTAAGAATTCAAACGCCCCTTCATTATTTTGGAGCTAAATAAAAACAATAACTGACTGTGGGAATATATTAAATACAAATAAATGCTACGGGAAATATGCAAGGTTGAGACACCTCATTTCCCAACATTCTCCCACTTGTCAAATACCTTGCAAGAGCTAGAGGAATCACAATCAGTCTGTGAACAACCAAGGCTACCATACTACCTCAACTGAACTCCACTATGCTCATGAGCTTTACAGAAACACCTGTAACATCTTCCAAGTGATCACCAACATGACAAAAAGATTAGAATTCCAAAAGGATCACAAAACACTAAATGTCACATAGACACACCAATGTATCCAGCTTCAAACCCATTACCAGAACTCAACTTTGAAGTCCAAACACCTCCAAAATAAGATCGAGCACAAATGCTCTAGAACAGTTAGAACAATAACCATAGCTAGTTGTTTACATCCAACTAAAAAACCCACCATTGATAGAACTTTTGCACATGACATATCCAGCCCATACTGTAGCTCTCATCTATGTATAATCCACTGTCCTACTCAAAGTTACTATCTTTCATGATAACAAACACACCAAAACCATTGATGTACAAAAAATCTAAAGACCTTTGATACTGCAGTCCAATGAAAACAATCTGCCAAAGACATACATACATCCTAGGAATCAAACTGCATGAGTAATGTCAACCAAAGCAACACATAGTCTACCAATCAACACTTACATAAAAGTGTGGCTTATAATCAAATCATGCAATACAAGGAACAATCACAATGATCTGCAAACTGCAACCAACTGCTGCAAAATAGAGCATACTTCCACAAACAATTTTTTGCTCACTCTTTTACCTTTGATCTCTTCCACTTCTCCCAAGTCCTCCACATCTCAAATGATATACATTAAAAGAACACATATTGTTGCTAAAAAACAATAAAGTACAACAACAGTAGATGACCACAAACCCACTGATCATACTAGATGAATAAGAACCTCTAGGAAGAAATATGAGACCCTAAAGAGAAATTGCAAACCATATCATGTCCTTCTGCCAACACCACCAAGTGCTAAGCTATGCCAAGTATGACCTCCTTCACAAAACCCAGACTGAAAAGCCATAACAACACCCAACTGTTCAATCTCATTAGATCAAACAAAACATATATATCTCATATAACAACAAAAAAATGGATGTAAGCTTCTCTAACCAAGGAAGATCAAACTTAAAAGATTCATTCCAAAAATAGGAATTTAGCCCAATAACATCTCCAAAACTTCTCATAAATCAAACCATATACCTAAGGAGATAAACATGTCAAGTACTCCTCAAATGAACCCGCCAGAACTAGAAACTATCTAGTTCAAGATCCATATCTGTGAGAAATCAAAGCATAAAACAAAATGAATCTAAAATAACATGGGCAATACCTATCAGATTATTTTCTACTGAGTGAACTAAGATTGGGAATGAGAATGATCCACTAAGATGCACCAAGCCTCATAGACTCTCTCCAAGAACAATCTTCTCTCAACTGCAAACATGAACTCATGTCCATAACAAGTGAAAGCTCATCGGTCTTTCTGCTGAAATTTCACCATTCCAACACATGATCCTCATGACAAGAGATCTCTAGGCTCACCTCAAGTCTCTCTAGTATCCATGAGCATCCATCATCCAATACATTCCAACTTCAAATGCATCCTACAAAATCATGAAGCTTCAAGCAAATGATTAATACTCAAAACCAAAGAGAACTTCACCAGACCATTGTCAAAGCTCCCACTGCACATCTGCAAAATCCAGGAACACACATGACATCATGATCTAACATCTCCTCCTAGGAGATCACTACCTACTCCAATGAACATATCTTGCCAATGGGGAACCATCGTGCCAAAACTATAATATTAGAAATAATAATCCATCATGGCACAATACCATCTCCAATCACATGAAGATAACCATCCCCTAACAATGGAACTCAAGATGTCAAAATAATTTCATAGCATATAAGAATCATAATCTAAAAGCCTTACCATGACACCTACAACCACTGTAGAAGATCATTCATCACCAAGTGATAGATCCACATCATTGTTGAAGCTCCCACTGAAACTGTGATACCAAGCTTATCAAGGCATTATGATAACCATCCTCTCAATGAAGATAATCCATGGCTCTAACACAATCTAATAATTAACCTGTGCAATACCAGTAACATAGAAGAATAAAGTAGAACCAAGATCTCCAAGTCAAGAAAATAAAACCATCATTGTCAAAAGCTCACACTAAACTGTGTAACCAAGCTATCCATGACATAGTGATAAAATGATACAAGTCCCAATAACCAACTATCTAGGTACTCTAATCATCCATCCTCTCATCCCAATGCAATATACCAATGCACAAATGACCACAAACAAGGCCAACTAACAAAGTTTGCATAAACACTGAATCAATCTCGTGGATAAAGATAGTCCACATTCGAGTCATCCCACTGCAGCTAATGGGTAGCTAATCCACAAACTACATAACTCAAAGATCCAAAACAACTGTAACATGTAAACTCATTATTACATTAGTAACCTACAAACTAAGATCCCAAAGAAGACAACCTGTAGACTTCAAAACTCAAACACCAAATCATCACTAGATTCGATTTGCCAAACAAGTCCACATATAAATAACCATATTTAAGGAACCCATCAAGCATATACTATAGAAATGATGAGTGACTAATCACATACCAACATCTCCACACTAAGAAAGCTACAAACCTCTTCACACCATGCATGAAGCATACATGCAAACCTACAACCATTTTACATCCAGAAACACCCCTAAGGAATCCTAATCTGAAAAATAGTTTGTCCGCAGATCTACAAAACCACAAGTTTTGATTAACCGTGTAAAACCTACAAAACCACCATGTCACTGACATACATGCAAATCCATATCCACTTATCATCTGGAAGACCCACAAGTCTGAAAACCACCAAAATAGTTAAACCAGAATAATGGAATAACATAGATACGCATAACCATAGATTTTGAATGGAAAATATATAAAACCCTCAGATCAAATCAATATGAAACTGAGACATGCAAGTATAACCAACCAAAAGAAAGAAGAGGTCCAGGAACTCCAGGCCCACTTGTAGGCCAACTCCACAACCACCACCATGTGCAAGCATACAAAGGAGCTAGGCTGTTCTAGAAGCTTTCAGATCATCCAATGATCAACTCTATAGCCTACATGCATTCGAGGTTAACAAAATAATGCCTTCCAATGCCAGGGACTAAAACCAAGCACCCAACATAAGCACACCAAACCATAGCCATGACAACCCAAGTTTCTCCATGTGATCAGGGAGCCAAGAACAAACACCCAACATGAATACTTTGCTACAAATGACCATAGAATGAAATAACATAACCACCATGCATGAGGGTTATTACATACTATCAAACAGGAGCTCCAGATCAATATCATATTAAATGTAACCACATGATCAACTCCATTATACTCCATCTTTTCCATCCTTCAAATGTCTTTTGTAACCTGAAAATAAGATCAACTGCAAAACTTCCACTCAAACAAGGATTAATAATCAGCCAATTCCTTCCTACAGATTCCCTCAAGCTTTCAAAGCTAAGAAATCACAACATAAGAAATACCTAGAACCTTAAACACCAGGGAACCAACACATGCAATCCCATGCAACCATGGAACCACCGTAGCTCTGATACCAATTGAAAGGGAAAAGAGAACCCAGCATGCACCTTACAACATCCTATATTTTACTTAAACATATATTCAATAACTTGATGCAAGCACATACTACTATGCCCTTAAAGTGGAAACAGACATAGTTGATTTCCCATCACATTAACCCTTAGAGGAAAGATAATGTAGCTTACAGATCTAAATAAATTTTAGTAGCATAATGGCATATCAATTAACACTTTAAGAACATGAAATAAGAAGAATAGAAGAAAGATAGACAGAAGAGAAGAGACACCAATATACGTGAGGAAAACCCTTTCGGGTAAAAAACCCCACACTCCAAAGCATCGAACCAATGTATTCATCTGCAACAACAAACATGTTACAATACACTTGTAGGTTCAAAGCCTTAACATGGAGATTTACATCTTGCTCTTCTGGAGGAAAAAATGAAAGCATAACCCTGCATAAAACTCTCCTCTCACAAACGTCTCCTTAAGCCTCCAATTTATAGACTTCTCACAACAAAGAAACCATTATGTGGTTTTACAAAACCATGTGCTTAATTTCTCAACCAAGATTCCAGTCTAAAAATAAGCTCTCACGTCCAAAATGTTCTCCCCTATTTTTGACCCTTATAGTTGTCATAGAATCTGTCATAATATCACTAAAAATAGTCCTTCCATGATATACTACCATGTGGGCATCTTTATTTTGGAGCTATAACTGATTGTGGGAAAATATTCAAATGCCCCTTCATTATTTTGGAGCTATAACTAATTGTGGGAAAATATTAAATACAAATAAATGCTATGGGAAATATGCAAGGTTGAGACACCTCATTTCCCAACACTTCTTTGGTGTTTGATGGGGCTTGAGGTGGATCTTGGGATCCCTCACCAACAATTACCTCTACTTCCTCCCATTTCCTAGAAGATATTTCATCTTTAGTATTCTTCCTCTTAGGCCTCTTGGAAGATTCTTTCATATATGTCAAAGCAAGACCTTCTTCTTGCAGTTGTTCAATTTTCCTTTATAAACATGCCTAGCTAGACTCCAAGACTTCTCTTGTTATTTCTTCCAAGGATGTCACTCCATCAACCTAGTTTAATGGTGGGATGGGATCTTAGAAAATATGCCTCTTTTCATATGTTTCCTATAGAACTTTCCCATCATCAGACAATCAGTTTGGAACTTCTGCAATTCCAAAGTCTTTTATTTGCAAGGTTGTTAGCCTACAATACCTCCTCATCCTCACATCATGATCATCTTAGCAATCTATCAAAGAATCCTCTAAGTGAGGCACATGTTTCATGTGGGCTCCAACATATTTCTCCATGCTTCTATTGGGATCAAAGGATTGCCTTGTCATATGGAAGTGTAGGTTATACCTCTAGATCTCTAAATCAAAATCTTTTACTCTTGGAAATAAAGGACATGCATATACTCCAAAGAAAATAGGGAATTGAACTCTTGTCATGTTCTTCTCTCCAAGATCCTTATATGCTTCACAAAGTTTCTTGGTTAGTTCTAGAAGGATGATTTTGTTAGTTGGTCACTTGGGTAACCTGTAGGGAGGTCATGCAAATCCTTCCATCTTGATATATGTGAACTTAGGGAATTGGATAAACTAGTTTCCATACTACTGAATCATTTAGGCAACATTCAATGATAACCTCTTTGTCCAAATTCCTTCTAATGTCTTGATAATTTACATTTAAAAGGAATTATTCACTCTCTTGTAGTTAATCATTGAGTTTTTTTTATTGTAGTTGGGGATAACAGTCATATACCTTCATTTTCCCTTGGTTCATCCCTATTACTTCTCTTTTTTTCAATCCTAGATATATAGCCTTTCTAGCTAATGAGTAGACCAGGTAAGAGGTCATATATAAATGCCTATTGTCATGTACTTTTTTCAACTAGTCATGCAAATTATCACTAATTAATTAGGTCTAATGGATCATTTCTTTGTCCTCCAAAACTATGTTAAAAACCTAAAACATCCAAGCACATGGAGGGAGATTGTAAACCAACTATTCTTATTAGAAGGGTCAGCATGTCCTCTATTTCTATTTGGAAATCATTCATGATGAATGCCTTTGGAATTTTAGAAATTGTTTGCCTGGAAATAACTGTCTGCCTTTTGTTAATTGACCTAAGACAAGTATCTAGGTCTTGGTTATAAGTGTCCAAAGCTTGAGCCATGTTTAAGTTGACAACCTCTACATGGAAGAGAAGGTGGAATGTTTCTACAATGGCTCCAAGTGTGAGATCTACTAGCTCCCTTCCTTCTAAAGTTCTCACTTTTCTCTTTCCTATATCATAATTCTTTAGACAAGAAATCACCAATTTGGGACATTGAGAAAAATTTGGGAAGTCTATAGCTTGAGCTATTCCACTATGGACCACCCTTATGGCTTTGTTGGAAGGAACATCACCATACATTCTTGTTTTAATGTCTTCAAGATCAACATGACCTAGGTCTGTATCTGAAATTGTGTCCCAAGCAGACTGGGTTTTTTATGGCCTAGGACCATCCTTTAGAATTCATACTTCATCTTCCTTACTCTTGACATGAAATCCTAAAAACCATTAAGAAGCACTATAAGGATAAAAAATCTTAATTTAAATAGGCTTTAATTTAAATCATTTAAGGGTTTTGTTCATTCACAAAGATTTGTGGGGTTTCTCAAGATATCCAAACTTTAGGACTTTAAGTTGGAAGTTCCTTTATCCAAGGAAACTCTACAAAATTAACTTTCTTAAGAAAAACACTATCCATGATCCTTTTATGGGAATTCAATGGAGTACTAGACTTTAGGACTTAAAGTCAAAAGTCTAGTAGGAAGGATTAGTTTTGCAACTTAAATCTTGATGGCATTGTATGCAAGAATTTACTTTTAAAGTGTACTCCTTTGTTATGGGGAATGTAGTAATCATTAGGACTACCAAACTTTTGGACTTTAAATCAAAATTCTAGAAGTCTTGTCAAACTCCACAATTCTACATGTTTCCTTAACACTTGATAATATTACTTAATTTCTAGTTTGCAGAGATCTATTGGATGTCGGTACTTCCAGATATTGAATCGAGAATGTCCTTAAGTCCACTGAAATTCCACAAAGGATGAATTCCAAAGACATCTCCTTAAAATGATTTTTTTGTTTTTGTTTAGGAAATGCAAGGATCTACAAGACTTTTAGATTCCTATCCGAAAGAATAAAATTCTAATCCTCTATGAAAATCTCGCAATCCCACAAGATTGCATTTTCATTAAGAGTTTTCAATGTACTCTTCTAAAACTTATATGTGGAGATTTCAAGGAGTTCTAGACTTCAAACTAAAACACTCAAAGTCCATCTCTAAATGGGAATCTTGTGTGTCCACAAATTTAATCAATGAGTGTATTCTGAGGTTTTGAATTATTTTGGAAGAATTCAATGAGGGTCAAGATATTTTCCATACTTACAATTTTAAATTTGAAAATTTTGTACCTATTTACCCTATTTTGTACCCTAGTTGGTACCCTTGTTTGTCAAGATTTCAGTTCCTTAACTAGATCATCAAACTAGGGTTAAGTTTTAGATGTTATGGTGTCGTTGTTGATTAATCTAGGGTTCCATCTAATGGTGGAGTTTTAAACTTTAGTTCAAATATTATCTAATCAATAGCTCAAATTGATTCTCTCAAACACTAGAAATCAGCATATAATGGAATTTTAAGATTCCCCAACTATATTTCATTCATTATGTAATATGATAAATGTTAGAGAACTCTTTGATGTGAAAGTGATTGTGCTTGTGGTGTTGACCACATGAGTATGTTCTTCCATGATGTGAATTTTTCATTTTGTACTTTTGATCATGTTTATCTTATTACAAAAATTACATGCCCTCATGTGGAAGAGATTGTTGGAATTGATATGGAATGTTTGGGTAATTAATTGTGTCCCAAATTGAATTATTCTTTATTTGGAAAACTAATTGAATAAATCTTGAAATGGCATGAATATCACTACTATATGTATTAGTGTATTCATAGTATGATATTGGATGGTAGAGCACTCCATGATGTGTGTTATGTTGTGATCTATCATTGTGTGAGTTAGAATTATGTTACAATAATATAATTATGGCCTTGTATGTGAATACTAGTGTATGGGTAAACTTGTTTAGATGCATTTATATGCTCTTGAATATGATGTTATAATTGAATTTAATTCATATCTAGCAAGGTTAATTCTAGTAATTGATGTTTTTGAAGAAACTTCTTAAAAGTCCTTATGATAATTATATATAAGAAAGTTACTTTCTAACAATAAGTAATGAATGGGAAAAGGAATTACATTTTTTGCTACTTCATGAATGTGTTTTGCCCATTATGCATAAATATACCATTTGTGGTGAACACCCTATGTGTGATTTGTGTATCCTTGGGCTTGGGATATTGAGTATCCAGCTTTGGATTGAGCAAATTGTTGCATGCATGGTAGATTCATACTTATGAATTTGCTTGTTTGTGTACCATGTTGAGAGCCAACCTTATATTTGATGACCTCAACATGTGTGGAGTTAGGTAGGCATAGTGGAAAACTTAGGAAGCTATGGTGCTATGTTGCTAATTCATCCTAGAGGAATCCTTAGTGACCATACCTTTCCTCTATGAGGGTACACACTTACTTGTCTTTATCTGTAGAACCACTAAGTTAGTTTTTTGTGCTATTCTATCTTGCCTTACTATTTTTTATGATACTATTGGTATCCTAAGATGTGAACTTGGTTGTAGTTAGATGTGGGGATGAGTTTTATCATTGACACGATACTTGATACTTGCTACATGTTTTCTCTTACTCTTGATATACTATAATCTAGTTGAGGGATGTATTGCATTCAGAAACATTAGCATTATGATAGAGTTAGCAATTATGAAAATTATTTTTATACTAGCATGATAGAATATTAATTTCATGGCAATTTGACTTGTTCTATGTGATGGTAAGTGAAAATTTATAATTTATTGCTTATGATGGAGTGTGTTATTGATCAATGAGATTTTGGTGGTTTCCATATCCCACACATGTTCTAACATGGTTGTTTGGATATGTTACCATGTCATTTTTGAAATAGTGTAGGGTGTGGTGCCATTTTCTATTTGAGAGTGAGCTTGGGATCTAGGACAAGATGACACATATGGAACTATTTTGGATTGCCTACATGGTTTATATGAATGCATCCTTAATTGGGCTAGATTCATTTGCATATTTAGATTCAAGGGACCTCATATTTTCTATGACTACCAAAAAGGGTAGGGATCATAGCATATGAGAGTTCCTAGTCATGTTATTATATGTCTATCTACATGTTGTGATATGTAAGTATTTGCATAGCATATGTAAAGGACTATTGGTTAGTCATGACTCTGTAATCCCTCCTTCCTTATGGGTGACTTGATGGTAGTCATATAGTACCATAATGTGCAATTCTCAGAATTGAGAACATTTATTTTAGATATTTATGAGTTTATTAATGCTTGTGAGGGCCAACAACGATTATTTTATCTTTGTATGAAAGTATTTTAGCCACAAATATTTTGCATTTTCACTTTCAAATGACTCTTGCATGGTTATGTTTGATTTATTATTGAAATTTTGATTTCCTTTATTTTGGTATTTTTAGATTTGTGGTGGCTAAGCTAGATTATCTTTATTTGCAAGTGTTTCTTTTGTGTTGTGATATTATTTCCTATCATGTCTATGGAGAATAACCTCTAGCAAAGTATATATAAGGAAGTAGATGGAGAAAAATTCTAAGGATGGAAATAAAAGTGGACCATTATTGGGTGGCCATCATCTATTTATCTTCCTAGTGATGTATGTTATCTTTAGTGTTGAATGGCACAAGACAACTGAGAGGGGGGGGGTGAATTAGTTGTATCAAAACTTTAACTTCCTTAAACCAAAATCAATTTCACAATCACTTAACTTATTTCCTTATTCTATTATGAACATTAAACATGAATAGTAGAATCAAAACATGAACACATCAACACCATTCACACATGAACACCAGATTTTTACATGGAAAACCCTAAATAGGGAACAATCATGGTGAGTGTTAGCTCACAGTATAATGTAGTAACAATACCGAATATCAAATGGTGGTTCACTACCAAAGGGCTCACTACCCAAAAGAATAGCTCACTGCCAAGGGGTGGCTCATTTCCAAGGGTTGGCTCACTGCCGAGAATGGCTCACTTCCAAGGGGTGAATTGATTTAGTAGCATCTACACCATGCCCGAGTTCAGTTCCATTGAAGTGCAATATATCTCCTCTGCTCTGCTCTACTTTTATACTTTGCACACTCACTCTTCTTTCACGACTTCATTACGTCTATTTATACAATTCATAAACATTGGAATGTACATCAAGGTCGACATTACAATCATCAACCATTGGAACAATCTCCAAGGTTGGTATACATTCATACATCAAATTAGGAGTAGACCTAGACAAACTTGCGGACAAAATGAATAAAGGAGGAATACTTCATGGCTTAGCATGGACTCAATTACATCTTCACATGCTACCACACACTTCTACAATTCAAGAAATTTATTTGCAAAGAGTGTTAATCATCCAGGTCAGCCAGACTGGTGCAATCATCAAGAACACTTGAACACACACTTCCAAGATCTTCATTATAGCTTGCAGATCAAGCACACATCTTCAATTCATTTAGGGGACATCCACGAACATCATAAAATCATTTGGAAACCAACAAATCCAACTGTAATAGATCTCAACTTACTTCACTTGAAGAACATATCACAGACTGCTTCTTATTAGACACTGTCAAACTCTGCTAATCACTAGATTGCCTTCCGGAGCACCAAATGACAAATCATTTGGGATGAAGATGAATAAGGACCTTATAAAATTAAGTCCAGATCCTCAAAGCCAAAATCCAATCTACAGAGAAATGCGGAGCAAAACACTTTCTACCTGTCACTATGCAAACCTTGCCAGGCACAATCTTCACACTGGTGAATATAACTTTTTTTGCACAGCGATCTAGACCACCAAATTTTGGATTTAGCATCTTCAAACACTTCTCTAAATCATATCCAAAGCTCACTCTCTGGTCTTGACTACAGAGAAAATGTGGAGCAAAATACTCAGACAATGTTCTTCAATCAATCAACAAACAATAATGCCAGAAGATATAGTTGACACAAATGACAACACAAACATGTTGACATCAATGAAAACACCAGTTATCACATACTTGCAACAATCTCCCCCTTTGTCATTGACATGGCAACATATGATGTGAAAAACATGTTCCACCATCAAGGCACAATTCTCCTTCAGGACTCCCCCCTTTTTTTTTACACATCTACACTCTTACTCCCCCTAAGTTTTTCACATGATTTCTCTCCCCCTTTGACATCAATGGCAAAGGGATTCACATCTCTTCTACTGCACATACTTGCACACTATTGTTTTGATCAATCTAAAACCATTCTTTACTCCCACTGAATGCAACAATCATCTCAAACTACCTGCTCCCCTTGAGAGGTAGCCTCCAAAATCAGTCCAAAAAAGAGAAATGTACTTTGAAGCACACTAGATTGATGCACCTTCTTATGCATCTAGTTCAAGGAAGGAGGGGAAATAACCCTTAATTTCTCCTCGAGATACTCAAATGTGTCTTTTGGAAGAGCCTTAGTGGATATTTCAACAACTTGATCTTTTGTAGGCACATACTCAAGCTTTACCTCATTCTCTGCAACTTTCTCCCTCAAGAAGTGATACTTGATTGAAATGTGCTTTATCTTTGAGTGCATCACTGGATTCTTTGAAATATTTATGGCACTTGTGTTATCACAAAGAATAGGAATTGGTCCATCAAACTCAACTTTGATATCCTTCAAGCTCCGCTTCATCTAGAGCACTTGTGTGCAACATGATACTGCAACAATGTATTCTACTTCTGTAGTAGACAAGGAGACTAATTCTTGTTTCTTGCTATAATAGAACACTGCTCTATCTCCAAGGAAGAAAGTACCTCCACTTGTGCTTTTTTTGTCATCAGCACATCCAGCCTAATCTGCATCTGTATAGGCACTTAAAGAAAAATCATTGTTCTTAGGATACCACAAGTCATGATCAGGAGTGCCTTTCAAATACTTGAATATCCTTTTTACTGCCATCACATATGATTCTCTGGGATCTAATTAAAATCTAGACACAAGACAGACTACATGCATGATATTTGGTCTGGTAACAGTCAGGTAAAGTAGTCCTCCAATCATTAATCTGTACTTACTTTGATTAGCCTTAGGAGATTCATCATTCTTGCTCAGTTTACAACCAGTAACCATAGGAGTGCATACCGGTTTAAAATCCTCCATTCCAAACTTCTTCAACAATTCCTTGACATATTTTGACTTGATATACAAATTGCTATCTATGGACCCTTTACTGAAACCCTGCTACAGCAGATACTTATCTAGTCTTGCATACCAATCTCTGGGAGCTTGTTTTAGTCCACACAAAGCCTTCTTCAACTTGCATACCATGTCTAGTTTGTCTGATAACTGGAACCCATCCGGTTGCTCTATGTAAACTTCTTCTAGCTCACTATTCAGGAAGGTAGATTTCACATCCATCTGATATACTTTGAAATTTTTGTGTGCTGCAAATGCCAAAAATAGTCTGATAGCCTCCATTCTTGCCATCGGAGCATAGATATCTTTATAATCAATTCCTTCAACTTGGGAGTAGCCTTTGCATACAAGTCTTGCCTTGCTTCTCACAACTTCTCCAACTTCATTCAGTTTGTTCCGGAAAACCCACTTTGTTCCAATCACATTCTTGTTTGCAGGTCTGGGGACAAGTTCCCAAGTCTCATTCTTCTCAATCTATTGTAGTTATTCTTTCATTGCCATGACCTAATGCTCATCATTGCATGCTTCATTTACTATCTTAGGTTCTACTTTTGAAAGTAGACATAGATTTACTGTTCCTCTGCAATCATGCTTCTTGTCATAACACCTTTCCTTTTGTCACCAATGATCTAATCTTTAGAATGATCTCTTTTCACATACCTTGGAGATTTAGGAGTTCTTATAGGAGCTTCACCTTGAATTTCTTCTTCTTCTAAAGCAGATTGTTCTTCAGTCTAAACTTTCTTTTCTTTGCCTTTTTCAAAATTTTCTATATCAGTAGGTTCATTTGACTCATATTCATCTAGTTGGATATCTTCATCTACCTTTACATTTGCACTTTCAATAATCTTTCTCAATCTGTTGTTATAGCACTAGTAAGTCTTGCTCTTAGTGGAGTATCCAAGGAATATGCCTTCATCACATCTAGCATCAAACTTTTGTAATTCTTCATCTCTTCTAATGTAGCATTTGCTTCCAAAAACTTTGAAGTATTTGATAGTAAGAGCTCTACCATACCACAGTTCATAAGGTATCTTTGTTTCTTCTGCTCTAATTTGTACTTTGTTCTGAATGTAGATAGCATTATGTATTGCTTCTTTCTAGTACACTTCTGGTAGGTCTGCTTCTTTTATCATTGCTCTAGCAGCTTCCTGAATAATTGTATTTTTACTTTCAACCACTCCATTTTGTTGAGGAGTCTGGGGAGCACACAAATGTCTCTTTATTCCATGTTCTTCACAAAAAGTATTGAACTCATTTGAAGTGAACTCACCACCTCTTTTAGATCTTAAGCATTTGATTCTCAAATCCAATTCATTTTCAACCATAGATTTGAATGCCTTGAACTTTTCTAAAACTTTTGTCTTTTCTCTAAGGAAAGTAACCCAAGTCATTCTTGAAAAATCATCAATGAGAAGCATGAAATACCTTTCACCTTGCAGACTTCTTGTCCTTGTGGGACCACATAGGTCTGTATGCACTAGCTCCAGCAAATTGGTAGAGGATTGTTCTTTGCTTTTGAAAGTGGTCTTTATCATCTTCCCAAACTGGCATTCTTTGCATATAACATTAGCAGGCTTCACAATCTTAGGCATATCTCTTATAGCTTGAATGGTGCCTATTCTCACCAAATTATTGGAGTTAATGTGACACATTCTCCTATGCCATAGCCAACTCTCATCTGACTTAGCCAACAAGCAACAATTTTTAGCACCTTTCAAATGATAGACATTACCATGAGTCTTCTTACCAGCAGCAATTAGGGTTCAGGAGCTATTCTATATCTTACACCCATTGTTCTTGAACACAAGATTATACCCTTTGTCACACATTTGTCCAACACTTAGTAGATTATGCTTTAGGCCCTTGACATACAAAACATCATCTATATTATGCTTGCCATCTAAAGTAATACAACCTTTTCCACAAATCTTACTAGTTGCATCATCACCAAACCTAACAAGTCCTCCATGATACTTTTCAAACTTAACAAACTTACTCTTGTCTGGACTGTCATGTGGTTTGAGCATCCACTGTCAATGATCCATTCATCTTCTTTTTCAGCATGGAATGCAGACAACTCTCCTACACTTTCTTCCTTCACACAGCTTGCAAGATTAGCAGAAACTGGTTCTTCTCTAAGTGTAATAAACAAGCATTCAATACTATTGCCATCATCGGAATTAGATTCATCATCAGTTACACCTTCATCATCTCTAACATAATAACTCTTTCTTACCATCTTTCCTTTTCTTTCATTGATTTTCAAATCTCTCTCGGGACATCTTGAAGCATAATGACCAATTTTACCACAATTGAAGCATTTGAAAGGTAACTTACCTTTGAATTTTCCATTGCTGCCCCTCTTTATTTTGATTGCAAATTTGGATTCTAGCTCTAAAAAATCTTCATCATCTGATTCCACAACATATTTTTCTGATCTACTAGTCTTAGTTGCTTCCTTGGCCTTGAAAGCAATCTCAATTTTCACAGGGCCATCAGTAGTACCAAACTCTCTTATTTCAAAAGCAGTCAGTTTACCAAGTAATTGATCTTTTGTAAGCTTGCCCAGTTCCAACAACTCTTCAATGGCAGATACCTTGTGGCTATAAGATTTGGAAAGAGTTCTGAGTATCTTATCTATAACATCCTCATCCTTTAATTCTCTACCAAGACCCTCGATGCTGCTGACAACTTCATCAATCTTTTGTAAGTAAATTGTTATGTTCTCATCTTCACCCATTCGCATGGTTTCATATGTGGTCTTCAAATTCTGCAACTTTTCCTTCTTGACAGATGCATCACCTTCACAGATTTTATTTAATTTGTCCCAAATCTCATAAGTAGTTTCTAGATTCACAACTTTTGCCATTTCAGTGTTAGACAGGGCATTTAATAGAGCATTTTTAGCTTTGTGATTGGCCTCAAACTCTTTAATCTCTTCTTCAGTATCCAGATCTTTAGGAGCTGTGTATTTATCTTTAACCATTACCCAAACATTATAACCAAGAGAAATCAGATAACTTTGCATTCATACCTTCTAGTAGGCATCTAGTCAGATGCATCGAACTAAGGAATATCTTTCTTGTGTGCCATCCCAAATCTACCTTAAGCTGTTAGGCTTTCTTCAAAGGAAGCTTGCTCTGATACCAATTGTTGAATGGCACAAGACAACTGAGAGGGGGGGTGAATCAGTTGTATCAAAACTTTAACTTTCTTAAACCAAAATCAATTTCACAATCACTTAACTTATTTCCTTATTTTGTTATGAACATTAAACATGAATAGCAGAATCAAAACATGAACACATCAACACCATTCACACATGAACACCAAATTTTTACATAGAAAACCCTAAACAGGGAAAACCACGGTGAGTGTTAGATCACAATATAATGTAGTAACAATACCAAATATCAAATGGTGGCTCACTACCCAAAAGAATGGCTCATTACTAAGGGGTGGCTCACTGCCGAGGGTTGGCTCACTACCAAGGCTAGCTCACTGCCAAGGGGTGAACTAATTTAGTAGCATCTACACCATGCTTGAGTTCAGTTCCATTGAAGCGCAATATATCTCTTCTACTCTACTCTGCTTTATACTTCGCACTTATCTTCGCATATTCGCACACTCACTCT
The DNA here is from genome assembly GCA_027924645.1 of Cunninghamia lanceolata. NCBI lineage: Eukaryota > Viridiplantae > Streptophyta > Pinopsida > Cupressales > Cupressaceae > Cunninghamia > Cunninghamia lanceolata. The sequence goes on from BSBN01000386.1 coordinate 913,610, forward strand.
TCTTTCACGACTTCATTACATATATTTATACAATTCATCAACCTTGGAATGTACATCAAGGTCGGCATTACAATCATCAACCATAGGAAAATACTTCACACCTTAGCACAAAATCAATTACATCTTCACACACTACCACACACTTCTACAATTCAGGAAATTCATCCGCAAAGAGTGTTAATCATCCAGGTCAGCCAAACTAGTGCAATCATCAAGAACACTTGAACACATGCTTCCAAGATCTTCATTACAGCTTGCAGATCAAGCACACACTTTCAATACATTCAAGGGACATCCACAAATGTCATAGAATCGTTTGGAAACCAACAAATCCAACTGCAACAGATCTCAACTTATTTCACTTGAAGAACATATCACAAACTACTTCTTATCAGACACTGTCAAACTTTGCTAATCACTAGCTTGCCTTCCGGAGCACCAAACGACAAATACTTTGGGATGAAGATGACTAAGGACCTTATAAGCTTAAGTCCAGATCTACAAAACTAAAATCTAATCTACGGAGAAATAAGAGCAAAACACTTTCTCCCTATCACTCTGCAAACCTTGCCAGGCACAGTCTTCACACTGGTGAATAAAACTTTTTTTGCACAGTGATTCAGACCACCAAATTCTAGATTTATCATCTTCAAACACTTCTCTAAATCATATCCAAATCTCACACTCCGGCCTTCACTACAGAGAAAATTTGGAGAAAAATACTTAGATAGTGTTCTTCAATCAATCAACAAACAACAATGCCAAAAGATATAGTTGACACAAATGACAACACAAACATGTTGACATCAATGACAACACTAGTTAGTGCATACTTGCAACATTTAGCATCTTTTCCTTGGAGGCTAATTCCCTTAAACGATCAAGAGAAGTGGTTGACATGGATATGCATGGATGGGTGCTTGCGACTGTGCACCCAAGACCATCATTATAGTTGTCTCTTAGATCTTTGATTACTTAATACTAGTTCTTGGTTACTTAGCACTAGTTCTTGGTTACTTGGTACCATTATGTGACCTTGGAGTCCTAGTGGCATATATGTGAATTGTGTGTTGTTATCCCTATGATGTGGACATGAATGAAAAATATATGTTATGATGAAAAATAGGCATTGAGCTCATCTACATATGAGTTGTTGACTTTGTATGAACATGCAAATTAAAATGTGTGAATTCTTGTGTACATGTGGAAATGAATAATGATCAAGCAAGTAATTATGGTGTGAATTTCAATCATGGGAATCATTGTGAAAAGAATAATGCTTATGGAGCATCTATCTTACCATGTTGTATATTGCTTGTGTATTTTTGAAATGGCCTGACCTTGCATGGTTGCTTGGTTATGTTACACTTTCTAGTGAAAAGTGTAGTGCATTGTTGTGTTTTCATCTTACCCTAGATGACCTCTACACTTGGAATTTCATTCTTAGGGAGGGAGGATGTAAGGACCCACTTACATGTTAACTCTTTCTTTGTCCTAGTATTGTAGTATTTCTTGGGGTGAAGCATGTTTAGGACCTAGTTGGGAACTATTTGAAAGACAATCTATGTTTGATGTTTGAGCATTTTCATGCTTGTGATTATATTCTTATTGATGGCCTATATTGTTATTTTATGATTGAACCTATACATCTTATTTAGCTTCATTGTTTTGTATGTTAATGTTGAACTAAGCTATTATACTAGTTCTTCTTTATGAGTGGATTTGATGATAGTATTTGAATTGATTAAATTTGCATCTTTTGATATTTAGGTCATGTTTATTGTAAATGAGTTTTAGTAAAATATGGTTATATGATTAAACATGATTTGATTAGTGTTACATTTTGATATATTGATGTAATTGCAATATATAAGTATTCCATGTTTGATATATGTTCTTATTGGGTATTATATGTTATGCTTTAGCTATCTTGTATTGTGTAGATATGCTTAATGTTTTGACTAAGTGCATTGCAAGAACAAGTTCCCCAATGGTGATTTATTTGGAGATGGTCAATTTGTGTAAATGTGTTTATTTTTGGTTTCCTTGTATCACTTGATTGAGAGTTGTGAGATATATCTTATTAAACCTTGTGAACCATGATCCAAATTAATGTCAATTCTAGATTCTTGTGTAATGTATAAACCCATAAAGTGTGTGTGAGTTCTTTGTATAAATTTACTTAGCTTTGCCTATGTTTGCATTGTTTAGTCTTTGAAATGTTTGTGTACTGTTTGCAAAAATGACTAATATACTTGATGAGTTTAAAAAGAGACTTTAATTATTAAATACTTTGGTGAATAAAATGTTGTCCAATTTAATAAATTGTAATACTAATAAGGAAATTAGAAAAAGTTATTGAAATATAAAAATAATGTTATCTTTCTTTAATTGTGTTTAATTAATTAAGATCAAATGAGTAGTATTTAAATATGCATTAAAGAACCTTAAATCTAACCTATTTCAACACAATTTGAGTTGGGGTTGTCAAATCAACAAGACTACTAATTTTGGAAATTAAAACTTGAAGTAGAAATTTAATAAATTTTAATATGGAAAAAGAAGAATAAGGTACAATTTTACCTAATTTCAAAAATAGATAGCTTTGGGACTCAAGTGTGGATGAGGATGAGTATTGTTGCATGTAGAAGCTTCCTTACAAAGGATATCTAATTTTTTTATTTTTTTGATGTATATCTTTTTTCCTCTTGGCACTTTCTAATACAATCCACTATTTTTTTTGTATTTGACCTACAACACCAAAAATCTATGGAACACCTTGTAAAATTAATGGTTGAAGGGGAGTCTATCTCGATTAGTCTGCTTGTGGTCTTTTAAGCAATGGATGGATACTTGTAAATATGATGGAAAATAATACTGAAAATAGATCTATGTCATGAGATTATACTTAATTCAAAACATAAACCTTAAAAATCTAATGATTAATAGAAAAGGGAACACAAAAATAAAGATAAAAATAGCAAGATTAACACTAAAAGAAAGGCTTCACCATAACAATATAAAACGTCCAAAGGGATGCAAAATGGCTTTAAAAAGTTCCATGATTATGCTCCAACAATGCTCCAAAGCTTACTCCAAGAAGTAATTTATTCTCTCTCAAAATTTTCTAATTTTCTAGGTCATCATTTGATGCACAAGAACATACTTAGCTCTTGATAAAAACCAAAATCTTCAAAGAATGCTCCAACAATACTCCAAAGGTTACTTCACGAAGCAATTTGATCTTTCTCTTAAACTTTTTTTATTCTCTAGATCATTTGATATAAGAGAAGACCTATTCAACTTTTGAGAAAAAATCAGAATCTTCAAATAATGTTTCAAAATACTCCAAGTGTAAGGGCCCAATCTTTCACCCAACACATTAATGGCCAAAGAATGGACAAACATTTTTTTGTGATACAAATGTAACAACAATTTTCCACAATTCACACATATGCATTAGAGATGTCATGGCACTATGTAGTGACACTCAAAGCATGCAATGTCAAGGCACAAATCATGATGACAAGTGGAGTTCTTAACCATGTGGTGTGATGACCTCACTTTGACGACCATATGACAAGGTATAATTGACTAGTCATGGTGATCGAGTACAAGGCCACAATCCCCTTCTCTTGAGAGTAGAAAGATTAGGATGAGACTGATGCAACATCTCATCTCTCCTCTCTAACCAATTAAGGCACAACCAAGATCCACAACAAAGTGGAAATGGCATATAAACCTTAAGATTGCTCACTCACAAAGTAGGACAATTAGGAGATCTAAGACCTCACTAATCACACACAAGACTAGTTGCTTCCACTCAAGAGCACATTTTTCAATATAAAAACATGAAAAAATAACAAGAAACTTCAAATATCTTCAAACCAAGATGATAAGAAGATAAGGAAAACCCCAATGAACAACTCTTCCTTGGATGATAAGAAGATAAGGAAAACCCCAATGGACAACTCTTCCTTGTAAAACTTTTCTAAAAAAAAAGTTAGGAAGTGCCCATTGTTTTAAATTGCTCCTTTCAGTTACAAATCACCCATTTTGCTACTTGAAATCACCTTGGCCATCCTAAAATCACTTTGGCCATCCTAGGATCGCCCCTTTTACTAGTAGTAGAGATTGCCCCTTTATGATATGGGTGATTTTGGATAGTGAACAGGCCCATAAATGCATTGGTATGACAATCGAATTTTGAGAGCTACTTATTTTAGTTTCTTAGCATGACATTGTTTTCATAAAAGTTTGAATAACTTGTCTGCTATTACCCATTTATTTCTTCACTTTTTTATTAACAGGTCATTTGACAGTCAAAAGTGACGTGTACATGTTTTGTTTGGTGAAATGCTTGCTGGTAGATGATCTATTCATGAGACATGGCCTAGCACAGAATACAACTCGGTTGAGTGGGCCCATCCACTTCTTAACAACAAAAGGAAGTTGTTGGAGATGATTGATCCTAGAATGAGGAAAGCATATTCTGTAAAGGAAGCTCAGAAAGCTGCAAATGTCTTACTTTCCGTTGTTAAGGAAATTATGTTGTGTGAAAACTAGAGCAAGAATCAAAACTTGTTGAAGAAGATCGGAAATCGATTGACAAGTATATGGTAACTATTCAAACTGCCTGAATTTCCATGCTTCTTAATATTTTGTATCTTAGTTAATGTTAATATTATGTATTAGTTAATATTATGCATGCATTCTCTTTTTCGTTATAAGGCTGCCATCTCAATATTTTGTGTTGCAGTTATGCAGAATGATGTATAAGAACTAGGTACAAATGCAAGAATAATTCCTTCTCCTCTCAATATAATTCCATGATATAATTCCTGTTCATGGAGGTCCACAAGAAACAAAGAATCATAATACAAGAAACCCTGTTCGCCATAAGATGTATAAAATAATTCTTTGTTTCTTGTGGACATCCATAAATAAAATTCCTTTTGTTATCGAGAGTTCTTTTTTACACTGAGAGGCACATTCTAAACCAAACATCAACTTTGACTTTTAGTGTGGGTGGTTAGATGTGTGTGAACATTTATAGCTGACTCTTTATAGATATGTTGACTCTTAGTAAGAATAAAAAAGAGATATATAACACATGGAGCTGATGTTATAAACCAAACATTTTTCAGATGGTGGCACTTTATATATTGGACAACGTGTGTTAACAACTTTGCAATTAAATATTGGACAACATGATAAATCATACAGAAATTCTGCAACAGGTCCACTATAGATATTCCGTGTACAGCCAATGTAATAATAATAATATAAAGAGATGGAATCTCCATTAAAGAGTTGGTAGCGGTCGAAAACCTATTCATATTACCTGTTGGAATCGACCTTCTGAGTCATGGATTGAGCTGAAATTTAATGGGGCTGCAAAAGTGAATCTACAGCATTTAAGGGATGGAATAATTTGATATCACCACAGAGTTTACTCTTCTTATAGCTATGTATGCAATAAACAAATATGAATTGCAATGGAATGATGATATTTTCTTACCAAAATAAATGAATATAAATAAGTTTAAGGTGATCATCAAAGGGACCACACCTTTGATGATGCCTTTTCCTAATCAAAACAATACTTAATTAATTATGTCTACTGGTATCACTTTGCCTTTAGCTTTCTCTAATTTTACTGCCAATGTTTGTGTACTGGTAACACTTTTGGTTCAAGAGTTTGCTTGTTTTCGGTCAATCTAGAATTTGCTTGCTTTGCTCATTTTCTACCAATATAGAATCTTTGTTTTCACCATTTTTGTGCAATAACATGAATCACCGTCTACTTTCACCAGTTTCTTTCTTCCTTGCAACTAAAAAATGTGTCAATTACATAACTTTAGTTTGTTTTGCTTTCATTTGAATGATTTTGTTTGTGTCATTTGTGGATTAGCCCTTTGTTTCTTTTTTATTAGCATCTCTTTAAATTCTTTATAGACATGTTCACAAATTTATAGACATGTTCACAAATAGGATATTGACTGACATTTGCCATTTGAATATTTTATTTGGTGATTACATATTGTTAATCATAGACATGATAAATTAAACACGTGTATGTTAAAATACATTGTGTGTTTCAACCTGCAATTTTCTTTATAAATATTTAGTCACACCATATTCATTTTGCCAATATATAAATTTCAATATGTCAAACACAACAAATTATTAATCAACCAAAAAAGGTCAGAAATTTGAAAGACATGTTAGAAATGATAAACTAAACATGTCCATGTTGAAATACACAATCGACTTGCAATTTTCTTCATCAACATTCTATTACACAATATTCATTTTACCAATATATATAAATTTCAACATTTAAAAAACAACAAAATATAAATCATGTATCAAACCATAAAATTTGTTTGAGGTGTCTTGTTTGTAGAAAAATAAAACACAACTCCCATCACCACCACAGTCCTCCCACAAATATTTAGCTTTCTTTAGCATAATATACAATTCTTTCGAACATTTCAATGCAGGAGGAGGAATGAAAATGCTCATGTCTTTGACCTCTTCAAAAAGTATAGACGAAACCTCTTTTTGAATGATTCAAACCACTTTTCTCCTCGTGGCTTCTCGCAAGAAATTACTTGTTGAGCAAGAGCAATCAGAGATTGTAATAAAGATACAATAGAAATATAAACTACCGGCAAAAGAATGCGAACTCTAGAAGCCCATCTCTTCTTCCTAAGTAGCCATATACTTATGGTAGAAGCATTTTTCTCCATTAAAAACCACAACCTCACACTAATTTGCTCCAATGTAAGCAAGCACCAAAAAAAACATTTCTCCCAAGTAAGAAAGTCTAAAATTTAACAATCTACTATCAAATTCAGTAGTTGAAAGCAAATTTAACACCAAACTACACACCACGATTGAAGTAGTTACTGCTTGTGAGCTTGTATTTGTAATTATTGTATGTGAACAAAACTTATCCATCAGAATGATATGTATAAGATTATGGAAAATCTATAAGTAGAGCTTAAAATTTTGAATGATATCGCACTTATTATTTCCAAATGTATTGTACCTTTTTTTGGTTGAGTGTGGAGTGTTTGCTTGCTGTTGAATAAGCTTCTAGTTTCTTTTCTTATGTATTAATTATTTGTCATGTAAATAGATGTCAAATAGTCTATATATATATATATATATATATATATATATATATATATATATATATATATATATATATATATATATATATATATATATATATATATATATAAAAGTAAAAAATAACTTAATATATCTGTACATTATTTATATAACTTTTATATATTATACTCTCTCACATATATAAAAGTTATATAAATATATATATATGCTATTTGACATCTATTTACATGTCAAATAATTAATAGATAAGAAAAGAAATTAGAAACTTATACAAGTAAACACAGACTATAAAATGACTTCATACTCACCCAAAAAAAAGGTACAATACATTTGGAAATAAGAAGTGTGATTTTATATATATATATATATCAGTGAATGTGCATAAGGGAGCCATAACCCATAAGATAACAGAAAAAATTGTAAAAATTACAATCTAAAATGGCTGCTCCTTAAGAGGCCAGAGTTTCTATTATATTCAAATTTTTAATACATGTAACACTACACTATTATTCTATTTTATCGATACTTATAACCATGCTTATACAGTTACTACAGTCCCCCACTACTAGTCACGTTAGCCTCACCTTCACCAAATTTGAAATCCTCGGTCTACAAAGCAAAAGGCCAGTCCACCCCTTCGACATCCGCAAGTCCAATCACTGCCTTCAAAAATTTTAGCCCCCATTTTGATTTATGCCTACGGCCTTCTTCTTTCACCCTAAAAACAACAATGGCACCCAATAACCATTGTATTTTGGGAGAATGGATGGCCAAACACCCCAATCAAGGTGAAAACCCAACCCCAACACCACATCAAAGCTATATTTGTGTTCACCCTATAACGATGGGCTGAGACCATGAACGTTTTACCCAACACCATCCTCACAACATGAAGAACCACAATAGATTTGACCTTAAAAACCTTCTTCAACCAATTCTTCAAGATTGCACCTCTAAACGCCATTTGCCTCTTTTTTACAATGAGGCAAACCATCGAATCCATCTTTCCACAGACATCCTTAGCCAAACTAGCTCCTAAATAACTCCCCATACTTCGAACAACATTTATTATCACCATTATATCCTACTAATTAATGCTTGCCATTTCAGAATTTTCCCACAAGCAGAAGGACTAGGAGTGTTTCCTACCTTCACAACACTTAAATTTTGATCATACCGTGAGATGGCGAATCAAAAAAATAATCTTCCCACACGTTCACAAGTCTGGCATCCACAATCTCACATCGGTTGCCAAGTTGGCACTTGTTTTTGTTTCTTTATTGTTGTGTCTAAACACGTAGTCTTACCTTAAAGGAGTCAGAGGATTTCAATTCTTCCCACAAAAAGATAAAATGAAATTTAACTTCCCTTGCAAGATTCCCACTGCTAATGGTTGGGATTACTAACACTAATACTCTCTTCAAACTTATTATCGAGTGCTTCTTACTTTTGTTTAAAGAGAGGGATGAGGGTCGACAAATCTGGGGCTATATTTTGCCACTCTTGCAAAGAACTACTAACAAAGGTATCTTCCTTCATGTCAAATGCTATATTGGTGAGCACATTTGCCACCCCATTTTCTTAAAAAAAAAAAACGTGATTCAGCTTGAATTCATCGAACTTGCTAGGCAATTCCAGTCAGTAGGCCAACATATTATTAAGCTTCTAATTCAATGTTTGTTTGCAACGAATGATGTTGATAGTTTTCAATAAATCACCCTATGTGAACCCGTTGATCCCAAGGTTGAGACATGTTTGAACTCCTAGAATGATGACCTAGAATTTCACTTCGTTGTTCATGTTCATCCCCAATCACCTTGAAACCACTCCAATCAATCCACCTTCATGATTTCTGATAACACAACCTACGCTAGACTATCCTAGATTCCCCCTAGAAGCTCTGTCGAAGTTCAGCTTCATCCATCCCAAATCTGGAGGGATCCATGTAGCATTTTCTCTATTTTTTGTTGTCGGATGTGTTACCCTAGTTGGCATTTTGGCAGTGATGTCAAACTTGGAGATGTGTCTTTTTATCTCTAGACAGCATTTTCTATTTGGACCTTTTTGACTTGGCATAATGTGTTTGCAAAGGATTTTGATGTCTAAGGTTGTTGCAAGGATATCGTATAAAGTGACAGTTATATTAAGCATTATGTGATATTTCATTTTACAGCAAAAACACAAGTTTTTTGTTTTTCACCAAATAACATACTTGTGCAGCATGTGATACTCCATTACATGGCGAAAGTGACAAGTTGTGCACCAAATGGCATTTCCTAGTAAATTCTATACGGACCCTTTTTAGGTGGGAAACATTTTAAAGTCACTTTGTATTGATCGGGCTTATGATATAGGTGCTTGGGATATTTTCTATTTTGATCTATTGGAAGATTGTTTACTGAACTAAGAGGTCATTTCTCTATTTTAATTTCAAGCCCTCTTTAGGGCAAATCGGAACAGCCAGTTAAAGGACTCAAAAGAATGAATCTCTATTTTCGGCACTTCATTTCATCATTTCGTTGCATTAGAGTAGGGTTTGGAATGCAATCATGAAAATTTGAGGGAAGTCTGTTAAATCTATCAAATAAGAGGTGAGATCTGTTCAATCTATCAAATAAAAGGTGAGAGCTCGTAGGTTGACTTTGTGAAGTGACAAAGCTGGTCACGGTTTTGTTGTAATCATGAGTTTGCAAGGGAAAAGTTGCTTAGTGACCGTCTGAGGTATCTCCAGAAGTGACAGAGCTGGACTAAAAGTTTTGGCATCACAGTTTGATTTTTTGGTCGTCGGTTTTCATAAGTATGGTATGAAGTTTTTTATTTCATCTCTTCTACAGAATTTATAGCTGATCTGGGTTGTGCTTACAAGTTTTGACGTAATGGCTATATTAAGGAATGAAATCCTTTGTGGTTTGTATTTCTACAATGACACTCCATAGTTCTATTTGTTCTTGTATAAATTGATCAGTTGTCCTATAAGCAATATGGTTCCTTTTATTATGAAAAAGTATTGGTAGTTATTTTACTAGGGTTTTTCCTTGTAACCCTAGGGTTTCTCTTGGGCAATCGGCAGTTTATTTTTGTAACCCTATCAAGGGATAACATTTACATCTTTAATCTGTTTTGAACAATTTATTTTCTATTCTGCTCTTTAGCCATCATGTTGTTATCATAAAAAAAATGTTGATTATTCTTTTGATAAAAAAAAATGAGGAAAGCTGCAGTTGCAAACTGTCGATTGGTTTTTCAATTTCCAGTTTTGAAACTGTCTGCAAAAACATTGAATGTTTTTGGATAGAATGTAAACAGTTGTATATAAAATGGTATAGTGTGAATAATGTGTGTGCATCTGTGTATCATGCTCATACATTGTTGACAGTATATGATTTCAAGTGAAACAGAGTATCCCTCTATATGAAAATTATTCAAACAATTGTAATTCTTTAATTATGCCAATGAGGCAACTTATAAGCTAGTAGGCACAATATTCAGTGACATTGTAAGCCAATGAGGAATAGTAATCAGTGAGATTCTAAGCCAGTGAGGCACTTTTTTGAGTGGTTTTATGCCAAGGGCTTTCCACTCGGGACAAATCTCTATCTTTATTTTCTGTGGTATGCTTTCAATCTCTTATTGAATATTTTAGTATTCACACTTACACATTATCATTCTGATTTAGTTTTTAATGATTCTGTGCATGTGATCAATTCAATTGAATATAATTAAGTAGAATACAAATCTGCAACATTTTTTTCTAAGTGTAAAAAGCTTTCTAGATACTGATTCACCCCCCCCTCTCAGTATCTTTACCACTCTAACAAGTGGTATCAGAGCCAAACCCTTTGTCTTTAAGGCCTAATCAGCCTAAGGGGATTCCTGGTTAAGTGGTAACCATGTCTTTTCAAGATGGTCTTTCTTCATCCAAGGCACCATTATTTGATGGTACAGATTATGCTTTCTGGAAATATAGAATGACTCATCATATCAAAGCTTTAGGATATGATGTTTGGGAAGCCATTGAAACTAGTTGTACTGTCACAGGAAAACCATCCAATGCTGATGAAAAAAAGGAACTTGATTGTGACTCAAAAGCTGCTAGTGCTATTTGTTGTGGTTTGACCAATGAAGTTTTAAATAAAGTTATGGAATGTCAAACAGCTAAAAGTATTTGGGACAAACTTTCAAATATTTATGAAGGAGATGAAAGCATTAAAGAGGCTAAGTTACAAGCTCTTAGAGAAAGATTTGAAAGAATGAGAATGAAAGATGATGAAAAAATAGCAGAATATCTTCAAAGAGTTCAGGAAACTGTCAATAGCATTAGAGGTCTAGGGGAGAAATTAGAAGAGATAACTATAGTTAAAAAGGTCTTACAGACCCTAACTCCCAACTATGACTCCAAAACCTCTGTGGTTGAAGATAAAGACTCGAAGGCAATTACTATTGATACTATTCTTGGAATCTTTACTGCATATGAAATGAAAATAGAAAATGAAAACACCAGTAAAGAAGTTAAGGAAGCAGCTTTTAAAACTGTGAAAAAAGAAATTGAAACCAATCATGAAACTAAAAATATCAGTGAAGATGAATCTTTTTTTGTTAGTAAACTCAGAAGAGGCTTAGGTAGATATAAAGGAAAATTACCTTTTAAATACTTCAACTATGGAAAAATAGGACATTATGCGACAAAGTGTTGTAATCTAGAACTTGACAATGAACAAGAAGATAATAGAAAATAGTATAAGAAAAAACTTTTCAACTTTAACAAGAAAAGTACTTTTAAGAAAAGGAGTCTAATTTCTAGAATAACAGACAGTGAGTCAGAGGAATCTTCTAATGAAATAGATGAAACACTCTTCATGGCAGCAATTATTGCTGCTCCAGAAGAAGAACAAGTAGAAATGTCTGAAAATGAAGTTGACTTAGATGGAGAATTAAAATGTGCCTTTGGTGAAATAAGAAGGTTTAAAAAGGAAAATGGAGTGCAAAGCAAGTTAATATCTAATCAAGAAAAACAAATTTTTGATTTAAAATTAAGTCTTGAAGAAAACAAAAAAATTCTTTCAGATACTCAAGAATAGTTAAAATCCAAGGATAAATAATGTTGTTCCAAGGAAGCTGAAATAGTTAAACTAAGAAGAGAACTTGAAATTTGTAACAGCAATGATAAACTTGCTGATATGCTAGGAAAACAAAAAGAGTATAATGACATGACTGGTCTAGGCTTCTCAAAAGGTCAATGCTCTAATGATAATAAGTTCAAAGGTAAAATGCCTTTTAGATTCTCTGGTTATTATTTTTACTCTTATCAATATGGGCATAGAGCAATTGATTGTAAGTTTACATTTAGAAAGCAGCCCCATTTTCTGAATGGTAGGACTTTTAATTTTCTAAACAAAATAAGATGCTTCAACTGCAAAGAACTTGGACATATTGCCAAGTTTTGTAAATCAGAAATTATTCTCTTACTAAGCAACCCAAAATAAAATGGGTACCCAAAAATAGCAAGGCTATGATTGTTGAAGTTGCATTTCATGTAAAGAAAAATGAAATCTGGGTTATTGATAGTGGATGTTCTCATCATATGACTAGAAATAGAAGTAAATTTACTTCATTTGAAAATTGTTCAAGTGGGTCAATTAAGTTTGGTGATGATTATTGCTTACAGATCATAGGAAAAGGTACAATTCTTTTAGAAGATAACACACCTCTAGAAGATGTTTATTTTGTTGAAGGACTAACTCATAATCTACTGAGTGTAAGTCAGATTTGTGATAGTGGATTTGATGTAGTTTTCACATCACAAGGCTGCAAGGTTCTCAAAAATTCAAAATAGGTCATTGCTTCAAGTTTGAGAACAAAAGGTAACATTTATAATCTGCATGAATCTGCTAATGAATGCAAAAACAATTTGTGCTTTATGAGTCAAATTAAAGAAAGTAAACTCTGGCATAGGAGGTTGGGGCATATAAATTTTGATAACTTAGTTAAAATCAGTCACAATAAAAATGTTAGACATATGCCTGCTATTTCTAAGCCTGAAAATCTGATTTGTAAAGAGTGTCAGCAAGGTAAACAAACAAGAAATGTTCATAAATCTAAAGAACAGTTTTCTGCAGAACCTCTTTAGTTGGTCCACATTGACTTATGTGGTCCAACCAGAACAAAATCTTTAAATGGTGAAAGATATTTTATGTTATTCATAGATGATTACACAAGAATGACTTGGGTCACTTTTTTAAAGCATAAGTCTAAGGCTTTAGAGAAATTTAAGATCTTTAAAAGCATGGTAGAAAGAGAAACAGATTTAAAACTGAAATGTTTAAGGTCTGATAATGGGGGAGAATATAATTCTACTACTTTTCTTGAATATTATGAAAAACATGGCATAAAAAGACAGTTTTCAGCTCCTAGAACACCTCAACAAAATGGGGTCGCTGAAAGAAAGAATAGGATAGTAAAAGAGATGGCTAGAACTATGCTTCAGGATGCTAGACTATCAAATGCTTTCTGGATAGAAGCAATTCATACAGCAGTTTACACCTTAAACAGGGTACAAATAAGAGTCAAAACCAAGTATACATCCTATGAACTTTGGTATGGTAACACAACTAATGTATCTTATTTTAAAATCTTTGGTAGCAAATGTTATATAAGAAGAGAAGATCATCTAGGAAGTTTTGAATCACGATGTGATGAAAGGATCTTTCTAGGTTACTCTACTCATAGCAAGGCCTACAAATGTTATAATAAGAGATTAAGAAGAATAGTTGAAAGCTCTAATGTCAAAGTGGTTGAGAATTTGCAGCAAGAACAGCAACCTCAGTTTCAACAAGTTGAAGAAATCATTCAAGAAGAGCCAAGCACAAAAGAAGAGTCAGAGAAATCTAAAGAAGAATCAGATTCTGGAGTGCCTCAAGGACAATCAGTAAGTCCTAAAACTAATACTCCTTCTAAATCTTCCATTTATACTCCTAGAAGATTGCTACAAAAGAATCATCCAAATGAACATGTTATTGGTGACTTAGACTCTGGCATACAAACTAGAAGAATAACTGCTCAAGCAAATCAACAGGTTCATATTTGTATAGTGTCCCAATTAGAACCTAAACCTATGCTGAAGCTAGACAAGATGAGTTGTGGGTTCAGGCTATGTTAGATGAGTTAGCCCAGATAGAGAAAAATAACACTTGGGAACTTGTCCCAAGGCCAAAAGATAAAAATATTATTGGGGCTAAATGGGTTTTCAGGAACAAACTTGATGAAAATGGAGTTGTTGTTCAAAACAAATCTAGACTGGTTTGTAAGGGTTATTCTCAAATAGAAGGTATCGATTTTGATGAAACTTTTGCTCCTGTAGCTAGACTAGAAGCAATTAGACTGTTTCTTGCATATTCTATTTATAAAAATTTTATGGTCTATCAAATGGACGTAAAAACAACTTTTCTAAATGGAGACTTAGAAGAGGAGGTTTATATGGATCAGTCAGAAGGTTTTGTTAACAAGGACAAACCACATCATGTTTATAGCTTAAAAAAGGTTCTTTATGGGCTTAAACAAGCTCCTAGGGCTTCGTATGCTAAATTAGACAAACATTTACAGTCACAAGGGTTCACTAGAGGTGGTGCTGATAGTAACTTGTACTTTATGACTAAAAATGATTCCATCAAAATAGTGGTTGTCTATGTAGATGATATTATTTTTGGCAGTGATGATGATGAACTCAGCCTATATTTTCCATAGGTTATGACAGCAAAATTTGAAATGTCAATGCTGGGTGAACTTTCATTCTTTCTTGGTCTATAGGTTTCTCAACTCCAAGAAGGTATATTTCTTTCTCAAACAAAATATGCAAAAGAAATGTTGAAATGGTTTCAGATGGATGAATGTAATCCTGTTAGTACACCTATGGAAACTGGTTGCAAACTAAGTGCTGAGGTTGACAAGCTTGATATTGATCATACTTTTTATCAGTCTATGATAGGCAGCTTGTTGTATTTGACTGCCACTAGACCTGACATAATGCATGCGGTCTGTTTAGTAGCCCGATTTCAATCTCCTCGTAAGCAAGCTCATCTAAATAAAGTAAAAAAAATCCTTAAATATATACAAGGAACATTGGATTATGGTCTTTGGTATTCTAGACATTCTAATTTTACTTTGATAGCATATACAGATACTGATTGGGCTAGTAGTCTTGATGACAAGAAGAGTACTTCTGGTGGTGCATTTTTTCTTGGCGGAAGACTAGTCGCTTGGTATACTAAAAAGAAAGCTTCTATTTCTTTATCTACAGCTAAGGTTGAATACATTGTAGCCACTACTTGTTGCACTCAAATCCTCTGGATGGTTCAAACTTTGAGTGATTATAAGGTTACTATGTCTAAGCCTGTCAAGATTTTATGTGACAATGTTAGTGCAATAAACATATCTAAGAATCCTGTGATGCATTCTCGTACCAAGCATATTGATATCAGATATCATTTTCTTCATGATAAATTTCTCCTCAATGTTGTTATCCTAGATTATGTTTCTTCAGCTGATCAAGTGGCTGACATATTTACTAAGCCACTTCTTAGAGTAATTTTTGAGGGTCCCAGGGATAAGCTTAGGGTTCTCTCTTTTTCTTCTCTGCATTAATGTTTCTTAGATCTTGGACTCAGGGGGAGATGCTTGGATATTTTTGTTCCCTAACAGTTTCTCTGATAAATCTTCTTCATGAGATAGTCATGTTGTGTTTTGGTATGATTTTTGTGTTTATGATATCTCTCCTCATGTTGGATATCATGCTTGAGTTGTTACTCTTGGACTCTATGATAGTTTTTTTGTTGATATCAATGACATTTATCTTTCCTCAGTTTTTGATTTCTGGAGGAACCTTGACAGTCAACATGTTTTTTCTTTTTGTTGTTTCCTAATTCATATTACCTCAGTTGTATTTTTGGTATCTTGGTTTTGACAGCTTCTTGTGTTTTTGGATTGGATCTCTGATTAATCTTACATGTTTCTTCTTCTTCCCTTTGGCCTCGTTGTCAAAAGGGGGAGATGGTGTTTATGGTGTTTCAGATTGGTGCTTATCTTATCTTCCAGATGTATCAGATGTAAGATTGGTGCTTATCTTATCTTCTAGATGTATCATATCTTATCTGATTTATTTATCTTCTCTGATAGTACTGAAGGTATTTTGGTATGGTATTGTTTATTATATCTTATCTGATTTATCTTCTCTGGTAGTACTGAAGGATTTCAAGGTTTTTTGAATATATCCTGTGCTAATGGTTTCAATATGGATCTTTCATGTTGTGTAGTTTGACATCAATTCCAAAGGGGGAGTTTGTTACCCCAGTTGGCATTTTGGCAGTGATGTCAAACTTCGAGATGTGTCTTTTTATCTCTAGACAACATTTTCTATTTGGACCTTTTTGACTTGGCGTAATGTGTTTTGCAAAGGATTTTGATGTCTAAGGTTTTTGCAAGGATATCGTATAAAGTGATAAGTTATATTGAGCATTATGTGATATTTCATTTTACGGAAAAAAGACAAGTTTTTTGTTTTTCACCAAATAACATACTCGTGCAGCATGTGATACTCCATTACATGGCAAAAGTGACAAGTTGTGCACCAAATGGCATTTCCTGGTGAATTCTATACGGACCCTTGGTTTAGGTGGGAAACATTTTAAAGTCACTTTGTATTGATCGGCCTTATGATATAGGCGCTTGGGATATTTTCCATTTTGGCTTGTTGGAAGATTGTTTACTAAACTAAGAGGTCATTTCTCTATTTTAATTTCAAGCCCTCTTTAGGGTAAACCGGAACAGCCAGTTAAATGACTCAAAAAGAATGAATCTCTATTTTCGGCACTTCATTTCATCATTTCATTGCATTAGAGTAGGGTTTGGAATTTAATCATGAAAAATTGAGGGAAGTCTGTTGAATCTATCAAATAAAAGGTGAGAGCTCGTAGGTTGACATTGTGAAGTGACAAAGCTAGTCACGGTTTGGCTGTAATCATAAGTTTGCAAGGGAAAAGTTGCTTAGTGACCATCCGAGGTATCTCTAGAAGTGACAGAGCTGGACTAAAAGTTTTGGCATCACAATTTGATTTTTTGGTCGTCGATTTTCATAAGTATGGTCTGAAGTTTTTTATTTCATCTCTTCTGTAGAATTTATAGCTGATCTGGGTTGTGCTTAAAAGTTTTGATTTAATGGCTATATTAAGGAATGAAATCCTTTGTGGTTTGTATTTCTACAACGGCACTCCACAGTTCTATTTGTTCTTGTATAAATTGATCAGTTGTCCTATCAGCAATATGGTTCCTTTTATTATGAAAAAGTATTGGTAGTTACTTTTACTAGGGTTTTTCCTTGTAACCCTCAGGTTTCTATTGGGCAACCGACAGTTTATTTTTGTAACCCTATCAAGGGTTAACAGTTACATCTTTAATCTATTTTGAACAATTTATTTTTTGTTCTTCTCTTTAGCCATCATGTTGTTATCATTAAAAAAATGTTGATTATTCTTTTGATAAAAAAAAATGAAGAAAGTTGCAGTTGCAAACTGTCGATTGGTTTTTCAGTTTCCAATTTTGAAACTGTCTACAGAAACATCGAATGTTTTTGGACAAAATGTAAATGGTTGTATATAAAATGATATAGTGTGAATAATGTGTGTGCATCTGTGTATTCTGATCATATATTGTTGACAGTATATGATTTCAAGTGAAACAGAGTATCCCTCTATATGAAAATTATTCAAACAATTGTAATTCTTTAAGTATGCCAGTGAGGCAACTTATGAGCCAGTGAGGCACAGTATTCAGTGAGATTGTAAGTCAGTGAGGCACAGTAATCAGTGAGATTCTAAGCTAGTGAGGCACTTTTTCAAGTGGTTTTATGCCAGGGGCTTTCCACTCAGGACAAATCTCTGTGTCTTTATTTTCTGTGGTATGATTTCAATCTATTATTGAATATTTCAGTATTCACACTTACACATTATCATTCTGATTTAGTTTTTAATGATTCTGTGCATGTGATCAATTTAGTTGAATATAATTAAGTAGAATACAAATCTGGAACATTTTTTTCTAACTGTAAAAAGATTTCTAGATACTGATTCACCCCCCCTCTCTGTATCTTTACCACTCTAACAGGATGATCCTGAGAGACCCCTTAAATAGGGGAGACAACCAAACCTATCCATTTATTCCTCATTTCCCCATCCCACAAACTGAAGGACTTATTTCTTAACTTCTAATTTCTAACAACATTATTTTCTACCTCCACAATGGAGTGTTCCACCTTTCTCCAAAAAATGTCCTCTTCCATTTCCTTATCTTGAAATATTCTCTTGTTTCTCTCTTTCCATTGTTCCCAAATTATAATAGATGGGTTAATAGTCCAAAGGAAAGAGAATACTACATTTCGATGCAAATTTGGCCATGAATTAAAGGTTTCTAGAAGGTCTTGGGGTAGAGGGTTGCTCCAATTTAGTTTCTCCATTGTTTTCTTCCAACAAAACTCTACAAACTTGCATCTCAATAAGATGTGATCCACATATCCCTCATCTTTTCACAAACTACATCTAAGAGGACCAAAAAAACCAAATTTCCTAAGCTTGCCTCTAGTAAGAATGCAATTTTGTAGGGTCACCCAAGCAAAGGCCCCTACTTTTGGCAAACACTACTTTTTCCAACAAAGATGAATGGACCAATCAAATTTGGTGATGGTAGCCTCTTCAATTGCATGCCCAACTTGGATACTATATTTTTCAAACTACAAACCACACCATATGACTAAGTCCTCCTCCTTTGAGATGAATATCCACCTGAAGGCTAGTAATTGTTCCAACCTAACCTTTTTCTCCTCAAGGATGCCCATCTCAGATAAGGATTCCATCTTCATTCCTTAATGCCATTTTGAGCTAAAAGGTGAGCATAATGTCTCACATGGATCCTCCAAGACTAAGTTAGAATCTCTTTAGCCTCTTGAAATCCTGAAACTTCTTCAAATATGGAAACCCATTCCATGAATCTTCCCAAAAAAGAGCCTTCTTCCCATTTCTAATTTCCCAAGGGATGTGATTGATAATCAAATCCCTATAGATTACAATGAAATTCCATATGGAAGATCCTCTTAGGGGGTTGTTTGTGGTAAGGATTTGCATCGATTCATTAGAATCCAAATATTTATTCTGCAAAATTCTCGCCCATTTTAGGTGAGACTTAGTGTATAAATTTCATACTAACTTTTCCCCTAATGGCTTATTGAAGATAGGCCATCTATGCAATCCAAAACCACCAATTTGTTTGGCGTGGCATATCTTATCACAAGAAAACAAGGGAAACTTCTTAATTTCCGTAGTTCCATTCCAAAAATGTTTCCCATTTTCTGATTCAATAACTCACTTATCTTCTTGGGAAGTTTGAGGCATGACATGAAGTAAATGGGTATTACAGAAATTATTGATTTGAGCATTAGAATCCTACCTACCGAGGATAAACACTTACCCTTCCATGAGTCCATTTTTTTGTTACAATTATCCAAAAGAGGATCCTAAAGTTTCAATTTGCATGCACCTACAAACAAAGGAATGCCAAGATACTTACCTGGAAGCTGGCTAATTTTGAATCCAAAGTTGCTAGCAATCTCTTTCTATTTTTGAATCTCCATATTGAAGAAGAAGATTTTTGATTTCTTCCAGTTGATGTGTTGACCCAAAGCTTGTAGTCTTCTTCGTAACTCTTGCTTCTCTCTTGTTACTCCAAAAAGTAGGGTATTATCTACAAACTATTGATGAGTTACCACTCCTACATTTGGGGCCACCTTGATACCTTTGCAATTACCTAGCCTTTCTTCTCCTTGGATATTACTTCCCAGTGCCTCTACCATTATTATAAACAAGAAGGGAAATAGCAGATCCCCTTGCCTTAGTCCTCTTGAGGAAGGAAAGAAACCATTTGGACTTCCATTAACCAAGATAGAGAATATGGGAGAAGAAATGTAACTTTTGATCCATTTTATCCAATTTGCATAGAAACCAAACTTCTCCATCACTTCCAAGAGGAATTATCTATTGACCTAATCATATGCCTTCCTTATATCCAATTTAATGATCATCCTTTCAGATTTACTTCTCCTTATAGTTTGTATAGTTTCATGAGCTATAATTATCCCATTAGTGATAGATCTCCCTGGTGTGAAACCACTTTGCTCCTCTGAAATGATGAAAAGCAACATTTCCTTCAATCTACTGGCCATTTCTTTGGATATAATCTTATACACTGTATTGTAGAGGTAAATTGGTCTAAATTCGTCCATCCTCTCAACCACTTGCTTCTCTAGAAGCAAAGCCACAAAGGTATTGTTAATGTCTTTGAGCATGGTTGCCTTCTTTTTGGATTCTTGCATTGCTAAAACCATATTTACATCAATGATGTTCCAGAACAATTATGAATTGGAAGGCAACACTTTTGACTTTCCCCTCTAATAATGGACTGGTCAAAAGGGAGTTTTTCTCTTGAACAATTATGCATGGAATCCTACCCAACACTTCTTCCTTAATTTGTTCATCTATGGGATTTTGTTTGTTCAAAAGATCTTTGAAGAAGTTGGATGCCACCTCACCTATCTCTCTCAATTTGTCTATTACTTCACCATTGATGACTTTGATGGAAGTGATTGTTTTCAAACTCCTCTTGAATTTAGTGATGTTATGGAAGAATTTAGTATTTCTATCACCCTCCTTAAGCCCACATATTCTTGATTTTTGTCTCCAAAAAATCTCTTCTCTAGCTAGAAGTTCATCTTGTTTACTCTTCAATTCCTTTTCTTTAGCAAAAGTTCTTTGGTCCAATCCCTAAAGAACAATGATCTCATTGAGTGCAACCAACTCAATGTCCACTAGAGCTTTCTCCTCAAAGATATTTTTGAAATGACTTCTATTCCATTCCTTGAGTTGGCCTTTAATGAAGCTCAACTTATTATAGAACTTGAATAGTCTTGATCCCTTAATTTTAGGGGCCTGAGGCCACCCTTATTTGATATTATCTTCTATCTCTGGATCGTTCAACCACATTTTCTCAAACTTGAATGAACATCCTTAGGGTCTGATATCATGGGAAAAACTGAGATAGACTAGAAAGTGGTTAGACCTCAAGAAGGGAAGAATCTAGAGGATTCATATATCAATGAAGGATTGGACCAATCACCTCCTAGTAAGAAACGATATAATATTTTAGCTATGTTGGTAAAGCCTTGATGCCTGTTGGTCCAATTATATACACCATTTTTAATTGAGAAAGTTACTAAAATCCACTTATACCTGTGTTATCCTTGAAAGACCTCTTTTCTCTGAGGGATCTGATTTGACATTGAGATCTCCTCCCGGAATGATACTTTCCTCTCTTAATGTTTGGATGACTACTAATAATTAATCCCAGACTTCTCTTTTATGCTCTATCCTCATGGGTCCATAGACATTTATCAAAATGAAACAGCTATTATTGAACAAGAAACTGACTTTACTAATATGACATGCATCATTTGGCTATAATTCCTCCACCTTAAATTTGCTCGAATTCCAAATGGTACCCAACCCACCTGAGGCACCCCTAGATAGGGTGAAAAAACCTTTCCATTGTTTCCATCTCTCTATGAACTTGTTTGATTCATCCATTGACAACTTTTTTTCCTGAATCAAGATGACATTTGGTTTGAACAAATCTATTTGATGTTGGAACATGCATCTTTAGTTATGGGAGTTTATGCCCCTAACATTCCATGTTATGAGCCTCATTGCTCCTCTAGAACGGTAATCCCCTTCCCTAATTTTAGTTTCATCTATCCCTTAGCCTTTCTTACTAGTTCTAACTTGACTCTGTTTGATTTCTTGACCCTTTGATTTTTTCCTCCCATCTCTGCCTTCTTGATCTTTGATTCTGATTGGGAGATTGTCCTTGCTTCTAACTCACCAATCTCATCATCTCTAAAAAAAATCTTTAACTTTGAATCAGGCTCCTCCATGGGGTTTGGTTTTGTGTGAATGTTTTCTTTATTCTCTAGGCCCTCATTGCATCCAAAAAATTCTATCCCTACCTTGAAAATGGATCTTCCCTCTAAACCCACTTCCTTCTCCTTTTGCTAATGATCCACTATCTTCAATACAAGTGTTGGTGTGACCTCTATGCCTTCCTCACTTTTCTTTTTCTATTGGATTTTGGGTTCCTCACTCTTATTGTAGGCTTGATCCCTCATGCTCAATAGGAGGTCCCTCAGCCTTGTCAAAGTTAGATTTTCTACCTTTCCCTCTTGTTCCTCAATCATAGCTTCATCCTATTTCCCTGTATCTAACACTATGCCATCCTTCTTTCTTTTTATACATTCTTCAGCTATATGGCCCTATTGTTTGCATTGCTTACAGACAAGTGGGGTTTTTTCTATTTCAATCTTCTACCTCCAAATCCCAGCATCTGTTCTAATTTCAATTTCCTTTAAAGGGGGGTCTTGAGATCAATTGTTAGGCATACATGCCAAAGTCACTCTCCATCACTTTTTCATCTACTTTGATGAAAGATCCAAGCTCCTCACCAATTATTTTTAGAATACCTATATATATATATATATATATATATATATATATAATTTGTGTGTGTGTGAGTAGTATTATATACCCTAGTTTAGGATCTAGGAACCATGAAAAATTGGGGAAACCCTATATCACTAGGTAGTTGCTCATACAAACTCACAGAGGTCCAGTGAGCTATCAAACCAATATATAGAAACCGTTATATCTATATTACTAATCCATACTGAAAGCCCACAAAAAGGCCGAAGCCACAGATTGAAACCACCCCACTACTAATAGTCTATAAATTGAACTATAAAATTATGAGTATCAAAAAAGGGGTTGGGGAAAATTACACATGCCTCTCAACACCCTTATGCATAAACTTACAATTAGCACATGGGACATTAGAACTAGAAAGCTTCTTCTCTACACCTTCCTCCACTTCCTCATCATCATCACAACAATTTGAAAACACTAGGATAGCATCCTTCAATAGCGCCACCTTCATCTCCAAAGAAATCTCCTCCACTTCCTGTTGGAGACACATCTAGCATCACTTAATTCCATGGAGATGTTCCAGGAAGCAAGATAAATGAACCTCATCCTGATGTGTCACATTGCCAATATCATCATGAAGCAGATAAGAACTGGCAATCGTCAAATGCATAGAAGCATAGGAGAGGGATTGTTAAGCATCAAAGATATTCCACCTTCCCCGCATGTACCCAAGGTCTAATAAAATATTAGCCATCACTGAACGAATGTAGATACTAGAAGACCCATCCATATTTTTTGCCAATTCCCAAATCCTAACCATCCACAAAGAAAGAGCAAGGTCCAAAATTTCCTTATCTACAAATACCATAAAATCCACCATAGCCTCCTCATCAATGACACAATCTTTACACTGCTTGGGAGTCTTACCTCCACTTTCTCCTTCACCTGAGCACCCCCTCGCATCCAACCACCCAGATGTCTCACTCCTATTGAGGATGCCATGATAGAGAGCCAAAAACTCAACAACCAACACATGAAATGAATGACCCTACCCTTGCCATTCTCACCTTCAATGACTACATATGTGATGCCATCTCTCTGTATAATTACTTCCCACACACCACGTGGTCCTCATTATTACTTTAGTACTTACCATTATCGATCCAACCCATTATCGAGTGATTATATATATCAGAGTATTTTTTTGAAAGGGGTAAGAATTTATTAATAAAAAAACCACCAATATAAATAAAGAAGAGAAAAGCCTACAAAAACAACATATAGCCAAAAATAAATTACAGAACCACAAACTCGCCAAACCAGAACCAGGGAAACACCACCAACCCCAAATCCCCAAATAGGGACTTCCTGGGCTAACCATCAATATCTTCTAAGATCAACCTTTCCAAGTTTTGAACACAATCTTGGGACAAATGGTCCCAATCACTAACATTCCAATCCCCCAACTGATCTGAAGCCCACTTTGCTAAGAAATCAATCACTCTATTCCAATCCCTAGGGACATGGACAAAGGAAACAAAATCCATCGAGTGACTCAACCATAGAACCTATCTAACCACTGATGTTAGTTGCCAATGTACACCTTCGACAACCTGCTCATTTATCATGTTAATCACAATCTGAAAGTCAAACTCACAAATAACCCTTCACCAACCTAAAGCACGCCCTCTTTCCATAGCACAGAGAATAGCTAATGCTTCCATAAAATTGTTAGTTTCTTGCCCCTTATAGATAGAGAAGAAAAATAGGTCAGTACCAGATCTATCCCTCCCTAGTCCCCAAATCCCAGCATGACTAGGGTTCCCCCTGGAAGAGCCATCCATATTAATCTTAAAAATTCCTAGAGGTGGGGGAGACCACCTTCCTTCTCTTTGAATCTTACTCCTAGAATGGTCTATTTTCCTAGGCTGGGAAGGGCATAATCTTCCAACAACTAAACTTAAATTTTGAGCCACCTACAACTCCCCAATATCTAGCTTAACAGAAAGATCACACTTAGTTGCTAAGGTCTCCTGAAGCATATAAGAATCCTTTGCCACATCTGCTAAACCACCAACTTCCTCCCCTAAAAAATTCTATGATTCCTTTCCAGCCAAATTTTCCACAAAATAAAAGAGGGTGCAATATTCCAAGCCACCTGGAGAAAAGAAGCCTTAGCTAGGGGTCTTCCCAAACTTATCCAAAAATCCACTAGAGAAGAAGCATGGACACGAGCCTACTTCTGAGCCCCCCACCAAAGATGCCAAATATCTCTAGCCATGGAGCACTAAAAATACAAATGTGAAAGACAATCCTCACTACTATTACAGAGGAAGCAAATAGGACCCTAAAAACCCCTCTTTCGCAGGTTATCCTAAGTGAGGCATCGATTCTAAGCCACCAACTAAAGGAAAAAGTTACATTTAGGCCACACAAACTTCCACCAAGGAGAGTCAATCTCCCCAAACTTTTGCCTTTCCAACTCATGGTATCATGAAGCCATTGTATACACACCTTTTGGATTAGGACTCTAGGCCAAAGAATTGATCTCTCTTAGAGCACTGTAAACCCTTACAAAAATAATCCTAGCTAACTCCTCCTGATCTTCCATCAATCCCCCAGGTGACCACTTAGAAGAATCTTTCCATATGCAAACCTCCACCTGCCCCAAATGCTGAACCATTTTGAAATGTTCCACACAACACCATCCCACCTCAAGAAAGAGGTTGCACAAAGGTTGTAAGTGCAGGAACACAAACAAGATAGGTGGGTGCCCATCCCAGGAATCATACTAGAACAAGGCCTCAGACCCCCTATTACAATTCCAAAACAACCCCTACTTCATTAAATTGGCACTCCTTTTAAGACTACCCCATATCATGGATCCCTTACCAGAGAGACTAAACGTTGGAACATCAACACTTTCCACCCCCCAAGTACTTAAAGTTAAGCATCTTGGCCCAATCCTGATCTTCACAAGTGCACTACCTCCAATATAACTTGGTAGCCAAGGCCTGATCAGTAAGATTAGCCTACTGAAGACCAAGCCCCTCATCTTGTTTTGGCCTACAAACAAAGTCCCACTTAACCAGACTCCACTTTGAAGACTCCAAATTACCATCCCATAAGAATTGTCTAGAAAGAGCATCAAATTCATTAATGAAGCTTGAGGGAGCCCCTAAACAAAACACCTATAAATGGGAAGAGTTTGAATCACCGACTTTAATAAAGTCACTCTCCCAGCTGAGGACAACCATCTGCAAGACCAATGACTAACCCGCTTAGGAATCTTGTCCAAAATATCCTACCAGAATCCCCTAAACAAAGAGCCAACATGAATGGGGACACCAAGATAAAGCAAAGGGCCCCAATTTAAAATCTAAGAATCCCAGCAATCCTGATCTAAATAAGTCGAGGAGTATTAAAAAAGAAGATGGAGGACTTGTCTTCATTAATCCTTTGACTTGAGGCAGCTAGATAAATATCCAAAACCTTTCTGAAATTAACCACCTCACTGACTTTAGCTAAACCCATTAAAGAAGTGTCATCAACAAATTGTAAGTGAGAGTGAGGAGGCAAGTTGTTGCCCCAACTCCAACCTTGGATCAAGCCCTATCCCACATGAGATTTTATAAGTCTTCCCAAACCTTCAGCTAAAAGGATGAACAAGTATGGCGATAGAGGGTCCCCTTGTCATAGGCCCCTAGTAGCACCAAACAATGCAGAAGACTCATATTAATAAGAACTGAGAAAGAAGTCGATGTAACATAGATCATAACCCAATCAACCCAATCAATACCAAAACTAAACACCAACAAGACCTTACAGAGAAAAGCCCATTTGACTCTATCCTAAGCTTTGGCCATATCCAACTTAATGAACATCGCTTTCTCTTTAGATACCACCATGGAGTGAATAGCCTGTGTCGCCACAACAAGCCCATCAAGAATTTGCCTTCTAGCAACAATTCCACCCTGCTCTTCTAGGATCAACTCGTTGAGCCATGGTTTAATCCATTCTGCAATTAGGTTCATGATGATCTTATAAACAATGTTACATAAAGCTATTGGCCTAAAAAAGATTCAGCAAATTATCTCCTTCAATCTTGGGGATAAGAACCAGGAATGTAGCATTTAAAGCCGCCCTCAGCATCTGCTTACTCCTTTGTGACTCCTTAAAATTCTTAAAAGAACTCAACTGGGAAGCCATCCTGCCTAGGTGCCTTCCCTCTTTTCAATCATGGAGATGGGACTGAAGATAGCCTCATTTGAATCTCATTATTCACCAAAGAAGGGATACACTCTAGAAACTTATTTTCCTCATCAACTACTAAGGGGGAACCTTTGTAAACAAAGAAGAGAAGAATAGAGAAGCCTCTACTAAGATCTCTCGACCAGAGGAAAGTAGAACCCCTTGGGAAGACACCAAACAAGTGATCCCATTCCCTTGTCTTCTGTATTTGATGGAGTTATAGAAAAAAAAAGTATTTCTATCACCTACATGGAGCCAATCAATCCTCAATGTTTTCTTCCAAAAAAATTCTTCATGCAACTCCCATTCCACCAAGTCCTTAAAAGCTTTTGTTTCATCCTTGAGACTCCCCATAGCAAGGCCAAAGTCCCTAATCTGACGAGTAATGAGATCCAACCAGGATTAAGCAGACACCTTAGCCTGAAAGATGTTACCAAAATATTGTATGTTCCACTTCTTAATCTTAAACTTCACATACTACAGCCTCTTAACAAAGGAGTACATAGTAGTACCATAAGCTGACTTTCCTTTACTCCACCAACCAACCATAAAATCCTGAATGGAAGGGTCTCTGAGCCACATAAGCTAAAATTTAAAGGAAGGGTTTTTAGTAGTTCCAAACAAGGAGGCTGAAAGTTTAATAGGCCAATGGTCTGATCCTCACCAATCTAGGATCTCAGAACTCGTAGCCCAATTATTGCCAGTCCAGAAACTAGAAACCAAAAACCTATCTAGCCTTTCAAAGATACAATCTGTCCCACATCTTCTATTACTCCAAGTAAATAGGCCATTGGAGGGATTTACATCCAAAAGGTTTAGGAGAAGAATATTAAATCTCTAAACATTGTGGAAGAGGGTTCCAATCTATCCAAACCCCCCTTCTTCTCAACCAAAATAACAATCATATTAAAATCTCCTACCATAATCCAATATGAGACGAGACAGAAGACTTTCCCTGGGCATCAACTGGAGCATACACATTGGTGAAAAGAATAGCTTCTTGGGTTTCATAACTAGTTGCAACCATTGACATAAAGAATCTACTAGACAACCACCAAATAGGAGAAACCTTGCATGGGTCCCATAAGCTAACAACACCACCCACACTGCACTAGGCCCCAATACACTGCCACTAACCTCTAACCCATAAAATAGAAGCTATGTTGGACATACCTTCCACCAACAACTTCAACTCTTGAATGAAGACCAAATCAAGTGAATGAACACAAATCAAATCCTGAACAACCTTTTGTCTAGGGATGTTTTTCAACCCCAATATATTCCATGAAAGAACAATCATCTACAAGAAGCAGAGAAGTGGGAATTAATGGTTTTAACTAACCCTGATTCCACCAAAGTCTTATTTGTCAACATGACTTTCTCCTAATCTTTCTTCCGACCCACTTAGGGGGCTTCTCCAAGAGAGCCTTTTTGAGAATCTTTTGTTGAATCCCAAGGGGAGGTTAGGCACTGCTACCACTCCTAGGAGTTTGAACTTTCTTCTCTAAAGATGGGTATGTGGGCTATAACATCACTTTCCATAATGCTCAAGAATTAACTTAAAACATGTAACTTAATCAAGTCATTAATTAAGAATTGATAGAGATAATCAAATTTGAATCAAAGAATCATAATATTTTCCATCCATTAAGCATGTTAACCAAATCAAGATATAACATAATTTACAATCCAATAAACCATTACAATTTTTAGTGAGTAACCATCACTAATCAAATACAAAATATGCTCTAGGCATTACAAATAAGTTTTTACGTCACAATGGTCACAATATGTAATTGATGTATCTCGAACCAATGACATATGTCTCCATAAGCCTCAGCTTGTCTCATGCTTGGGAAGGAGAGCATGATCTTGGTGCTTTTCCTCCAACCACGAACCTATGGTCCCTCGCTCATCTCCTAACTGGAAGAGGCCCTACCCTTCATGGAAAGGTTAGACATTAGAACCCAATAGGTTAGCCATCTAACTATCTGGTGTTATCTCCTTCCTAATGTCTCACGGTCACACACTATAGATCCCGTCTAACTTGTATGACACTACTAGAGGCACTAGGCCATCTAGAACACTGTGGACCGATAATGCATGCAAAGATGGATGCATCACTTTGGCCAAATTTTTCATACAAATACGTTACACCATGAATGTCATCATATGTCCACCACCCTAACTCGACTTATGAGTTGTCATGTCCTACAGTTGTTCTTAATGACCCAATTCCTTAGTTCTTGTATAAGTGGGATCAATTTGATTCATTATCCATGCTCAGACATTCGACTCCCTCCATAGTTTGGTTACAAGATTCTAGTGACTCCTCATCACACGGTTTGTTTCATTTCACATAAGTTTGACCATTTAACCCCTAGGCCACATATGGTTCACATTTTCAAAAATAAGTCATCTCATATAATGAAATTGTATACATGTACTCAAGGCATACCCTACCCTTGATAGAGTAAAAGAATAATATTCATAACTTAGATCATTAACAAAAAGTCTTACATGTAGACCCATAATGATTGTATAAATATTCTTATTTAAATTCATTTCAATGATTTCATAGAAAGACCATGTTCACAATGGTTCTTCCTCATTTATACTCGAGGGTATAAGTATATAATTTTGATAGTTAAGGTAACTCAGAAAGTGTTTCACAATCTGCTTCTCATATCATCTCAATTGGTGTCAATTGTGGTGTTGTAAACACATTGTTATTCAAAATGTTATCCCAACTATCATCACAGTCGAATGTCCATATCATGAATCAATAATGCCTACACGGCTGAAACCATAGTCATAAGATTGTATCATTATCTTATGTTAATAATTAGTTTTGAGCTATTGCCTACTCCACGCGAGAGTTTAATACTCTATCCAAGTCAATAAATGATGTGCGATATCATTTCTTCACCAACCCAGCTGATACGACTCGGGCTCTGGTTATTATTTACATAGTATATGATGTAAAAGCATCACAGTCAGGTCATGCGACCTTAACACTGACACAGAAAGAATTTCATATCAAAAGCTTGGCCATACGGCCTTGAACAAGAATGTAGTCATCTCAAATGACTCGACCTTACGGCCTTGAGTGTAAAACATGATCTTTTAAATAGCTCAACCTCACGGCCTTGAGAATAAAACACAGTTTTTTTTAACAACTCGGCCTCACAGCATTGAGTATAAATACAGTCTTTTTAACAACTCGGCCTCATGGCCTTGAGTGTAAGACACAGTCTTTTTACAAAGGCTGTCGTAGCTCAGCTTCCATCCACAAGCCTTCCCATTGATAGAAATAATACTTGTTACTGCTTCAGCCTACGACCTAGAATGTAGTCTTAACAAGAGTTTCAAAGATAAATAATCGGCCATACGGCCTATAGAGATATATAAAGATTTCTAAAGGTTCAAAACTCATCTCAATAGCCGATGACAAGATGGTAAAGATAGCTCAGCCATTAAGGCTACAAGCTCATTCATGTTAAATGGATAAATTTGGAAAGCTCAACCTTAAGGCCTGGAGCCACTGAATGATAACACTTAGAAATCATAACGCTCCGCTGTAACAGCCTCGAGCTTCATCTAGATAAAGATTTTAAACAATATTAAACATGGTTCTTTGTTTAAATGTTTAAATCGATAAAAAGGAGTAGGATTACATCCTTGTAATACCTGAGTAGTGATAGCAAATGAGTCATCATACCAGTTCAACACTTCTGCAAGTGCACTTAGCTGTAAAACTAGCTCCCGCTCTCTGTTGTTTCTTCCCCACCGAAAAGGCCAAAAACCCCAAAACAAAACTAACCACCCCTTCTGCAAAAGCACTCCCTTTTGCTCTCTAACCTCCCTTGACTCTACGCATGCCAAAAAGAAAGGTAACCACCTTTCCCCACCTGATCGATTCCTCATAAGGTAGCTACAATTGGGCATCATGCTCAAAGGTGGATGAGCTTAAAGATCTCTATCTTCACTAAACTGACCAACACCAAACTAAAAGCATTCAACTATGATCCAATAAAATGTCATAAGAGATAATAATAATATTATTATCATGGCAATATAACCTATAATAGGGTTTACAATCCTTACTAATAGGATTTAAAATTGAAAACTAGAAAGCACAAAAGAATGTACATCAAGATCATCGAATGTCGTTCGAGAGATTCTCCTCCGAGTTTGACTATCATCCTTAGTCGAGAGTCTAAGGAACATTATCCTTGAGAAAAAATGATTACGAGAGATTTCCATCTCTCTCAACGTGATTGTCCCTTTGACAAAAGATGGTGCTTCAAGAACATCGACTGGTCTTCACGACTAGTCTAAATGGTAGACATAACAACTTTTAGAGGACATGAGCACTAAGAAAAGAGGCTTGACACATGTCAACTTATGCATAGCGAAGATGGACATAAAAGTCAATACTCAGATGGCTATTCAACCCTTTGCTTTCACAACATCTAACCTTTCCTCTAGGATGATACTCTCCTTCCTTCTTCAGAGGACGTTCATTTTCCTATTCACACTCAGGACCACAAGATCATGATCAGTGTATCATCATCATCATGTTTCATAACTTAATTCAATCAATTTATAAAACAAATCATCATTAATAACTATTTCATAATCAAGATTTAAATCAAATATTTCCACAATATCGAATCAATTAACTATGTATAATCCTCCTGATTATCAAACTAAGTTAATGATTAAGTCTAGTTGTAAGTTGGGGATGTAACATATCTCCCCCAATAAGAATCATCATCCCCGATGATTAATTGTCCTTAAATAAACCAAAATAACATTAAAATGTTTCCAAAAGCATAATAACAAATGTCTTAGGAAAGATGAGGAAATATAGCATGGAAGTCATCATAATTTTCCTAGGTAGCGTTTTCCACCTAATATTGGTCCCACTAGACCTTGCACTATGCTATTTCCTTATTACGTAAGTGTAGCTTACGCATTTCGAGCACCTTGATAGGCTCGATTATCACCACTCCTAGGTCTTTCACCTATAGAAGGTTCCAATCAATCATAGGAATTTGATTATCAGCAAAATTAAACTTTTTCAAATAAGAAACATGAAACACATTGTGCATCATGGCAAGTGCTGGTGGTAGAGCAATTTTGTATGCCACTGGGTTGACTTCTTCTAGAACTTCAAATGGACCCACATATATTGGTGCCAGTTTGGACATTTTTCTAAATTTGATGGAACGTTTCTGGGGTTTTACCCTTAGGAGAACTTTATCTCCCACAGTGAAATGCCTTTCAACACGCTTAGCATCTATGTAACTCTTTTGTCTATCATTGGCTTCCGCTAGCCTCTTTTTAATTAAATGGACTTGTTCTTCCATTTTAGATAGCATTTCAGGACCAAGGCTAACCCTATCTTCAAGCTTATCCCAGCTTATAGGGGTTCAACACTTCCATCCATACAATGCCTCAAATAGTACCATCTTAATAGCTAAATGGTAAGAGTTATTGTAGGAAATTCCACTAGAGGAAGATAATCCTCCCACTTGTATTGTTGATCCATGCAATACATCCTTAATAAATCCTACAACACTTGGTTCACCCTTTCTATTTGTCCATTTGTTTCAGGATGGTAAGTAGAGCTTATGTTCAACTGTGTTCTAAGTGAAGAGAATAAGGTTTGCCAAAACCTAGATGTAATCCATGCATCCCTATCTGAGATAATCTTCTCAGGAATGTCTTGGAGCCTAAAAATCTCTTGAACAAATTTCTAAGCAGTGATGGGTGCCCCATCTGTCAAGTTTCCTGGAATAAAATGGGTTGCTTTGGTGAGTCTGTCCACCACAACTAAATAGCATTGTGCTTGTTCCCTGACATAGGAAGCCCTTGCACAAAGTCTATGCTTATAATCTACCATTTCCATTCTAGAATTTCATGAGGGTATAATAATCATGTCGGGTGTTGGTGTTCCGCCTTCACCATTTGGCATTCAATACAAGCAGCTATAAAATTTGTAGCATCCATTTTCATTCCTTTCCAAAAGTATAAAGGTTTCACATCAACAAGTAACTTGGTTACTCTAGGATGCCCAGAATATGGTGCAGAATGAACCTCTTTCCAAACCATATTGCTTAACTCTGTTGAGTTAGGTACATAGATCCTTCCTTTGAACCTTAATAACCCATCTAGTTCAAGGTTGAATCCTTCATATTTTGGATTCTGTGGATCTTTTTCAAGGGCCTATTTTACCTTCTCGTAAAACTCATCTCCCTTAGTCAAAATTTATATAGACCATAGAGGAGATATGCCTTATCCTACTTAAAGCATCTGCCACTCGATTCTCTTTTCCCTAAATATATTTAATATCAAAATCACAATCCGAGATAAATTCTAACCATCTTCTTTGATGAGCATTAAGATGGGTTTGAGTGAACAGATATTTAAGTCCTTGGTTATTTGCTTTCAACTCAAAAGGTTTTCCAAGGAGATAATGTCTCCACATTTGGAGTGTGTGCATGACTGCTGCCAGTTCTAAATCATGTGGGGCATAGTTTTGTTCATGGTTTTTCAATTTGCACGATTCATACACATTAACATGTCCATCTTGGACCACTACACCACCTAAGCCTTCCCTTGAGGCATCAGTAATGACTTCAAATTGACCTTCTGGGTCAGGGACTTTCAAAATCAGAGTTGAAGTCAATTTTTCCTTCATCAAGTCAAAGGCCTCCTGGCACTTTTCTAACCATTCAAACTTATTTCCCTTTCTTTGCAAAGAAGTTATAGGATGTGCAATTTTAGAGAAGTTTTTCACAAACTTCCTATAATAACCAGCAAGGCCCATAAAGCTTCAGACCTCATGAACATTTCTTAGGTCAGGCCATTTAGAAATAGCCTTAATCTTAGCTGGGTCTACAACTATTCCCTTAGCTGAAATTATATGACCCAAATACTATACTTCTTTCTGAAAGAAGGTACACTTAGAGAGCTTACCATAAAGTTTATGCTCTCTTAGTCTCTAAAGAACAATTCTCAAATGTTGCATATGTTCCTCTTCATTCTTAGAGTAGATTAAAATGTCATCAAGAAATACCAAGACAAACTTGTCCAAGCAGTCTCTGAACACACTGTTCATAAGATTCATAAACACTGCATGTGCATTTGTCAACCCAAAAGGTAGGACAGTGAATTCATAGTGTCCATATATGGTTCTAAAGGTTGTCTTATGAATGTCTTCATCCTTCACCCTCAATTGGTGATATCCTGATCAAAGATCAATCTTGGAAAATATTGTCGCACCTCTCATCTAGTCAAAAAGATCATCGATGCTGGGTAGAGGATACTTGTTCTTGATGGTTTCTTTTTTTAACATGTGGTAATCTATACACAACCACAAAGTACCATATTTCTTTTTCACAAAAATGACAGGTACTCCCCATGGCGACACCCTGGGTCTAATCAACCCTTTATCCAACAACTCTTGTAGTTGAGCCTTTAAATCTATTAGTTCAATTGTGGTCATCCTATAAGGGACTTTAGAAATAGGTTTTGACCCAGGTATAATATCAATGGAAAAATCAAAAGCTCTCTTTGGTGGTAATCCTGGAAGATCATCTAGAAAGACATCCTCAAATTCTTTGAGGGGATACTTGTCCATATCTGGTCTTTCCTGACCTATGGACTCCTTCATCCCTACTTCCTTAAGCTTTTGGGATTCATAAAACATCAAGTCATCTTGGAAGTAGTTTTCCTTAGATTCATCTATTTTATCCATCTTGATAGCAAAAAGTTGGCATCCTTTCCTTTGTGCCCTTTTCATTTGTAAGGTAGAAATTTGTCTCAATTTAATTTCCCTAGGTTTCCCTAGAATATGGACTTGGTTTACTAGATCATCCAAACAATCTACTATCTTGGCATAATAGTCTACTTTGGCTCGATGTCTCCATATCCAATTTATTCCTAGGATAACATCATACAAGCCAAGTGGGGCTACATATATATTTACTTATGTGGAAAAGTTTGGAAGTTTGACGCGAGCTTCAAATATGCTTTGCTCTACCCGAGCCTTGGTGTGATTTGCAGACTCTACAAACCAAGTATTTGCCATGAATCCTACTTTTCTAGGTATCTTATTTACAATTTTGGAAGAAATGAAACATTATGTAGCTCCTGTATCAATTAAAACTAAAATTGGAACTCCAAATAAAATACCTGTTGTTTCTACTGGGTTATTTGATACTCAGTTTGACAGTCATCCAAGGCCACATGGATACATTGTTGGAACGCCACTTGTTGTGAAGGTAGAGAATTCCCTCTTGGTTGCACTCTCTATGATTTGTTGGGACACTGATTGGCATAGTGATCTCCACCACATGTGAAACATCCCCCAACTGGTCCTCGCCTCTCCTGAGGTTTTCTAGAATTGTTCACATTCTTATATCCCCTGGACTCATTTTGTTTATTTTTGGCCCCTTTATTATTCTTCTTGGTACAATCATGGTTCTTCCCTTTTTTCTTTGAGGGTTGAGAAGATTAAGACCAATTATATCTCTTTCTATTTCTTTCCCTATAGGCTGACATAGCCTTCAGGTTCTATTCTTGTCTAACGACCTTCTCATAAACCTATTCCATGGTTGACGGACTGTGAATGTTAACCTTGCCCCTAATCTGGGCATTCAACCCCATGATAAACTTCCAAACATGGAATTTCTCATCATGTTGATACTGTGGCACATATTTCAATAGTCGGGTGAATTTTTCCCAATACTCATTTACAGTCATGTATCTCCTTGTTTTAGGTTTTGGAAGTCTATGAGTTTCTGATCATAGAATAGCTGAGGCAACCATCTTTGCCTAAACAATTCTACAACCCTATCCCAAGTAAAGCTTGTAGACCTCAAGCCTAGCTCCATCTTTTTGTTCATCCACCATGTGGATGCTTCACCCGCTAGCTAAAATGCTCCCCAGACAGCTTTGGTAACCTCATTATAATTTCTAATTTCAAAATACTTCTCCATCTCTATAAGCCATGCCTCCATGGAATCTCTGCTTATGAATCCATAAAATTTAGGTGGCATGACCTTTTTCATGTCATGAGACAGTTCCATAGCCATCAGGCTCCTCTTATCCCCATCTTGTCTAGCTGTGGAGTTATTTTCTCTGTGCTATCTTTGGGTGGTGTCATTATGGTGTTCCTCGCCATCACCCCCATCATAATTATCTTGCATGTCTTCTAACTTTCCTTCCACTTTGTGTTTGAGAGTTTCCACCCTCACCCTTATTTCTCTCAACAAGGTCAAAATTTGGTCTAATTTAGAATTGGATTGCCCTAAAGGTGCTCCTTCATCTTAGCTATCCCCCATTCTGGTTCCAACTCAAACCTTTATTGCAATCTACTTCTTCCTGAAGTTTGCAGATTAATCATGAATTAGTTTTCCATGCTATGCAATTTATTCATTTACAAATCTATTCACATTCATGTAATCTTTAACAAGAAAGGAAAGATTGTCAAAATTTGCCATTGCATTATAGTTTCCATTAGATTACATATAATCCACAAAATTACAAAATTATGTTTACACTCCTGCAAATCATTTACAATGTGGGATAACTTCCCATAATCATGTTTTCCTTTCAATCTCAGGAGGTGAGGATATATACTGGTATTCCTTCACATCCTCCTTAAATACATTATAGTCCTTAGGGATATTTCCCTCAACTGATGCTTTAGGGACAGAGGGTGTCACTGATGTGTTCAACTTTCCTTAACTCTTGCTTGATGTATTTCATGGCATCAATGAAAATTTCCTCATTAGATAACCATGCACCTACCAAGAATCCAATCTATTCTAGTTTCTCTTTCATGAAGGCTCGTGCCTTTAAGATCTTTTGTTGGCGTAGGTAACATCCATGTTCCGTTACCTTCTTACGAGGTGTGGTTCTCATTTTTACCATTCTAGCATAGCACATCCAAACATTAGCATACTTAATGTTGGATACATTAATCATCAAATAGTGACCTCATTAGGTCCATGTGTTGAACCTGGTAGCTTTGATACCATATGTAACATCACTTTCCATAATGCTCAAGAATTAACTTAAAACATGTAACTTAATCAAGTCATTAATTAAGAATTGATAGAGATAATCAAATTTGAATCAAAGAATCATAATATTTTCCATCCATTAAGCATGTTAACCAAATCAAGATATAACATAACTTACAATCCAATAAACCATTACAATTTTTAGTGAGTAACCATCACTAATCAAATACAAAATATGCTCTAGGCATTATAAATAAGTTTTTACATCACAATAGACCAACTGGTCGTAATATGTAATTACTATATCTATAACCAATGACATCTGTCTCCATAAGCCTCAGCTTGTCTCATACTTGGGAAGGAGAACATCATCCTAGTGCTTTTCCTCCAACCACGGACCTATGGTCCCCCACTCATCTTCCTAACTAGAAGAGGCCCTACCCTTCATAGAAAGGTTAGACATTAGAACCCAATAGGTTAGCCATCTGAGTATCTAGTGTTGTGTCCTTCCTAATGTCTCATGTGGTCACACACTATAGATCCCCTCTAACTCGTATGACACTACTAGAGACACTAGGCCATCTGGAACACTGTGGACTGACAATGCATGCAGAGACGGATGCATCACTTTGGCCAAAGTTTTCATACAAATACGTTACACCATGAACATCGTCATATGTCCACCACCCTAAATCAACTTATGAGTTGTCATATCCTACAGTTTAACGACCCAATTCCTTAGGTCTTGTATAAGTGGGATAAATTCAAATCATTCTCCATGCTTGGACATTCGACTCCCTCCATAGTTTGGTTACAAGATTCTAGTGACTCCTTGTCACACGGTTTGTTTTATTTCACATAAGTTTGACCATTTGACCCCTAGGCCACATATGGTTCACATTTTTGGAAATAAGTCATCTCATATGATGAAATTGTATACATGTACTCAAGGCATACCCTGCCCTTGATAAAGTAAAAGAATAATATTCTTAACTTATATCATTAACAAAAATTCTTACATGTAGACCCATATTGATTGTATAAATATTCTTATTTAAATTCATTTCAATGATTTCATGACAAGACCATGTTCAAAATGGTTCTTCTTCCTTTATACTCAAGGGTATAAGTATATAATTTTGATAGTTAAGGTAACTTAGAAAGTGTTTCACAGTCAGCTTCTCATATAAGCTCAATTGGTGTCAATTGTGGTGTTGTAAACACATTGTTATTTGAAACGTTATCCTGACTATCATCACAGTGGGATGTCCATATCATGAATCGATAATGCCTACGTGGATAAAACCATAGTCATAAGACTGTATCATTATCTTATGTTAATAATCAGTTTGGAGATATTGCCTACTCCACTTGAGAGTTTAATACTCTATCCAAGTCAGTAAATGATGTGCGATATCATTTCTTCACCAACCCAGCTAATACAGCTTGGGATCTAGTTATTATTTACATAGTATACGATGTAAAAGCATCACAGTTTGGCCGTGCGACCTTAACATCGACACAGAAAGAATTTCATATCAAAAGCTTGGTCATACAACCTTGAGTAAGAACGCAGTCATCACAAATGACTCGGCCTTAGAGCCTTGAGTATAAAGAATAGTCTTTTTAAATAGCTCAGCCTCACGGCCTTAAGAATAAAACATAGTCTTTTTTAACAACTCAGCCTCACGACCTTGAGTATAAAACATAGTCTTTTTAACAACTCAGCCTCATGCCACGAGCCTTTCCATTGATAGCAATAAGACATGTTACTACTTCGGCCTACGGCCTAGAATGCAGTCTTAACAAGAGTTTCATCGATAAATAATTGGTCATATGGCCTACAAAGATATATAAATATTTCTAAAGGTTCAAAACTTGGCTCAACAGCTAACGACAAGCTGGTAAAGATATCTCAGGCATTAAGGCTACGAGCTCATTCATGTTAAAGGGATAAATTTGGAAAGTTCGGCCTTAAGGCCTGGAGACACTAGACGATAACACTTAGAAATCATAATTCTTAGCTGTAACAATCTCAAGCTTCATCCAGATAAAGATTTTAAATAGTATAAAACACAGTTCATTGTTTAAACATTTAAATCGATAAAGAGTAGGATTACATCCTTGTAATACCTGAGTAATGTTAGAAAATGAGTCATCGTACCAGTTTGACACTCCTACAAGTGCACTCAACTCTAAAACTAGCTCCCACTCTCTACTATTTCTTCCCCATCGAAAAGGCCAAAAACCCCAAAACAAAACTAACCACCCCTTATTCAAAAGCACTCCCTTTTGCTCTCTAACCTCCCTCGACTCTACGCATGCCAAAAAGAAAGGTAACCACCTTTCCCCACCTGATCAGTTCCTCATAAGGTGGCTACAATCGGGCATCATGCTCGAAGGTGGATGAGCTTAAATCTCTCCATCCTTCACTAAATTGACCAACACTAGACTAAAATCATTCGACTATGATCCAATAAAATGACATAAGAGATAATAATATTATTATTATCATGGGAATATAACCTATAATAGGGTTTGTAATCCTTACTAATAGGATTTAAAATTGAAAACTAGGAAGCACAAAAGAACACATCAAGATCGTCAAATGTCAGTCAAGAGATTCTCCTTCGAATTTGACTATCATCCTTAGTCGAGAGTCTAAGGAACATTATACTTGAGAACAAAAGATTACGAGAGACTTCCATCTCTCTCAAGATGATTGTCCCCTTGACCAAATATTATGCTTCAAGAACATCGACTGGTCTTTGCAACTAGTCTAAATGGCATCAAAGACATAACAACTTTCAGAGGACATGAGCACTAAGAAAAGAGGCTTAACACGTGTCAACTTATGCATAGCCAAGATGAAGGAAATAAAAGTCGATACTCATATGGCTATTCAACCCTTTGCTTTCACAACATCTAACCTTTCCTCCATGATGATACTCTCCTTCCTTCTTCGAAGGACGTTCATTTTCCTGTGCACACTCAGGACCACAAGATCATGATCAGTGTATCAGCATCATCATGTTTCATAACTTAATTCAATCAATTTATAAAATAAATCATCATCAATAACTATTTCATAATCAAGAGTTAAATAAGATATTTCCATAATATCGAATCAATTAACTATGTCTAATCCTCGTGATTATCAAACTAAGTTAATGATTAAGTCCAGTTGTAAGTTAGGGATGTAACAGGGGCTTCTGAGTCAAACCAGCCTCTGCCTCCACTACTTTGGTTGGCACCACCGAAGCCTCATGTATTTCCATTTTAGAACCCGCAACCTCCACTTGCATGTTATCGTAAATACCTTCCTCTCTTAAACCTTCCTAAATCAACCCCATGGGGTCTAACCCATCCTACAACTCTTTTGGTACCATCCCCTCCTAATCACTCCCCTCTAAGGCACCAAACCGGTTAAATAACCCATCAACTTGTCTATCCTTGAGAGTCCTCTTTTGGCCTCTACCTTTATTATAGGATTTCACTGGAATAAAACCCTCCTTATCTGTCCCCTCTACTACATCTAGGGCTTTTCCCTTATCCATCTTAGGAGAAGGTGAGGAGGATTATCAATTTGATATCCTGCAAGGTTAACTCTAGGGCATTGCTTTTGGAAATGACCATACTCATGGCAAATTTGACATCTAAATGGTAGAGCCTCATAATCCAACTGCTGAGTCCAAGAAAAAGAACCAAATCAAATTTCTAAAGAATCTTGCAGAGGATTGTTTAAATCAATTTCAACATAGATGCGAGTAAAAGAGATTAAGGTCTTTTTATCCAATGTTTGCTACAAAGGCCCCATTGGCTTGCCTAGCAGTAATGCTACCATATGCAAAATATCATTCCTCCATAATTTAAGTAGGTACCAGGGGAGACATACCCAAACCATAATCCTAGAAGGAATCTCCTTAGCCAAATTGAAGCCAATATGCCATAGCTTAATGAAAGTTCAACCCGATTGTAAAACTATGGGCCACACTCAAAGGCCTTATTATAATTTGTCAAATTTGAGAATACTACCAAAAAGGAGTTATTCACCACTAGCATTACCTCCATGTCAGCTTCAAGATTCCAAATACGCCATACCTAGGATTCAATAAAGGGCAGAGAAACCTATATCCCCATAAACTTACAAATTAAGGCATGATTAGCTAGATACAACACATCCTCCTCCATAGATTATAGCTAGATCACCAAAATTGGCTTTTCTCTCAAGACACCCATTAACTTTTGAAATGTGAAGACCTCTGAACTAAGCTACATGCTCCTCATGCAAACCCTAAGCCAAATTTGAGGAAGAGGGACCGACTCTATTAAGAGTCTCCTGAAAGGAATCCTTAGAACCATATAATAGACCTGTAGCATGCCCCATGGCCCCAAGGGCATCAAAAGCCAAGCCCTGAACTACTCCTCAACACTGATCCCTTTGATCTCTACACCCCTAAACCCCAAAAAGTAGAAACAAACCCTACACTACCTCCATGCAAACATAGACCCTCCACACCAAGAAAAAACTCCCCACCACACAGCATCCCAGTGCAAGGAAAATAGTAGAGATTAGGCACGTCTTAGGGCCACGCATAGGTGAGCTCTAGCCCATGGCAACCTACTGCTCCCAATGCCATCATCCTAATTCGCTTCGATGAAAAAACCAAAAAATCCTTAACTTTAATTAATTATTATTCATATATATATATATATATATATATA
The DNA here is from genome assembly GCA_027924645.1 of Cunninghamia lanceolata. NCBI lineage: Eukaryota > Viridiplantae > Streptophyta > Pinopsida > Cupressales > Cupressaceae > Cunninghamia > Cunninghamia lanceolata. The sequence goes on from BSBN01000386.1 coordinate 955,332, forward strand.
TATATATATATATATATATATATATATATATGATTATTATTACTTAAATATGTACACATTATATAACTTAATAAAGGCACAACTTACTGGTAAATCTCTTGTTTAAAGTGAGAAAATCTATTCTTGAGTTTTTCAATAGGTATATATATATATATATATATATATATATATGATTATTATTACTTAAATATGTACACATTATATAACTTAATAAAGGCACAACTTACTGGTAAATCTCTTGTTTAAAGTGAGAAAATCTATTCTTGAGTTTTTCAATAGGATTGAACTCATTAGCTTGGTTTCCACTGGTTGTGTTATCATTAAACATTTGGTCATACTAAAGTAGACTAAATAGAAAAAAACTTCAAACAAGATTTAAAAAATTCTGACACAAAATGTGGAACAATCACATAATTTAAGCCTCATAAGTCATCCTATAACATATCTAAAAAAATTTCTCATTATTGTGATACTTGATACTTGCTACATTTTTTCTCTTACTCTTAGTATACTATAACCTAGTTGAGGGATATATTGCATTAGGAAATATTAGCATTATGATAGAGTTAGAAATTATGAAAATTATTATTATACTAGCATGATAGAATATTAATTGCATGGCAATTTGACTCATGTTTGTTACAAGGTGTGTGCCCTTGGTCTCCTTGTGTTGTGCAGTGTAGAGCTTGGGTTTGTGACAAGGCTTAACCGCCTCCAATGGATTCATTAACTCTAGTGGTTGTATCATGCATTAATAGGTCAATCTTTTGGTGCAATGACAACCATCTTTGCAACAATGTTATGTGATGGTAAGTGAAATTTTGTAATCTTTTGCTTATGATGGAGTTATGTTATTGATTCATTGAGATTTTGGTGGTTTCCATATCTCACACATGTTCTGACATGGTTGTTTGGATATGTTGCCATGTCATATTGATGTTTTGACATAGTGTAGGGGTGTGGTGCCATTTTCTATTTGGGAGTGAGCTTAGGCTCTCGAATAACATGACACATATTAACTAACATAAAGGCACATATGGCATTATTTTGGATTTCCTACATGGTTTCTATAAATGCATCCTTAATTGGTCTAGACTCATTTGCATATTTAGATTCAAGGGACCTCATGTTTTCTATGACTACCTAAAAGGGTATGGATCATAGCATATGAGAGTTCCTAGTGATGTTATTCTATGTCTATCTACATGTTGCTACTGTATGTAAGTATTTGCATAGAATATGTAAAAGACTATTTGTTAGTAATGACTATGCAATCCTTACTTCCTTATGGGTGACTTGTGTAAGAGTCGTCAATGGACTCAAGATAGCCTAGGATCACCTACAACCAAAATAGCCTTCCATAATGAGAGAAATGCAATAACAATGCTTTATATTTGCCAAGAATAATGATGCATAAAATATACAAAATGTAAATCTTGACCCTATACAATGAAATGCACAATGATTTACCTTGCTTATATAGGCAAGGTTGAGAGATAGGACAAACTAAGATGATGACAAGAGTCTTAATCCTATGACATGAGACAACTAGTGGATAAGATGCCAACTAGATGACACAAATATTAAATGCCCTAACTACCTAAGTAAACTTAACATATAAACATGTGTGAATAGGTTCTAGCTAATGACTAGTTAGATAATGCGTCTTGTTCACACTACAAAGGGGAAAACCAGATAGGAAACACCCCCATTCACACCAACAACTTGATGGTTGTCACATAGTACCATAATATGCAATTCTAAGAATTGTGAACATTTATTTTAGATATTTATGAGTTTATTATTGCTTGTGAGGGCCAACAATGATTATTTTGTCTTTGTACGAAAGTATTTTAGCCACAAATATTTTGCATTTTCACTTTCAAATGACTCTTGTGGTTATGTTTGATTTATTATTGAAATTGTGATTTCCTTTCTTTTGGTATTTTTTAAAATTTGTGGTGGCTAAGCTCAATTTTCTTTATTTGCAAGTGTTTCTTGTGTTGTGATATTCTTTCCTATTATGTGTATGGATAATAAGCTCTGGCAAAATGTATGTAAGGAAGTAGATGGGGGAAACTTTTGAGGATGGAAATAAAAGTGGACCATTATTGAGTAGTCGTCATCCATTTATCTTTCTAGTGATGTATATTCTCTTTAAGATCTTTCCCTTGGAGGCTAATTCCCTTTAAAAAACAAGAGAAATGGTTGACTTGGATATGCATTGAGGGGTCCTTATGAGTGCGCTCCTAAAACCATCATTTTAGTTTTTTCTTGGATCTTTGATTACTTAGCACTAGTTCTTGGTTACCTGGCACTAGTTATTGGTTACTTGGCACCATTATGTGACCTTGGAGTCCTAGTGGCCTATATGTGAATTATGTGTTGTTATCCCTATGATGTGGATAGGAATGAAAATATATGTTATGATAAAAACTATGCATTGATCTCATCTACATATGGGTTGTTGACTATGTGTAAACATGCATTAAAATGTGTGAATCCTTATGTACATGTAGAAATGAACAATGATCAAGAAATTAATTATGGTGTGAATTTCAATCATTCAAAATCATTGTGAAAAGAACAATGCTTATGGAGCATCTATCTTACTATGTATATTGCTTATGTAGCTTGAAATGGTTTGACCTTGCATGGTTGCTTGGTTATGTTACACTTTCTAGTGAAAAGTGCAGCTAGTGTGGTGTTGTGTTTTCATCTTACCCTAGATGACCTCTACAAGGAATTTCATTCTTAAGGAGGGAGGATATAAGGCCCCACTTGTGTTAACTCTTTCTTTGTCCTAGTTTTGTAGTATTGCTTGGGTTGAAGCATGTTTAGGACCTAGTTGGCAACTATTTGAAAGACAATCTATGTTTGATGTTTGAGCATTTTCATGCTTGCAATTATATTCTTATTGATAGCCTATATTGTTATTTCATGATTGAACCTATGTGACTTATTTAGCTTCATTGTTTTTGTATGTTAAGTTATGCTTTATGAGTGGATTTGATGATACTATTTGAATTGATTAAATTTACATGGATTTGATGATAGTATTTGAATTGATTAAACTTGCATCTTTTGATATTTAGGTAATGCTAATATAATACATTCATTCTCTTTTTCCTTATAACACTGCCATCTCAATATTTTGTGTTGTAGGAAGAGATTGCAGCTATGCAGAAATATGTATAGGAAATACTTACAAGGATAATTCGTTTCCTCATATCAATACAATTCCTGTTCATGGAGGTCCACAAGAAACAAAGAATCATAATAAAAGAAACCCTGTTAGCCATAAGATGTATAATATAATTCTTTGTTTCTTGCGGGCCTCCATGAACTTTGGTGGGCAAGAATAATTCCTTCTCTTATTGAGATTTCTTTTTTGCACTGATAGGCACATTCTAAACCAAACGTCAACTTTGACATTTGGTGTGGGTAGATGGATGTGTTAACATTTGTAGCTGACTCTTTATAGATATGTTGACTTAATAAGAATAAAAAAGAGATATATAACACATGCAGCTGATGTTATAAACAAATTTTTTTCTGATGGTACACATTACATATTGGACAACGTGTGTTAAGCATTTTGCAATTAAATATTGGACAACGTGCTAAGTCATACAGAAATTCTGCAACAGTTCCACTAAAGATATTCCCAATGTAATAAAAATAATAATATAAAGAGATGGAATTTCCAATAAAGAGTTGGTAGCGGTCTAAAACCTATTCATATTTCCAATAATCCACCTTCTGATTCATGGATTGAGCTGAAATTTAATGGGGCTGCAAAAGTAAACCGACAGCATTTAATGGACGGAATAATTTGATATCACCACAGGATTTACTCTTCTTATAGCTATGTATGCAATAAACAAATAGGAATTGCAATGGAATGATGATATCTTCTTACCAAAATAAATGAATATAAATAAGTTTAAGGTGATCGTCAAAGGTCACACCTTTGATGATGCCTTTTCCTAATCAAAACAAAATAATACTTAATTAGTTATGTCTACTGGTAGCACTTTCCCTTTAGCTTTCTCTAATTTTAGAGCCAATATTTGTGTACTGGTAACACTTTTTGTTCAAGAGTTTGCTTGTTTTCGATCAATCTCTAATTTGCTTGCTTTGCCCATTTTCTACCAATCTAGAATCTTTGTTTTCACCATTTTTGTGCAAGCACATGAATCACCGTCTACTTTCACCAGTTTCTTTCTTCACTGTAAACTAGAAAATGTGTCAATTACATAACCTTAGTTTGTTTTGCCTCCATTTGAATGATATTGTTTGTGTCATTTGTGGATTAGCCCTTTGTTTCTTTTTTATTAACATCTCATTAAATTCTTTATAAGCATGCTCACAAATAGGATATTGACTGACATTTTTCAACCGAATATCTTATTTGGTGATCACATATTGCTAATCATAGAAATGATAAATTAAACACATGCATGTTAAAATACACAGTGTGTGTCTCAACTTGCAATTTTCTTTAGCAACATTTAGTTACACAATATTCATTTTGTCAATATATAAATTCCAACATATCAAACACAACAAATTATTAATCAACTAAAAAATGTTAGAAATTTGAAAGACATGTTAAAAATGATAAACTAAACATGTGCAGGTTGAAATACAGTGTATGTTTCAACTCACAATTTTCTTCATCAACATTCAATTACACAATATTTGTTTTTCTAATATATAAATCTCAACATTTTAATAATAACAAAATATAAATCACCTAATAAATTTAGAAATTTAAAATGCATCTTATACATCATGTATGGTTTATTCGTTTGAGATGTCTTGTGTTTGTAGAAAAATAAAACACAACTCCTATCACCACCACAGTCTTCCGGCAAATATTTAGTTATCTATAGCATATAATATACAATTCTTTCGAACATTTTAATGCAGGAGAAGGATTGAAAATGCCCAAATGAGTGTGAGGTTATGTAGAAAAATGTGTTCTACTATAAGTATATGGCTACTTAGGAAGAAGAGATCGAACTTTTTATTTCCAAATGTGTTAGTACCTTTTTTTGGTTGAGTGTAGAGTCGTTTATAGTCTGTGCTTGCTATTCAATAAGCTTCTAATTTCCTTTTTTATTTATTAATTATTTGACATGTAAATAGACGGATCAAATAGTTAACATAATTATAATTATATATATAATTTTAACTTATTCAATATATATTCTCATATATATGATAATATCTTCAAAACAAAGTAAAAAATAAAATAATTCTTAATATATCTATACATTATTTATATAACTTTTATATATGTGTGAGAAAGTTTTTTTTTTTTTTTGAGAAAAGGTGGTGAACCACCAGACATGTATTGATATTAGTTTTTTACAAAAATTTAAAAAAAAAGAGGGGGTAACCATATTGGTTATGCTCTGTCACCTATTACTAGAGCCAAAAGTTTATACATTAATACGCTTATGGCCCATATAGTGGTCATAACTACTGTGCGTGGAAATAAACAAACCTATTTTAAAAACATGTAAATAGAAAATTTTAATAGCCCATCCTCCTTACATGACAAGCAGTTGGACTAAACCATCTGACCTGGTGTTATGGGTCTGCCTTCTCTGTCTCTCCTCCCCTGCAGTCCTCCAGTTGTACTCCCACTAGTGCCATCATATCTTGCTCGGTCATAAGAGGCACAATGGACATTTCTGGTTCCTCCTAAAGGTCTAGGGATGGCTTCACATCTAGATTTGGCATCAGTTTGGGGAGATTAGGGACCCAGTCTAAAGAGTGTGTTCTCAAGAAGCAGATGGAGATATAGACATCTCTGCACCTGGCTCTACTTTGCTTGGAGAAAATGAAACTGTGGCCATGAAGAGCTATATCCAAACTTGCAATGCAACCACATGACAACCCTTTCTACATAGCTTTAAAAATACATTCTGTCATCGGGGAGGTCCTAAGAGTCTGCACAAGAAATAGGCCGCCTATCATTGCCTCACCCTTCATCAAATCGTATCCTTGCAAGGTCGATTTCCACGTATCAAAATTGTATAGGTAATCAAAAACCAGGCCAAAGGCTATGGCATGAACATAATGGCCATCCTAGAGGGTGCTACCACAATAATGGGTTACACTTTTTGAGACATCTTGATTTTTGCTGAAATCACATATTTTTAGAAAATATAATGATTTAAGCCTTGAAATTTTCCATTTAAAGGATTTTAATTGAAGAGGGTTTGATCAAACCTCTTTAGATTCAAACCCCCTTGAATCTAGAACCTCACTAGTTTTAAACCATATCTATAATGGAGTCTCCTCTACACCTATCAAAATGCTAATAAAAAACTACTTTTGATTTACTTTTTGGGGGATCAAATGAATTCATTTAAAATTTATGTTTTGTAAGTATGTAGTCCTTATTATAAGCTTCCCAAAAAGTATAATTTTAAATATATTTAATTTGATTATTATATTTATTTTTTATTTCTTGTGAATGTAGGTTTTTCACCGAACATCAAGTTCTTTGTTCTACACACATGGAAAATTAGTAAATTAGTGAAAAAAATTATGAAAAATATCTATGCCCTAGGTATTGATGTCCTTGTTTCAACAAAAAGAAAAAAATAAATTTTGATACATACAGAAAAAGTTATGTTTTACGGAATACACCTATGTTTGACTTCAAAACTTAATTAAAAAAAATATTCAACAAAACATTATGAAACCAAATGCATGCCCTATATATCGGTGTTACCAATCTAAATTCAAAAGAATCAAAATTTTATCCTTTGTAGAAAAAAAGTTATGTGCTACATAATACACATCACTTTAAAAAAATGTTGTTTACTATTAAAAACTAGTTATCAAAGGAGACAAAAAAATTTACAAACAAAATCTCACAAATCACTAGTTTGCATCATCTTCAAATTCCTAATGGTTTAACATCTATAGATGTCAAAAAGTGAAGATTTAGTTCAAAATGTTGACTTCAATGTCAAGTTTGGCCAAAAAGTGTAACCTATTATTGTGGGATGACCCTGGATAGTATCCATAATATTTGAAAGGAGAGTGGAGACAACTTCTGACCAATGCAGTCATCGATCCTCTATGCTTTCCAACCATGTATGTCCACATATGTTCCTGATTACAAATTGTACCATTGTGCAATCAATGTCAAATATCTAGTTCAGATCCATGATCTTGGCACTACCCCTAATCTCTGGTTCCCAAGGCATTATTGGGAATAATAATTGATGGTTGATGTTGTCATTATCCATCTTCACACCTGTAAAAAATAGAAAATAGAATAGAGAGGGCAAGGCGATATTGCTATGAGTTTATTAAGGTGTTGTTCATTACTATGGATGTGTAATGTATAATGTTGAGATGTGATGTGGGCTCTTTCTTTAAGAATTACTTTTACCACCTTTACCACCTTTCCATTATGCTTGACGTTAGGAATCAAAAGCTGGCTTGTTTTCTATAAATGTGGATTTGGCCTTCCTGATTTAGAGCGTGTCAATATTAATTCTTCCCCTATTTCTTGTTCGTTAGATTCATTAATATTTTTGTCCTCTATTTTGTGACTTGAAAGGGGGATCCCTTGAAACCTTGCCTAATTAAGAAGACATTCAATTTAGCGGCCTTTGATATGTACCTTTCCAACGATTATGCAGAGTTGTCTATGAATTCCCATCACCTTTCTGGATTTCTAAGGGTCCATCGTACTGCTTCAAAATCTTGTCAATGATGATTATCTTGATGTCTCTATCTTTCAACAAGCCCTTTACTTAACCCAATTACTCATCAATTAATAGAGAGGTCTCATTGTCTATATTTGAAAACCTCCAATTGTTCACTATTATTAATTGACCTGGTACTTGTCAACTAGACTATCCATTCAGATTTCCACCATCCTCCTCAATCTATTTAGCTAGCTAGTTGGAAAACTCTGTTGATGTGGATAGAAAACCTCCACCTCCTCATGTTGATCAATGGCTCTATTTGGTAGGTCATCTACGACTTTGTTTCTTTCTCTGTAACAATGTGAAACTTGGAATCTATATAGTCTCCCCATGAGAATTATGATCTATTGTAAAATGTAGTCTAGTCTCTAATTTTCTTTTATCTTAGATTTTACTACCATTATAATATTCATTGAGTCTCCCTCTATCCATGTAAGTTTATGTAATTTTGATCCAAAGCTAAATGTATTCCATGGAGGAGCACCCAAGCTTCTACCTCATTATTTGTCTTGTCTGGGATTTTGGTGGATTTTTCCACTATTAGTTGTCCCTTGTGGTCCCTGATTATACATCATGTGCTTGATATGCTCGGATTTCCTTTACATGCCCCATCAAATTTTAACTTTACCAAATTGGGTGGTGGAGGAATCCATTTCACCTTATTCCTATCCACTTTCTGAATCGTGGTTTGTATGGTTGCTCCATTTGAAATGGATTTCAAGCATTTCCACTTATTTGTTACTAGGTTATCCCAACTTGTCCACTATGTATTGTGGTTAACTAATTTCCTGACTTTGGTCATGACAACCTCCAAGATTGCTTCCTCTAGATCCTCGCATACTTTTTGTATCTTCCTAGATTTCTTCTTGAAGATACGGTAGTTTCTCTCCCGCCAAATATGTCATATTACCATGGTTGGTTTCACCTCCCATATGCAATCAAAGGTTGATTATGGGAACAACATCGGCTAACTTTAAAAAAAAATATGGATTCTGGGAGAGGTGAGGTCCAATCTAATTTATTTAACAACCACTTGACCAACACTTCATGCTAAAAGGGTAGTGTAGGAGAAGGTGATCAATGTTCTCTTCTTGTCCTTTGCATAGAACACATTTGAAGTTTTCTCCTATATTCAATTTCTGGATCTTGTCTCCTATTAAAATCCTCTTATGTAATGCTAGCCATGTGAAAGCCCCAGCTTTTGGGAGTATTGCATCATTCCAACATAGATTCAAGTTGGCCATTCTATATTGGTGGCAGTCAACAAGATTTATAACTTTGTTTTACCTTGTATGATCCTGAATTTTCTGTTGTCCATATTAATTCATCTTCTTGATCAGAAATAAAGGCCACTCTTGCCTTTAAAAGATCTTAGAGGAGTTTCTTTTGTTCTGGAGGAAAATTACAGTTCTCAAAACTTCTCCATATTGCTTGATGTCGAAGTGGATTTGTGTTTGGTTGGAGGTAATTTTGTACGTATTTGCCCCAGTGTTGTTGTAGATATGTCTTGGGTTCATGTAAGTCTTGCCTTAGACATAGTCTTGACCATCCATTCTAGGAGTCCTCTCAGAATTTTGTTTTAGTTCCATTATAATTTTCCATGAGAGCTTGGGCAATAATACCTTCCTACTATCTATGATGAAGTTCCATATCGTGGAGCCTTTTGGTGGATCTTCAACTGTAAAAATCCTCTCCATGTCATCGTTATCTAAATATTTGGACTACATCAATTGAACCCATTTTGATTTTGGCCTATTGTAGATACTCCATGCTAGTTTGGCTCCCAATGCCTGATTTTGTACATTTAGATTTAGTATACCAACTCCCCCATGTGTTTCAGTTTGCAAATCTTCTCCCATGCTATGAGATGAATTTTATTTATATTTGTTGATCCTTGCCAAAGGAATTACCTACAAAGTTTCTGAGCCATTTCTACTAATATGCTTTTCAGAATTCAAAGGGAAGAGATCATGTATGTTGGAATTATTGTCATTATTGCTTTGATCATAGTCAATCTCCCTACTAGTGTTAGCCACTTTCCTTTCCAAGTCCCAATTCTACCTTTCATACTAGTCAAAACTTCCTTCTAGTAGTTTGTCCTATGTCTTCCATTATACATTGGGATGCCAAGGTATTTGCTAGGGAGGGATTCTATCTTGAAATTGGCAGTTTTGAGATCTCTTTTTGTATGTTTAGATCCAGATGGAAGACAAAGATCTTTGATTTATTTGAGTAAATATTTGTTGATCTGACACCTTGCAATATGTATCCAAGGTATCTTTGATTGCGTTAGCTTCCTTTTGAGTCACCTGACCAAAGAGTATAGTGACATCTACGAAGAGTGCATGAGTAAAGGGATTCCTCACATGCCTCAGATGAATTCCTTGCCATATTTTTTTCTTGTTTGCATCCTTAATTGCCCATGATAATGCTTCTGCCATCAAAATGAAAAGATATGGAGAGAGGGGGTCTCCTTGTTGTAGTCCCATGGAGGATTCAAAAGAGTTTGTGGTAGATCCATTCATTAAGACTATGAATCTTGTGCCTGTAATGAAAGTTGAGATCCATTTCCTCCACTGATTAGAAAAACCTAGTTTTGTTAGAATGCATATTAGAAACTACCAACTGACCCTATCGTAGGCCTTGGCCATATCAATATTAATTACCATGGATGATAATTTGTCTTTCTTGATAGAATGTAGAATTGCATGCATTATGATTGCTCCTTCTACCATGTCTCTACCTAGTATAAAACCTCCTTGTTCATCTGAGGTTAGAACCGATAGGATGGATGCCAATCTCAATGTTGCCGCCTTGGTAATTATTTTGTAGACATAGTTACAGAGGGAGATTAGTCTGAACTCTTCAAAATTTGCGGGGGTATTTGTTTTGGGAATGAGCATTATAGTGGTGTTCTTCATTTCTTTCAAAACATTCTTATATTTTTTGGATTCTGCCACTACCAAGAAAATGTCCCTTCCTACCATTTCCCAACACTTTTGGAAGAAAAGACCTGCAAAGCCATTCGTGCCTGGTGCTTTATCTCCTGGCATTGAGAACACTGCCTCTTTGACCTCCTCCATAGTGAATTCCTTAATTAGGATTTTGTTCTATTCCTCTGAGACTATGATGCAAATATTAATGTTGAAGGTGTTTGTATGGATGACAGTTTTTTCTTCTGAGAGCAAATTCTTATAAAACTTTACCACTTCCTCTCTTATCTCCTTAATTGTTAGAGGTCATTGTTCCATTTCTCCTTCTAATACTCTTGATAGAATTTGTGTTTTGTATGATTTTTGAGGATAAGTGGAAAAATGTTGTATTCTTGTCTCCCTCCTTTAGCCATGTTTCCCTTGATTTCTGGCACCAGAATATTTCCTCTTTCAAAAGAATCTCCTCCAATTCTTTTCATAAGCCTTCCTCTTTTGCATACCGTTCTTTGTGTTGGTAAGAGACACTACTTTGCTTGATAAGTGTTGTCATTGATGGAAACTAAGATCATCCCAATCATCTGCATAACACAAATTGTTCTTACCTTAAGTCAGATTCAAAATTTGTCTAAGTCTGGACAGTTAGGAATAGAGCAATAATAGGGTCCATATTTCGGTCTAGATCTCTCAGGCTGAAAGCCATGGTTAGTTGTAGATCTAGGGGAGTCATATGCATTGTCAAGAAAGTCTCAATCCAGATTTTTGTCCTCCGATGATGAAGGATTCAAAAAATATTAGCATCTGAGTACTGGGTTGTAGTTTGTCAGAAGTAGACAGAAGAAGAATACGCCGACCTTGCAAAAGGTCTTGATTCCATATGTATGGAAGTTGTTTGTTGGACAAATAGTGATGATCAATGAGTGTGGCCAACATGAGTAATGATTTTCAAGAGTAAGTTTTGGTCTGCACCTTAAGTTATGCATAGATCTAGCCAATAGAATAGAACATTCATTAAAGTTCTAAGTGTTGTTAAAGTTGACTATAGAATGATTGTAGATCATATTGCGAATATATATAGCCAATGAAATTGGATGATTCAGTATGAATGGTGTGAGTGAACAAGGCGTATGCAAGAATAGCAGAAATCCAAAGTGTGAATGAAGGCAGAACAGTAAGAAGTGTAGAGCAAAGATGAAATGTGTAAGATCAATTTTTGTATTTAATTGAAACTAAAACTCTTGCATAAGTAGATGCTTTTGATCAGTTCAAATCTCTATTATTCTATTATAATATTTCCATAGGCAGTGAGCCTCCATTGAGCAATGAGCTCTGGGCAGTGAGCCTGAATGCATTTGCATTCTCATTTGTAAATACTTTTAACAGAGTATTATTTTTTGTCAGTTAACCCCCACTGTGGTTTTTCCCTTAACCGGGTTTCCATGTCAAAATATTGGTGTCAAATGTGTTATTTAAGCTTTCTATCTATATGTTATTGATTGATGCTTAAATGTATATATCATTAAATTGATTATAAGAGCTAAAGGAAGATTGAAAGTAGAAAAGAATAAAATGTGTGACAACTGATTCACCCCCCCTTAGTTGTCCGGACCTAAACCAACACTTTGTTCATCCCGAACTGAAGGATTTTGGAGACTACTTTGTCCAACTCCTGTTGGATTTTGGCCTTCTCTTTAAAAATATTCTTGAAGTGGGAATGATTCCATTTTATTATTCTTGTTCTCACATATTTTAGTTTAGTGACTAGTTGAAACATTCTTGATCCTTTGACAAAAGGTGTGGCTTGCCACCACCCCTGAATCAAGGGGATGAAATTTGGATCTATTAGCCACATATCTTAGAATTTAAATTATCATTGTTTGGGATCCATATCTTCCCCTATCCTGAGACTTACTAGGAAGTGGTCCAACCTACTACATGGGAGGATGTCAGTCGATATTTCCCAATTGTTTTGTAGACATTGAATAGAGATGAGGAACTATCTAGTCTCTCTACAATTTTGAAAAAATTCTTCCTCCTATTTGTCCATGTAAATCTACCTCTTTTAGGCTTGTAGTCTAGCAAATTATTGATTTCAATGAAACTTTAAAATCCTCTTGGAATTTGGATGCATGTGAGATACCTCCCATTTTCTCATCTTCCCCCACCACTACATTAAAGTCACCTCCCAAAATTAGCTTTTCATTTTTTATTAATCTCAATAGTTGGCTGAAATGATTCCATAGATTTTGTTTTTGGCTTGTGCTTGTTGATCCATAAACATAGAAAATCCATAGATCCTTTGACTGCATTATTTTTGGAAATTTTCCAAGAATCCAATTTTCTCTTGTTCCTACGACCTTCATTTTAGGAATATGTGTCTTCCATAGTATTGCTAAACCCCTTGAAGCACTAGACACTGGTGAGACTGCCACCTCCCTTTCCTTCTATTGACTAAAGATTCTTTTTCCTTGTTCTATTGACAACTTAGTTTCTTGTAACAATACAATATCTGCTTTCACCTGGGATCAATTTGATTCTTGATGAGGCACATTTTGTTAGGGGCATTTAGGCCCCTAACATTCCATGTTAGGACTCTCATTGTACTCAAGGAGATTTTTCCACTCTCCTCTTTCTCAAACTTTTGTCAAGTGTTGTTTGGATTCCTACCGCAATTTCTATTTGTGTCTTGTTCTTTCTTTGCCTACTAGTCTTCCTTGTGGGGGTCCAAGAAAGTTTTAGCCATTTTGAGCTCTATTGCAGTCTGGGAGATGCCTATAATCTATCTCTCCTCTTCCCCTTCATTTTCTCGTAGTGCTTCTTCTGTGATTTCATCATAGATGTCATTGCTTACTTTATTGATTAATTCCTCCAATACCACTTCTAGGTTATATTTAGCCATGTCCATGGCTTCCTCTTCTCCTTCCATGTGTAGCCATTAGTCTTGTGTTTCCCTCTATCCATTTTCCTCTTCATGGTTGAAGTCCTGACCCCCTCTATCCTTATTTGAAGCTATCGTATCTCACTCAACTCCTTCCTCTAAGTTCCCCTCTATAGGCCTTGTCTCTCCATATTTCTGATCCTATTCCTCCTCTTCCCATTCTCTTATTCTTTTCTCTAGTGAAGGAAAGACTACATAAAGGTCAATTTGGTTTTCCTATCCTTGTGGAAGTGTTAATGATCTATCTTCTGTTGTTTCTTCTCCCTCAATCTCAAGGTCTCGTATTCTTCTCTTGTTAGGGAGGTTCTCAAGAGATCCTACATCTTCTTGAGGCTCTTTGGGATTGGTGTCTATTGTTATCCCATTTGCTTCCTCCTGCTAGAATAAATTTGGTTCCAAAAGTTTGGCTCCTTCATAAAATAGTTTATATTTCCAGATGTCTTCTATGGTCTCTAATATTATCCATTCTAGGATTTCCTTGTTGTTTCCATAAGAATATTTATTTTGATTGTTGATGACCGGCAATGATTCTATTGATGCTCTATCTCCTGATAGGTTCCCAGAGTATTCCCTATCATTTTCAAAATTTCTGAGTCTATATATTCCATGGGGAGATTTGGTATTTGGACCCAAAGGGGGAGAAGAGGTATTTGTTCTGTTGCCAGGTTAAAATTTTCTTTCCAATGCTGGCAGTAGATGTTTTTTTCTTGAAAATTCCACAATCTTTTCTGTAATATTTTCTCTTTCTTCTTGGGTCGAGAAGGTAAAGACAAAAACTCCCTCTCCTATTTCCACTAGTTCCTCCAAAGAAATATTATTCTTATATATATATATATATATATATATATATATATATATATATATATATATATATATATATATATATATATATATACATTACTTATATAACTTCTATATATATGTGAGAAATATTATATATATATATGAATAATATTTCTTTCACACACAAATATATAAAAGTTATATAAGTAATGTATAGATATATTAAGAGTTATTTTATTTTATCTTTTACATTATTTTGAAGATGTTATCATATATATTCATCAAAGAAATCATCCCAAACATGTCTCTCTCTCCCTATGTCTCTCTCTCTTCCTCTCTCCCTAAGTCTATCTTTCCCTAAGTTTCTCTCCCCCTAAGGATATGATAGACCCATAGAAGGTGAAATGAGGATAAACAAATCATGTCAAACATGTAGAAGGTGAAATGAGAATATGCAAAGCATGGAAACCATATTTTAGGTGAAAGGAGGATAAGAAAATCATGCCAAACATGTCTCTCTCTTCCTCTCTCCCTGAACCTCTCTCTCTCTGTAAGTCTCTCTCGTGTAATGCCTCCCTAGGAGGAAGGCCACTCAAACTTCCCCTAGCGATATGGCTATGGTAAGAATTTATTTCAATTGTTTAGTAGATGGCTTGGATAATTGTTTAGTCAATCTATTATTGAAGATTATATTTTGTTATGGAATCACTTCTTTATCTCATCATTTAATATGTCCATATTTTCAACTACTATCAATGTGCTCATACATTGTGGACAGAGGTAGAAAATTCATTGATGACAAACATGATTGCATATACACATTTAATGATCATATAGTTGCTCGTCATGTTTATGTGATTGTATATGTTATATTATTTGACATGGTGTGTATGGATTATGTAATACCACACCATCAGTGGTTGCCTTCATAATGATGACATACTTTCATGTTTTCTTGTTTAAATTTTGCTAGCAAATTATTAATGAAATTTAGGTATTTTAGTTAATGTTTATGTATATTTATATTGTCATTATTGGATTAAATTATTTTGGTTACTTTGTAATGGTTTTGAAGGTGCATTGACATAAAGTGGCAAAAAAAAAGGGGAAAAGAAATGGGCCTATCATTGTGAAGGGTTTTATCACTCGGTTACAGTAGTGTTTATTAAACTGATAAATTGTGGTAGATTAACTAATTTAATTATATCATATTTAAGACAATAATAATAATAATAATTTCCCTCTATTTATCATGATGGATTTCATAATCGAAAGAGATATCGTCATTATAGTAAATATAGGTGAAGGTGAGATTTATATGTATAAATTAACAAACTTATGCAATATTGAATTATTTGAACTCTCTAACGTAACTTAGGGTTTAGGAATTTGGTACGATATCTTCATTGGGGCAACTTAGCATGTAAACAAATCTATACTAATGATTAAGTAATATTCAACATAACTTGTCTTGTGCTTGCATTTTACTAATTTTCAAGATGCTTAGTAAAGTGTTTGCAAAATATCTATTATTCTTAAATCAAAAGATTTATTAGTTCATATGTTGGCATTTAATCTTTTATGTAATGATTGTAAGTGCTTGGAAAGTGATTTATATGTGGGTTCCAAAAGAGTTTTAATTGTAGTAATGTGTTCCACCTCGGGAACAAGGTGCTTTGTAAATAGATTCAATTTATATTATGGAGAGGAGATTTAAATGTTAAATTTTAATTATTGAATCAGGCATATTCTAAAATATATTAGTATAGGTGATCGTTCTTCAATCATTGAGCTAAACACCCCTATCTTCTTAATTACTTTCCTAAATAACAAGTACACTTGTCAAAGTTCATTACCCAATTGTCATTTATTAACTTATGTTGATTTGCATTTATTTGTATACATTTGAATTGGTTAGCCTAAGTTAACCATAAGGAAACTTTATTGTCCTTTACAATCCTGTATGGGTAATTCTTTGAGAGTTAAACAATATCTAAATTGTAAAGAAAATAAATGATTTTTATTAATTTCTAGATTAATTAAATAAATTTGTAATGGAATAGCAATCAATTAATCTATATTATATAGTTGAAATTCATACTTAAACAATAACAAATAAATACAAAAAAATGAAATAAATTAAATGTGACACTTAGTTCAATAATTGATTTCGGAAGAGTGATGTCTCAAATGTTAGGAACTAATTTTCAATGTTCTATAGCTTTTAGGGTTGACTCAGATGAAGATCTTTGATTCTACAAGTGTATTGTTCTTTGATTCTACAAGTGTATTGTTCTTCCTTCAAATTCGCTTATGTGTGTAGACCTATTTGTGTAGAGATGGTCTAAACTTGGACATATATTTAAATGATGTTTATTAAGAATAATGACTAGGAATGAAGAGTCCTATGACTAGGATAGGTAGCACTTCAAATTGGTTTACATACACCTATACAATATCCATCGTCATCCTCAATACTATAGTTGCACCATTATATAGTCCTAAACAAGAAGCATAAATGTAATGGTTGATTTTTAACCATCAAACTTATAACTAGCTATCAATGAATTGGTCTTGTGTGTCTTATGTGATTCAACATGTTTTGCATGCTTGATTATGTTTTACATGTTTGTAGCTAGGAGTGTCATGCCATAGGCCTCCATCGCCTTGATGATTGGATGTGTTGAGGGAGACCCCTGCCTTATGATATGTTTTAAGCATTGCATTATCATTTAGCATGGTTTTAGATGATATATGATGCTATGTGTATTCGAAGTGTATGCGTTGTGAATCTCAAATGTATTCCTTGTGTATTGCATGCTACATTAGTGTATTCTCCATGTATTGTATGGATCGAAACATGTATGCATTAGGTCTTTGCATGTTTACGAAAATTGAGTGGACGGGAGGTCATTTTTTTTTTGGGGGTTTTCCCTAGTAAAAGATAAGGGGATGGGGAGTAAAAGATAAGGGGAAGATAGGGGAGGAGCGGCAGGGGAGTACGCAGGGCAAAACAAAAGAATCGCCTCTGAAGTATCGATCCAAGACCGTGGAGGAAACCGTGTGTTCTCATTTTTTTTAAAGGTATTTGCATCAGATCTTTGCTCTTTCAAGCATTCACGTTTAGGGCAAGAAAAGGATACTAAAGAAAAGAAAAGAGAAAGAATGGTTGCTGCAATCCCACAGAAAATTGAAAACCCATTATCGCAATTCTATAAATATGCCAAGGTTTATTTCAATGCAAGATATTTTCATTGCCTCTTTCCTTCGGATTTTTTTTTTTTTTACATGGAGAGCTATTTCCTTAATTCTTTAGATAAAATGGTTTTCAAGGAGGGATCATGCGGTTGCTGATTTATAATTTTTTTTTTGTCTTCTTTTCTTGTAACAATGAGGGTTCGATCTTGTATTTTTGCTGTAAAATACAATCAAATTTTTTAAAAGACTGTATCATATGACAGGAGAGTTTTTGGACAAACTGTCTAAATTACTGTAAAACATAATCAAATTTTTTAAAAGACTGTATCATATGACAGGAGGGTTTTTGGACAAACTGTCTAAATTACTGTAAAACATAATCAAATTTTTTTAAAAGACTGTATCATATGACAGGAGGGTTTTTGGACAAACTGTCTAAATTTCTGTAAAATGCAATAAAAAATTTTAAAAGACTGTATCAAATTAAAAGAGGGATTATGGATAAACTGTCCAAACTTCAGTAAAATGCAATCGAAATTTTTAAAAGACTGTATCAAATGAAAAGAGGGATTATGGACAAACTGTCCAAATTTCTGTAAAATGCAATCGAAATTTTTAAAAAGAATATCAAAATAAATGAAGGATTATGGACAAACTGTCCAATTTTCTGTAAAATACAATCGAGATTTTTTAAAAGACTGTATCAAATGAAAAGAGGGATTGTGGGCAAACTGTCAAAATTTATTTTACGAATCTTGATAAGGCAGATAACATGAGATAAAAAATTATTCCAATCAAAGAATTATCTTGGTCAAAACTAACATTAAAAAGGATAGGCTGGAGCTCCAAAATATGCAATCGTATGCTAAAGCACGAGATGGCAAGCAAATATAAATCCTCAGATATGCCTTCCGTGCACAAGTAAACTATCATGTAACAAATATGCCTCTTCAGGTCTAACCACATTCCTGCTCGTGTATGCAGGTCAAGCAATTATGTTTTCCATACAACCTAAGACTTGAAGTAACGATATCAATGAAATTATAGTACAGACACCCTTCTAAGAGAAATATGTCATCAAATGATACTGCATATAAACACTGTCGTCTAAACACAATTATCTTTCCTATACCATCTTTACCTCGCAAATATTGTTATATAAACAAGCCCCAAATAGTTCCAAAAGAAAATATTGTGACAGAGATCAAGTCATATTGTTGTGCTTCACAACATTACTAGCACTGTTTGTCAGGCAGAATGCTACCAAAAGCATCAAGAAGCTAAATAGATTAAGGTAAATAGAAATGTGTAACAATAAAATCCTAAAAGCAAGCTAGAAATTCAGTTATAGCTCTGACACTGGAATTCGTTTCTAGATTGCCAAAGAAAAAAATAACAAGTATATAAAATAAGGACATGAGAAAGAAATGGCAACATCT
Source organism: Cunninghamia lanceolata (assembly GCA_027924645.1). Lineage (NCBI taxonomy): Eukaryota > Viridiplantae > Streptophyta > Pinopsida > Cupressales > Cupressaceae > Cunninghamia > Cunninghamia lanceolata. The sequence goes on from BSBN01000386.1 coordinate 974,365, forward strand.
AATTGATATACATAGTCGCAACATAAATATTTAAGTGCCTACTTTAAATAACATTGCAATCCATTATGAAGGATGAACATCTCAATTGGTTAGTCAAGGATAATATTACATTTCACGATAGTCCTATTCCCATCATATTATTTCCATAATTATAAATCCATAGTCTATTCATCAAACTAGAACATGTAACTCGAATAACTATGGAAGTCATCATCACCATTAGAATTTATGCTTAATTTAGTCTCATCACTAACCATCAACGATCTAACTAGACTTTCAAAAGATGAAGAGGATTTGTTGGAAATAGCATCTTTTCAGACTACAATACCTATAAAAATATAATGCAACATTAGGGAGCAGATCAACTAAAAACATATTATGCCATGGTTGTGTTGATAACCAAGAATGCCTTTTTGTCATGGAGCGTAGTCATTACTTAACAACCCTGATATTTATTTAGACAACATAAAACGACTTGTCTCAAAATCCACTAGAAGAGTGTAATTCACTTGATTGGTTAATAAAAGTTGAAGATTGTCTTAGTTGTGTAATGTACTTTTAGGTTAGTGGAGAGTAATGTTAGGTGTCACTTCAGAGGGATCTGATCTATGTGCACGGGCTTGGTTCACCTGACAAGGTGTCATGGATATCGTATCCCACACCTTGTTTGCCTTCCCTGCCTTGTGCGACAGGGTTTTATGGACAGGTGGAAAGTTTTTTGTTTGTTCATGTCATGACCACATGGCAAATGTGGGCATGACATGTGGGTTGTTGTGTCATGACCACATGGTAAAAGTGGGCATGACATTTGGTATCAGAGCCCATGTTTCAACATTGGGAGCTCTGGGGTATTGCATGTTTGATTAGGTTGACCTGGAGTGGATTGAGGGTTGTTTGACCCTCGTCCCACTCTGTGCAGTTGCGAGAGAGTGAGGTTGTGAACTGTCAGCCAACCTTCATCTTGGAGGAATATCCACCCTCTCGTTTTGTCATTGTGGTGGCCTTGTCCCATGATTATCGAAGTCTTCCACTTGTGTTTTGTGATGGTTGTGTTCCGTCTTGTCAACTTTCTTCTTGAGTTGGTTGGTCTAGATGGTGAGGGTTGTGTTTCCTTGCCCTAGTGTATTTTGTGGAGTGTGGTGATGTTCCTTATTATTTTCTCTACATGTTTGGGATTAGAGGTTGGGATCATGGGAATGGATAGTCAAGTGTTGCATATTGTTGAAGTTATGCTTTTGGTTGTGAATGGGGTGATGTTTTGTTCTTTGAAAGGATAATGTAGTCATAATGTTGCCTAATTAAATCTTGTCGTGTGTACTTTGTGTGTGTTTATCATGTTGTTTGAATGGCATACCTCCTTGATACTTAACCCTCTTATTCATTTGGAAACTGTATTGTCTTCTTTGGTTGGGGACTAGGACTACTTGCTCAAAAAATAATCTTACCTTGACTTTTATGGATGCAAGTCATTACGTAAGTGATCACATTTTATTCCTTGTAAAATATTAAGAAAGAAAGAGGTGAAAATGAGATTTATGGATGGCAAGTTATGAAATAAATTATGTTTTCAAAATGATACAAGGGTGATTGGTGTTCTTGTTGATCAATTGTTAAGTACTTCCTTAATGTGAACTTTGCATTTTATGCTTTTGACCTTATGTAAAAATTGCTATCAAGTTGTGCATACCTTGTATAGAGAAAATGTTTGGCATCTTTTGGTAAAATACTAAATTAGGGACTTGAGCTTGCAATTAGATTCTTCTTATGATATGCCTCTACCTTTTGAGCCTTGTTGTTAGATAGATATATGCAAGGTTCATAGAACATATGTGGTATGATATGGTTTATTGATAGCTCCATGATGTGTGAAGTGTTGTGAGTCACCATCTGGTGAGTTGGAGTAATGTTGTTTTGATTTGAATATGACCTATTAAGCATTTGCTAGTATGTTAGCATAATTAATTGGTGGTATTGTTTGGTCTCTATAGGTGAAGTTATAGTAGATTCCATTTATGCCTTAGAAAGGTTAATTCAAATTGATGTTAGATAGACTCCTTGGAAACCTTTTTGGTAAACATTATGTGACCTTGTGTTTGAGAGTTGTTCTTCTTCACTAAGTAATGACCGATAAAGGAAAATTGTGTTATGTGTCACCTTGTGGATGTGAACACCTATTATGTGAGTACTTGCTATGTGTTGTGAATATCCTGTACATGATTTGTCTACCCATGAGCTTGTGATACTAGGTATCCATCCATGGGTTGAGTGTATAACTGCAAGTATGGTGAAGTCATGCTTGTGTGGTTGCTTGTTTGTATACTCTATAAGGTCCAACCTTGGAGTTGGAGACCTTCCATGTGTGGAGTTAAGTAGTGGAGAGGAAGAACTTAGGAAGCTATGGTGACATGTTGTGACATTGGCTTGGGGCAACCCAACCAACCATATCTTTCTATGCCAAAGTCCTACTTCTCCTTAGTGAATGGACCTTGAGAGGTTAATAGTGCTAACCTATCATGTATTGTTTCTTTGATGGTACTATTGGCATCTGACTTGGGATCTTGGTTATGATTGGTATGGGCATGTGATTTGCTCGAGGCCATGTTGCTTGGTGCAGGTTTGCTCTTACCTTTGGTGCCTACATGATGCTATTGCATTGGTTGTGTTTGCATAGCACATGTAGTGACCGTGATATACTTGCCTACGTGATGCTATTGCATTGGTTGTGTTTGCATAGCACACGTAGTGACCATGATATACTTGCCTACGTGATGCTATTGCATTGGTTGTGTTTGCATAGCACACGTAGTGACTGTGATATACTTGCCTACGTGATGCTATTGCATTGGTTGTGTTTGCATAGCACACATAGTGACCTTGATATACTTGCCTACATGGTGCTATTGCATTGGTTGTGTTTGCATAGCACATGTAGTGACCGCGATATACTTCCTACGTGATGCTATTGCATTGGTTGTGTTTGCATAGCACATGTAGTGACCGCGATATACTTCTTACGTGATGCTATTGCGTTGGTTGTGTTTGCATAACACATGTAGTGACCGCGACATACTTGACTATGTGATGCTATTGCATTGGTTGTGTTTGCATAGCACACGTAGTGACCCTGATATACTTGCCTACGTGGTGCTATTGCATTGGTTGTGTTTGCATAGTACACGTAGTGCCGACCGTGATTTTCCCTCCTTCCTTATTGGTGACTTAATGTTAGTCACATTGTGATGTAACATGTAATTCCATGGTTTGTAAACCTTGTGTTCTTATCCCTGTGATGTGGAAGAATGAAAATGTGTGTTTAGATGTAAGATCTGCATGGGATGTATCTGCATTTGGGTTGATGTTTTCCTTATAAACATGTTGTATGACGTGTGTTTGTGTGCTCTATTCTTGAGATGGCTGTTTATGAAAATAGAGAATTGAAAACTTTGTGTATTTATTTAATATTTGCTGTAAATTAATTGATTTTCGGCAGCCAAATAATCTCATAAGATAGGAAATTAATAATCAGTAGCTGCATTAGATTTTTCACAGGAATGTTTCTAGACACTTTTGATTTAAAAGTGAATTTCTTTTGATTAACTGGTTGTTATGACTGATTGGCCTCAACTTCTCTAATTGAAGATATTATCAATACTTAATTTAATATCATCTGGTTTAATTGAAGATATTATCAACACTTAATCTGGTTTAATGACAAATATATCCACTCAATAACCATTGAGTCCACCTTAAACAGCCAGTACATTATCATGTCGACTGATTTCAAATTTTTGAACTGCGACTGTTCAATTCGACCTGTTTAAATCGTCTGCTTTGACTGCTTCAACCCTCTGTTTGTCTCTCAGGTCTAAAGAAATCAACCTTATTTCGACGGCTGCGACGTTTTACAGCCCAAACTGATGAATAGCCAGGTGTGAACGTTCAATGGGGATTTCATTTTGACAATAGAAAAAACAACTGAGGTTGTTTAAACTCTTGTTTATCTGCTTCTCCAACAGCCCAAAGCAGAGAAACACAGTGAACACCATGAATTTGCAGAGAGTTTCTAAATATGTCCAGAAAAACCCAAAACAATCTCTTCTTCTGATTCTCTGTCTGCTAGCGATTGCCATTGCTGCGCTATTGGTGGGCGCTGTTCTTTTAAATCCCTCCTCTAACGTGTTCGTCTTTTATGCCCTGTGCATGGGAATGATAATCATGACTTTACTGCTCATGGTGTGCTTATGGAGGAGAGAATATCTCCATATGAAAAGGGCCATTGCACTGGCCAAAGAAAGCAGCAGAGGTGATTTCCCCATCGACGACGATTTTCTCAAGAAAGTAAGCGGCGCTCCAAATGTGTTCCGTTATGCAGATCTCAAGACCGCTACAAATAATTTCACAACCGAGATCGGACGAGGCGGATTCGGATCTGTTTTTCAGGGAACTCTCGCCGACGGGAAAAAAGTGGCCGTGAAACGTCTGCACAGAGCAGACGAGGGCGTGGATGAAATCGTTGCAGAAGTTACGGCGCTCGCTTCGCTCAACCATTCAAATCTTGTTCGCTTGCACGGCCTCTGTGTCGAGGATTCTCGTTATTTGCTAGTCTATGAATTCATGGAAAATGGTTCTCTCTACGATTGGCTGTTCCAGAATAAAAACAACACCATTGAATGGAAGACCAGGCATTCTATTGCCCTACAAACTGCACGCGCGCTGGCTTATTTGCACGAGGAATCCACCTCCAGCATTTTGCATTTGGATGTGAAGCCACAGAACATACTTCTGGATGAGAGTTTCAGAGCCAAGGTTTCTGATTTTGGGATGGCGAAATTGCTTGACGAGGGCGAAAGCCGCCTGATGACAGTCCATGTGAAGGGTACGCCTGGTTATATTGCGCCTGAATGGTTCTTGCAATACGGAATTAGTGCTAAAACGGATGTTTACAGCTACGGAATGGTTCTTCTGGAAATGGTGAGCGGGCGCAGAGTGGTGGACAGATCTGCAGACGAGGAGAATTGGTATTTACCTACTATTGCGTTGCTTAAGGCAAGAGAAGGAAATTTAGAAGAGCTGTTTGATAGTCGGCTTCAGGTTTCCAAGGAAGCGGGTGTGGAGATGGAGAGAGTAATAAATCTGGCTCTGTGGTGTATTCAAAGCAATTGTGCGTTGAGGCCCAGTATGCCCACTGTGGTACAGATTTTGGAGGGGAGTTTAGAGATGTTGGAGCCTCCTCTCGATCGCAGCCTTGCCTTCGGCCCATGCATCGGAGGGCTTGTTAACAGTTCGAGCATCAAGATTTTTACCAGAGAGGATACATCTTCATCCCCGCATCTTGTTTTGGTTATAGATGAGTAAAATTAAATCACAAGATAGTTTTCGTTTTCTTTTCAACAAGATTCTCCCTTCCGTTCCCTTTTGGTATTGTAAATCGCTACCGTCTAATGAAAATGAACTTGCTAACCAGGTGGACAACTCAAGGCACCAAATTCCTTTTGGAAATGCTGTTCAGTTTTATTGTTTAGGGTACATTATGTATGCCTCACATTAGAAGCACCCTTAGGTGCCTCCTACATAGTATTATGGGAGTATGAGGTAGTCTCACATGTTATAAGTAATGTGTAGACCCAAAACCATAGACTATAAAAGGATTCTCTTCCATTCCATAAATGTCCATTACAGTATGTGAGCTTCCAATTGTAAAAGAATATAGTTTCCTTCAAGTACTAGGAGAGAGGGTCCTATATACCAAATTGGTATAGAAGTTGACAAAGTGGGACCCATTACTAAATAATCCAAAGCCAAAAATGTTCAAAGTATTATTAAATTATGTTCTTTATTCCACTAGAAAAGGATGTGTACAAGGATCATATTTTGTATTCAATGGATGCAATCAATGTTTAGATTTAAAATGTTTATTAGATAGTTATTGTTTTATCAAGATAGTTGGTAGATAGATGACATATACATCTAATTGTCAATATTCTAAACTGACATAAATTGTACACATTGTCTAAAGATTTATGAACTCATATTCTAATAGAAATTCTATATATAAAAAGGTGCATATTAATTGTCCCAAATACATATGAAAGTATAAAAGAGTTGTATACTAATTGTCCCAAATACATATGAAGTTGTTACCCATAAAAAAAGACTATAATACAAATATATAATCCTTTAATAACAAAATGTATTATCAAGTGTCCCATTAAACAAAATTCAATGTCCCATATCTCCTCATGAGCATAGCATCTTCAAGTCATATTTGCCTAACAACGGTCATTTTCTCTATGAATGTCTACAAGCATTACATCATCACAGTTGTAAGGTTCATCAATCAAGGGCCATCAAAATAATTTGAATGAAATAAAAACTTTAGACCAAACAAGCAATCAAACAATCAAACTTCTACCCATAATTAAAATATTTTAATATCTATCAAATCTATCCATTGATTCTTCAATCTGACATGATTCAATCCTAACAATTCAATATCATCTAATTAAATGAAAGTGTAGAGATCAACAACAATTCCTTTATGACATGGCTACAATTCCATATTTTTCTCTACTATATATTTTCTACAGCTTGTACAAAAAAAATCTAAAGAGCTCATATCATACTATACTTTTTGCATTATGTTATGTGCCACTGGCCATCTTATTCCCCAATTCTTGTTTCATTTTCAACATGTAGTTGGTCACTTGCACTATGTTTGTTTCACAGCTTTGAAGGGATTAAATGGAGAGAATTTGGAGGTCTGCATAGAGACATTGTTATAAGTAATGGTTGGAGAGAAGATTAAAATTGGTAAATACAATCGTGTTCATGAACACAACCATGGGAGGGTAGAATTCCATTCATTTTATGTTCTTGGAGATGTATTATTCTCTAATTAAGAAGATTTGTAAACCAAAAATAAATGAAAAAATTTTAAATCAAGAGTTAGTAATGTTTTCACCTAATGAAACAAGAGTAGCATTGAGTTGATGAATGTAGTAGCCATTGTTGGGATTGAAGATATTTAAGATGATCCACATTATTAGGAATTGTTAGGAGAGAGTAACGAGGGTTTGGAACATTTATTACTTTTACAATCAATTTCACAATTCCCTATGTCTTTAGAATGTAGATATGGTTTATATGTTGAAGTAAATGTAATCCCCATAATCATCTCTAAGGCTATTAAAGTATTCAATGAAATTTCTAGGTAGAGAATTACAAGAGCAATATGGCATTTAAGTATTCTAAATTTGCAAATGAAGATAATATGATAGTTAATAATTATGTAATTAGCAAGAAATTTGTAAATGAAATAGAATCATTTTTTGTAATTAGGTAGCAAGAATGTTCTGACATTGTATAAATTCATTATCATCATTTAAATTATCTAGATTATCATGTAAAAGTAATCAATCATCATGATTCCTATAATAAATCATTATCATCAATCCATGAGTGATGGTTTGACAGAAGATTAAAAATTTTCAATTACTAATGTGTTAATAAACAAAACTATCAGGAGGGTACATTTGCATTGCATTAAATTATAGTTCAAAGGTATTTGTTGGGTCTCTTCTAAAAATATATTTCATTAAAAACATGTTTACAAACATATCAAACAACAAAAATGAGGAAGGAAGAACAGATTCACATTTACATATAATGACCAACAAATAAAAAATTTAATTGTGAAGCTATAATGGTCTAAAATTTTAGAAATACAGGGTTTGAGATTGATAAATGGTTTCCAACCCTGGCAACACCATAAATGGTGTTAGTAGAAATGGTTTACAACCCTGCTAACATAAAAAATGGTGTTAGTAAAAATGGTTTACAACCCCGCTAACACCAAAAACGATGTTAATAGAAATGGTTTCCAACCCTACTAACATCATATGGTTTCCAACCTTGCTAACACCATGAATGTATAATGTGAAGAAGACACTTCAATCCAATGTAGTAACCATTATTAGGATTTTGAGATAATCAACACTAGGTCCAACTTTAAATTTTTTCACAAATAATCAAATTTTTTATTACCCATTTCAACAAGATGCATCAATATAAATTGCCAATTGAAAGAATTAAATATATAAACTTATAACTTAATTTCAAGAGGTCACAGTGATGTTCAAATAGAAATTTTAAATTTCCATAAGTAATGTGTTACAAACATAGAAGAAAGACATGCAGTTGTACATTCATAAACACAACAAAATTGAAGAAACAATTTCATATAAACTTGTTCTTGGAGATATTTTGTTCTGTATATAGTACAAGAAATTAGCTAAAGAAAAATAACATATTACAAACTAGACATATTTTCAAGTAAATGAAAATGAAAAAAACATTCAATTCAGGTAGATGCTAATGAAATAGATTGAAAACTATCATCATTCCAAAAAGCATTGACTATTAAAACAAACACCCCTCAATATATTTTTTAAATTTTAGAATCTTTTCAGTACAAAGTTAATGAAAGAAAGAGCCTTAATCATTTAACTAGATATTGTAGCAACTATTATTCTGGCTTTCAAGATAATCACAAGTGAATCAAAATAAAACCAAATAAATAGGTGGGTCATTACCTTAGTGAGGTATAATGACCCCACCTTCCATTTGCACCCACACAAAAGAGTGAAATGAAGAAATGTCTTCTCAAACACTAAACAAGAGTTAAGCTGTAACATCCACATCCGAAATGACAAGAAGTAACTAAGTTTTCACAACGGTAAATTTTTTTTTTTTAACAAGGTAATCAAATACATAAATAAACTTATCCATAATCCAATACCACATTTTCATTTTATCATAAACATGATTGCATTTTCATAAAGACTGAAAGAAATGATATACATTGAAACACTTTGTTTTCTAACAAATGAAATTTTCTTGAAATAACAAATATCGGAAACATACCATTACCATGCATCTCGATTGTCAACCCATCATGTTCAAGACTCAGCAATTCCTCAATATTTGGAAGAGAAAGTATCTTCAAGGAGCTTAACCTCCAACCACTGACCGTCGGTCTCCCGCACTCCTTCCTAACTGGAAGTGGCCCTACCCTACTCAAGAGGATAGACTTAGGATAACCATCGGTGTTTGCCATCTGAGCTCTGGTGTTGTAACCTACGTGTCTTGTTATCGTGCAGATCCCTAGATACCCTCTAGTCATGCACGACCCTCCACAAGAAACGCCATCCAGTTACGATGAACGTTCGATGCACTTGAGGATAGTACACCACCTTGGCCAAAGGATTTGTATTTAGTTAGTGTTCTAAAAATGCATGAACTTGGTTCACCCACCCTACTCGACTTGAACTGGTCGAAATCCTACAGTTTCCTATTTGCATTGTTTGAACTATTTTGACGACCTTGATGACCTCAAGGGCTTAGGATATCCTCCTATAATAGCGCATGGCGCAACATTTACTCTAATCCCGAGTTCATAGTTTCAAAACCCATTTCTTGCAAAAACATTATATATAAGCGCCCACTCCTAAGTGGTTTCATAGTTGTGTACTCGGTTCCCATGTTTGCGCAACACACTCAAGTATCTAATACATATTCCCGTTATCCCAGATTTTAGAGGTTCTAGACTCATAAGGTCTACCAAAATGAAACTAGAGTCAACGCATGCAACATAATCTAAATTCCACATGCGGGTTTTCCACTCTACAAGCTCGTCATAAAAACATGACGTTTTACGACACAAGGACATTAACTCCCTACTTCGCTTTTAAGTCAATAATTTTGCATAAGTTATTGAGGTAAGAATCGCACATTATCATAATAAAAGATTTGAACTCTTTCATATGACCTTAGAGATGACCCACACTCACGGTCAACCTCTAACAAAAGATAAAAGACGGAAACGACTCAAGCTAGTTGCAACTACAACTTCGGCTGTCAAACACATTAAAGTTTACACCGAGCATGCTCTAATTCTATGGTTTTAGTCTTCCACACATCACGCACGTGGAAGAACGTGATTTCTTGCAATGCAGCTATCGTTTAAAATACTTTAGGGTAATTTTACGTTAATACCTCAGTTTTAAAGGAACTCTTTAATATGCTACGTCTTTTGAAGTTTGTAGTTCACATTAGCAATCATGCATTGTTCCATCTTTGAGGAAAAACATGGTGACATACGTTCTATCGTCTTACGGCATCTTCCAAGAGAAATAATAATCTATCTTCTAAGTTCTTGCAAATAATTCAACAGCAGCATTAAAGACACTTAAGGTTTTTATTACTATAAGACAGCAATGAAACATTTACAACAATAAACCTCACACAGTTTCGCAGTAGAAGAGATTGTCTTCACTTTTCATTCATTGAAACATAATTATTCTTTCATAAATTAGACTCATTTACTGATCTATTCCTAGAACAGAAGAGAAAATGGTAAAAACCTGTTGACAGAAATAAGGATTTCCGTGCCAAGTTCTTTTCTCCTCTGGCTAGTCGTCCTCCTCTCAACCGGTCACTTCTCAAGCAAAGACAAGCTCCACAGTTTTCTTCTCTACCAGACCAGTCTCTCACTGCCCCTTAGCAACTTCCAAGACCCTCTATCCTTTCCACGGTGCACATAATGTAACTCACCTTTCCCTCTCTGCTGTTCGTTTCCCCACTTCTTCTAGACAACACCTGACTTCCTTAACTCTCACCTCTCCCTCTGATGAAGGCCTCTCTCTACACAGCTGTGCTCTCTTTGCACAGCCCACCCCCTTCACACAGCGTTACAACTTAATAAACTATCTTCCCCTTATCTCTTCGTAGTTCTCTCTCTATACCACGATATGCTCTCCTTTTCCCCGTAAACAAATTCATCCACTGCCTTCTACACAGCCCCCCGAATCTCTGTTGCACTCCCCCTTATTCCTCCTACTCGGCCGTCTTCTAACCTCCTCTTCAATTCGTGATCCCATCTTCCTTCCATATTCCCCACTCACTCCTCAACACTTCGCAGTTCCTCTCCTAAACAACAGCAACTCCGTTGCCTCATGGAATCTCGGCCTCAACAAATGTATAACGGCTTCTCATTCGCCACCTCAAGCCCATGATGAGGGTTTTTCTAACCACATACGTCCCACTTCCAAAGTGAGACCTCACATGACGTGGAGAAAGGCTACCTAGCGGCGGTCTTCTCACGTTTTGAACAACAGCAAAACGTGGCCTTCATATCCGCAATGAAGAAAGAACATCTGACGTAAAAAGAACAATTACACCTATGATTCCGTTCCCTCAATGATGAGGCAGCTTGGCATTAAATCAAAAGGTTTAAGTTTCTATCATAATTCGCTAAACTTTCACTCTCTCCGATGGTGGAGGAAAATAAGACATTCAACATCTAGCGAAACATGCCTAAGCTTCAAGGTGGTCGGCATATCCGAGTATAACCGACTTCGATACTCACCACAACCACAAGAATGATTAAAGCTCCTTCGGTGGTATGGCTTGTTAAAGGACATAACAACTCTGTCCTTTCCAGATATACAAAACATTTAACTTTCCAAGACTAATTTAAAGGTCAAATTGAGGAGTTAAACATTATAGGGTAATGAATAAACAATTGCCTACGGCATCTCTATGGCTGAATAAGAAAGGGCGATTAAGACCACTCTAACTAAGAGGCTCAAGGTTAGACCAAAATAACTCGCGGTCAAAGCCAAAAGGAAGGACTTAAGCTAAACGACGGACACACAAATTATTACCCGCTATCGCGTTAAATCGACATTCGTCGATCTACAGAAAAGAATAAATTCACGAGTTCGACGCGTTTTACGTCAATCACGATGGATTGAACGTAATGCAAACAATTCTTACAACGTTAGGCGCACAAAGCCGACTTCTCGCGTTTTTCGACTACGAGACAAGATTTGCAATTTCGCCACAAGATGACTCATTAAATACTTATAGACGTAAATATTAAATGTCTAAATAAGTCAACTTGCTATTATGGACTTACGACGCCATCGACGACTCCAAGATTCTACAAGACGACTTCCGACTAGGATGTTATACTTTATCCTTTGACGTCGACATCAAATAAACTACCCAAACCGACAAACAAGACTTACTTGTTGGTTCCCAGGTTTATCTATCTGTTTGGCGATCTCAGTGGAAAACACCTTTGGTTAGTTTCCAGAGTCTATACTCTCTCTCGAAGATACTTTCTCTTCCGTCGAACATGGTCCACCTGTTCCTGCATTGACAGACTCACATACAATTTTGTGGTCAAAGCATCTATGATCCAAATATAATATATTCAAACATCATTGCATTTATTATAAAGACATTTAGTCTAAATATCTTGATCGTAATCAATAGATTCCGCAATTTCATATAACAACTTTGTAAGATAAATTGTCAGTTTTCATGTCATTCTCAACATAGTAATTTACTGAAATTTGCAAGAAAGTAAATAGTATAATTGTTTTCAAAAGGAGGGATGTAACATAAGCAATTTCCAAAATAATACATGACAGAGTAGAAACAAGGCACCATGGCTAGTAGAAGGGTATATAAACCCTGAAAGTTAGGGTGCACCACTCTTAGGCCCCCTAAACCCTAAACCCCCAAATAAACAATACGCAATAGAGAAGAAATGAGAAAAAGGATAAAATTCTAGTGGGTCATTGCCTTAGTGAGGTATGATAACCTTACCTTCTATTTGCAACCACACAATGGAGTGAAATGAAAAGATGCCTTCTCAAACACTAAACAACAAATAAAAAGTGGCTAGAAAAAAACAAGACAAAGAAGATATGAGAAAATAAAATAATAAACCAAGTGGGTCATTGCCTTAGTGGGGTATGACAACCTCAACTTCTATTTATAGCTAGATGGAGGAGTGAAATAAATAAATACCTTATCAAACAATAAACAACAAATTACAAAGAATAAAGGAGAAAAAAAACCAAAAAAACTAGGTGGGTCATTGCCTTACTAAAGTATGATGACCTCAACTTTCATTTATAGCCAAGAAAGGGAGTGAAATAAAGAAATACCTCATTCTCAAACAATAAATAACAAATAAACAATGGCCTAAATAATACATGATAGAGAAGAAAGGAGAAAAAAATCAGTGAGTCACTGCTCTAGTTGAGGTATGACCTCACCTTCCATTTACAGCTATATGGAGGAGTGAAATGAATAAATACTTTCTCAAAGACTAAGCAACTAATAATTGTTGGCATAAAGAACACATGACAAACAAGAAATGAGCATAAAACCACAAAATTAGGTAGGGCATTGTCTTAGTTTGGTATGATGACCTAACCTTCCATTTACAACTAGATGGAGGATAGAAATTAAGAAATGGCTTCTCAAATAATAAACAAGAAATATAGAGTGGCCTACATAATACATGATAGAGAAGAAATGACTACATAATAAAAAACCAACTAGCTTAAATTACCTTAGTGAGGTATGAAGACTAACCTTCCATTCCAAGCTATATTGATAAGGGAATCCAACACAATCACCAAATAGACCTCCACATCCTCTCAAAATTCTCTCACATAGACAACCAAAATCTCTCCATTGAATCCCTTCAAAGCCATGGGCAAATGAGAGCCAAAGTGAACAAGTACAAAATATGACAAGTTTTGGAGAAGAAGAGGGTTGGTAGTGAAGTTTTGTTTCATGTTTAATGTTGTGTACTATAGCATTGAAGGTAGCATTGCTTCAGATCTAGGTTTCATCCTAAACATGCATGCACAGAAGTAAACTTACTAAATGTAGATGTGTGGGAGTTAAGTGTGGAGTGGTGATAGATAAATATGAGTGTGATTGAAACATGCAAATATGCATGGTATGAATACATCAATGGGAACACACGTCCTTGGTTGATGATGATCTACAATCGGGGCTCCATGTGCACTACCTTCGATCAAGCATATTTGAGGGGTAAAATAGGGGTGTTTACTTATCATCCTCTTCTATGTGTATGATGAGTTAGATACCCCTCAAAATAAAAATTTTAAACTATCCACCTCACTGCATGGGTGGCTAATTAGAATTTGCCTCCATGGCACGTAAGGGTCCACATCAACTCCAAAAGTTAGGGTGCACCAATATCAGGCCCTCTCCACTACACATCTAAAAATGTGCAGTTAAAATCCTCAACATCTGAGTCACTTAAATCTTCATCTTAACTAGAAACAATATATGTAGTCCACATAAGTAATGTGAAAATTTATATATTTAGTTGATAGGCTATTTAGTGTGAGAATAGTCCACAATTGGACTAAAAATTTGTCTCATGTTGCTCAACCAAATAAGAGTGTCAGTAAATTAAAATAAGTGTCAAGAAGTTAAAGGAAAATAGTCCATTGTAGATTGATAATTATTAATCCAAGGAACCCATGATCTTAGAAAATACATTGCATGTCTTATGTATCTCAAAAGGGGGAAAAGACAAGGAGCTCTTCTTTAATGTGGCACTTACAAAAATTTGCTGCACAAAGTTGGTGTAGATGTCAATAAAGTTTGCTTAAAATTCATTAGTAATTTCTTGGTCCCCACATTTCTTTGTCCTTAGTGGATTGAGGACATGAAATAAAAATTCTCATATGATAGGTACGAGATGGAGAGAGTAATAAAGCTGGCGCTGTGGTGTATTCAAAGCAATTGTGGGTTGAGGCCCAGCTTGCCCACTGTGGTACAGATTTTGGAGGGGAGTTTAGAGATGTTGGAGCCTCCTCTTGATCGCAGCCTTGCCTTCGGTCCATTTGTTGGTGAGCATGTTAACAGTTCCAGAATCAACGAACAGGAGATTATTACCAGGGAGAATACATCTTCACCCCCGCATCTTGTTTTGGTTATAGATCAGTAAAATTAAATCACAAGATAGTTTTTGTTTTCTTTTTAACAAGCCAGCCATATGGATTCTGCCTTCCATTCCCTTTTGGTATTGTAAATCGCTACAGTCTAATGAAAATGAACTTGCTAACCAGGTGGCAAACTCAAGGCACCAAATTACTTTTGGAAATGCTTCCCAGCTTTTAGTTTAGATAAATGTGGGTAAAAAAATATATTTTCCTTTAAGTACTGGGGGAGAGGCCCAATCTGGGTGTAACTTGTTATAACAGGTCACCTCACATTGTAGATTACATTGTAGATTGTGAAAGGATTCTGTTTCGTTTCTATTTCCATATGTCAACTTGGTATAGAAGTTGACAAAGTGGGACCCATTACTAATATAATCCAAAGCTAAAAATGTTTAAATTATGTTCTTTATTCCACTAGAAAAGGATGTGTACAAGGATCATATTTTGTAGTTAATGGATGCAATGATTGTTTAGATAGATGGTAAAGAGATGACATATACAATCTAATTGTCAATATTCTAAACTGGCATAAATTGTACACATTCCTTGTCTAAAGATTTATGAGCTCATATTCTAATATAAATTCTATATATAAAAAGGTGCATATTAATTGTCTCAAATACATATGAAAGTACAAAAGGGTTGTATATTAATTGTCCCAAATACATATGAAGTTGTTACCAATAAAAAAAGACTATAATACAAATATATAATCATTTAATAACAAAATGGATTATCAAGTGTCCCATCAAACAAACTTCAATGTCCCATATCTCCTCATGAACATAGCATGTTCAAGTCATTTTCTCTTCGAATGCCTACAAGTATTACATCAAAGTTGTAAGGCTCATCAATCAAGTTGTCAAAATAATTTAAATGAGATAAAAGCTTTAGACAAAACAAGCAATCAAACTTTTGACCATAATTCAAATATTTTAATATCCATCAAATCTATCCATTGATTCTTCAATCTGACATGATTCAATTATAACAATTCAATATCATCCAATTAAATGAAAGTGTAGAGATCAACAACAATTCCTTTATGACATGGCTACAAATACATCTTTTTCTCTACTAGACTTTTTCTATAGCCCATACAAAAAAATTCTATAGAGTTCAGATTATACTATTCTTTTTGCACTCTACTATCTACCACTAGCCATCTTATTCCCTAATTCTTGTTGCATTTTCAACATGTCGTTGTTCACTTCTAATATGGTTGTGTTGCAAGTATGGGCCTAATCGGTGTTGTCATTGATGTCAACATACTCCTATTGCATTGATGTCAAGGATTGGATGAGTTGTATGCTAAGGATATTGAGAAAATTAGTCCTATCAGAAGCAGAGAAGAATAGTGAAGACAGTGAAGTGAAGATCCCAGCCAAGATGAAGATCAAAGGATGCACATCAAAGGGTTTGTAGATATGTGTCTAAAAATGATCTAGTCAAGATTTGAGAAGTCTGCATGAAGATTTGAAGAAGTTATGGCCATTTGAGTGAAACCAATTCTGACAGGTGTTCAGAGGTGACAGAGTGACACAAATAGGTCCGATGAGATCTAAAAACGCAATATTTTGTTATACGGATTTGGTGGAGTGTTTAGGAAGTCAATGTGAATTAACAACTCAATTGGTTCATGGTATGGAGGTCCGCAAACATCTATTCCAATACGACAGTGATGATAGACTATGTTCTTGAGGTTTCGGATGAAGGAGAGAATGATTTCAGTAAGCAAAAGTAGTGTGGATGTTCTTGGTGATTCAGGCAAGCTTGTGGGGGTCTCTGGATTATGTTCAGTTCGTGTTGGTGGTCCACATTGAAGATTGAGTTTGAAATTGAAGAGTTACTTCCGGATGATGATGTTCTTCCTAAACTTGGCCGACCGGATGAGTTACACATCTTGCAGATGATCTTGAAGATGTTCTACGAAGCATGGCGTGTTGCTCAAAGAAGATTGAAGTCCCAGATCTATGTGGCCGACAGTGTGGTCATTCGCATGAAGTCTTTTGTAATTAGTCAAGTTGTATTTGTGTATTTACTCTATAAAGTATGTCGACTTTGATGATTATTCAAAAGTTGATGTCTTATATAAATAAGAGTTGTGAAGTCATTTCAAAAGTATCTTGGCAAAAAATGAGAGTGTGGTAGAGAGGAGAAAACCAAAAGGCAGAGCAAAAGTGTTGGGCTTAAATGGAACTGACTCAAGCATGGTGAAGATGCTATTCTTCAGTTCAAGTATGTAATATTTATCATTCTGTAGACAGTGTGTCTCCTGTAGGAAGTGGGCCTCTTGTGAGCAGTGTGCTTGGGAAATGAGCCCTAATTGGCATGTGCCATTTTGTTCTTATTCTTTTAAGAGAGAATACAATCTTGGGTTAGTTGGCCCATGGTTTTTCCCTTAACCGGGTTTTCCACGTTAAAAATCTTGCTGTCATATGTGTTAATGTGTTTCTGCTCTTGAAGTGTTGTATTATGTTTCTATGATTGATTTATTATTATGCTGCTGAATTACAAGAAGGATTTAAGTGGTTAATAAAAGGAAGCTTTGAGACAACTGATTCACCCCCCTCTCAGTTGTCTATCTTGAAACTAACAATTGGTATTAGAGCCAAGTTCCTCTAAAAGGAGCTTAACTGCTTGAGGAGATCCAGGATGTCTTCCTACAAGAAGGATAGTCCAAGGTTTGATGGAACCAATTACACTCTTTGCAAAAAGCCGCATGGAATGCCACCTACAATGTATGGGAATGCAATATTAGATCGTGGCTTCAAAGAAGTATGTCCCTCCAAAGAATGGTCTGAAAACTGTAGATGAAATCAAAGATGCTATAGACAATCTTCGGGCTAAAGAAGCTCTACTAAGTGTCTTATTTGATTCAGAGCTGACAAATTTTATAGATTTAAAAACTGCATATGAGATTTGGGAAAAACTGGAACTTCTGCATGAAGGAGACAAATATGTTAAATGTGCCAAACTACAAATTCTAAAAGGAAATTTTGAAAACCTGAAGATGAATGAAGATGAGAATATTACTACTTTTATGCCAAAAGTAAATGAGCTTGTTTGTGTAGGTGTGTTGGTGGAATCTTGAATGAAGATGAGATTGTTGCCAAAGTTCTCAGATCCTTACCTCCTGCTTACAAATACAAGGTTGTTGCTATTGAAGAATTTAGATCTTTTTCAAATATCACAAGAGAGCAATTGGTTGGAAAATTAGCTGCATTTGAATTGGCTGAATTTGGATATGCACCCCCCAAGCCTGAATCTGCATTCAAAGCTAGTGCCTCTATAAAAGGCAAACAGAAGTTTGATCCAGGAGAGAACTCCTCAAAGAAACTATCATGGTATGAAAAAACAAGAAAAGATCTAGAAGAAGATGAAGCAGAAGCCGCTCAACTTGAAGCCCTTATTGCAAAAAGATTGCCAAGAGGATCCGGTAAGTATGAACGAAAATTGCCCTTCAAATGTTTCAACTGCAATAAGATTGGTTATTTTGCCTCAAGATGTCCAGAAAGATTTTCAAGGGCAAATCCAAATAGATCAAGATTCCAAAATAAATGTTACTATGTTCATGAAGATGATGACGATGAAGGATTAACAGATGATGAATCAGAGACAGGAAACAAATCTGGAAGTGACTGGGTATTTATTGCCATCAAGGAAGAAGATCTAATGCCCTCTGAATCTATCAATCATAAAATGATAGAAAGAGCTCTGGCTGCCCAAGTTGAAGAAAAGGATGATTGGGTCATTGACAGTGGATGCTCCCACCATATGACAAGTGACAAAAATAAGTTTATAGATTTGGAAAGATATGAAGAAGGAGTTGTAAAATTTGGTGATAATTCTGCTGGCAGAATCAGAGGAAGAGGAACTAATTCTTTTGATGGAAAGAACAAAACCAGTAATGTACTATATGTTGAAGGTCTAAAGCACAATCTTCTCAGTGTTGGACAGTTGGTAGACAAAGGCGATGATCTCTGATTCAAAAATAGAAAATGCAAGATCTTTGAAAGTTCCGGAACAGGATTGCATTTGGTACTCAAACAAAAGGTAACATCTTCCACTTGGTTGGTACTGGCAAAAGTTATTTATTTGTTCAAATTGATTAGAGTTGGTTGTGGCATAGGAGAATGTGTCATGTGAATTTTGATAATATCATGAAGATAAGTAACACTTAGGCTGTAACAGATCTTCCAAGACTGGTGAAACCTACCAATAGTTTGTGCAAAGAATGTCAGTTGGGTAATCAGAGCAGAGTCACATTTAAAAGTAAGGAACAATCCTCTACCAGATTGTTAGACTTAGTACATACTGATCTATACAGACCAGCGAGAATCAGGAGCTTGCAAGGTGATAGATACTGCATGTTATTAATTGATGACCACTCCCGGATGATGTGGGTGACCTTTCTGAAAGAAAAATTTGAGGCTCTTGAGAAATTCAAAATATTCAAGGCTATGGTAGAGAATGAAACCAGATTAAACATAAAATGTCTCATGTCTGATAGAGGTGGAGAATTCACATCTGAAGAGTTCATAGAATTATGTGAGAAACATGGGATAAAGAGACAGTTATCTCCTCCAAGGACTTCGCAGCAGAATGGAGTAGTGGAGAGAAAGAACCGGACCATCCAGGAAGCATCTAGAACCATGATGATGGAAGCAAATGTTCCTCAGATCTACTGGAGAGAAGTTGTAAGCACTCCTGTCTATACTCTTAACCAAGTACAAATCAGAAGCATTATTGGTAAGACCCCTTATGAACTCTAGTTTCGCATCACTCCCACTGTGAAGTATTTCAGAGTCTTTGGTAGCAAATGTTACATTAAAAAAGATGAAGACCTTGGCAAATTTGAAGCTAGAAGTGATGAAGGAATATTCTTGGGTTATTCTACTCAAAGCAAAGCATACCAGTGTTATAACAAGAGATTGAGAAAGATTATAGAAAGTACAAATGTGAAGGTTGATGAAGGTATTGAAAAACCCTCAAAGTTTTATGAATATGAAGAAGATGATCATAATGATGTTTTGGTCCAAGAAGTCCAAGCTCCTTCTGAAATTCAAATCTAGACTGATCCGAAGAATCAGGAAGAAGAGATAAGTCTAAATGAACCTGTTCAAGAAACAGAAGTGCAAGAAATTCCCAAAACTCCCAGGTATGTAAGACTAAATCACTCTGAAGATCAGATCATAGGTGATAAAAGCAAAGGTGTTCAAACAAGAAGAAAGATTGCTCAAGACTCAGAAAAGTATTGTCTAATTTCAAAGATTGAACCAAAAACTGTGAGTGAAGCATGCAATGATGAAAGCTGGACTAAAGGAATGAAGGAAGAGTTGATGCAAATTGAGAAAAATCACACTTGGGATCTTGTTCCTAGACCTAGAAATAAAAATATGATTGGAACTAGATGGGTCTTCTAGAATAAATTGAATGAAGATGGTGAAGTAGTCAGAAACAAAGCCAGATTAGTCTGCAAGGGTTATTCTTAAGTAGAAGGAGTTGATTTTGAAGAAACTTTTGCTCCGATGGCAAGAATTGAAGTAGTCAGATTATTTCTTGCATTTGCTTCCTTCAAGGACTTCAAAGTCTATCAGATGGATGTCAAGTCTGCCTTCCTGAATGGTGACTTGGAAGAAGAAGTATACATTGAGCAACCGGATGGATTTCAATTGTCTGATCATAGTGATATGGTCTGCAAGTTGAAGAAAGCACTGTATGGACTCAAACAAGCCCCAAGAGCCTAGTATGAAAGACTGGATAAGCATCTTTTGAAGATTATTTTCAACAAAGGTACTATAGTAACTTGTACTTCAAAATTGATCATGAAAATATTTTGATTGTTGAAGTATTTGTTGATGATATCATTTTTCGAGGAAGAGATAGTATGTGCAAAACTTTTGCAAATCAAATGAAAAGTGAATTTGAGATGTCCATGTTTGGGGAAATGAATTTCTTCTTGGGTCTGCAAATCACTCAAAAAAAGAAAGGAATCTTCATTTCACAGACCAAATATGTGAAAGAATTGTTAAAGAAATTTGGGATGGAAGACTCAAAACCAATGAATACTCCCATGGCAACTAGCTGTAAATTGAACAAAGATGATTACTCTCCTAAGGTTGATCAGAAAAAGTATAGGTCAATGATTGGAGGACTATTATATCTTACTCAAACTAGAACTGACATTATGAATGATGTTGGTCTTGTTGCTAGATTCCAAGCTGATCTTAGAGAATCTCATGTCATGGCAATCAAGAGGATTCTCATATATCTAAAAGAAACAGTTGAGTATGGTTTATGGTATCCTAGAGATCATGATTTCTCTCTTCATGCATATACAGATGCGGATTAGGCAGGAGATGTTAATTTGATGATCTCCACAAATTAACAGGATAAACCTGCACATCTAGAATTCAAAAAAGTCTGACTCAGGGTTGCCGATCAATCTATTCAGCAAAGTTATCATATATAAAATTTCCTCTTTGAAATGGCTTCTTTTCAAGTTCGCAGGTAACCGAGACTTACCGGTCTTCAGTTCCTCTAACCAATGCTTGGTCACACAAGTATGACACCAGTCTTTCTTTTTATTGTAAAAATTCCAAGCTGAAGACACAGAAACATCATCATCACCTTTGTACTCTTCTAAATCAAAAGCCAGAGCAACAGACTCATAATCAATTATGTCCACCACAGTACCATTGGGAGTTTTTAACTCCTAAGAGTCTAGAAAATAACTATTTATGCATGCAACCATTAACTAAGGATAAGGCATGGCAAGAGGAAAGCCGCCTTCCTTGTGCAAACCGCTGCTGACAATTTTTTCTGCTAAAGGGGTTCTTTTCTTGGATTGTATCCTTTCCCAAAAGTCATTTAAATCAATATGGCCCAAATTCATATCTTTCACTCCCGTCAGGCCATTTCTCTATAACAGAGGCTACATGAGCTCCCTGAAACTTAAATTTCATTTTTGTACTCTCCAGAAACTAGTAGATGAGAGACTCAGAGATATATGCGGACAATAAAGAGTGGGGCCAAGTACTTACAGAGAATTCCTTATATATATTCATGGGAAACAGAAATGTATAACTTCTCTAAGAAGATATGAGATCTCTATAGAGGAGGGAAGGCTACCGACTTTACTAACCTGTGAGAGTATAATTGAGTTGAAATTCCACACGCAGCGAGCTAGTTGTTCATTCCTCTACAATACATCCTTCAGCTCATAATAACACCTTACTTAGCCTTCAAGTCACTTCTCATAAATTTATCATTAAATTTTGGAAAAGAGTTTATCATCAGAAATCATAAATGCATGCCTTGACTTTCCCTCTGATAAATATGCCACTATGTCCACATGTACCCCAAATTAAATGCACAATGACAGGTGTCATTCCTTTGTATAACATGCCGTGCAGCCAGGGCTTCTTAGGAAAAAGTGCCAAGAGAAATCGGCAAGTCAGGTAAAATGTGAACTTTTGAACTTGGGGTCAAAGATTCGAATCTTCAAAGAATCTCTAACTCCCCAACTACAAAGGGAAAGAAACCCTTATAGAGACTCAAAATAGATTTGGAGAATTGGGAATCCAAGGTAAGTCGGCATGTCGGGTGTTTCATGAACTTGTGAAACCGCTGACTAGATTTCAAGGATACAAAGGATCGCCGACTTATGAAGATGACTAAGTAAAATTGACCCGAGGGAGGAAATATAGATAGATAAGTTCTATGAAAACTACAAGGGATAGACAAGTACAGAACTCGAGGTAACATATATAACCCTTTATCCTTTAGCATAAGTTAAATACTGAGTTTCCAATCATGATAGTTAAAGGGTGTTAGAGGTTTGATAGGACGATTTGGCTCCATGCTTAGATCGTTTACAGATTTGTTTTAAGATGTGGAAAGAAATATTGAGGGAGAAATGGAAGTGCACACAAGACACGACTCTAGATACCCCCTGTTAGGTCTCAAAAATGCAGGTTACAAATCCTAAGAGGATGCCAAGCTCTATGCTTAGATTTGTGACATTTTTGAACTAACGAAATGGAGTTAACCTATAAGGTTGATAACTCCTTGCACTTTGGGATCTGCTAGACCTAGGCGGGTGCACCTTGCTAATGAAGTAGATTAAATAGATATATGATTTTGGCTGAATGATGAATCTACACACAGTGGCAAATGGTGTGGAATAGATGATTAATTGCTTACTACTTTTACTTCTAATGTTTGAAAAGTGATTAAAATGATATGATCCTAATTTGGTATGAATTGTATAAGCAATATCAAGGCAAAACTATTGAATATGTGCAACTAATGAAATGAGTAAGATCAGTGCCTAAACCTATTGGGGTATATGAGTCAGTGAATGGAAACAGATGATTATGATTGGCGAGCTTATCTCCTAGCTTAACTCTAACAGTTGGGCACTTTTGATAACTACAACTTGTGCAAATGTGTGAGTTTGTATGTGATAGTGCTCTTCTTACATAATCCCAATGATATTCTCTTGAATTACTGTGAAATCATGAAGGAATTTAATTCTTAAGTTGATGGAAACCAATCACAATAACTTCTTTAAGAGGATTTAATCTTTTAGAAAGAATCAATCAAAGTCAATTATCAGAAAGGAACTTTAATTCACATCAACCTGAAACCACTCAAAGAACTTCACACAGTGACAGCAAATGTGTTCTGACAGATATAGATTTGAATAATTCAATAGAACCACTCTGGAGATAGCACAATAACATATAATCATAAATACTAACACAACTGTTGAACACTAGAAATAAACTACCATATATAAATATTCTGCTCCATAATGCTTTTAATAAATAATCATGTGTAATATAGGTCTCTTCAATTAAGATAGAACTGACAATAGATATCTTCTTCTTATAATATATATGCAGTCTTCCTTTTAACAGAGAGATTTCTACTTCTAACCATGATGATTTTACCATCATAACTTTTGATTTTACCATCATGCCCCTTCATAGTGTCTTTTGGGAATCAACAATATTAAGAAAATAAACATATACGATTAAGCCCTGCTAAGCCACAAGTAAATCTGAGCAAGATGATCTAAGTATTTTTGGCTCATGTGTGTTTCAGCATATTTAATGGCATCCCTAACTTCCACCTCCATTGAGACCATCTTCTCCAAATGAGAGCAAGCCTCCTTGGATGTTGAATCTTCCTGTTTTATAATTTCTAGGGCTTCCTTCAATATCCCCTGACATTCTTTGATCCATTCATCTTTGCTCTTCAAATCTTTGTCATTCTTGAGTAGCACAGGTACACCTATCTATGAAGTTTCCATGCATTCTTTTACTTCATCTAGGAGCCTATCATAATACTTCTTGTGCTGCTTAACAAGACTGTCGGCATCAGATATGCTTGCACTGTCAAAGGCTTGTTTACCCTATTTCTCCTGTAGCTTATTTATCAACCTAGTATCTAGTCTCTCATGTTCTCGAATGACTTTTTGATTCTCAGACCAAATGTCCCATAGCTTATACATCCACTTCATCAAATGATCATGCCTTTTTTGCAAGACTATAGTGAGTGTATCTATCCTAACCTATGCTATCTGATTCTTTGAAGGTGAGTGGGCTTGTTGCAGGCTTTCTACCTGTGTAATCATTTTGAGAGGAAATGCATCCTTTAAAAAATCATTCTCCTTTTTCAACCTTTCCCAACTCATTTTGTAGGTATCTCTTTCATTTATCAACAGCTGAATCTAGGCTTTATTTAGCTTTGCTACATTCACTCCAAGTTCTGTTGTGACAACTGGATCAATTTCTCTAGCTCTTAATGTCATAACATGACTGAAAGCTTTCTTAGTATCAGTGATTGCAAGCTTTTTATTCAGGGGATACAGAGCCCATATCATGAGAGAATTCTCATTTGGATTATATTTTGTTCATGTATACACTTCAACGACCCCTTCAGAACTAAGCTTGTGTTTTGTGTCATTACTATGCAAAAAACTATCAAAAACAAGTGTTGATTTCAGATCAAGTCCTGGGAATATATTCTCTAAGTATCTCTTTTCCTTTCTCAAGAGTCATATCTTCTATCTCCTTTACAACCTCTATTTTTAAAGCATTCATCAATTGTGCCTGGTTATCTGGTGTAATATCTAGGACTGATTCTCTAACAATCTTTCCCTTGTGTCTGTACAAAAAAGATCTAAAATCAAGAGTATGAATGAATTGATCATCTGAAATAAAAGATCTATATGCAACCTATCTAGCATCATCATCCCCTGTTTCTTTAGTTTCGAATTCTCTTTCTAGGGGTTGATATGGCTCAATTCTACACTTTGAAATTGTATTAGATAGGTCATGGGTTCAGCAGCTACAGACCCTTCACTGTCAGAAGATAGCACTTCAATTTCTTGTGTTTTTCTTCTCCTTTCCCTTACTTCTTGATTATACATATCAATGGCTATTTCAGCCTCTGCTTCTTCCAAATTTCTGATCACATCATCATGAGGGAATGGTACATGAGCATATCCTCCCAATTTTTTCTTCTTTCTAGCATAATCAACAAAACCTTCCAAGTCAAAATTATTTCTTTGTATCCCTTTCCCAAGGTTAAAATGAGATAATTTATCAATAATAAGATCATAACCTTCTTTAGCCAACACAGTGAAGTCACCAAAACATAAGGTGCTTGGCATAAAGAATTGTTTATCATATGCACTAAGATGCATCACATTTGAATAATCAAGTTGTTTGACTATTTCCAAGTATGCCACCCTGGGTACAGTTTTTGGCAATAAAAAAGGGGTATCCTCAAACCCATATACTCTAATCATTGTGGAATCACAGAAACTATACCAATCCCCACAATTGTGGTTCATAGTAGGTGGCCCATCAAAATCCTTGGGTCTCATAATCCTTTTAATTTCCTTAGATAAAGTATAACTACATGGGTAGCCATAACATCTATACAGGGTTTTCACAAAGAAATCTTAAAAATAAACATAACTGGAATTTCTAAACCTACTATCCCAAATAGAGGTCCATAATTGTGGGGGCAGAGGCTGACCATTTTTATCAACTTGTGAAATTTTTAGCTACTTTGGCCACAAATTTAATTCTTGTCCAAAATACAGAACCATATGCAAGAGAATAGAATAGTGTCTGAAGCTAACTGTGGGGGAACTATTTTTTATGGCCTTTAAACCTGAGTCTATTTCCTTAAAAATAAAAGTAGCATAATCAAATGTCCTAGCTTGATGGCACTGGATATCTACAGAGATAACCATGGGCACTATAGACATAAACTCTGAAACTTCATTCCCCAACACCTGTCCTACTGAGTAATATGTGTATCTCAAGTACAGTTCAAATAATTCTACATGAAACGGTGGCTCATCCCCTTCTTCAAATGGCACCAAACTCCCCTCATTCTGTGGCCTATGTAATGGTAGTCTCCATCCCTTATATGTTGTATCCAATTTGAAATATTCCTTCTCTAGGGCTTCATGCACAATTGGCGTGTTGTATGTGTCATTTAAGCCAAAAACTTCATAGATTGCATTTTTGGAAACATGAAACAGGGGCTTTCCTTGCAAATCGCATATGGCCTTTTGATCAGGGTCATATTGGTATGCTAGTAGTTTCAAAAGGTCAATGTTGACAAAAACATCTGTGACTATCAATTCCCCAGATTGAGTTGCTAGGGGTTGCAGATGGGTTCCATCCTATGTCTCCTGTGATAGTGGAACATAAATAACTCATATCCTCGAATAGGAGTCCATACATTTCCTGCGTTATTTATCTTCGATTTTTTCCACATTTGCTCTTAATTGTGCAGTTCTTCTAGCCTTAGGCCCTGAACTGGGCAATGGGTCCACAAGGTCTTGATTCAATTTTCTCTCTGGTGTTTTCTCTCCCTTTTCTGTGTCAATTTTCTATTTTTTACCTTTGGTTTGGCTCTTCTCAATCGGTTGCCTTTTCTTTGTTTTAGAGGAACCTTACATTTTTGGTGACTATCAGAACTTGACTATTCCAAAGAGAGTTCAAGGACTTACCCATATACGCTCTGTGCAACTTCCTTGGCTCCTGATGAACTCCTTCTTCTCCATCTACAACCCTTGTATTGATCTCAATTGGATTCAATCTAGTTTATACCTCTTATGTTCAATCAGCCATTAATGGCTGCCACTTGAATTGAATGCAGGGAGTTCACGATTTTCAAAATGTCAGGGCGATGCTCTTTTATTCATATCGGTGAGACCATCTCATTCTTTTACTGACCTTCATATTGCCTTGGCACCAGTTTTATTCATATGTATCTAATTGGTCGCCATGGGTACATTGGTGTCTCCCCGAAGCAGTTTTTAACTTTTTTTTGTTATTTCGGGAAGATATTTTAATTTTCATCCCAACAACATTTGGTCAAGTTGGGTTAACATTCACCTTGGCATTGGTGAGTATTTCTCTGATGGATAGGGATGAGCTTGCCATTATCGGCATGACAATCTTCATCGCCTAGAAAATATGCAGGTCTCCCGATGGGTCATGTCTTCCCGATGGTCTTATTTCCATCATTCAACTTTATTGGAATATATCAGAGAGAGTCTTGCCGAAAAGCCTTTTTCTCCTTATATTGTGGTGACTTTTATTATTGGAGAAGCTTAAGGATTTCACTCCGACTATGTGTGTCATGCTAATAGCCTTATCATCATGCATCGGCGAGAGATTGCTTGCCTTCCTACCGATAAGTCATTGATCGGTGTGACTTAAAGGCTCAGTGTGAGTTTAGAATTTCGCTCTGATTGTTATACTCATGCCGATGACAATGTATCGGTGATACATACCAAATGTCTCCCCGAAATTTTTAACATATGTAGTCTTGGTCGTTCAGACATTGCTCATCTCTCACCAATTATCATACTTAAACTTCTGTTGTTCTCAAAATCAGCTACGCTCATTTTAGTAGACAACCCCACGAAACTTGTCCGTTTCGTGAATCTACACTCTAAGATCGCAAATCGAGAAAAGATTTTCTCGTTCTCGTGCGAGGTCAGTTGACATTTTGAAACTCGTTTGCGACGTTTCCTTGAACTAATTTCTCAATATTTGCGAAGAAAATTCAAGTCGTAAATTGGTTAAGATGTTAATTTTAGTCGTTTTTAAGTTTGTAAATTTTTGACTCTTGATATGCAAGAGCGGCAAAATTTGCCACTCCTACATATTTTTAAGCTTGTTTTGTTTTGATGTAATGACGACAAATTTTGCCGCTATTACATCATTCTAAGTTCAAACGTGCGAGAGCGGTTAAATTCACCACCATCGCATATGTCTTTCATCGGAGTTTCACTAACATGTAATGACGGCCATTTTCGCCGACTTTGCATATTGGTCGATTTAAATGTCGTAGCGACCGAAATCCCCGCCCGAACGGGATCTTCGGGATTTCGATGTCGAGTGCCATTAATGGCCACTCGTGCCAGGCGTTTAAACTCTGATTTTAACCTTTTAAAAGCGTTATGACTCCCATTTTTGCTCGTCATTCCCTATACCAAAATCTTCTGAGCGAGTTACCAACGTCCTCAACTCTCGCTTGATCGAATGCTCCCGATTCACCAACGGATCTAGCGTTGAGGACTGCACATAGACTTTTCGCTTCCACCACGGGTAAGTGTTCCTCTCATTTTCCTTTTTCTTCCCTCACGGATCACGGTGTGGCATTTAGGTTTTTGTTTCTGATTTTCGTTAGTTTTCATTTTAGTTTTCTATTCATGTTTTCGTTTGGTCATGTATTTCGTTTTCTCACCAGACTGCCCTAGGTTTTACCCCGAAAACCCTAGGGGTTGTATTGTCTTAGGTTCCCCAAACCCTCATATGCAACGTCGGCATTATTTGCCGCTCATACAAATGTTATCGCTCAACCCCCATGTAATGTCGGCAAATTTTGCCGCCGAGGTATAAACCTACAATGTCATCAAATGCAGCATCGGCATTTTTCGCCGCCCTGACATAACCTTTCATTCTTTTTGCCTGTAGTAGCGGTAAAATCCGCCGCTCTTAAAAATGTCTCAAATTTTCCCAACACATGCAAAGGCGGCAAAATTCGCCGCCGATACAAATAATGCAAAACCCTCATATGCAAGGGCGGTGAATTTTGCCGCCCGTGCAAAAAATGTCTCAAATTTTCCTAACACTGGAAAATTTCCAATTTCGTTTTCCCGAGCCCGCTTCTCCTCTGATTCTTGGCCAGCTCGCACTATAGCCCTTTTTCAAGCGCATTCCCATGGTCGTGATCGTCAACATGCAATTTTCCCAGATTGCCCATATTTTCCCTGATTGCATGATCATGATTTCTGTTGCAGTTTCTCTTGCGGAGCTCCGTTCAACGTCAAACTTCTTCTCGGTAAAAGTTCATCCAAATGACTGACTTGTCTCCGAAGAAGGCAAAAGCAATGAAATACAAATATCAAGGTGTTTTCCCAATCACCTCAGTCCATTCTAATGTTGAGGACATTAGAGATACGGAGATTGGCCATGTTGACATGGCTAAGTTTGTAGAGAGAACCAAGTCAAGCAACCCCAGTGCCATGATGAGGAAGATAGTGGAAAGTAATATTCATCTGGTATCCTCCTTCCCGGTGGCGGCTCACAATACAGAATTTGTTCTTCAATGTGCCCATTTTTATAACAAAGATATTAGAGCTGTGGTAGACGCCAGTGGTAATGTAATAATCAGGTTGGATCCTGAGTTCATTGACAAGGTGTTCATGTGTCCTCCTGCGACAGAAGTATTAAAGCTTGATTTCGTTGAAGCTCAAAAGGAATATGACAAGAATCCAGAGAAAGCAAAGAAAGTAATCAACAACAAATGGTTGAAGATTGCGAGGTCAAGTTTGTCTAGATGGCCACGTAGCTTTCCTCGAAGTGATTTCCTGGAAGAAGTTGGTGACTTGATTACCCTCCTCAGCAGGATAAGAGGTTTGTCCTCATCTTCACAATTTCATGAATGGATGTATCCGTTCATTAAGGTCATACTCCAGGGCAAGCAAGTTATTTTCTGGGGAGAGCAAATTAGTAACGCTTTGCATGATCAGCTGACGAAGGTATCTGTTAGTGCCTGAATTGACTGACAATTTTTGAGCAATTTTCATGCACGCACTTTCCCTAAGTATCCAAAAAATGTTCTAAGTGTTGGACCTCCTCAGCATTTTTCAGCTGCAGCATCATATTTTCTTTGAGGAGGAGATCATCATCATCATCTTGTCTTCGATGATGGTCTGCATTATCATGTTTTCTGTTGACTTGTTTTTCATCAGGATCATCATATTTCAATATCGGGTGATGTCTGGATATCATCCTGATCCTGCTGATGAGCTACAATGCGCCCTGATTTGCTTGTGGAGGTGATTTTTCAAGTATCCGGTGATCTTCCAATTATCACCTTGCCCAAACATGATGATGATGTTGCCCCGATTTTCTGAAGGGATTATTCTCTCAGTTGTTCGACCTGATTTGTTTTTTCTTAAGGGTCGTCATCATCATCATCATATTTCCAGTTATCACCGTGTTGCTTGCGAGGGTCATCATATTTTCTGCCTGCATGATATTTCGCCGGGGTGATATTTTTATCATCGGGTGATCTTGGTTATGATCATCCTGATGATGTTGTTGAAGAGTTCTAAGTATGACCCGATATTCACTGGGGTCATCATATTTTGAACGTCAGGATGATCTTAGTCAATATCATCCTGATGATGTTGTATCACTTCATGTTCGTTGTTTTATCATCCTGATGATGCTGACGTCATTCTTATGTCAGGGTGATATCTATTTCTCTGCCTATCTGCATCATGATATTTCCGAAGGAGGGGGTGATATTTTCATTTTTGAATATCACCCGGATGTATGTTTGTTCCAGCGTCATGATGATGCTGATATCAAGGAGATATCCGCCTGCCGGCTTCGTGCATTATCTAGTGGGGGTGATCTTTTCAAATATCTGGCGTATTCATCTATCACCCCGATCTTATAGTGGAGCTACAGTGCAACCTGATATTTGTGCATCAGGATGATATTTCCAAATATCCGGTTATCTTCCAAATATCATCCTGATGTCGATATGATGATGACGTCATCAAGGTCCGAGGGGGTCATATTTCTAACACTGATCATCTTGTGGAGATCCCCCGATATTTGCAGGATATGATGATGACGTCATCAGGATGTTCATCAGCCAGACTTTTGGTATAGGCTCAGCAGGAGGATGTTCCTCCGATGGATCAGGTTGTGCCGATGAAGGTGATTATCATGCAGGTTATATTGCGATATGATGCTGACGTCAGGGTGATATTTCAAGCGACAGGATATCATGCTGCTGGAGGATGATGATGATGAAGTCTTATACTAGTGTCGTCAGGAGCAAAAGCACTGACATCATATATGCTCATGACCTAGTATATAAAGTGTTAATGAGGTTGCTGCGGGGTGCATGTGGGATAATTGATATCCTGCATATTCGAAATATCATGATGATGAATCTCGGCGGGAAATGGTTGCGATGCAGAATTGACGTTTTCCCGAGGCCGCGGGTTGGTGCGCCTTTAATGGCGAAGGTTGTAGAGGTATGGGCGGATCTGGTACCCGATTGAAGGTGTACATCAGCGGACAGTGGCGCAGGGCTCGAGATATCTTCCTGTCTCCTCCCCTACCTGCTGCATTCATGTTTGGGCGCCAATCTGGTAATGCGTTGAACGCCATTTTTCTGATACTGTGTATCTGGCAGGATTTTTGGTCAACCATGTAATTAATTGCTGTGGTACACTACCTGGCTGTTATAAGCAGGTAGTGTTACTCATTTTTGGTTGTTGAAAGTTGAAGATTTTTGGCTCTGTAATTCAAAACAAGCTGATCTGGTTGCTCTGTACAGTTTAACTTGTGAGTTTATGTATCTCCTGTTGTACGATTTGGCATGAATCCACTGATTTCATGGTTAATCTTATATGAGTAATGCTATCTTAGCATGTGTTGTGTTAATTCTGGCTCCAGTATTGCATGTATTCTTCTTCTGAATCTGGATATTTGGGTAATGTTTAGATTCTAGAGCATAGAATTCCTATGTTGAATGTCTGATCTTTTAACTTCTGCTCAAGGGGTAGATTAAACTGTTTTCAGGTTGAACATTGGGAAGGGTATACTGCAGTAGGGATGCCATAAGTAGAGATAACTTAACACTCTTTATTGGGAGATATCTGTAAGGCAGGTATCATATATATCCCCCTGAAATCTAGTTTTAGCTGTTCATGCTGATCATTCACAGGTGTATGTCTACTGACTCCAGGCCCTAGATAGGCACCAATCTTGCTTTGTGTTTGCGTTACAACCATGTCCAGCTTTGCATCCAAAATTCAAACTAAACCATTTCATACTTCCACCTGTTAGTTGTAGGAGTAGGATTAGGAACCCCCTGCATGCTCTCATACCCAACCAGACATCATGTCCAAGAATGTTGCCAGCCTTGTGATCCATCATACAGATCTTGGTCCATACATGAGAGTATTCTGCCTGTTGTTGTCAAGTTAGATCTTTCTATCTTTGAGCTAGTCAAGGTTACATCTTGAGTTATAGGGATACCCCCCTTGGTGCGGTAGAACCAGAAGTGAACGGGAGGTAGCTCACGCAACCTCCTGTATTTGGTTGGCTGAATCTGCCTGTGCATTAGAAGTGGCAAACCCTAATGCTGATTCAAAAAAAAACCAACAAATTAGCGACTCTGCTGGGGAGAAAATTGATGAAAAAGTGTTATATCTTGTGGCCTATCTGAGTCAGCAACAAAATGATGCTCTGCTGGTGGAATGAACCTGGAGAAAATAGCTTTTAGCTGCTGTAAATTTTGCCCTCTCTGGAGAGGTGGCGACTCTGCAAAAAGATCCAAATGCACATGAAAGATGGATGTATGTGATGTGACAAAAATGTGTTGTTCATTTTTCTGCATCTGTATGAGAAAAGGTACCTTGTTCCTTCCCCTTTATTTGTTGTTTTACTGCATAGGTTAGATGCTAG
This sequence comes from Cunninghamia lanceolata, assembly GCA_027924645.1. Lineage (NCBI taxonomy): Eukaryota > Viridiplantae > Streptophyta > Pinopsida > Cupressales > Cupressaceae > Cunninghamia > Cunninghamia lanceolata. The sequence continues at coordinate 1,007,255 of BSBN01000386.1, forward strand.
GGGAAGCCTTAGGTCTTAGACAGACAAAGGATGTCTAAGGGTAGGATTTTTATCAATCCAAGTATGAATTATCCCATACTCAGTGGTGAAATGTTGAATAAAGGAATAGAAAAGATAAGAAATAGGTTGATATTCTTAGAGGCTGAGCAGGCCCAGTTAAAAAGCAGTAACCCTGTTGTGTCTGCCAGTCAGAAAGCTAAACCTCCTGTCAGCCCTTTTGATCCTTTGTATGACCAACTGGATTTGTCATGGGTGGATTATAAAGTAGAAACTATGCCTGCTAGGATATACTGTCAGATGCCTAGATTTAGTGGTCACAATGTTTGTGATGGGAATGCACATATCAAAACTTTTCACAGTTTTATGGGAAAATATTCATTCAGAGATGAGGATATGTGGATAAGGTTTTTTGTTAGGTCCTTTGATGCAAAAGCAAAAGACTGGTATTTGAGCTTTCCAAAGAAATCCTTTGCCTGTTGGGATGAGCTTGCTGACTGTTTCAAGGAAGAATTTGCAAAAGAACCGGCTGATCTTGTTGCAGAATTGATGAGAATCAGAAAACAAGATGAAGAGCCATGTGTTGATTTTAGTCATAGGTTTGTAATAGCCCTTTCACAGATCCCAGAAGTCTTCAGACCTGATATTTCAGCCTGTGTTGGCATATTCTTTGAAGCTTTTGAGGAGGGCTTTAGTGCAATACTGAGGGATTTCAAGGTGACAAGTATGCAGATGGCATACAGGTTCATAGAAAAGATAGAAAAAATTAGAAATGTGTACCTGCTGAAACCCCTGTCCCCAGGCCTTGGTGTGAGAAATGGTTATGAAGCTGCAAATGACCAAATGATTATGGCATCATGTGCAGGTAAAAATGAAAATAAAAGCATAGAGGTTGAGACTGTTGTGTTTGAACATAATGCTAACAGTACTGCTCAACTGGATTGTTCACCAGTTGAGGATGCCAGTGAAAGGACTAATGAGGATTCCCATTGTAATGATGAGGCAGCTGACCATGAAAACAATAACGAGGTTGTGGACAGCAATGAGCAATTTTTGGAATGGACCTGTGGAGACAATTGTGAGTATTGTACTCAAGACAGAGAAGATATAAGCAAACAGAGAAGCAGTCCTATGTGTGACCCATTGCCTACCTTTCAAACACATGGAGATCATGAAGAGCAGTCAGAAATTGAAATAAGTGCTAGTTCAGAGCATGATTGTTTTTCATTTGATGGCTGTTTTGCTTATGACAAACAGGCTGATACTCCTCCACAGAGTGAATCCATTGGTGATGAAGATGTGTGTTCTGCTGCCCATGAACAAATGGCATACTATGATCAAGCTGATGTACCTGGATCACCCATCTTTGACACATATGGTGATGAAGATTTATTTGAGTATGGTGAAGATCTAGACATTATTTTTGGTTTGGATTCTGTTTCCCATCCTGATGAAAGAGGAAACAACATGCATCAGGTAAGTGACTGTGAAAATGTGCCTGATTTGAAAGAGATGCCAGAGCCTGATCTTCTCCAGCCTGTTGCTGCTGATTGTTGTGTACATGATGTGCACAATTGTGATTTTGAAAGCTTTTCTTTTGATGTGCCAGCATATAATACAATGAGCCCTGATCTTCCTAGTTGTGTGGTGGACTCTGAGTGTTTCCTGTTTGCAGTCCAGCTAGGAGATCATGTTGCAATGCATGATGATGATGCAGATGATAACCTGTGTTCTATACCATTTGAGTATGCATTGCCTGATATATTCTGCACCCACATGTCACATGATGTTGAAAGTTATCTACACGGGGGTGATAATGACAAGCCAAATCAGAGGGTTGAATATGCAGATGACAAGATTCGTTTGTGGGTGGATGTCTGTAGTATCTCCAAGCTTGACCCAGTGTATACAGATGAAAACAAAGTGTTTGACAAAGGGAGATACATGTTTTTCTTTTCTTGGTGGCCTTAGGCCATCAAGTGTGTTTGGTGATGCAGGTCGGTGCAGTATTTGACTCTGTGCCCAATGGATAAGGGACTGGTCTGCATCCCAGAGATCTGGGGTTCTCGCTGTAGTCTTGCACCTGCACGTCCCCAGACAGAGCCAGTGTTAGTGCCTGAATTGACTGACAATTTTTGAGCAATTTTCATGCACGCACTTTCCCTAAGTATCCAAAAAATGTTCTAAGTGTTGGACCTCCTCAGCATTTTTCAGCTGCAGCATCATATTTTCTTTGAGGAGGAGATCATCATCATCATCTTGTCTTCGATGATGGTCTGCATTATCATGTTTTCTGTCGACTTGTTTTTCATCAGGATCATCATATTTCAATATCGGGTGATGTCTGGATATCATCCTGATCCTGCTGATGAGCTACAGTGCGCCCTGATTTGCTTGCGGAGGTGATTTTTCAAGTATCCGGTGATCTTCCAATTATCACCTTGCCCAAACATGATGATGATGTTGCTCCGATTTTCTGAAGGGATTATTCTCTCAGTTGTTTGACCTGATTTGTTTTTTCTTAAGGGTCGTCATCATCATCATCATATTTCCAGTTATCACCGTGTTGCTTGCGAGGGTCATCATATTTTCTGCCTGCATGATATTTCGCCGGGGTGATATTTTTATCATCGGGTGATCTTGGTTATGATCATCCTGATGATGTTGTTGAAGAGTTCTAAGTATGACCCGATATTCACTGGGGTCATCATATTTTGAACGTCAGGATGATCTTAGTCAATATCATCCTGATGATGTTGTATCACTTCATGTTCGTTGTTTTATCATCCTGATGATGCTTACGTCATTCTTATGTCAGGGTGATATCTATTTCTCTGCCTATCTGCATCATGATATTTCCGAAGGAGGGGGTGATATTTTCATTTTTGAATATCACCCAGATGTATGTTTGTTCCAGCGTCATGATGATGCTGATATCAAGGAGATATCTGCCTGCCGGCTTCGTGCATTATCTAGTGGGGGTGATCTTTTCAAATATCTGGCGTATTCATCTATCACCCTGATCTTATAGTGGAGCTACAGTGCAACCTGATATTTGTGCATCAGGATGATATTTCCAAATATCCGGTTATCTTCCAAATATCATCCTGATGTCGATATGATGATGACGTCATCAAGGTCCGGGGGGGTCATATTTCTAACACTGATCATCTTGTGGAGATCCCCTGATATTTGCAGGATATGATGATGACGTCATCAGGATGTTCATCGGCCAGACTTTTGGTATAGGCTCAGCAGGAGGATGTTCCTCCGATGGATCAGGTTGTGCCGATGAAGGCGATTATCATGCAGGTTATATTGCGATATGATGCTGACGTCAGGGTGATATTTCAAGCGACAGGATATCATGCTGCTGGAGGATGATGATGATGAAGTCTTATACTAGTATCGTCAGGAGCAAAAGCACCGACATCATATATGCTCATGACCTAGTATATAAAGTGTTAATGAGGTTGCTGTGGGGTGCATGTGGGATAATTGATATCCTGCATATTCAAAATATCATGATGATGAATCTCAGCGGGAAATGGTTGCGATGCAGAATTGACGTTTTCCCGAGGCCACGGGTTGGTGCGCCTTTAATGGCGAAGGTTGCAGAGGTATGGGCGGATCTGGTACCCGATTGAAGGTGTACATCAGCGGACAGTGGCGCAGGGCTCGAGATATCTTCCTGTCTCCTCCCCTACCTGCTGCATTCATGTTTGGGTGCCAATCTGGTAATGCGTTGAGCGCCATTTTTCTGATACTGTGTATCTGGCGGGATTTTTGGTCAACCATGTAATTAATTGCTGTGGTACACTACCTGGCTGTTATAAGCAGGTAGTGTTACTCATTTTTGGTTGTTGAAAGTTGAAGATTTTTGGCTCTGTAATTCAAAACAAGCTGATCTGGTTGCTCTCTACAGTTTAACTTGTGAGTTTATGTATCTCCTGTTGTACGATTTGGCATGAATCCACTGATTTCATGGTTAATCTTATATGAGTAATGCTATCTTAGCATGTGTTGTGTTAATTCTGTCTCCAGTATTGCATGTATTCTTCTTCTGAATCTGGATATTTGGGTAATGTTTAGATTCTAGAGCATAGAATTCCTATGTTGAATGTCTGATCTTTTAACTTCTGCTCAAGGGGTAGATTAAACTATTTTCAGGTTGAACATTGGGAAGGGTATACTGCAGTAGGGATGCCATAAGTAGAGATAACTTAACACTCTTTATTGGGAGATATCTGTAAGGCAGGTATCATATATATCCCCCTGAAATCCAGTTTTAGCTGTTCATGCTGATCATTCACAGGTGTATGTCTACTGACTCCAGGCCCTGGATAGGCACCAATCTTGCTTTGTGTTTGTGTTACAACCATGTCCAGCTTTGCATCCAAAATTCAAACTAAACCATTTCATACTTCCACCTGTTAGTTGTAGGAGTAGGATTAGGAACCCCCTGCATGCTCTCATACCCAACCAGACATCATGTCCAAGAATGTTGCCAGCCTTGTGATCTATCATACAGATCTTGGTCCATACATGAGAGTATTCTGCCTGTTGTTGTCAAGTTAGATCTTTCTATCTTTGAGCTAGTCAAGGTTACATCTTGAGTTATAGGGATACCCCCCTTGGTGCGGCAGAACCAGAAGTGAAGGGGAGGCAGCTCACGCAACCTCCTGTATTTGGTTGGCTGAATCTGCCTGTGCATTAGAAGTGGCAAACCCTAATGCTGATTTAAAAAAAAAACCAACAGTATCCACTACCTCTAAATTCTTCATGACTTCCTATCTGGTATACATTGCAGCCTCCATGAGGATTTTTCCAGGATTATCATCAGAAGGGGATAGGAGAGTAGTTCCAGTATATCAGTATTATTCTCGGCTGACATTGAAAGGTTCCATTCACCATTTCAGGAGAGTGAATGATGCATTCTTTACTGTATTCTTGTGTCTTTTTGATCCCCAACTGGAGCAGAGAAGAATTTTAGATGAGGCATGGATAGTGGTTAATGGTTTTGGTTGCATGTTTTTGTAATTTCCATCTTTTTCATATTTGAGGGTTGGCTTTTTCCAAGGCTACCTTTATATGCTTCCTAGATTTCCTTCAGATAGACTGGTCTTGATGGAGTTGTGCAAACAAATGATTGTTGTGCATAACAAGCAAATGGAACTCAAGAAGCCTGGCTTCAGATTTCCAGTAGAGATCGACAGATATTCAGTGTTGACTGCTGCAAAGGCAAGGGCTATGGAGACAGAAATGCAGTTGGTCACCATGAAGCAATTCAAGAGGAGGCCAAAATTCGACTACCGGGGTGTGAAGGATAAAATCAGGAGGAAAACTCAGTTTCATGAACCCATGGTGGAAGATGTTTGGATAGATTTGAGGACCGAGGAAGATATTAGGAAACTAGACTATAGTAGGCTGTCTCTAGAACAAATTGAATATCTAGGGCTTGCTGATATTCCAGAAGACCTTGTGGATGATGGCGAATTGGTTGATGCCAAGTATGATGCAGAAAAGATAGCTAGTACTCCTTTACCTCCAATCCAATGGTCCCAAAAGGAGTCGACTTCATTAAGGAAGAGGTTTGAGCCCATATTGGCTAACACCAATAAGTGGCTGGAAGATAAAGGAATTACGCTGAAGGAATTCCTCACTGGTTCAGAAACTGAAGTTCAAGAGCAGACTGGTAAGAAGGTTGAAAACAGAACGAAGAATAAGAGTGATGCTCCATCATCCTCTAAAACACATAAACCTAAAATCGGATTTGTGGCGAAGAAAGCAAAAGTTGTTGAGGAGGAACCTGAACCAAAAGAAATGGAAGTCGAAGAGCCAGCGACTGAAGATCCGGCAACTGAAGAGCCAGCTACAGAAGAGATGGAGTTTGAAGACAGGAATTTAGATCAACAAGATGAAGAGGCTTTGTCTCCACAGGACAATACACCTATTGCACCCCCTATGCCTGCTTCCCCTATTAACATTCCTTCCTCTGAATCCCCCTCTCCTCCTAAAATCATCTTCGATAATCCTCACAGCACTTTTGAAAATGTTCTCCGTTCTTCTGATTCAATTCCTAGTTTGTCTTCTTCATCTTTTGATATTGGAGACACGTCTATGTTTGATCATTTTGTGATGAATACTGAGCAAGTTTCAAGTGCCAATGTAACAGGTGCGGTTTTTACCAACACCCCACCTATTGTTTCTACCACCAGTACAAGCACAGTTCCAGGAACACCAGTGGTAGGAATGGACTCCAATGTGAATACTTCTCTGCTTCCACCTTGGTTGTCAGCTTACACACCAAAGAGAAAAAAGCAAGTCATCTCTCCAGATGATTTTGATTTCACTAAGCTGGTACCTGCAAAACCTAAGGCTCCGAAGAAACCAAAGATCCTTTCAAGGGTACTTGAAGATAAGGGGCATAAAATTTTGGAGATAGCAAAACCCCCACAGGATGCAACTGTTGAAAATTTTGATATGAATGACTACTCAATTTCTAGGGTTGAATTGGGCAAAATCACCCATGGACATCCTGATCCAGAAGTTCGACAGGGAAAAAGAAATGAAAGATTACTATAAGGCAAAGGCAGAACAGCTGACTGCAGTGGTAAGAAAGATCACTTTGAATTCAGAAGTAGTTACTCTAGAGGCCGTTTCTGTGGAAGACCCCGTCATTCTGAAGGCAGAAAAGACTCACCTCAGAGGAAAAGTACTTGAAGAGTACTTAGACAGGATGCGAGCACAGGGAATCTCTTTGCTCACGGAGGTATTTGAGAAAACGGATAAGATGAGGAAAGTAAGGGCGGAACTTAATGATCTCATTGATGCCATCTCTCAAGATATTGAGCGCACAGAGGATACTCATGATAAGTGGGTGGAAATGAGGAAGCTGAAAATAAGTACCTTGGCGCCATTTCTAACAGGGATTCATACACTGAAACAAAGGAAGCTCTGATGTACAAGAGCAGTATGCTAAGGAATTTGATCAAGGATCTTGAGGCTGCAAAAGAGATCAGTGAAGAAAATGATGTCAACCTTTTGCATAAGTTGGAGGAACTGCCTTGTAAATTGGTATCGCAAGATAACCAATTCCTGTCAGCAGAAGAAATGGTCAAGGAATTTGAAGACATGTTCCAAAAAGAATTTGAAGATAAAGTATTTTCAATAACTTCTGTGGACAACCTCTTGGACAACCAGTTAACCTTGGACAATCTGAAAACCAGGTTAACCAATCATGCCAAGTCAATCACTACAGTAAGGGATGCCATAGTGAGGGCCAGGATGATCTTCAAAAACACATTCAACCCAGATAGCATTGAAATGCAAGCGACCTTCACTATGTATGATCACCACATGAGAAAAGGTGGTGACACAAATTGAAGCAGCTGGTTTTTCCCTTAGTTTATTTTCTGATTTTCACATGTACTTTCAAAACAATTTTGGACACTTTTACATGTACATTTTCAATATGTAATTACATGTAAAAATATAGGAAGTCCCAAGTCAATAAGGACTCCTATTTTTGAATAAGTCAAAGTAGTTGTAGACTTCCTAGATTTTCTCAAGGTCTTTCCCTATAAATAAAGGGGACCTCTTTTGTAAATATCTATCTTTTGTCTATTGCAAGGAAACTCTGGCGAATTGAGAAGCAAATCAAGACTTTGTGCTTTTTGTAAAAATCAATATTCAAATATTTATCAATACAAGAAAGCAAATTCAATTCCAATCTTTGTCTTGGAATTATTTGTGTTGTGATAGTTTTGTTCTTACGTCTTTCTATCATAGTCTTATTTGATAATAATTGAAGTGTGGAGTTTATTACAAGTGATCGAAGAGTGCTCATAATTTGATTCTGGTAAACTTTGTGTTATCAAATCAATTGTGGGTTATATGTTCATGTTTGTAAAAATACAATAGTTTGGAGACTTTGTGCTGCAAGTTGTTCTATTTGATTTACTTTTATCGTCTTGAGGAGGAGTGAAGACTTTGCACTGCATTCTACTTCAAATATTTCCGTTTACAAGTAATCAGTGCGGTAACAGAAAACTTTGTGTTTTTGTGATATTGTGATAATCTACGAGTCTTATATCAAGAGTTTGAAATATAAACATCTATTCTGAAAAAAGAGAATGAGATGAGATGGAACCACCACAAACATAGTTTTTAGTGTACATAAATTTGATAAGTGTTTGATTTACAAAAGTTAAGTAATTAGAGGGAACTTCCCTTGCTGAGAGGAGAGACTTTGTCTCATCATAGCTGTGGCTGATATACCCATTTTGTCGTTAGCGAGTTAACGATAAAATATTCACCCAACAGTTTTTTGGTGACTCTACTGGGGAAGAACGCGCAACTTGAAGCCTCACGCTTCGAGTTGAAGCATTTTCAGTTCTTTTCCGTTTTCTTGCAATATTGTGTTTAGTATAATACAGTCTGGCAGATTCCCGGTACACCAAAAGTAAGAGGGCTTAGGGTATTGTTGATCCTACATTTGAGTTGATGCAGCAAAATAATTTTGGATTCTTAACTCCACGGCCTCGTCTTCAGCGCACCAGGAGTTTTCCCCCTACAAACACCAGGTCCCCAATACCAGGTGAAGTTTCTGTTGCCAGTGCTAACAGAGTTTTGGTTGTTCATACACCACCAAGATTTGTTATACCACCTTTCAATCAGCGCGTCATGGCAGCCCAAGGTCCTTGGGGTAATACCTTTGGTCCTCTAAATTTGACCCCACCATTACATGAACTACCTCGTAGTTCAAGAAAGAATTTCCCCAAATTCTATGGTGATAGAAAAGTTCATCCTGATGAGCATATTGAGGCTTTCTGTATAGCCTGCGGTGTGATAGGTGTCGAGCACGAAGACGTGGCTGTGCGACTCTTTGTAGAAACACTACAAGGCGCTGCCGCAGATTGGTTCTATCACCTCCAAGCCCAGACCATAACAAACTGGGCTACTCTCAAAACCAAGTTTGAAGCCAGGTTCAAACCTGCGGAAGATGCTCATGCGTTGTTGGCACAGCTGACACAAATGAAAAAGGAACCCCATGAACCAATGCGAGATTTCATCGCTAAGTTCAACAAATTGAGAAATAGGATTCCCACCACTGCTGAGCCCACGACGGAAAACCTCAAATGTTTCTTTATCAATACACAGCTTCCAGAGGTGAGTTTCTTATTGAGGCGAGCTGCTCCTACTAATCTTGCTATGGCTCAAATTCTGGCAACTGAGGTAGAAGATCTTATCCTTGCGGGTAAGATAAGAAGGGACACTAATAGAAATAAAAGTTCCTCTTCTACTGAGAACACTTCTACAAGCACCACTGATCCCATGGTGCAAAAGCTAGCAAATGAATTGCTAGCTCTCAAGAGACAAATGTCCCAAGGTATATCCATGCCTCCTTCTTACTGAGATATACCAAGGAGGACATTTCCAAATAATTCGTATCAAGGCAATGCTGCTAGGAATCAAGGACAGCAAAACCGTCTTCCTCCTACATAGGGGAAGCTTGCTATTGAAGCAGCGCCGGTCAACTCTGCTGTTGGATACTATGAAGGGGAAAATGAACTTTCTTTCCAACCCGAGTTGGAATATGAAAATGGTGCTAATCTCTTCACAGAAGGAGAAGAAGAGATAGCTGGCGACTCTACCGTCAGCTTTCTGAACTACCAGGACGAAGCTGAAAAAGGAGAAGTGAGTGAAGGAGCATATGTTGTTTTCACTAGGTCTCAAAATCAGTCAGCTCTTCAAGCTGATAAAGGGAAAGCCAGGGAAGAATCTCAACCGGCGATTTCGATCGCTAAACGGGGGACTCCACTACCTTTCTAGTCAAAAGACCCGGTGGTTAATAAACAAGTAAGTGCTTCTAATGAATTTGTACCTTCCACTTCTACTCCTCAGACTAGTGCTGTCACTACCAAAAATCAAAATGATGGTTTTTCTTCTTCTGTATCTAATTATTTTCAGCAGTTCGATATAATAGACCATGCTAGGAGAACTAAGATACAAATGTCTGAAGTTGAATATTTACAGGCTAATCCTGAACAATTTGATAGATTAGCCAAATATGTCAAAAATAAAGCTGTCCCTGTAGGACAAGAGTTTCCCAAAGCTACTCATGACTCCTCCAAAAGTAAACCTACCCAAAATAATCTTGTTACTACTCCTCATGTGGTTTCTGGAAAAATTGAACCTTTCTATGTTTCCCTACTAGTGAATGGTCACAAGTTGAGCAATTGCGTAATAGATTCTGGAGCCTCAGACAACGTTATGCCTGCTAAGGTGGCAGATGCCCTTGGCCTCACCTTAACCAAAACTTTTGGGAGGTGTTTCTCTATGGAGAATAAGCAAGTTCCACTTTTGGGTCAAATCAAGGACGCCCAATTTGCATTTGCAGCTTTTCCGGATAAGAGAATCAAGATGACAGTCTTGGTAGCTGATGTTCCAGCTTCATACGGCATCCTCCTTGGACGTAATTTCTGCAAGGATGTGGGTGGAGAGTTGAACATGGATTTGTCTGAAGCTAGGATACCTGTTAAAGGTGTCATGCAGAAATTGCTTCCTGAGAAGGAGGAGAAATATATTGTTACTCAAACATCAAACCCCAAAGCTCAAATTTTGTTTGAGTCCTCGGGAATGGGTAACTATTTTCTATCTACTGAAGATTGTTCCGATTCATCAGATGAGGCTACATCGGGTGATAGCTTTGATATGTCAGATGGAGACTCAGAAGAGTTTTCAGACGAAAGTTCAGGTAAGGGTATAGCAATTCCAGATTCTTCCCTCACCGATGAAGAGGAATCTTCTAACCAGAGGAAGTCTAAGAAATCAAATTCTGATGGAGTCTGGATTTTAGAATTTGATGGCAGTTGTTCTTCTACCAGTTCTAGAGCCGGAGTGGTCTTGATATCACCACAAGGTGATATTTTACCTTTTTCATATAAGCTACAGTTTGACAATACCAATAACACTACCGAATACGAGTCCTTGTTGCTCGGAATGGAAGCGGCGCGTGCCAGAGGTGTTAAGATCCTGCATGCTCAAGGGGACGCCGAATTGGTAGTTTGTCAAGTAAGAAATTTGTACCAAACAAAAAATGAAAGATTGAGACACTATCGCAATCGCGTATGGGATTGCATTGAAGATTTCGATGCTTTCAATATTTCAGCTGTGCCAAGAGAGTTCAATGGCCGTGCAGATTCATTGGCTGTTTCTGCCACTCTCATGGTGCCTCACAAGGATTTCAAAGGAAACAAGTACACTATTGAGCTGGTCTTCAGACCAAGTGTACCTGATAACGCTGATCATTGGCAGGTGTTCAATGGCGATAATCCAATCATTGCTTTCCTAGAAAAGATGGATAGTTTTGACGAGCTTTACTTTGAAGGAAGCGAATCACCACCTCATGAATATGTTTCTGAGGTAGATTCGCAGACTGGTGAAGAATTTCTACAGTTGAAAGGAAATAAAATCCCAAAAGGTTTGGTTTCCCTTGAGAGACTCTTTGATAAACATGACAGGTATATCAAGCAGTGGCAACAACAGCAGGATTTGAGTTCTTCCATGGAATTTGAGCAGGTCAACTTGGGTGCGGAAACAGATCCTAAGATGGTCAACATCAGAAAATGTTGCACTGCTGATGAAAGATTCAAATTCATTACCCTCCTCCACCATTACATTGATGTTTTGGCTTACTCCTATGATGATCTGAAGTCTTTCAGGCCTAAGGAGGTTCGACACAAAATTCCCCTCAAAGCTAGATCATTGCCTTACAAACAGAAGCAGAGGCAATACAATCCAAAGATATCAGGTATGATTCTTTCTGAAATTCAGAAGATGCTGAATGCAAGGATTATTTTTCCAATTCATCATTCCACATGGGTTTCAAACATAGTACCTGTAAGGAAGAAGAACAGAGAAATCCGTATCTGTGTTGACTTCAGAAACCTCAACCAGTCTTCCTTGAAAGATAACTACCCTTTGCCCATCATGGACCAAGTATTGCAAACAGTGACAGGTTCAGAAATGCTATCTATGTTAGATGGTTTTTCAGGGTATAACCAAGTGGAGGTAAACGAAGCTGATCAATTCAAAACTGCCTTCACCACACCACGGGGCACATTTGCATATCGCAAAATGCCTTTCGGTCTGATCAATGCTGGCGCAACATTTCAGAGAGTGATGGATCTCGCCTTCAGAGATGAAATGGGTAAGTTTATTGTGGTATATCTCGATGATCTGACTGTTTGTCGGCAAAATGGTATTTCCCTCAATCCCAAGAAGTCAGTTTTTGGGGTGACGGAGGGTAAGCTTCTTGGGCACATTGTATCCCGGGAAGGTACTAAGATTGACCCGGAGAGGGTTAAATCTATTCAAAGTCTCACTCTGCCAGCAAGTAAGACTGCTGTTCATTCTTTCTTCGGAAAGGTGAATTTTCTGCGAAGGTTCATTCCTGAGTTTGCAGAAAAAACCCGTCACATTGTTAATATGATGAAGGGTAAGGCCGCTTTCCGTTGGACCGCGGAAGGTAAGGAAGTGTTCGAGGACATCAAGAGAGTTATTGCTCGTGCTCCAGTTCTTGTTTGTCCCGACTACACTAAGGATTTCCTAGTCTATAGCTACGCTTCAGAACACACACTTTCAGCTATTTTGGTTCAGCAGAATGAAGAAGGCGTTGAATCCCCCATATCATTTATGAGTTGTCCTCTCAAAGCTCATGAATTGAAGTATTCAAATATGGAGAAGCATGCTTATGCCGTAGTCAAAGCGGTTAAGCATTTCAGGTTCTATATTCTAAACTCACACACTATTGTCATGGTGCCTGATACAACAGTCAAATCCATCCTAACTCAACAAGAGTTCAGAGCAAAGAGAGGTAATTGGATCGCTAAGATCCAAGAATTCGATCTGGATATCAAGCCTACCAAGCTTGTGCGGGGTAAAGGTTTGTGTCAATTGATCGCAGACAACGTTCCAAAAGAGACAGGGGATGAAGAAGAAGAAGTGGTGGACACGCCAACTGTTCTTTTTGTTACTACAACTGACGAGTGGTATTCCAATATCGCTCATTTCCTTACCTATGGTGAGTGCCCTTCTCACTTGTCTTATAAGGAAAGGAGAACTGTCAAGTTAAAAGCTGCTAACTACGTCCTTTGGAACAATGGTTTGTACAAGAGAAGTCTTGACGGTGTATTTCTTCATTGCGTGGATAAAGTGCAACAAGGTAGACTTTTGGAGTCTTTCCACAATTTGGCTTGTGGTGGACATTTTTCAGCACCTGTAATGGCTCACAAGATTCTGCGAGCTCGATACTATTGGCCCACACTATTCCAAGATGCGTACAATTGGGTACGCAGGTGTGAGTTATGCCAACAGTTTGTTGGGAAACCAAAATTGGTAGCCTTACCTCTAAAACCAGTGGTGATTGAGGAGCCCTTTCAGCAATGGGGTATTGACTTCATTGGCGCAGTGAATCCATCATCAAGTGCAGGACATACCTATGTTCTCACTGCAACAGACTATTTTACCAAATGGGTGGAAGCTATTCCAGTCAAACACACTACTTCAGAGGTGGTATGCAGTTTTCTCAAAGAGAACATTATTTCCAGGTTTGGAGTTCCAAACAAAATCGTCGCAGACAATGCTACATGTTTTTCCTCTTGGGAGATTACTGAGTTTTGCTACAAGCATGGGATCACTCTTTCCCATTCTTCAGACTATTATCTGCAAGGGAATGGTCAGGCAGAATCAAGCAATAAGAATCTGGTCACTATCATCAGGAAACTGGTAGATGAGAATCAAAGAACTTGGCATAAGGCATTGTTTGATGCTTTATGGGCAGATAGAATTACACCCAAAAGAGCGATAGGCATGTCGCCATTTCAGCTTCTCTATGGTCTAAATGCAGAGATACCAATTACTTTGGAGTTGCCAGCATTGAAGTTGGTAAAGGCATTGGAAGATAGAACATTTGATAGTTCTATTGATAAAAGGATCATGTATTTGACTGAACTTGAGGAACAGCGCACTGTTGTGGTGGACCGTATTGCTGAGCACCAAAATCAAGTAAAGAGACTCTTCGACAAGAAGGAAAAGGCTCGTGAGTTTCAGGTTGGATATCAAGTCTTGTTGTGGGACAAGAGGAGAGAACCAAAAGGAATGCATGGAAAATTTGATTCCTTGTGGAGAGGTCCATTCACCATTCATCAGTTCTGTGGTGAAAACAGTTTCTTGCTGGGATATCAAGATGGGACACCATTCTTGTTGCCTCAAAGTGGACAACATCTGAAGCACTTCAATCCTTGAAGTTTCAAATAAGTTAAATTGTACATTTGTATAGTTTTGTGTTTTATTTTTACGTTTTCGGTTAGTCTTTTGTGTCTTTTTCTTTTTAGCTTGACTCTATAGCCCAATGGCATGGATGAAGGCACTTAGAGACTAAATTCTACTCCCTTCAATCGTTTCAAAGTTCGATTGAAGGAAGTTCCCCAGTTAGAGCCAGCTGTTGTTCTCAAAATCAGCTACGCTCGTTTTAGTAGACAACCCCACGAAACTTGTCCATTTCATGAATCTACACTCTAAGATCGCAAATCGAGAAAAGATTTTCTCATTCTCGTGCGAGGTCAGTTGACATTTTGAAACTCGTTTGCGACGTTTCCTTGAACTAATTTCTCAATATTTGCGAAGAAAATTCAAGTCGTAAATTGGTTAAGATGTTAATTTTAGTCATTTTTAAGTTTGTAAATTTTTGACTCTTGATATGCAAGAGCGGCAAAATTTGCCGCTCCTACATATTTTTAAGCTTGTTTTGTTTTGATGTAATGACGGCAAATTTTGCTGCTATTACATCATTCTAAGTTCAAACGTGCGAGAGCGGTTAAATTCACCGCCATCGCATATGTCTTTCATCGGAGTTTCACTAACATGTAATGACGGCCATTTTCGCCGACTTTGCATATTGGTCGATTTAAATGTCGTAGCGGCCGAAATCCCTGCCAAACGGGATCTTCAGGATTTCGATGTCGAGTGCCATTAATGGCCACTCGTGCCAGGCATTTAAACTCTAATTTTAACCTTTTAAAAGCGTTATGACTCCCATTTTTGCTCGTCATTCCCTATACCAAAATCTTCTGAGCGAGTTACCAACGTCCTCAACTCTCGCTTGATCGAATGCTCCCGATTCACCGACGGATCTAGCGTTGAGGACTGCACATAGACTTTCCGCTTCCACCACGGGTAAGTGTTCCTCTCGTTTTCCTTTTTCTTCCCTCGCGGATCACGGTGTGGCATTTAGGTTTTTGTTTCTGATTTTCGTTAGTTTTCGTTTTAGTTTTCTATTCGTGTTTTCGTTTGGTCATGTATTTCATTTTCTCACCAAACTGCCCTAGGTTTTACCCCGAAAACCCTAGGGGTTGTATTGTCTTAGGTTCCCCAAACCCTCATATGCAACGTCGGCATTATTTGCCGCTCATACAAATGTTATCGTTCAACCCCCATGTAATGTCGGCAAATTTTGCCGCCGAGGTATAAACCTACAATGTCATCAAATGTAGCATCGGCATTTTTCGCCGCCCTGACATAACCTTTCATTCCTTTTGCCTGTAGTAGCGGTAAAATCTGCCACTCTAAAAAATGTCTCAAATTTTTCGAACACATGCAAAGGCGGCAAAATTCGCCGCCGATACAAATAATGCAAAACCCTCATATGCAAGGGCGGCGAATTTTGCCGCCCGTGCAAAAAATGTCTCAAATTTTCCTAACACTAGAAAATTTCCAATTTCGTTTTCCCGAGCCCGCTTCTCCTCTGATTCTTGGCCAGCTCGCACTATAGCCCTTTTTCAAGCGCATTCCCATGGTCGTGATCGTCAACATGCAATTTTCCCAGATTGCCCATATTTTCCCTGATTGCATGATCATGATTTCTGTTGCAGTTTCTCTTGCAGAGCTCCATTCAACGTCAAACTTCTTCTCGGTAAAAGTTCATCCAAATGACTGACTTGTCTCCGAAGAAGGCAAAAGCAATGAAATACAAATATCAAGGTGTTTTCCCAATCACCTCAGTCCATTCTAATGTTGAGGACATTAGAGATACGGAGATTGGCCATGTTGATATGGCTGAGTTTGTAGAGAGAACCAAGTCAAGCAACCCCAGTGCCATGATGAGGAAGATAGTGGAAAGTAATATTCATCTGGTATCCTCCTTCCCGGTGGCGGCTCACAATACAGAATTTGTTCTTCAGTGTGCCCATTTTTATAACAAAGATATTAGAGCTGTGGTAGACGCCAGTGGTAATGTAATAATCAGGTTGGATCCTGAGTTCATTGACAAGGTGTTCATGTGTCCTCCTGCGACAGAAGTATTAAAGCTTGATTTCGTTGAAGCTCAAAAGGAATATGACAAGAATCCAGAGAAAGCAAAGAAAGTAATCAACAACAAATGGTTGAAGATTGCGAGGTCAAGTTTGTCTAGATGGCCACGTAGCTTTCCTCAAAGTGATTTCCTGGAAGAAGTTGGTGACTTGATTACCCTCCTCAGCAGGATAAGAGGTTTGTCCTCATCTTCACAATTTCATGAATGGATGTATCCGTTCATTAAGGTCATACTCCAGGGCAAGCAAGTTATTTTCTGGGGAGAGCAAATCAGTAACGCTTTGCATGATCAGCTGACGAAGGTATCCACTACCTCTAAATTCTTCATGACTTCCTATCTGGTATACATTGCAGCCTCCATGAGGATTTTTCCAGGATTATCATCAGAAGGGGATAGGAGAGTAGTTCCAGTATATCAGTATTATTCTCAGCTGACATTGAAAGGTTCCATTCACCATTTCAGGAGAGTGAATGATGCGTTCTTTGTTGTATTCTTGTGTCTTTTTGATCCCCAACTGGAGCAGAGAAGAATTTCAGACGAGGCATGGATAGTGGTTAATGGTTTTGGTTGCATGTTTTTGCAATTTCCATCTTTTTCATATTTGAGGGTTGGCTTTTTCCAAGGCTACCCTTATATGCTTCCTAGATTTCCTTCAGATAGACTGGTCTTGATGGAGTTGTGCAGACAAATGATTGTTGTGCATAACAAGCAAATGGAACTCAAGAAGCCTGGCTTCAGATTTCCAGTAGAGATCGGCAGATATTCAGTGTTGACTGCTGCAAAGGCAAGGGCTATGGAGACAGAAATGCAGTTGGTCACCATGAAGCAATTCAAGAGGAGGCCAAAATTTGACTACCGGGGTGTGAAGGATAAAATTAGGAGGAAAACTCAGTTTCATGAACCCATGGTGGAAGATGTCTAGATAGATTTGAGGACCGAGGAAGATATTAGGAAACTAGACTATAGTAGGCTGTCTCTAGAACAAATTGAATATCTAGGGCTTGCTGATATTCCAGAAGACCTTGTGGATGATGGCGAATTGGTTGATGCCAAGTATGATGCAGAAAAGATAGCTAGTACTCCTTTACCTCCAATCCAATGGTCCCAAAAGGAGTCGACTTCATTAAGGAAGAGGTTTGAGCCCATATTGGCTAACACCAATAAGTGGCTGGAAGATAAAGGAATTACGTTGAAGGAATTCCTCACTGGTTCAGAAACTGAAGTTCAAGAGTAGACTGGTAAGAAGGTTGAAAACAGAACGAAGAATAAGAGTGATGCTCCATCATCCTCTAAAACACATAAACCTAAAATCAGATTTGTGGCGAAGAAAGCAAAAGTTGTTGAGGAGGAACCTGAACCAAAAGAAATGGAAGTCGAAGAGCCAGCGACTGAAGATCTAGCAACTGAAGAGCCAGCTACAGAAGAGATGGAGTTTGAAGACAGGAATTTAGATCAACAAGATGAAGAGGCTTTGTCTCCACAGGACAATACACCTGTTGCACCCCCTGTGCCTGCTTCCCCTATTAACATTCCTTCCTCTGAATCCCCCTCTCCTCCTAAAATAATCTTCGATAATCCTCACAGCACTTTTGAAAATGTTCTCCGTTCTTCTGATTCAATTCCTAGTTTGTCTTCTTCATCTTTTGATATTGGAGACACGTCTATGTTTGATCATTTTGTGATGAATACTGAACAAGTTTCAAGTGCCAATGTAACAGGTGCAGTTTTTACCAACACCCTGCCTATTGTTTCTACCACCAGTACAAGCACAGTTCCAGGAACACCAGTGGTAGGAATGGACTCCAATGTGAATACTTCTCTACTTCCACCTTGGTTGTCAGCTTACACGCCAAAGAGAAAAAAGCAAGTCATCTCTCCAGATGATTTTGATTTCACTAAGCTGGTACCTGCAAAACCTAAGGCTCCGAAGAAACCAAAGATCCTTTCAAGGGTACTTGAAGATAAGGGGCATAAAATTTTGGAGATAGCAAAACCCCCACAGGAGGCAACTGTTGAAAATTTTGATATGAATGACTACTCAATTTCTAGGGTTGAATTGGGCAAAATCACCCATGGACATCCTGATCCAGAAGTTCGACAGGGAAAAAGAAATGAAAGATTACTATAAGGCAAAGGCAGAACAGCTGACTGCAGTGGTAAGAAAGATCACTTTGAATTCAGAAGCAGTTACTCCAAAGGCTGTTTCTGTGGAAGACCCCATCATTCTGAAGGCAGAAAAGACTCACCTCAGAGGAAAAGTACTTGAAGAGTACTTAGACAGGATGCGAGCACAGGGAATCTCTTTGCTCACGGAGGTATTTGAGAAAACGGATAAGATGAGGAAAGTAAGGGCGGAACTCAATGATCTCATTGATGCCATCTCTCAAGATATTGAGCACACAGAGGATACTCATGATAAGTTGGTGGAAATGAGGAAGCTGAAAATAAGTACCTTGGCGCCATTTCTAACAGGGATTCATACACTGAAACAAAGGAAGCTCTGATGTACAGGAGCAGTATGCTAAGGAATTTGATCAAGGATCTTGAGGCTGCAAAAGAGATCAGCGAAGAAAATGATGTCAACCTTTTGCATAAGTTGGAGGAACTGCCTTGTAAATTGGTATCGCAAGATAACCAATTCCTGTCAGCAGAAGAAATGTTCAAGGAATTTGAAGTCATGTTGAAAAAAGAATTTGAAGATAAAGTATTTTCAATAACTTCTGTGGACAACCTCTTGGACAACCAGTTAACCTTGGACAATCTGAAAACCAGGTTAACCAATCATGCCAAGTCAATCACTACAGTAAGGGATGCCATAGTGAGGGCCAGGATGATCTTCAAAAACACATTCAACCTAGATAGCATTGAAATGCAAGCGACCTTCACTATGTATGATCACCACGTGAGAAAAGGTGGTGACACAAATTGAAGCAGCTGGTTTTTCCCTTAGTTTATTTTCTGATTTTCACATGTACTTTTAAAACAATTTTGGACACTTTTACATGTACATTTTCAATATGTAATTACATGTAAAAATATAGGAAGTCCCAAGTCAATAAGGACTCCTATTTTTGAATAAGTCAAAGTAGTTGTAGACTTCCTAGATTTTCTCAAGGTCTTTCCCTATAAATAAAGGGGACCTCTTTTGTAAATATCTATCTTTTGTCTATTGCAAGGAAACTCTGGCGAATTGAGAAGCAAATCAAGACTTTGTGCTTTTTGTAAAAATCAATATTCAAATATTTATCAATACAAGAAAGCAAATTCAATTCCAATCTTTGTCTTGGAATTATTTGTGTTGTGATAGTTTTGTTCTTACGTCTTGCTATCATAGTCTTATTTGATAATAATTGAAGTGTGGAGTTTATTACAAGTGATCGAAGAGCGCTCATAATTTGATTCTGGTAAACTTTGTGTTATCAAATCAATTGTGGGTTATATGTTCATGTTTGTAAAAATACAATAGTTTGGAGACTTTGTGCTGCAAGTTGTTCTATTTGATTTACTTTTATCATCTTGAGGAGGAGTGAAGACTTTGTGCTACATTCTACTTCAAATATTTCTGTTTACAAGTAATCAGTGAGGTAACAGAAAACTTTGTGTTTCTATGATATTGTGATAATCTACGAGTCTTATATCAAGAGTTTGAAATATAAACATCTATTCTGAAAAAAGAGAATGAGATGAGATGGAACCACCACAAACATAGTTTTTAGTGTACATAAATTTGATAAGTGTTTGATTTACAAAAGTTAAGTAATTAGAGGGAACCTCCCCTTGCTGAGAGGAGAGACTTTGTCTCATCATAGTTGTGGCTGATATACCCATTTTGCCGTTAGCGAGTTAACGACAAAATATTCACCCAACAACTTCCAAAATACATTTTTCCGTTTGGTGTGAGTTTCTTAATGTCTTGCCGACATGGGTGAACTAGTATCAGAATTGAGCTATGGTCACAGAGCTTGACATATTCATAAGATTTTTAGGTGCGGGCTCTGATATGGATCTTGTCACGCAAATTTTGGTGGTTGGTCTCGGAGATGAGGGACGTTAGTGAATTTTTAACAAATGAATTATGTGGAATTTTCTGTTCCAACAGCGACTCTTTCTGGGGATGCATACTCTTTTGAGAGTATGACAGGGATTCAGATCTCTTCAGAGAGTGGACCAAGAATTTTATTTATTTGGTAGGGATAATTTGCCAGTATTTTGGAAGTAGGGGTAAATGGATGGGAATGGATTGAAACCCTATACTAATGTGCATGGAAAATATGTTTGTAAAAGGTATTTTTAAGAATTGTCCATGCACTGGCAATTCTTTTACCTTTTCCTAAACTACTGTGCATGGAAAATTTAAGAAAAGAAATGTTTCAAGAACTATCCATGCATTGGCAATTCTTTATTTTCTCCTAACATATTTGTAGATAATATGAATCTTCTCCTCCCAGTGATAATAAATGGTCCTACCTATAGTGCCTCAAACTTGCCATGTTTACCCTTTTCTTGTGCTTTGGCATTCCACATGAGGACCATGTCATTTTCCTTAAACTTTCTCTGTTTGGCTTTCTTGTCAAATAGATATTTTGCCTGTAACTACAATTTTCTATTTTGTTGTTGTGCTTGGTCCTTGATTTCATCCAACTCCATCAATTGCTCCATTCTTTCTTTTATTGGCTCAAGGACTTCCCCATCTTCTTGCAGGATGAATTTATACACTGGCAACAAATTATGCATAGGAAGCTTAGCTTGACTCCCATACACAAGTTCAAAGGGTGATTTTCAAGTAGCCCTTTTTACTGTGACTCGATCTATCCATAATGCCAGTTTCAACTTGGAATCCCAAGCCTTTTTATTGTTGTCCAACATCCTTTTTATGATTTTCAAGATACTTTTATTGCTGGATTCAGCCTATCCATTGGCATGTGGATGAAATGGTGAGGCATATGAAATGGTTATACCATAAGTTTCACAAAATGTCTTAAACTCATCTGACCTAAAGCACATTCCATTGTTAGTTATAATCCTTCTTGGCATCCCAAATCTGGTGATGACATTTTCAATTAGAAAATTTATCACAACCCTGCTGGTTGCCTGTTTTGTAGGTACAACTTCCACCCATTTTGTAAAGTAATTTGTAGCCACCAATATCCACTTGTGGCGCCCACTAGATTTCTCCACAATTTCTCCTATAAAATCAATTCCCCATTGATGAAATGGAGCATCAATCTGCATAGGTCTCAAGGGTAATGTTCCCTGATATTTCAATTTTCCAAAGAACCTTTTGCATGCCTCACATTTCCTGGTATAGTCATAAGCATCATTGAACACTTTAGGCCAATAATAGCCTGCCCTTAATATTTTGTGTGCAGTGGTATTTGTAGAAAAATGCCCCCCACACACTCCTTCATGCATTTCTTTCAAAGCATGTCTTGCTTGATTTTCATCTAGGCATAATAATAGAATGCTATCCTTATTCTTCCAAAAGAGGTCACCCTCTATGAGCACATATTTTGAGGCGCGGAGATTAAGTGTCCTCTTTTTATTTTCATCAAATCCCTCTGGGCATTTTAAATGTTTGAGATAGTATACATCATCAGCATACCATGGAGTTTTTTCAATACTTGTGATCATATCCTTTTCATCATTCATACTACATACTTGGGAAGCTTCCAAGTTTGTTTCAGTCATTAACCTTGCTAGCCCTTGTCCTCTCACAAGTTTTGTGATTTCGATTTCCACATCAAACTCCTGAATCTGATTAATCCATCTACATCTTTTTCCTGTCACCTCATTTTGCACAAACACATCCTTGACTGCAGCGTTTGGTACATAGGCTATTATTTTTGCCCCAACCAAGTATGGTCTGAATGCTTTGACAGCTTTCACCAATGCATAAGCTTGTTTCTCTTTGATGCCATAGTTTAACTCTGCACATTGGAGGGATTTACTAAAGAACGAAATGGGCTGCTCATACCCCTCGTCATTTTTCTGTAACATGACTGTTGCAACTATGTGAAAGGATGTAAATGAGAAGATTTGAAATGGTTTACCAAAATCAAGAGACTTTAAAAATGGAGCCTCTTTGATTGCTTTCTTGATAGTGACAAATGCTTCTAAGGCTTCAACTGTCCATTTTATTTTTTTATTCTTTTTCAACATTTTTGATACAGGATTAACTATCTCTGCAAAATTTGATATGAATCTCCTAACAAAGTTGATCTAACCAAAAAAGGATTGTATAGCCTTCATAGTTTTAGGGGTTGGGATTTGGTCAATGGCTTTTACCCTTTCAGGATCTATTCTCACTCCATCTTTTGAAACTATGTGGCCAAGCAACTTACCCTCTGTGACTGCAAACTGACACTTCTTAGGATTTAATGAGATTCCATATTCTAAGGCTCTGACAAAGATTCTTTCCAAGTGTGTACAATGATCCTCAACCTTCTTGGAATATGCAATCAAGTCATCTTGATAGACCACCATGATTTCATTAGTTAGTCGTGTAAAGGCTACATCCATAGCCCTCTGGAATGTTGCCCCGGCATTTGTGAGCCCAAATGGCATTCTTACATAAACATATGTTCCCCATGGTGTGGTGAAGGTAGTTTTATATTGTTGTGTTTCCTTGACTTTCACCTAATTATATCCTGAGAAACCATCCATCATTGACAACAGTTCACATCCTGTAACCTTTTGCAGTACTACTTGCATGTTAGGAAGGGGTAGTTATCCTTAAGTGAGGATTTATTTAAATTTATGAAATCCACACACAATCTAATATCATTATTCTTCTTTCTGACAGGCACCAACTTAGAGACCCAAGAAGAGTGCCTAATAGGCTTGATAATAGCTCCATCCCTTTATTTTGTTAGTTCCTCAAGCATTTTAGGGGCTAGTGTAGGATTGATAGGCCTTTTCTTTTACCTAAATGGTTTGGCATCTGTCTTTAGTGGTATCTCATGTTGAAAAATATCTTCACGATATGCTTTCAAGTCATCATAGGACCATGCAAATACATGTCTATATTTTCTAAGCAAGCTGACAAGCATGCTCCTAATTTTGGGATTTAATTTTTTCCCAATGTACACATTCTTCGGAGCCGTTTGTGTTCCTAGATTTATTTCTTCAAGATCATTCTGCATTATGGGTATGTTTTTTGTTTTAAATCGGTCATGTCCATCAAATACTTTCTCCAATGCTATGAGTCCCTTAGGTATTTTATTTGTTCTTGGCTGAACTACCTCCTAACCAAAAAGGGTTTCTTTTCCATCATGTTCCTCCACAAACGCGGTGAAATCAATTTCTTGGTTTTCATAATGATCAACACAATGTAAGAATTTGATTAGATCAGTGTCATCGCTAAAAACTTGCCAATTACAGATGTTATCTAGAATAGTACGTCTGGTTTTGAGTTCCACTTCAGTGATGCCTGCTAATGTGATATCGTCCCTTTTCAATGCAATGTTTTCTAAGAAATCGGCCATTATGTTTTTTAACCTATCTATCCAATTAATTGAGAAAGCATCAAATAACTCAACATCATCCCAAACGGCATTTCTGTATTGTTTTAACATTTTGTTTTTTGATGGATACTTCCCTCTGACTTGGGAAGTAACTAACTCAGAGTCCCCATATATAGCTAGGTTTCTTATCTTATGTTTTATTACAATGTTCAGACCGATGAGTAGGGCCTCGAATTCTGCCACATTATTAGTGCATTCAAATGTCAACAAGAATGAGTACTTGAATGTTTTACCCATTGGGGAGATAAATAGTACTCCTGCCCCATTTCCTAGTTTGCTACATGCACCATCAAAATACATCTTCCATATCATTTCTTTGAGTTTCTATATGCACTGGATCAGTGTTTTGTAGTTCTAGCTGACTCTTTTCAATTTTGAAGGTACCCAAGTATTGGTTTTGATCTATGCATTCTATGATATTCTCATATCTTGGCTCCCTATAAAGTTTAACTTCTTTGCCTCCCACTGGTATTGTGGCATATGATAAATCTAACTAAACATTCCCTCCTGTCATTGCAGCCCACTGTCTGGACATTAACATTCCGTAGTATGGTGGAATATCAACCACAGTAATATCAACATTATATGTTGCTTGAGGGTAAGCAGCCAGTTTTATCTCCACATCCTTCATAATACCTACAACTGGAATAGAGCTATTATCCATTGCATAACACCTCCCAAAAGTAGTGGCAACCCACATTCCTAGTTCCTTCATTACTGCTATTGGCATAATATTCATTGTTGCACCCGAGTCAATCATGCAATTCCTTACCAATCTATTTTTTATCAATAAGGTAGTGTAGAAAGGATCTACTTGTGAGGGATTCTTTGTTAGAGTATCACCCAAGTATACCTCAGGCATTTTGATGGTTTCTTGTTGGACATTGTTTATTTTATTTTCAGATTTCTAATATTCTTGATTTGGTATATCTAAAATTATTTTGACCACTGTATTTCTATATTTGTCTATCTTCATCATCTCAAGGAGTGGTACTAATATTTTTACCTGAGATATTGCTTGAGAAATGTCAAATGAGGGACTTACTATTTCATCATTCTTTTCTATTTTCCTATGTCCCTTTTCTTCAGTTGGCATTTTGTCCTTTGTTTTATTTTGTTCAGTCTTTCTTGGTTCTTTTTGTGTGGATTTCATGTTACTTTTATAACTTTGATCTTTTATAAAGACACTTTTAGGCATTCTTTGATCTACATTGACTGTTCTATTTCTTAAATTATAAGTATTTTTAGCTTGTGCCATAGCAGCCATTGTAAGAGCTTTCTTTTCTTCTTCAGTAGGCTTTCTCCATTGACTGTACGGTGGCTTGTTAGGATTATTTCACCTATAGCTATCCTCCTAATCTAAAAATACTTCTTGTCTTCCCATATTGACATTGTACTTTTGATTTCCTACATCATACTCATACCCATCTTCTTCTGCTAAAGAATACATTCCATCTATCTGATAGGGTGTGGCTCCCAGCATATTTATGGTGTGACTATCTCTCTCATAATCATAAGTCACTTCCTCTTGCTGTACTGATTTGGCCACTATGCAATATTCAGGTGAATGGGGCAAATTACATACCAAGCACCATGGGTTATCTTATACCATATGTACCCCATTTCTTTTCAGAGGGTCAAGAGTATCTTTGCCATAATTTTGTCTTCTACCTTGTTCTATAGGTCTTCCATCTTTCCAATTGGTATTATATGGCATGTCATGCAACCTAGGTCTTTCATTTTTGTATTGATTCTCCTGCTTATTATGGTGATTGCCAGGATTTTAAGGAAATCTGAGATTATCTCTTTTTCTAATCATCCCTGCAGCTTTTCTATTATTTTCAATAATCAATGCTACTTTTTGTGCTTCAGCTAAGCTCCTGGGGCAATGATTTCTAAGCTCATATCTTGTTTTAGGGTCAAACACTTTCAGGTAAATACTCAAAGCAACAGGGTCAGTCAACTTAGATCCATGTAGTACTTTGTTATGTAGTTTGGAGAATCTTAAATTGAAGTCATATACTGATTCATTTTGATGCTTCTGGAGACTTACTAGCTTATGTAAGGCAAACTCAGGGGCATACTAATTACCATACTGCTCCTTAAATTGATCATGGAAATCTGTTAGGGAATTGATTGAGGCATCTGGTAAGCTATTGAACGAGTCTCATGCATCCTCAGTTAAAGACATCATAAATAACCTCATCCTAACATCTTCATGTTCCACATCGATGTATTATACAAAGGCATTAAAATTTTTATATGGTCCTCAGTGGATATCACATTATTTCCAGTAAATTTGGGGACCATCTTTCTCCAGCTACTATCAGGGGGGTATGGATATAATTGATATCCTATGAAATAAAATTACATGCATATGTTCATGAGGTTTTGTGGAGGCATGTTCATTGGTGGTAGGTTGGGATAATAATGATACCCATATGGAGGCTGATGGTAAGTATGTAGCTATTGTGGGTTTATATGGGGATTGACATGGTGATTATGAGGCCTAGGGTACTGTTGACTAGGAGGTGGGTATGGATGGATTATATGTTGAGAAGTATTATGTGTGAAGGGTGGTCTGGGGTTTCTTGGGGGAACGTTCTAATGAACATGACTAGCAAATGATGGTTGTTGATTGGAAGACCCACCTACATTTTGGGGTATGTTTTGTTGTATATTTCTTGGAACATGCCCTCCTTGTCTATGTGGAGGTACATATTTTGGAGAAGCTATTCTTGTTCCACCTTTTCTCTATTGAATTTCTTGCTTTAACAAAGTCTCAGCTTCTCTTAGTTTAACTAATTCAAGTTCCTCCTGTAATCTGAGCAGATTCCAGTTCATCTTTGTTCCTTATATCCTTTGGGTTGTCACTCATTTCCTTATTTGCCAATCTTTGTTGAACTCCTTCTCCCTGTTGTAATGACATCTGATAGTCATATTATGCTTGTCTTTGGTCTATGCCCCTCATCATTTATGCTTCATACTCAAGCTGCTTTTGGGGATCAGGCCTGTATCGAGCTAAAACATCATTAGACAATCCACAGCTCAGGGATAGGGTCTCATTTGATTCATGCAAAGGAGTGAAACTATTATGAGTTATGATAGGTTGTTCAGAAGAATTCTCTTGGGTATTTTGATTATGATCGAGTTGAGATTGGTTTGATAATTCATTTTCTTTGAAGGATCTCTTAGGGATGGGGTTGATTATAATTTCTTCCCATCAGCTTTAGAAATCCTACCATCCATGTTAGAGGATTGATTAGTGTCTGGGTTCTTTCCTAATCAGCAAAGTCTCAACCTTTTGACCCTATAGACTAGGCCCTTTTAAATATTTTGTTGTGTGTCCCCAGTAGAGTTGCCAATTTTGTTAGGTCTCAAAAATGCAGGTTGCAAATCCTAAGTGGATGCCAAGTTCTATCCTTAGATTTTTGACATTTTTGAACTAACGAAATGGAGTTAACCTATAAGGTTGATAACTCCCTGGACTTTGGATTTTGCTAGACCTAGGCAGGTACACCTTGCTAATGAAGCAGATTAAATGGATGTATGATTTTGGCTAAATGATGAATCTACCCACAGTGGCAAATGGTGTGGAATAGATGATTAATTGCTTACTACTTTTACTTATAATGTTTGAACAGTGATTAAAATGATATGATCCTAATTTGGCATGAATTGTATAAACAATATCAAGGCAAAACTATTAAATATCTCTAACTAATGAAAGGAGTAAGATCAGTACCTAAATGTATTGGGGTATATGAGTCAGTGAATGGAAACAGATGTTTGTGATTGGAGAGTTTATCTCCTAGCTTAACTCTAACAGTTGGGCACTTTAGATACCTGCAACTTGTGCAGATGTGCGAGTTTGTATGTGACAATGCTCTTCCTACATAATCCCAATGATATTCCCTTGAATTACTGTGAAATCATGAAGGAATTTAATTCTTAAGTTGATGGAAACCAATCACAATAACTTCTTTAAGAGGATTTAATCTTTTAGCAAGAACCAATCAAAGTCAATTATCATAAAGGAACTTTAATTCACATCAACCAGAAACCACTCAAAGAACTTCACACAGTGACAGCAAATGTGTTCTAACAACTATAGATTTGAATAATTCAATAGAACCACTCTGGAGACAGCACAATAACATATAATCATAAAAACTAACACAACTGTTGAACACTAGAAATAAACCACCATATATAAATATTCTGCTCCATAATGCTTTTAATAAATAATCATGTGTAATATAGGTCTCTTCAATTAAGATAGAAATGACAATAGATATCTTCTTCTTATAATATATATGCAGTCTTCCTTTCATCAGAGAGATTTCTACTTCTAACCATGACGCTTTTATCATCATAAGTTTTGATTTTTATATCATTTTTAATGAAGAGGTCATGCCCCTTCATAGTGTCTTTTGGGAATCAACAATATTAAGAAAATAAATAGATACGATTAAGCCCTACTAAGCCACAAGTAAATCTGAGCAAGATTATCCAAGTATTTCTGGCTCAGATGCGTTTCAACATATTCAATGGCATCCCTAACGTCCACCTCCATTGAGACCATCTTGTCCAAATGCGAGCAAGCCTCCTTAGATGTTGAATCTTCCTGTTTTATAATTTCTAGGGGATCCATTCATCCTTGCTCTTCAAATCTTTGTCCTTCTTGAGTAGCATAGGTACACCTATCTGTGAAGTTTCCATGCATTCTTTTACTTCATCCAGGATCCTGTCATAATACTTCTTGTGCTGCTTAACAAGACTATCGGCATCAGATATGCTTGCACTGTCAGAGGCCTGTTTACCTTGTTTCTCCTATAGCTTATTTATCAACCTAGTATCTATTCTCTCATGTTCTCGAATGACTTTTTGATTCTCAAAGCAAATTTCCCATAGCGTATACATCCACTTCATCAAATGATCATGCCTATTTTGCAAGACTGTAGTGAGTGTATCTATCTTGACCTATGCTATCTGATTCTTTGAAGGTGAGTGGGCTTGTTGTGGTCTTTCTACCTGTGTAATCATTTTGAGAGGAACTGCATCCTTTAAAAAATCATTCTCCTTTTTCAACCTTTCCCAACTCTTTTTGTAGGTATCTCTTTCCTTTATCAACAACTAAATTTGGGCTTTATTTAGCTTTGCTACATTCACTCCAAGTTCTACTGTGACAACTGGATCAGTTTCTCCATCTCTTAATGTCATAACATGACCGAAAGCTTTTTTAGTATCAATGATTGCAATCTTTTTATTCAGGTGATACAGAGCCCATATCATGAGAGAATTCTCATCTAGATTGTATTTTGTTCCTGTATACACTTCAGTGACCCCTTCAAAACTAATATTGTGTTTTGTGTCATTACTATGCAAAACCTATCCAAAACAAGTGTTGATTTCAAATCAAGTCCTGGGAATATTATTACACCGGTTTCTCTAAGTAGCTCTCTGCCTTTCTCAGGAGTCATATCTTCTATCTCCTTTACAACCTCTATTTTTAATGCATTCATCAATTGTACCTGGTTATCTGGTGTAACATCTAGGACTGATTCTCTAACAGTCTTTCCCTTGTGTCTGTACAAAAAAGATCTAAACTCAAGAGTATGAATGAATTGGTCATCTGAAATAAAAGATCTGTATGCAACCTGTCTAGCATCATCATCCCCTGTTTCTTCAATTTTGAATTCTCTTTCTGGGGGATGATATGGCTCAATTATGTACTTTGAAATTGTATCAGATAGTTCATGGCTTTCAATGGCTACAGACTCTTCACTGTAGGAGGACAGCACTTCAAATTCTTGTGTTTGTCTTATCCTTTCCCTTACTTCTTGATTATACTTATCAATGGCTATTTTAGCCTCTACTTCTTCCAAATTTCTGATCGCATCATCATGAGGGAATGTTACATGAGCATATCCTCCCAATTTTTGCTTCTTTCTAGCATAATCAATAAAGCCTTCTGGGTCAAAATTATTTCTTTGTATCCCTTTCCCAATGTTAAAATAAAATAATTTATCAAGAATAAGATCATAACCTTCTTTAGCCAACACAGTGAAGTCACCAAAACATAAGGTGCTCGGCATAAAGGATTGTTTATCATATGCACTGAGATGCATCACATTTAAATAATCAAGTTGTTCGACTATTTCCAAGTATGCCACCCTATCTGGTACAGTTTTTGGCAATAAAAAAGGGGTATCCTCAAACCCATATACTCTGATCATTGTGGAATCACATAAACTATACCAATCCCCCCAATTGTGGTTCACAATAGGTGGCCCATCAAAATCCTTGGGTCTCAGAAACCTTTTAATTTCCTCAGATAAAGTATAACTGCATGGGTAGCTGTAACATTTGTATAGGGTTTTCACAAAAAATTCTTCAAAATAAACATAACTGGAATTTCTAAACCTACTATCCCAAATAGAGGTCCATAAATGTGGGGGCAAAGGCTAACCATTTTTATCAATTTGTGTAATTTTTAGCTGCTCTGGCCACAAATTTAATTCTTGTCCAAAATACAGAACCATATGCATGAGAATAGAATAGTGTCTAAAGCTGACTATGGAGGAACTATTTTTTATGGCCTTTAGACCTAAGTCTATTTCCTTAAAAATAAAAGTAGCATAATCAAATGTCCTAGCTTGATGGCACTGCATATCTGCAGAGATAACCATGGGCACTATAGACATAAACTCTGGAACCTCAGTCCCCAACACCTATCCTACTGAGTAATATGTGTATCTCAAGTAAGGTTCGAACAATTCTACATGAAACGGTGGCTCATCCCCTTCTTCAAATGGCACTAGACTCCCCTCATTCCATGGCCTATGTAATGGTAGTCTCCAGCCCTTATGTGTTGTATCCAGTTTGAAATATTCCTTCTCTAGGGTTTCATGCACAATTGGGGTGTTGTATGTGTCATTTAAATCAAAAACTTCATAGATTGCATTTTTGGAAACATGAAATAGGGGATTTCCTTGCAAATCGCATATGGCCTTTTGATCGGGGTCATAGTGGTATGCTAGTACTTTCAAAAGGTCAATGTTGACAAAAACATCTGTGACTATCAATTTCCCCATATTGAGTTGCCAGGGATTGCAGACGGGTTCCATCCTATGTCTCCTGTGATAGTGGAACATAAATAACTCATATCCTCAAATAGGAGTCCATACATTTCCTACGTATTTGTATTTATCTTCAAGTTTTTCCACATTTGCTCTTAATTGTGCAGTTCTTTTGGCCTTGGGCCCTGAACCAGGCAATTGGTCCACAAGGTCTTGGTTCAATTTTCCCTCTGGTATTTTCTCTCCCTTTTCTGTGTCAATTTTCTATTTTTTACCTTTCGTTTGGCTCTTCTCAATTGGTTGCCTTTTCTTTGTTTCAGAGGAACCTTCTATTTTCAGTGACTATCAAAATTTGACTATTCCAGACAGAGTTCAAGGACTTACCCGTATACACTCTGTGCAATTTCCTTGGCTTCTGATGAACTCCTTCTCCGTCTGCAACCCTTGTATTGATCTCAATTGGATTCAATCTAGTTTATACCTCTTATGTTCAATCGGCCATTAATGGCTACCACTTGAATTAAATGCAGGGAGTTCACGACTTTCAAAATGTTAGGGCGATGCTCTTTTATTCATATCGATGAGACCATCTCATTCTTTTACCGACCTTCATATTTCCTTGGTGCCATTTTCATTCATATGTATCTAATTGGTCACCATGGGTACATTGGTGTCTCCCCAAAGCAGTTTTTAACCTTTTATTGTTATTTCGGGAAGATATTTTAATTTTCATCCTGACAACATTTGGTCAAGTTGGGTTAACATTCACCTTGGCATCGGTGAGTGTTTCTTCGATGGATAGGGATTAGCTTGCCGTTATTGGCATGACAATCTTTGTCACCCAGAAAATATGTAGGTCTCCCAATGGGTCATGTCTTCCCAATGGTCTTATTTCCATCATTCAACTTTACTAGAACATATCGGAGAGAGTCTTTCTGAAAAGCCTTTTGCTCCTTAGTATCATAATTGAGCTATGGTCATAGAGCTAGACATATTCATAAGATTTTTAGGTACGGGCTCCGATATGGATCTTGTCACACAAATTTTGGTGGTTGGTCTCAGAGATGAGGGACGTTAGTGAATTTTTTAACAAATGAATTATGTGGAATTTTCAGTTCCAACACCCCCCTGTGACTCAATATTTTGTTCCCCCCTGAATTGTGGCACTTTATAATGATAGTGTGTTAAATGTCACTATTACAATCATTTGCAGCATAAAGACTGTAATCATATATGTAACATTAAATGTTACTATATAGATGTTACAATTGGCATTGTGCTTATGTTACAAATAAGAAAGAGATTGGTTAGTGAGACTCCTATTTGCATACAACAGGAAAAAGTAACAATTGTTGAAACAAATCGTGAGTCACCAAAAAGTAGAATCAAAATTTGACTACGATGAAACCCAATAACTACTCAATGAACTGTAGCTGCTCACATAAAGTGTTATAGTTTTAGCTACTGATGAGAACAAACAGTAAGCAAAACCATGACTTCTAATTTGAACACAAACTCAAATGCCAAGTGCGTAGTTCACTCAAGAAGCATCATAAATGAGACAATCATGCCTATCACAAACAAGCACTCCTACATGAAAAATATTTGCTCGTTGCCAAGAAATCAAATCATTGCCCTTGCTGCTACGAATGGGCAAGCTAGAGGCTATCCCTCTACCTAAGCACACCTATCTATATCTACCCCAACAATGCCTCGAAACAACGACTTAACCTCCTCCTACTGCTGCATCTGAATATAGGGGAAATGTGATCTTACCGCCTTTGAAACAACATCACATAGCCAAGAAAGAGCAATTCATGATCTCCTCCGTCGAATAGAATGATACCTAGACTTGATTTCATCTCCTCTCACTCTGATTCCATGTAGATTTTTCCAGATCTACAGAGATGAAAATCAAGCACAGAAAAAAGGAAAATGCATTAACTAAGTGCTACATTGTTTCATATTATCGAATGCATAAATTTACACATATAAAGCCTCTGTAGAAAAAGAATCTCAGGAGGAAAATCAAGGGCAGACTGTTGTTTGCTTTAGTTTGCATGAAAATCATCAACCAAAAGAAAGGAAAGAAATCAAGAAACTGACAAACTGAAACTGACTGTTGTGCTTAGTTAGCTTATGAAAACTGACGGAGAGAAATTGATGCTAACAATTACAATATCAAATTTTATTTAAAAACATGCAATTGCAATCTTCTACATTGATACAAAAATAAAATGTGAGATGATTTTGTCAACTAATGCTTGTAGATCCTCAAAAGCATCAAAAGTGTGTTTGTATGTCAGAAAAAGCACAGAGTAGGGGAATAAATAGAGAATGTGGGTCTAAAATCATGTGATATACATTTTTGTAGACCATTGCTCACCTTTTAGGTGATCTAAAATGTGAGTGCATGTTTTGCTATTTTGGAAAATTCCAACCCTAAGGGTTGGATTTGCCTTAGACATCCAATCCAAAGAGTTAAAGACCTACCTTCTACATGCCAGAGATGTGTTTTCCACAAAACATAGAAAATCCATTAAATATCGAGTGTGCTCTACATCAAGTTTACATGTTTTTCAATGTTAATATGAAAAAATGCCAAGATGACTTCAAATTTTTTATTAGCCTTCTAACCATGTATTTTTTCTAAAATCTAAAAAACATCAAGATTTCCATCTTCAATTTCTTGTCTTATTCTTTTGTAGAAAACCTATGTATAGTATTTCTAGTGTCATTTTTTACCTCTTCATCAAAATTTGAAACAAATTACATTTTTAGATTCTAGACTTTATTCTGTACACATTGAAAAAAATTGGTTTTGGATTAATTTTCAAAAAATTTAGGGGAGGCATGCTCAAATTTTTATTTTTCAAGATGTTTCCACTTTGAAAATTCATAAAAAAAAATGATATACTCATTAAAAATTAGCAGAAAAATCAGGCATAAACTACATGATGTTAGCTAATTTTTCATTAAAGCAATTTGCGAAATAGTTTTAAAAAGTCAACATTTTAAGAGGATCACACTAGATGTTATGTTATATTTTTCTAACAAAAACAAGAACACTTTGTGTGCTCCCCCTATTTGAACCTCTTAATCTTCACCACTTTTAGAAAAAAAAATAGCAGTTTAGAAACTAGGTTCTAAGCACTATGAATTTTGTTCTTATCACATCTTCTAATTTTGAGTGTTGCTATCTTCAATTTCTCATCCAAGATTAGTTTTTACTGATTTCAGAGAAAAAAGTGGCCACTTTTGACCCCCCTTTTGGTCCCCTATTTCCATGCACATGCCCTGCTATAAACAATTTATTTTTTTAAAATTCACTAATATTCAATTACACAATATTTGTTTTCCTAATGTAAGAATCCTAGAAATTTGAAATACATCTTACAATTCATGAACTAAACATGTGCAAGTTGAAAAACTCAATGGGGTACCGACTATTCTCCATATAAAATTGCATGTGTAAGGCATCATATCATGATTTTAACATACCATGATAAACTTATAGCTATGGTGATGGGACCCAAAATAGCTACTAACTTTCACATTTTGACATGTTTCAAATTCATTTACATTTTTTAATTCATTCATAACAAAAATGTAGGTTTAAATACATAATTTGTGTTTCAACCTGCACATATTTAGTTCATGATTTATAAGATGTCTTTCAGATTTATGGCATTATTGGGTGATTCATATTTTATTATTTTTTAAATGTTGGGACTTATACATTAGCATAGCGAATATTGTGTAAGTGAATGTTGGTGAAGAAAATTGTTGGTCGAGACACACACTATGTATTTCAACGTGCATGTTTTTAGTTTATCATTTCTAAGATGTCTTTCAAATTTCTAACCTTCTTAGTTGATTCATAACATGAATCTTTGTTTTACCTATATAATCATTCATAATTGCACAGAGTAAGAGCAATTTTATGGCAACTACAAGTGTTTGGGTCTGAATCTTGTTATCTTGTTGAGAGGGTGGTTGTTTGTTGATAAAAAAAAGGTGTAAATGAGTGATTCTCTTGCTGACAACCATGTTAATTATGTTGTTCTTTGTCTTGTCAAGACATTGTGAAAGGATAAAACTGATTCAAAAGGCATCAATGTTTTAACTAGGTTAACATGGCATTAGGTATATAGCTAATGCATTTCAGTTTGGGTGTATCAAGTTGAATGACTAATAACAAAAGCTCTCCTTTGGAATTGTGATTTTAATCATAACTTACTCATTAACCTACTAGTGAGGTGTTTGAACCATTTGACAACCTTTACTTTCTCTCTAGAGGAAATATTGTAACTTTGGAAATGCATCTTAGGAATGTTAGATATGGGTGCTTAGCTAGATGCTAGTTTGGTAGATTTAAGACTATTAGAGTTATTGCTACTACTCGAGAAGCTATAGACGTAAGACTTTAAGTTCTATAGGAGTTAAAGTTGTGTCAATGCATAATTGAAGATAATATGATAGAAAGTCATTTCTTGACAATTGAATTCTTTGGTAGTTTATATTGAATAGCTATCTACATGTTGAAGAGTTTGTCTACACACATTTCCCTTGCCATTTTCCATGGGCGTAATCACCTTAATGACATATGGAGTTGGAACTTTCAAATATGTATCGTTTTCATTGTCATCATTTACTTTAATTCAAGAATTCAGAAATGGATTGTAGATGACCAAAACTTCCCAAAAATGACAAAAAAAAAAAGCTAAGCATGAGTTGGAAACGAACATAACTCCTCTAAGTAGGGTTCTCTATTCTATCTCAATATACATTGTCAAAACATTCTGTTGAACCTTTGAAAAAGTAAAGTTCAAATCATATCCAAAAATAAGTAACCATGCGCTATACTCCATAACTCCAGTGATGGGAATGCACATCATTTGTTATTAAAACCTCGAAAATTGAAACAATGGGCCACTCCGTCCAGTCATGGATTCCTTTTTTCGGTACAATAACGTGTAGTCAATTTTAAAATTGGAAAGCTTGAAAATTGAAACAATGGGCCACTACGTCCAGAATACAGGTCAAGGATACGTCTCTTAATTTAACCCTGTTTAAAAAATAGAGCTCACATGGAATCTCGGCTACAAAATCAATAAAACTTTGAAAGTGGGGACAATTGCAATAGCCTTGAGCATTACCAGCTGCCCTCAAGAAAAACGTGGTGTCGGCTGTTCAATTTTTTTTTCGACGACTCAACTTCTGATATCAAGTACATCAGACTTATTTCGATTAGGAATGTTTCTAGACACTTTTGATTTAAAAGTGAATTTCTTTTGATTAACTGGTTGTTATGACTGATTGGCCTCAACTTCTCTAATTGAAGATATTATCAATACTTAATTTAATATCATCTGGTTTAATGACAAATATATCCACTCAATAACAATTGAGTCCACCTTAAACAGCCAGCACATTATCATGTCGACTGATTTCAAATTTTTGGACTACGACTATTTTGACTGTTCAATTCGACCTGTTTAAATCGTCTGCTTTGACTGCTTCAACCCTCTGTTTGTCTCTCAGGTCTAAAGAAATCAACCAGTATTTCGACGTTTTACAACCCAAACTGATGAATAGCCAGGTGTGAACGTTCAATGGGGGTTTCATTTTGACAATAGAAAAAACAACAGAGCTTGTTTAAACTCTTGTTTATCTGCTTCTCCAAGAGGCCAAAGCAGAGAAACACAGTGAACACCATGAATTTGCAGAGAGTTTCTAAATATGTCCAGAAAAACCCAAAACAATCTCTTCTTCTGATTCTCTGTCTGCTAGCGATAGCCATTGCTGCGCTATTGGTGGGCGCTGTTCTTTTAAATCACTCCTCTAACGTGTTCGTCTTTTATGCCCTGTGCATGGGAATGATAATCATGACTTTACTGCTCATGGTGTGCTTATGGAGGAGAGAATATCTCCATATGAAAAGGGCCATTGCACTGGCCAAAGAAAGCAGCAGAGGTGATTTCCCCATCGACGACGATTTTCTCAAGAAAGTAAGCGGCGCTCCAAATGTGTTCCGTTATGCAGATCTCAAGACCGCTACAAATAATTTCACGACCGAGATCGGAAAGGGCGGATTCGGATCTGTTTTTCAGGGAACTCTCGCCGACGGGAAAAAAGTGGCCGTGAAACGTCTGCACAGAGCAGACGAGGGCGTGGATGAATTCGTTGCAGAAGTTACGGCGCTCGCTTCGCTCAACCATTCAAATCTTGTTCGCTTGCACGGCCTCTGTGTCGAGGATTCTCATTATTTGCTGGTCTATGAATTCATGGAAAATGGTTCTCTCTACGATTGGCTATTCCAGAATAAAAACAACACCATTGAATGGAAGACCAGGTATTCTATTGCCCTACAAACTGCCCGTGCGCTGGCTTATTTGCACGAGGAATCCACCTCCAGCATTTTGCATTTGGATGTGAAGCCACAGAACATACTTCTGGACGAGAGTTTCAGAGCCAAGGTTTCTGATTTTGGGCTGGCGAAATTGCTTGACGAGGGCGAAAGCCGCCTGATGACAGTCCATGTGAAAGGTACGCCTGGTTATATTGCGCCTGAATGGTTCTTGCAATACGGAATTAGTGCTAAAACGGATGTTTACAGCTACGGAATGGTTCTTCTGGAAGTGGTGAGCGGGCGCAGAGTGGTGGACAGATCTGCAGACGAGGAGAATTGGTATTTACCTACTACTGCGTTGCTTAAGGCAAGAGAAGGAAATTTAGAAGAGCTGTTTGATAGTCGGCTTCAGGTTTCCAAGGAAGCGGGTGTGGAGATGGAGAGAGTAATAAATCTGGCTCTGTGGTGTATTCAAAGCAATTGTGCGTTGAGGCCCAGTATGCCCACTGTGGTACAGATTTTGGAGGGGAGTTTAGAGATGTTGGAGCCTCCTCTCGATCGCAGCCTTGCCTTCGGCCCATGCATCGGAGGGCTTGTTAACAGTTCGAGCATCAACGAACAGGAGATTTTTACCAGAGAGGATACATCTTCATCCCCGCATCTTGTTTTGGTTATAGATGAGTAAAATTAAATCACAAGATAGTTTTCGTTTTCTTTTTAACAAGATTCTCCCTTCCGTTCCCTTTTGGTATTGTAAATCGCTACCGTCTAATGAAAATGAACTTGCTAACCAGGTGGACAACTCAAGGCACCAAATTCCTTTTGGAAATGCTGTTCAGTTTTATTGTTTAGGGTACATTATGTATGCCTCACATTAGAAGCACCCTTAGGTGCCTCCTACATAGTATTATGGGAGTATGAGGTAGTCTCACATGTTATAAGTAATGTGTAGACCCAAAACCATAGACTATAAAAGGATTCTCTTCCATTCCATAAATGTCCATTAGAGTATGTGAGCTTCCAATTGTAAAAGAATATAGTTTCCTTCAAGTACTAGGAGAGAGGGTCCTATATACCAACTTGGTATAGAAGTTGACAAAGTGGGACCCATTACTAAATAATCCAAAGCCAAAAATGTTTAAAGTATTATTAAATTATGTTCTTTATTCCACTAGAAAAAGATGTGTACAAGGATCATATTTTGTATTCAATGGATGCAATCAATGTTTAGATTTAAAATGTTTATTAGATAGTTATTGTTTTATCAAGATAGGTGGTAGATAGATGACATATACATCTAATTGTCAATATTCTAAACTGACATAAATTGTACACATTGTCTAAAGATTTATGAACTTATATTCTAATAGAAATTCTATATATAAAAAGGTGCATATTAATTGTCCCAAATACATATGAAAGTATAAAAGAGTTGTATACTAATTGTCCCAAATACATATGAAGTCGTTACCCATGAAAAAAGACTATAATACAAATATATAATCCTTTAATAACAAAATGTATTATCAAGTGTCCCATTAAACAAAATTCAATGTCCCATATCTCCTCATGAGCATAGCATCTTCAAGTCATATTTGCCTAACAACGGTCATTTTCTCTATGAATGTCTACAAGCATTACATCATCACAGTTGTAAGGTTCATCAATCAAGGGCCATCAAAATAATTTGAATGAAATAAAAACTTTAGACCAAACAAGCAATCAAACAATCAAACTTCTACCCATAATTAAAATATTTTAATATCTATCAAATCTATCCATTGATTCTTCAATCTGACATTATTCAATCCTAACAATTCAATATCATCTAATTAAATGAAAGTGTAGAGATCAACAACAATTCCTTTATGACATGGCTACAATTCCATATTTTTCTCTACTATATATTTTCTACAGCTTGTACAAAAAAAATCTAAAGAGCTCATATCATACTATACTTTTTGCATTATGTTATGTGCCACTGGCTATCTTATTCCCCAATTCTTGTTTCATTTTCAACATGTAGTTGGTCACTTGCACTATGTTTGTTTCACAACTTTGAAGGGATTAAATGGAGAGAATTTGGAGGTCTGCATAGAGACATTGTTATAAGTAATGGTTGGAGAGAAGATTAAAATTGGTAAATACAATTGTGTTCATGAACACAACCATGGGAGGGTAGAATTCTATTCATTTTATGTTCTTGGAGATGTATTATTCTCTAATAAGAAGATTTGTAAACCAAAAATAAATGAAAAAATTTTAAATCAAGAGTTAGTAATGTTTTCACCTAATGAAACAAGAGTAGCATTGAGTTGATGAATGTAGCAGCCATTGTTGGGATTGAAGATATTTAAGATGATCCACATTATTAGGAATTGTTAGGAGAGAGTAACGAGGGTTTGGAACATTTATTACTTTTACAATCAATTTCACAATTCCCTATGTCTTTAGAATGTAGATATGGTTTATATGTTGAAGTAAATGTAATCCCCATAATCATCTCTAAGGCTATTAAAGTATTCAATGAAATTTCTAAGTAGAGAATTACAAGAGCAATATGGCATTTAAGTATTCTAAATTTGCAAATGAAGATAATATGATAGTTAATAATTATGTAATTAGCAAGAAATTTGTAAATGAAATAGAATCATTTTTTGTAATTAGGTAGCAAGAATGTTCTGACATTGTATAAATTCATTATCATCATTTAAAGTATCTAGATTATCATGTAAAAGTAATCAATCATCATGATTCCTATAATAAATCATTATCATCAATCCATGAGTGATGGTTTGACAGAAGATTAAAAATTTTCAATTACTAATGTGTTAATAAAAAAAACTATCAGGAGGGTACATTTGCATTGCATTAAATTATAGTTCAAAGGTATTTGTTGGGTCTCTTCTAAAAATATATTTCATTAAAAACATGTTTACAAACATATCAAACAACAAAAATGAGGAAGGAAGAACAGATTCACATTTACATATAATGACCAACAAATAAAAAATTTAATTGTGAAGCTATAATGGTCTAAAATTTTAGAAATATAGGGTTTGAGATTGATAAATGGTTTCCAACCCTAGCAACACCATAAATGGTGTTAGTAGAAATGGTTTACAACCTTGCTAACATAAAAAATGGTGTTAGTAAAAATGGTTTACAACCCCGCTAACACCAAAAATGATGTTAATAGAAATGGTTTCCAACCCTACTAACATCATATGGTTTCCAACCTTGCTAACACCATGAATGTATAATGTGAAGAAGACACTTCAATCCAATGTAGTAACCATTATTAGGATTTTGAGATAATCAACACTAGGTCCAACTTTAAATTTTTTCACAAATAATCAAATTTTTTATTACCCATTTCAACAAAATGCATCAATATAAATTGCCAATTGAAAGAATTAAATATATAAACTTATAACTTAATTTCAAGAGGTCACAGTGATGTTCAAATAGAAATTTTAAATTTCCATAAGTAATGTGTTACAAACATAGAAGAAAGACATGCAGTTGTACATTCATAAACACAACAAAATTGAAGAAACAATTTCATATAAACTTGTTCTTGGAGATATTTTGTTCTGTATATAGTACAAGAAATTAGCTAAAGAAAAATAACATATTACAAACTAGAGATATTTTCAAGTAAATGAAAATGAAAAAAACATTCAATTCAGGTAGATGCCAATGAAATAGATTGAAAACTATCATCATTCCAAAAAGCATTGACTATTACAACAAACACCCCTCAATATATTTTTTAAATTTTAGAATCTTTTCAGTACAAAGTTAATGAAAGAAAGAGCCTTAATCATTTAACTAGATATTGTAGAAACTATTATTCTGGCTTTCAAGATAATCACAAGTGAATCAAAATAAAACCAAATAAATAGGTGGGTCATTACCTTAGTGAGGTATAATGACCCCACCTTCCATTTGCACCCACACAAAAGAGTGAAATGAAGAAATGTCTTCTCAAACACTAAACAAGAGTTAAGCAATTTCCAAAATAATACATGACAGAGTAGAAACAAGGCACCATGGCTAGTAGAAGGGTATATAAACCCTGAAAGTTAGGGTGCACCACTCTTAGGCCCCCTAAACCCTAAACCCCCAAATAAACAATAGAGAAGAAATGAGAAAAAGGATAAAATTCCAGTGGGTCATTGCCTTAGTGAGGTATGATGACCTTACCTTCTATTTGCAACCACACAGTGGAGTGAAATGAAAAGATGCCTTCTCAAACACTAAACAACAAATAAAAAGTGGCTAAAACAAAACAAGACAAAGAAGATATGAGAAAATAAAATAATAAACCAAGTGGGTCATTGCCTTAGTGGGGTATGACAACCTCAACTTCTATTTATAGCTAGATGGAGGAGTGAAATAAATAAATATCTTATCAAACAATAAACAACAAATTACAAAGAATAAAGGAGAAAAAAAACCAAAAAAACTAGGTGGGTCATTGCCTTACTAAAGTATGATGACCTCAACTTTCATTTATAGCCAAGAAAGGGAGTGAAATAAAGAAATACCTCATTCTCAAACAATAAATGACAAATAAACAATGGCCTAAATAATACATGATAGAGAAGAAAGAAGAAAAAAATTGGTGAGTCACTGCTCTAGTTGAGGTATGACCTCACCTTCCATTTACAGCCATATGGAGGAGTGAAATGAATAAATACTTTCTCGAAGACTAAGCAACTAATAATTGTTGGCATAAAGAACACATGACAAACAAGAAATGAGCATAAAACCACAAAATTAGGTAGGGCATTGTCTTAGTTTGGTATGATGACCTAACCTTCCATTTACAACTAGATGGAGGATAGAAATTAAGAAATGGCTTCTCAAATAATAAACAAGAAATATAGAGTGGCCTACATAATACATGATAGAGAAGAAATGACTACATAATAAAAAACCAACTAGCTTGAATTACCTTAGTGAGGTATGAAGACTCACCTTCCATTCCAAGCTATATTGATAAGGGAATCCAACACAATCACCAAATAGACCTCCACATCCTCTCAAAATTCTCTCACATAGACATCCAAAATCTCTCCATTCAATCCCTTCAAAGCCATGGGTAAATGAGAGCCAAAGTGAACAAGTACAAAATATGACAAGTTTTGGAGAAGAAGAGGGTTGGTAGTGAAGTTTTGTTTCATGTTTAATATTGTGTACTATAGCATTGAAGGTAGCATAGCTTCAGATCTAGGTGTCATCCGAAACATGCATGCACAGAAGTAAACTTACTAAATGTAGATGTGTGGGAGTTAAGTGTGGAGTGGTGATAGATAAATATGAGTGTGATTGAAACATGTAAATATGCATGGTATGAATACATCAATGGGAACACACGTCCTTGGTTGATGATGATCTACAATCGGGGCTCCATGTGCACTACCTTCGATCAAGCATATTTGAGGGGTAAAATAGGGGTGTTTACTTATCATCCTCCTCTATGTGTATGATGAGTTAGATACCCCTCAAAATAAAAATTTTAAACTATCCACCTCACTGCATGGGTGGCTAATTAAAATTTGCCTCCATGGCACGTAAGGGTCCACATCAACTCCAAAAGTTAGGGTGCACCAATATCAGGCCCTCTCCACTACACATCTAAAAATGTGCAGTTAAAATCCTCAACATCTGAGTCACTTAAATCTTCATCTTAACTAGAAACAATATATGTAGTCCACATAAGTAATGTGAAAATTTATATATTTAGTTGATAGGCTATTTAGTGTGAGAATAGTCCACAATTGGACTAAAAATTTGTCTCATGTTGCTCAACCAAATAAGAGTGTCAGTAAATTAAAATAAGTGTCAAGAAGTTAAAGGAAAATAGTCCATTGTAGATTAATAATTATTAATCTAAGGAACCCATGATCTTAGAAAATACATTGCATGTCTTATGTATCTCAAAAGGGGGAAAAGACAAGGAGCTCTTCTTTAATATGGCACTTACAAAAATTTGCTGCACAAAGTTGGTGTAGATGTCAATAAAGTTTGCTTAAAATTCATTAGTAATTTCTTGGTCCCCACATTTCTTTGTCCTTAGTGGATTGAGGACATGGAATAAAAATTCTCATATGATAGGTAGGAGATGGAGAGAGTAATAAAGCTGGCGCTGTGGTGTATTCAAAGCAATTGTGGGTTGAGGCCCAGCTTGTCCACTGTGGTACAGATTTTGGAGGGGAGTTTAGAGATGTTGGAGCCTCCTCTCGATCGCAGCCTTGCCTTCGGTCCATTTGTCGGTGAGCATGTTAACAGTTCCAGAATCAACAAACAGGAGATTATTACCAGGGAGAATACATCTTCACCCCCGCATCTTGTTTTGGTTATAGATCGGTAAAATTAAATCACAAGATAGTTTTCATTTTCTTTTT
Organism: Cunninghamia lanceolata; assembly: GCA_027924645.1. NCBI lineage: Eukaryota > Viridiplantae > Streptophyta > Pinopsida > Cupressales > Cupressaceae > Cunninghamia > Cunninghamia lanceolata. The sequence continues at coordinate 1,051,000 of BSBN01000386.1, forward strand.
AACAAGCCAGCCATACGGATTCTACCTTCCGTTCCCTTTTGGTATTGTAAATCGCTACAGTCTAATGAAAATGAACTTGCTAACCAGTTGGCAAACTCAAGGCACCAAATTACTTTTGGAAATGCTTCCCAGCTTTTAGTTTAGATAAATGTGGGTAAAAAAATATATTTTCCTTTAAGTACTGGGGGAGAGGCCCAATGTGGGTGTAACTTGTTATATCAGGTCACCTCACATTGTAGATTACATTGTAGATTGTGAAAGGATTCCGTTTCGTTTCTATTTCCATATGTCAACTTGGTATAGAAGTTGACAAAGTGGGACCCATTACTAATATAATCCAAAGCTAAAAATGTTTAAATTATTATTAAATTATGTTCTTTATTCTGCTAGAAAAGGATGTGTACAAGGATCATATTTTGTAGTTAATGGATGCAATGATTGTTTAGATTTAAAATGTTTATTAGATAAATGGTAAAGAGATGGCATATACGATCTAATTGTCAATATTCTAAACTGGCATAAATTGTACACATTCCTTGTCTAAAGATTTATGAGCTCATATTCTAATATAAATTCTATATATAAAAAGGTGCATATTAATTGTCTCAAATACATATGAAAGTACAAAAGGGTTGTATATTAATTGTCCCAAATACATATGAAGTTGTTACCAATAAAAAAAGACTATAATACAAATATATAATCATTTAATAACAAAATGGATTATCAAGTGTCCCATCAAACAAACTTCAATGTCCCATATCTCCTCATGAACATAGCATGTTCAAGTCATTTTCTCTTCGAATGCCTACAAGTATTACATCAAAGTTGTAAGGCTCATCAATCAAGTTGTCAAAATAATTTAAATGAGATAAAAGCTTTAGACAAAACAAGCAATCAAACTTTTGACCATAATTCAAATATTTTAATATCCATCAAATCTATCCATTGATTCTTCAATCTGACATGATTCAATTATAACAATTCAATATCGTCCAATTAAATGAAAGTGTAGAGATCAACAACAATTCCTTTATGACATGGCTACAAATACATCTTTTTCTCTACTAGACTTTTTCTATAGCCCATACAAAAAAATTCTATAGAGTTCAGATTATACTATTCTTTTTGCACTCTACTATCTACCACTGGCCATCTTATTCCCTAATTCTTGTTGCATTTTCAACATGTCGTTGTTCACTTCTAATATGGTTGTGTTGCAAGTATGGGCCTAATTGGTGTTGTCATTGATGTCAACATACTCCTATTGCATTGATGTCAAGGATTGGATGAGTTGTATGCTGAGGATATTGAGAAAATTAGTCCTATCAGAAGCAGAGAAGAATAGTGAAGATAGTGAAGTGAAGATCCCAGCCAAGATGAAGATCAAAGGATGCACATCAAAGGGTTTGTAGATATGTGTCTAAAAATGATCCAGTCAAGATTTGAGAGGTCTGCATGAAGATTTGAAGAAGTTATGGCCATTTGAGTGAAACCAATTCTGACAGGTGTTCAGAGGTGACAGAGTGACACAAATAGGTCCGATGAGATCTAAAAATGCAATATCTTGTTATATGGATTTGGTGGAGTGTTTAGGAATTCTGTGAATTAACAACTCAATTGGTTCATGGTATGGAGGTCCACAAACATCTATTCCAATACGACAGTGATGATAGACTATGTTCTTGAGGTTCCGGATGAAGGAGAGAATGATTTTAGTAAGCAAAAGTAGTGTGGATGTTCTTGGTGATTCAGGCAAGCTTGTGGGGGTCTCTGGATTATGTTCAGTTCGTGTTGGTGGTCCACATTGAAGATTGAGTTTGAAATTGAAGAGTTACTTCCGGATGGTAATGTTCTTCCTAAACTTGGCTGACCGGATGAGTTACACATCTTGCGGATGATCTTGAAGATGTTCTACGAAGCATGGCGTGTTGCTCAAAGAAGATTGAAGTCCCAGATCTATGTGGCCGACAGTGTGGTGATTCACATGAAGTCTTTTGTAATTAGTCAAGTTGTATTTTTGTATTTGCTCTATAAAGTATATCGACTTTGATGATTATTCAAAAGTTGATGTCTTATATAAATAAGAGTTGTGAAGTCATTTCAAAAGTATCTTGGCAAAAAATGAGAGTGTGGTAGAGAGGAGAAAAGCGAAAGGCAGAGCAAAAGTGTTGGGCTTAAATGGAACTGACTCAAGCATGGTGAAGATGATATTCTTCAGTTCAAGTATGTAATATTTATCATTCTGTAGATAGTGTGTCTCCTGTAGGAAGTGGGCCTCTTGTGAGCAGTGTGCTTGGGAAATGAGCCCTAATTGGCATGTGCCATTTTGTTCTTATTCTTTTAAGAGAGAATACAACCTTGGGTTAGTTGGCCCATGGTTTTTCCCTTAACCGGATTTTCCATGTTAAAAATCTTGGTGTCATATGTGTTAATGTGTTTCTGCTCTTGAAGTGTTGTATTATGTTTCTATGATTGATTTATTATTATGTTGTTGAATTACAAGAAGGATTTAAGTGGTTAATAAAAGGAAGCTTTGAGACAACTGATTCAGCCCCCTCTCAGTTGTCTATCTTGAAACTAACAATTGGTATTAGAGCCAAGTTCCTCTAAAAGGAGCTTAACTGCTTGAGGAGATCCAGGATGTCTTCCTACAAGAAGGATAGTCCAAGGTTTGATGGAACCAATTACACTCTTTGGAAAAAGCCGCATGGAATGCCACCTACAATGTATGGGAATGCAATATTAGATCATGGCTTCAAAGAAGTATGTCCCTCCAAAGAATGGTCTAAAAACTGTAGATGAAATCAAAGATGCTGTAGACAATCTTTGGGCTAAAGAAGCTCTACTAAGTGTCTTATTTGATTCAGAGCTGACAAATTTTATAGATTTAAAAACTGCATATGAGATTTGGGAAAAATTGGAACTTCTGTATGAAGGAGACAAATATGTTAAATGTGCCAAACTACAAATTCTAAAAGGAAATTTTGAAAACCTGAAGATGAATGAAGATGAGAATATTACTACTTTTATGCCAAAAGTAAATGAGCTTGTTTGTGTAGGTGTGTTGGTGGAATCTTGAATGAAGATGAGATTGTTGCCAAAGTTCTCAGATCCTTACCTCCTGCTTACAAATACAAGGTTGTTGCTATTGAAGAATTCAAATCTTTTTCAAATATCACAAGAGATCAATTGGTTGGAAAATTAGCTGCATTTGAATTGGCCGAATTTGGATATGCACCCCCCAAGACTGAATCTGCATTCAAAGCTAGGGCCTCTATAAAGGCAAACAGAAGTTTGATCCAGGAGAGAACTCCTTAAAGAAACTATCATGGTATGAAAAAACAAGAAAAGATCTGGAAGAAGATGAAGCAGAAGCCGCTCAACTTGAAGCCCTTATTGCAAAAAGATTGCCAAGAGGATCCGGTAAGTATGAAGGAAAATTGCCCTTCAAATGTTTCAACTGCAATAAGATTGGTCATTTTGCCTCAAGATGTCCAGAAAGATTTTCAAGGGCAAATCCAAATAGATCAAGATTCCAAAATAAATATTACTATGTTCATGAAGATGATGACGATGAAGGATTAACAGATGATGAATCAGAGACAGGAAACAAATCTGGAAGTGACTGGGTATCTATTGCCATCAAGGAAGAAGATCTAATGCCCTCTGAATCTGTCAATCATAAAATGATATAAAGAGCTCTGGCTACCCAAGTTGAAGAAAAGGATGATTGGGTCATTGACAGTGGATGCTCCCACCATATGACAGGTGACAAAAATAAGTTTATAGATTTGGAAAGATATGAAGGAGGAGTTGTAAAATTTGGTGATAATTCTGCTGGCAGAATCAGAGGAAGAGGAACTAATTCTTTTGATGGAAAGAACAAAACCAGTAATGTACTATATGTTGAAGGTCTAAAGCACAATCTTCTCAGTGTTGGACAGTTGGTAGACAAAGGCGATGATCTCTGATTCAAAAATAGAAAATGCAAGATCTTTGAAAGTTTCGGAACAGAGATTGCATTTGGTACTCAAACAAAAGGTAACATCTTCCACTTGGTTGGTACTGGCAAAAGTTGTTTATTTGTTCAAATTGATTAGAGTTGGCTGTGGCATAAGAGAATGTGTCATGTGAATTTTGATAATATCATGAAGATAAGTAACACTTAGGCTGTAAGAGATCTTCCAAGACTGGTGAAACCTACCAATAGTTTTTGCAAAGAATGTCAGTTGGGTAATCAGAGCAGAGTCACATTTAAAAGTAAGGAACAATCCTCTACCAGATTGTTAGACTTAGTACATAGTAATCTATGTAGACCAGCAAGAATCAAGAGCTTGCAAGGTGATAGATACTGCATGTTATTAATTGATGACCACTCCCGGATGATGTGGGTGACCTTTCTGAAAGAAAAATTTGAGGCTCTTGAGAAATTCAAAATATTCAAGGCTATGGTAGAGAATGAAACCAGATTAAACATAAAATGTCTCAGGTCTGATAGAGGTGGAGAATTCACATCCGAAGAGTTCATAGAATTATGTGAGAAACATGGGATAAAGAGACAGTTATCTCCTCCAAGGACTCCGCAGTAGAATGGAGTAGTGGAGAGAAAGAACCGGACCATCCAGGAAGCATCTAGAACCATGATGATGGAAGCAAATGTTCCTTAGATCTACTGGAGAGAAGTTGTAAGCACTGCTGTCTATACTCTTAATCAAGTACAAATCAGAAGCAATATTGGTAAGACCCCTTATGAACTCTAGTTTCGCATCACTCCCACTGTGAAGTATTTCAGAGTCTTTGGTAGCAAATGTTACATTAAAAAAGATGAAGACCTTGGCAAATTTGAAGCTAGAAGTGATGAAGGAATATTCTTGGGTTATTCTACTCAAAGCAAAGCATACCGGTGTTATAACAAGAGATTGAGAAAGATTATAGAAAGTACAAATGTGAAGGTTGATGAAGGTATTGAAAAACCCTCAAAGTTTTATGAATATGAAGAAGATGATCATAATGATGTTTTGGTCCAAGAAGTCCAAGCTCCTTCTGAAATTCAAATCTAGACTGATCCGGAGAATCAGGAAGAAGAGATAAGTCTGAATGAACCTGTTCAAGAAACAGAAGTGCAAGAAATTCCCAAAACTCCCAGGTATGTAAGACTAAATCACTCTGAAGATCAGATCATAGGTTATAAAAGCAAAGGTGTTCAAACAAGAAGAAAGATTGCTCAAGACTCAGAAAAGTATTGTCTAATTTCAAAGATTGAACCAAAAACTGTGAGTGAAGCATGCAATGATGAAAGCTGGACTAAAGGAATGAAGGAAGAGTTGATGCAAATTGAAAAAAATCACACTTGGGATCTTGTTCCTAGACCTAGAAATAAAAATGTGATTGGAACCAGATGGGTCTTCTAGAATAAATTGAATGAAGATGGTGAAGTAGTCAGAAACAAAGCCAGATTGGTCTGCAAGGGTTATTCTCAAGTAGAAGGAGTTGATTTTGAAGAAACTTTTGCTCCGGTGGCAAGAATTGAAGTAGTCAGATTATTTCTTGCATTTGCTTCCTTCAAGGACTTCAAAGTCTATCAGATGGATGTCAAGTCTGCCTTCCTAAATGGTGACTTGAAAGAAGAAGTATACATTGAGCAACTGGATGGATTTCAATTGTCTGATCATAGTGATAGGGTCTGCAAGTTGAAGAAAGCACTGTATGGACTCAAACAAGCCCCAAGAGCCTAGTATGAAAGGCTGGATAAGCATCTTTTGAAGATTATTTTCAACAAAGGTACTATAGTAACTTGTACTTCAAAATTGATCATGAAAATATTTTGATTGTTGAAGTATTTGTTGATGATATCATTTTTGGAGGAAGAGATAGTATGTGCAAAACTTTTGCAAATCAAATGAAAAGTGAATTTGAGATGTCCATGTTTGGGGAAATGAATTTCTTCTTGGGTCTGCAAATCACTCAAAAAAAGAAAGGAATCTTCATTTCATAGACCAAATATGTGAAAGAATTGTTAAAGAAATTTGGGATGGAAGACTCAAAACCAATGAATAATCCCATGGCAACCAGCTGTAAATTGAACAAAGATGATTACTCTCCTAAGGTTGATCAGAAAAAGTATAGGTCAATGATTGGAGGACTATTATATCTTACTCAAACTAGACCTGACATTATGAATGATGTTGGTCTTGTTGCTAGATTCCAAGCTGATCTTAGAGAATCTCATGTCATGGCAATCAAGAGGATTCTCACATATCTAAAAGGAACAGTTGAGTATGGTTTATGGTATCCTAGAGATCATGATTTCTCTCTTCATGCATATACAGATGCGGATTAGGCAGGAGATGTGGATGACCGGAAGAGTACCAGTGGTGGAGCATTCTTTTTAGGGAAAAGATTGGTTTCTTGGCTGAGCAATAAACAAGAGGCAATATCTTTGTCCACTGTAAAATCAGAATATATTGAAGCAGCAGGTAGTTGCACTTAAGTATTATGGATGAAGCAAATACTAAGAGACATCAGAGTGGAGTATGAGGAACCTATCACAATCTTCTGTGATAATTCAAGTGCAATAAATATATCAAACAATCTAGTGTTGCACTCAAAGACAAAACATATATCCATCAAGTTTCACTTTTTTGAGAGAGCAAGTGAACAAAAATAAAGTCAGATTGGAGTTTGTACCCTCCAAAGATTAGATTGCAGATATTTTTACTAAACCTCTACCTAAGGACTCTTTTGAGTATCTCAGGGAGAAGTTAGGGGTTATTACCCCTCCGGTTCTGAATTAAGGTGCACTGATATGCATCAGTCTAGTGGATCTCACAGTCATATCTTGTGATTTGAGTTGATGATGGGAAGCTGCTACTCAGGGGGAGTAGTCTGTATGCTTCTGAGTGATGCAAGTATGTGCCCTTTGCCATTGATGCCAAAGGGGGAGAGAAGACATGTGAAAAATAAAAGTGGTTGTTGATCAAAGGGGGAGCAATAAAGGAAGAAAAGACATGTAAATGGTTGCTATTGATAGGGGGAGTTATGTCAGTCAGTGAGGAGAAGTTCTTGTCTTGATGGTTAAAACAGTTTTTCACATCATATGTTGCCATCAATGACAAAGGGGGAGATTTTTGCAAGTATGGGCCTAGAACCAATGTTGTCATTGATGTCAACATACTCCTGTTGCATTGATGTCAAGGATTGGATGAGTTGTATGATGAGGATAATGATAAAATTAGTCCTATCAGAAACAAAGAAGAACAGTGAAGACAGTGAAGTAAAGATCCCAGCCAAGATGAAGATCAGAGGATACGCATCAAAGGGTTTGTAGATATGTGTCTAAAGATGATCCAGTCAAGATTTGAGAGGTCCGCATGAAGATTTGAAGAAGTTATGGCCATTTGAGTGAAACCAATTCTGACAGGTGTTTAGAGGTGACAGAGTGACACAAATAGGTCTGGTGAGGTCTAGAAATGTAATATCTTGTTCTACATATTTGATGGAGTGTTTAGGAAGTGAATGTGAATTGACAACTCAATTGGTTTATGGTCTGGAGGTCCGCAAGCATCTATTCCAATATGACAGTGATGACAGACTATGTTCTTGAGGTTTCGGATGAAGGAGAGAATGATTTCAGTAAGAAGTAGTGCGGATGTTCTTAGTGATTCAGGCAAGCTTGTGGGGATCTCTGGATTGTGTCCAGTTCATGTTGGTGGTCCGCATTGAAGATTGAGCTTGAAATTGAAGAATTACTTCTAGATGATGATGTTCCTCCTAAACTTGGCTGACCGGATGAGTTACACATCTTGCAGATGATCTTGAAGATGTTCTGCGAAGCATGGCATGTTCCTCAAAGAAGATTGAAGTCCCAGATCTATGTGGCCAATAGTGTGGTGATTCGCATGAAGTCTTTTGTAATTAGTCATGTTGTATTTGTATATTTTCTCTGTAAAGTATGCCGACTTTGATGACTATTCCAAAGTTGATGTCTTATGTAAATAAGAGTTGTGAAGTCATTTCAAAAGTATCTTGGCAAAAAATGAGAGTGTGGTAGAGAGGAGAAAAGTGAAAGGTAGAGCATAAGTGTTGGACTTAAATGGAACTGACTCAATCATGGTGAAGATGCTATTCTTCAATTCAAGTATGTAATATTTATCATTCTATAGATAGTGTGTCTCCTGTAGGCAGTGGGCCTCTTGTGAGCAGTGTGCTTGGACAGTGTGCTTGGGCAGTGAGCCCTAATTGGCATGTGTCATTTTGTTCTTCTTATTCTTTTAACAGAGAATACAATCTTGGGTTAGTCAGCCCATGGTTTTTTCCTTAACCGGGTTTTCCACGTTAAAAATCTTGGTGTCATATGTGTTAATGTGTTTCTGCTCTTGAAGTGTTGTATTATGTTTCTATGATTGATTTATTATTATGTTGTTGAATTACAAGAAGGATTTAAGTGGTTAATAAAAGGAAGTTTTGAGACAATTGATTCACCCCCCTCTCAGTTGTCTATCTTGAAACTAACAGTTTGTTTCACATCTTTGAAGGGATTAAGTGGAGAGTATTTGGAAGTCTACATAGATAGATTCTTATAACTAATGGTTGGAGAGAAGATTAAAATTGGTAAATAAAATTGTATTCATGAATACAACCATGGGAGGGTAGAATTCCATTCATTTTCTATTCTGGGAGATCTATTATTCTCCAATTAAGAAAATTTGAAAACCAACAATAGATGAAAAAAAATTAAATCAACAGTTAGTAATGTTTCTTCCTAATGAAACAAGAGTAGTATTGAGTTGATGAATGCAATAGCCATTGTTGGGATTTGAAGATAATGAAGACAATCCACATTATTAGGAATTGTTAGGAGAGAGTAACGATTGTTTGGAACATTTATTACTTTTAGAATTAGTTTCACAATTCCTTATGTATTTAGGATCTAGATATGGTTTAGATGTAGAAGTAAATGAAATCCCCATAATCGTCTCTAGGGCTATAAAAAGTATTCAATAAAATTACTAGGTAGAGAATTAGAAGAGGAATATGGCATTTAAGTCTTCTAAATTTGCAAATAAAGATAGTATGATAGTTAATAATTCTATAATTAGCAAGCAAGAAATTTACAAATGAAGATTGTATCATAAAATCATATTTTGTAATTAGGCAACAAGAATATTTTGACAACTTGTGAAGCATTTGTAGAAATTCATTATCATCATTCAAAATATCCAAATTATCATCATGTGAAAGTAATCCAACACCATCATTATGATCCTCTAATAAATCATCATCATCATCAATCCATGAGCGATGGTTCCACAAAAGATGAAAAATTTCAATTACTAATGTGTTAATAAATAAAACTATCAAGAGGGTACACTTGCATTGCATTAAATTGCAATTCAAAGGTATAAATTAGTGGGTCTCTTCTAAAAATAGATTTCATTTATGAACATTTTTACATACATATCAAACAAAAGAAATGAGGAAGGAACAACAAGTTCACATTTGCATATAATGAGCAACAAGTACAAAAATTAATTTTGAAGCTATAATGGTTTCACATTTTAGAAAATGTAGTGTTTGAGATCAAGAAATGGTTTTCAACCTTACCAACACCATAAATGGTGTTAGCGGAAATGGTTTCCAACCCTAATAACACCAAAAATGGTGTTAGCATGGTTTCCAACCCTAATAACACCATGAATGCATAATGTGAAGTAAGGCACTTTAATCCAATGTAATAACCATTATTAGGATTTCAAGATAATCAATACTAAATGGACAACTTTATATTTTTTCACAAATAATCAAAATTTTGATTAGCCATTTCGACAAAATGCATCAATATAAATTACCAATTGAAAGAATTGAATATTTAAATTTATAATTGTTATCTCTGAAAGTTGTACCCTACCAATTTGTAGAAATTGGTACTCTAGAGGAACATGGAAACATGGTGCAGGAGCACCTTCTCTATGGTGCAGGAGTCATGTTTTGTTTTTGTTTTCAATAAGGCTTTTAAGCCACATCATGTTTGTAATAAGGTTTTTTGTGTCAATTTGGTCACTAGACCTATGTAGACCATGTTTGGTCAAGTTTGATGTAATCACACAAGGAAAACATGTAGTTTTTTTGTGAGAGGAGAACCCAACGGCTAACTGTCTTTCAAATCAGTTTTGTACAATTGGAGGGAAGTTGAACTAATGTCTCAAGCCTTTTATAGGTGAGGAGTTGGATGGCAGGAAGGAATGAATGAATGAAGATCTAGATTTTTGGGTGTGTTGATACATTGTTTCTTTCTAAGTAATTTTCTGTAATAGTCTTTCTATACAGATAATTGTTCATCTAAAACTGATTATAAATGTTCATGTAGTGAAGTAGCTTTCATCTAAGAGTAGTCTGGTGTCTAGAAGTGTTGCAGTTTGTGAGTTTTTGTTCTTTTTGCAGAGACTATTCTAAAAACCTAGAAACTAGGGTTTTGGTGAACAAATGGACTGTTATTCCTCTGTCCACTGAAAGAAATATTCTTATGTTTAGTGTGATGGAGGAATACAGTGTACATTTTGTGTTTTCTATTGTTTTGAGTCAACACCCAGGGATCCAAGGAGTTTGGGCTTGAATTGACTAGGCATCTCTATGTGACTAGTCGTAGAAACAATAGAAAAAGTGTTGTTATGTGCGAACAGTCTGTGGAGTGACCAAATTGATGGGTGGTCAAGTGTTTGCAGAGGAGTGTAGACCCCTTCTGTTCTGTTGAGTTCTTGTTTCTATGCACTTGTTGAATGTATGTGAATTGCGGAGCTATAGAGTTGCCATCGGCGTAACATAACCCTCGGAGAAACTTTTGAAAGTTCTACCGATCAGAGGTGTTGGACCGATAGGAGGTTCATCGGTGGGGAATGTCTTTAGTCTCACCAAATGTGTATTGCAAATGCATATCGCAAAAGCATGTTGAGAATGTACATTGCGTCAGATACAAAAGGTGACTGGTAGTAACGGTAAAGAAAACTGGCAATAACAAGTCATGTCATGCATATACAATAGTTTGGCATATTGGTAAGAGTGGTGATATCAGGGGACAAGTTCAAGATCTCACCAACGAAGCAAGTTTCACTGAAGACAACATAACACATCGATGTATCGGTGGAAGGGTTTGAGGCCTCGCCGATGTTTGGAGTTTCACCAACGACGGGTTGTAACGGCATATCGGCACATCGGCCAAATGTCATAAGTGGTCGCCAATGACTGAAGTCTGGCCGACAGAGTCACAACTAACTGCTATGGTTAAGGCTAGTGGAAATCTAACTGCCATCGGGTATCGGCTGGAGGTTTGGAGATGCTACTGATAGAAGAAGTCTTTCCAAAGGCTAATCGAAGTTGACTATTGGGGAGAGTTGGTAGATCGATCAAAGAGTTTGTAAGGTGGCCGACGGGATATGTTTGGCTGACAAGGTTTGGTCGCCAAGACATAGGTCACATCTCACCGATCAGCTTATTGATCAATTTGAACGCTTCCACTGAGCACTCTGCATCAAAACACTCCTATGGCTATGGGTCACCTGGAAACTGGAGTGAATCTCTGGAGAAGGCCGGCTTCCTAACTTTATATCACCTAAAAACTTACTATTCTATAGCTTTGACAAGGAAAAGGGTAAGAAAGACGTGCGTTAAAACTAGAAACTAAAATTCTAAGGGTGATACACCTAGCTGAAAGGACTATGAAACACAAATACATGCACTTGCTGTAATGACAGGAAAAATGTTTGCACAACTTGCTACTGTATACTTTTGCGTAAATATTTCATAAACAGGTCCTAGTGTTTAGACTCTTAAAAGGAAAGATAACTTCACATTTAAAAGCATTCCACACTTTTAGACACAATCTGCAAATTGCATTGGTATAATTTTTGGATAAAGGCTATAAAATCTGAGACAAAGCTACAAGGAAATAGGTATTACCTCACTGATAACTCGATCAATCAGTTGGTAAGCACAATAATGCAAAGGAAACAAATAGGTAGAAATCCAAATCAATGATACTCAAGGCTTTCACTATATTTCATATCAAGTAAAATGAGTTACAAAAGATGCTAAAATTTGAGCAAGGATGTCAAAATCACAAGTCTCTCCAAACTGCATAATTAGAAACTATACAAAATGAGTCACAAAAGTGACTATATCCATCACTGTCCAAGTCATTCCACCAAACAAGGAGTTAGAAACTACCTTGGGTCGGATGCCCACAAAAAGCCTAAAATATAGGGCCTAAATCCTCTCCATAAGAGTCCATAATGCAAGAAAAAGTCCATCATGACTTAGTCTATCATGATGACTCATGAAAACCACTCCTATAAGACTCTAAAAGGTAATAAAATCCCTCATAGATGCTCTCAAAGTAATCAAGTCAACTACTAACTGCTTCTAGGACTCAGTCAAACACTCAGCTCCAAAGCAAGACAAAAGGCTACAAATTTGGCATGTGTTTGCCAACTTCTCCACTCTCCATGTACTTATGCTCTCAAGGCTAATTACGATCAATGACATGCTTTATATTTCTCCCTTGCATATAAAAATAACAATAAACATTAAATGGTTTATAATGACACCATTTAAGTTTAAGTGTTTTACAATTTGCATATTATACAAGGAAAAATAAAAGCAAAATTTAAAAGCACCGAATGGGAAAGAAGGTAATTAAAATGTCTTTAAGGGACACATGTCCCATCATGGCCTAAGAGATACATGCCAACACCTAATGAACAAGTGTTGACCATGGCTCTTATGAAGAAAAAAGCAAAACTTAAAAGAAATGCAAAAAAGAAGAACCCTCGAGTTCTTAGGGTTTGAAACCCTAAATGCCAAAAGGCAATCTTTTGACTGCGCATTTCTCATTGCAAGTTTTGTTTGACAAGATGAGGCTGCCATGATAGGTTTTTGTTGACCTAACTTTCTCTATAGCTGGATTCTAAGAGCATGATTTCACTCATATTCCACTCATAGCATGAAGTATATTTGGATTCACCCAAGTGAGTAAGATATATCATTTTTTGGAAGTTAAATCTCTGTTGCTTCTTTTGTTTGCTCTGCTTCCTGTAGCTTCAAAACTTAGTAAATGACCTTGGTTTGCTGTAGAATGGCCACGGCCATGACTATGTGTCTCAGTTTATATGTTGTTTTTCAAAGCCACATAAATAATGGAAAGGGTTTACCATTTATTTTAGCACTATATATATGGTATTTCGTGCCTTCATTCCACTTTCTGTCGACTGTATTCTTTGAAAAACTAACAATATCTAAAGCTCTATGTCGACTGTACTTCTTTGAAAAACTATTTAATGCATTACAAGGGTTTGAAAAATACTTTGTCTTTCATGAAACAAGAAGTCTCACAGGCATTTATCTTCTAAAGCTGGTAGTTGTTAACAAGACTAAACTCTTTTTTATTACATCTGAACCTTCTTGTCAACATTAAGCTTTTCCCTTGTACTTTATGTAGTTTTTCTGACCCTAGGATTTGGTGTAACCCAATATACAAAATGGTTCTTTGTAGATGGTTATCATTGTCACTTGTGTGAAACCCTCACTGTCATCTTTATATGCTATTTTCTGTAGACTAGGTCTGGTAACACAAAACCTTTACTCTGTGCATCTGTATCTTTTTCCCTCTATTTGGTAACACAAAACCTTTGTTTATCACAGTACATTATTAAAGGCATACACTATATCTTTTTGTAGACACAGGTTATAGACAAATTTCATTGATTCTGTAGATGTTAGCATAAACCATTTCTTTCTGTATGCTTAAATCATTGTATTTACTCAGTTTACTTGTGTCAAACCCTCAGCTCTTTCATTGTTTGGTCTTGTAGAAGATTTACAACATGAAATGTTTTAACTTGTAGACACATCTCTTATCTTCTGTATTTGTTTCTGTATAGCTTTGGTTGCTATATTAGCATCAACTCTTCTTTTGTTCTGTAGCAGCAAGGTATTAACAAAGCAGTTCATCTTTTCTCTGTATGTTTGAAACATAAACATAAATCTATCTGAGGCATATTAGCAGTTTGGTACAGCTGCACTTGTATCATTTTGAACTCATCCTTATTGATAGTTGTCATGGTTTATTATTTTTTGCTACTGTAGCACTCATTCTTATATTTGTTGTCTCTGTAGCACAATCACATACTCGTAACTGTGGCTTTTACTTGAATGGTATTATTAATGCAGCATTTACTCTTTATGATATGAGATCATTATGATTATATTAATGAGGCCTAGAATATATGGACTCTCTTAACATGACATCTACCCATGGCAACCATTCTATGAGATTCTCTGTATTTATCTTGCCATTTCTCCTCCATAGTACTATCACAAGGACATTATGATATTTCAAACTCTTTGGACTGTATCTGTTGTGATGTTCACAACACGCCCCATTTTGCTCCTTAGCAAAACGAGGACCCCTGCTGATGTCTTGCTTTTTGCTTCTGCTTGTGTTTTTTCTGCTTTCTGGCGGTCTGGTAAAAAATGAAGGTCAGGTGCATCATCATCATGATATATGATGAGGTAGGTCATCATCATGAGGTCTGTTTGTCAAAGTTCATATTTTATTACTCTGACCTCATATTTAAAAGGAGCTTGAAATTCCATGCAGGTTTGCCTTTTACTTCACTTGAAAATTCGGCCATATGTGAAAGTTATGCACGGTCAAAGTCTTGGTCAAACCTGATATTCGCAGGAGGATCATCATTTTATTTTTATTCTAAGTCATGTTGACAGGATCATCATGATCTTCGCATTATGCAGCATCATGATATCTTTTAGGAAGGTCATATTATAAACTCGGTTTTGCTGGAGAGCATCATCATCATCATATTTGAACCCCCCCCCCCGATAATATCCTGTGGTTCGAATTATCATGATGACATCGGCTTTCAGTCAAGGTAAGTTACCCCGTCGAGCAGTCTTTGTATCGCGAGCATCATCATGATATCCTTGCATCGCCTGATCTTAAAATATCATGCTGATGGTATAAGATCACCCTGACTTAACAAAATCACCTTCGGCATATTTGCATGTGCATGCTATAAACCTATCGCAAGGTCATCATCATGATATTTGCTGGACTTCGAAATATGATGATGACAGCTTCTTGATCATCATCCTGATCTTTCACAGAACATTCGCTGAAATTCGCTAAGTAATGAAGACATCATCATGATATATTCGAAGGAGGATCATCATCTTCATATCCTCCTGATCTTCTTTAGCGAAGTATCCTGACGATCACCCTATCTTTTAAAGAAGAAGCCGATATTACATTTCTCAACAGCATCATCATATTTTGCAATATCACCCTGGCGCATTTATCATGATGACCTTAACTCATCCTTGTGCTTCGAAGACGAACATCATGATGACGTCATCATGATAAATCGATGAGGGGGGTCATCATCATCATTTTTTATCCTGTCCTGTTAACAACATCATCATCATGATCTTGTTTGTGCGCCCGATATTTCGCCAAGTCCTCCTGCCGATGAAATACAACCTTTTGCAAGTATCCTGATGATCCTCATCATGATCATATTTTCCCTTCGGCAGGATATTTCTCAAACATGATCCGGTTGGCGAAATATCATGATGACGTCATCCCGATCTGAATAACGAAGAAGCTAATATCCTGATGATCATCATCATCACTTTTTTTCCTTCAAACAGGATATTTTCCAAGACCCGATCTGGTTTGCCCAAAGATGATGATGATGTCTTATTCTATGTTCGACAGAGGCTAGTATCCTGATGATCATCATCATCACATTTTTTCCTTCAAACAGGATATTTTTTCAAGCACGATCCGTTTGCCGAAACATGATGATGACGTCTTATTCCAAGTTCGACAAAAGCAAATATGATGATGATCTTCATCATGCTGATTTTTCTCGAGAGGGTTGCCTTGGTCGCAAAAGGGTCATATTATGCTCATCATCCTGATCATGCTCCTTGGGTGACCCGATATCACAATTATCCCCCTGATCTTAACCGGATATGACGATGACGTCATCCTTAGCATTTCAATGAAACCCGAATATCATGATGACGTCACCATCATCTTCCTTTCCTCGGCAACATGATTATATTCATATCCTCCTATTATCCTTCATCATGATGATGATGATGTTTTTTTTTTTTTCCCAATATGCAGAAGTCAAATATCATGATGACATTCATCTGAACCTTCAGGAGGGAGAGCATCATATTTTCCGAAATATCATGATGATGAGGTATATCGACTAACCTGTTTTTTTGACGCACCGACAGGGATGATCATGCCGATGGGCGGGAAATGAAGCGGTGGAGTTTTAAAGTGTTTTTTTTGGCGCCTCTGGCATTTCCCGGTCAGCGATGGTTGACCCATCCATTTTGAGCAGCTTAGGCGCATTTTTGACGCGTTTTGAGCGGATTTTGGATCTGATTTCCGCGATCTTGCACAGTCACCATGATTTAAACGCTTATTTTAAATTTTATGCTGTTTTATGTGATAAATGGAATACTTATTGCTTGTCTTGTCTTGCAGGCTTGCAGTTGAGGAAGCAGCTGGAAAGTCAACACTGTGACTTCATGGAGGCAGAAGATCAGATCTCAGGAGCAAGAAGATAGAGATGAAATGCAAAAAGTCAAAGCCATTCAAGTGAAGAGGAAGGTCGCAGCTGGAGGTATTTCTGCAAAAGACAAACAGAAGTTATTACCCAGCTGCTGGAACTTCTCAGAAGGGGCAATATTTCGCCCAGATTTGACAACTGCTCTGAGATATTTTTGAGAACTGGTTCACCTGCATTTATTGCTGTAACTAGAGGTTTGAACCAGGGGTTCAGTTAGGTTTTTTTGCTGTAGTGAGGACAATCAGAATGATATATATTGTGCCTCTCTACACTGTAATACTTTACAACAGGGGCTACAATAGGGATTTTCTAGGAAAATACAGCAGTTAGCTTAGCATAGTTTAGAAGTAGAAGAAGGAGGTCGCCTGTTTGTCTGCAGTAAGGTGCGCGTGGAATGTCTGGCTGCCTTACTGTATCTGTAAAGCTTGTAAGTTCTCTGTAGTATGATCAATGAAACTAAGAGTCATTCTTACATTGTAAATCATGTATGGCTATTCGTTTCTAATACAATAGAATCTGGAGTTCTGCATCTATCTTCTGAGTGTTCTCCTGCTCTTCTTTGTGTTTTGAATATCTTCTTTGAGAGCTTGCAATTTTAAATGTATGTTTGTGAAAATGCTCAGGACTTACATTTAGGGTTTTTACTGTGGATTTGATCAAATTACTGTGGTATTTACATAGTGCATAACAGAAACACTTAGATCCTTCGGTAGATTAGATGAAGTGTAGATTAGATCTCTCTAACTTTTCCCAACCCATCTGAAATATCTAGCTGAAAACGTAGAAATCCAAAGGAAATTGCCTCAAATTTGAAGAAGCATGATAACAGAGCTATAAGTAGACAGTTTTCATAAACAGATCAAGAAGAAAGCTGCAAAAATCCAAGAAAACCCTCTGAAACTTGCAGCCCAGTATCACTCTTATGCAAAGGAATGAAAAGCATTGACATATCTCATGACCTTTTTGCATATTCTTAGGCCAGTAAACCACAAAACAAACCTAAACTACGTAAGGCCCCTTGAACATTACAGCTTCACATTGACCAACTGAACTTGACCAACCGAACCATTGTAGACTTGGGATTAGTTGAATCACCAAATGATTCCTTCTTGTCTTTCAAGTATAGTTACAGTTCATGTCATGTGAATTTTAACTTATTGTTATGATTGCATCAAAACAGTCATCAACAGTATCTTCATGACATAAGATTATTGTGACTATGATTGTCCTAGAATGTATGGGTTATCCCTCTGGCAATGATGCCACAAGTTGACTATGTTGTTTCATATTTGCAAGGATGCATGGACATAAAAATTAAATTTGTATATAAAGTATGACCTTATCAAACTATTGAATTTTCTCAAAAAAATCATAACTTTCAACATATAAGGAGTTTTCAAATGACACAAAAGGCAATGTCAACGCATTTTAACATAGAATTCATGTATCTCATCAATTTTATCATGCATCATATTCATGTTGACTATCAAGAACCAAGGACCCTTTTGCCTACACAGCCCCCACACACAAAACCATGCCAAAAAGAAAAACCAAACAAGGGGTCCTCATTGTGCCTTCAGGTAAAAATGGGGTGTGTTGTGAACATCACAACAAAACCCTAGTTTGGCAAACTAGGGTTTGCCAAACTGTTCTAGTTCTTTAACTGAATTCATCAAATTCCTGTGTTTAATTGAATTTTTTTATATTTCATTAACTGTAATCACAAATCCTATTGCCAAACTAGGGTTTCATAGCAGGAAATTTTCTTTATTTAATTGACTGTAATGGAAGTCATGGAAGCCCCTATCAGCAAGAAACTAGTGTATTCAAGTGAAAATCCAAGCATTACATATATATAATATTAGAAACAGTACAGCAAATGTATGCACCTAAATATGGGAGTTCGCTCGACGTGTATGGTGATGTGGCCCATATTCAACTATGACTGGAGCTCGTCGTGTATGGAGATGCTATCATGTGGGGACTTCACCTTCGTGGATGTCATTCCCTTTCACCT
Organism: Cunninghamia lanceolata; assembly: GCA_027924645.1. Lineage (NCBI taxonomy): Eukaryota > Viridiplantae > Streptophyta > Pinopsida > Cupressales > Cupressaceae > Cunninghamia > Cunninghamia lanceolata. The sequence continues at coordinate 1,069,678 of BSBN01000386.1, forward strand.
TCATGGACGTCATTCCATGTCACCTTCGGACGCCATTCCCTATCGCCTTCATTCTACTACGAGCTCTCAAATGACAAAAATTGTCATTTGAGAGTCTTAACCTATTTTATAAAAAAAAAAAAAATAATGCCTTCACTCGAAGACCCTCTTTGATCGAAGGTATTATTTTATTGTTTTTTATTTGGTGTTCAATCACCTTCATTCGCAGACACCTTCAAACGAAGGCGCTGACAATCTGCTTTTTGACTTGGCTGACAAGGCCTTCATTCGAAGAGTCAACCTTTGAACAAAGGTGTCTGCCAAAGATTTTTTGGCACCTTCAATTTTTCTTCATCCACAAAAGTGTAACCCACTATTGTGGATTGACCCACCCTCACAAGCCATTTTCATAACAACTTTGAATGCAATGTTATGCTGCCAATTTGAGCACTTAACATCATCCTTTCAACAACTATAATCAGGATATGAGCACAACCAATTAGGTGCAACAAGGATTGGTGTTCATGAGAACTTTCTTATATGCTTTTGTTGACTTTTCTAATCCTTTGTTTTATCTTGAGGTTTCTTGTGTTTGTAAATCAAATAGGTTATGCATAGTATAGCTTGTTTGTATGGATTTACATTTACTAACATACAAATATTTTAAAGATTGAATATGATATGGCTAAATAATGATTCTAAAAGATTGTAAGAAACATAGGTCTGCATAAATAAATTTTCTTCTACAATCATTGTTAGTTTGTAATCAGTAAAATAAATTGTAGTATTGTTTTTGTACTATGTTTTACTAAAAAAGGATTGACAACAAATATAAAATAAATGGATATCCATTTCTAAACAGGAACTCATTAGGAATGGATATCCATTACTAATAGATATTCATTTTTTTTAAATGGTATCTATTTCATATTGGATACCCATTCTGCAAAATTTTCACTCGTGCTTTTACTTTGTTTTTAGGCTTGGAATAGACTTAGAAACCCAACCCTAAGCCTTGGACCTACAAGTATAATGTCACGGTAGCAACAAGAATAAAAACTAACTTTGGCAATATAGCTGACGACTTTTTTTAATAATTTTTAGATGAAATTAAAACCCATTATAGATGACAATGTATAGTTTCTAAATAAGTATTTTTTTTAGTTTTGAACATTTTTTTCTATTTACTATTTTTTTCAAAGCCTCATAAACTTGAAATGGCATATATGACTATTTTTAATAACTTTTGATTTTGAATTTTTTTGGGAAAAAAATTATGTTTGGACAATCTAGATATCATTCTCTACAAAATTTGAAAAAAGAAATATGTTGCATTTATTTTAGGTCAAATTATGTGGGTAGTACATGAGGGGTTTTAAAAAATACTTTAATCTCAGTAAAAAATTATTTACTAAAAAATTATAAAAAAGTATCATAACCAAACTTCAACATCATATGCATCTTTTCACAAAAGTATTTTGAAAAATAATTTCATTTACTACTTATTTGTGGGCCATACACATGCATGTTTTGGCTTTCAACATACTTTTTTAACAAGGTCACTTTTGTACAAAACCAATTTTTATCATCTAGGTATTAGAGTAAATTACATATTTGAAAACTAGAAACAAAATTCTACATTTCATGTTTTTACCCCATGTTAATATTCTATGTAAAGTTCTTCAAATTTTTACACCAACTATGACAAACTCTAATTTTTAGCAAAAAAGTTGCCACTTTTTGGCCAAAAAGTGGACCCATTATCTTGCACTGACCCATAATTCAAGGATAACAGTACATTAGTAAATTCAATGCAGAACCACACTTGAATACACACACATGAAGGGTACAATGCATAAATCATCACTTGGGCACTCACGACCCAACCAAGACTAGGAGAAAGGAATAGGCTAATACAAAGAACATCGATAGTGTTAATCCATTTACTACTCATCAACACTAATCATTTCATTTTAATGTAGTTGAGGAAAGAAGGAAACCATTCCAAAGCCATAATACACTTCATCTATTAATACATTCCAAATCATTATTTACACCAAATGGTCATAGCACAGAAAACAAGCCATGGCATCATCATTCAATAAACATACACATTATGATCATAATCAAACAATGGCACACAAGGGTTATGTTAATCAATAACCAATAACATGTATAAGGGAATGGTGACAAAAAATAACACCAAGCAACGAGTGTGATGATCCAACACCACTCAAGCAAGGGAATCACATACATAATTAGGTGAAATGACCTAATGAATAATATGAGAAGACTACTAGATAAGGATGTAGAATGACATCACAATGTATTCCCCTCTACTCCTGATTCTAGGTTTCAATCCTAGTTCAAAATGCCCAAAATGACCCAAAAGATCATGACATAAAAAATGAGGCCAAAAAACATTGCATTCATATCCAAAAGGTAGGAAATCACATTTCTAACATGAAACATTTCATCCCACAAAATTAACAAATTTTATATGCCTTCAAATCCAAAATTCACATTTTTACAATTTTGAGAAACATACAAAAAGCCCAATCACCATTAATGGAAGTTTCAAGCTTTTCACTATTAATTAAATTTTTACCATAAATAAAAAGTGTTTAATTTCAATATTAAATTATACTCTCTTTCTCTAAATAGGCAAGGAATCACACATTTTCAATCACATAAATTTTTGTGAGTATTTTTTAAGGGTTTTTGGGCCATTTTGCATTTTTTAAGAAAATTTTTGAAAAAAACCCAATCAATTTTCTAGTTACGGTCCTTTTCTCCTAAATCCACCCAACACCAAAAATATGCAATCACATAAGAATTTGGAGAAACTTTTCCATCCTAACAGCAACATTTTGAATTTCTCAAAAATAAAATACAACATAAAATAAATGCACATCTATTCTGTGAATTCAAACTCAATTCCATCCTAAGGAATGAGATACCATATGCAACCGCCTAGTGTGGGCATGGCCAAAAGCAAGAAATGACAAGGAATTGCATAAATCAAAAGGAGGAATGCCTTTGTCTTTCAATGCAATTTCACACTCATGAATTGAAGAGATCTTCTTTGCTCCCACACACACAAACCAAGATTTTCAAGATACCTTCCTTCCAATAGTGTAGAAATCCACCAAGCATACACAATCCAATTCCAAATAAAATCTCAAAAGACACAAGAAGGGAGAGAAAACTTGAGAAAAAAAGGCATGTATGAATCATAAAACCCTTCCTTTTTCAGTCCAAAAATCCCTAAACCCTCATTTCACTTTCTTTTCCATTTCACACTAACATGCTAATTCAAAAGAGGATATTTCAAGCTATATATTTTACAAATATAGATATTTTCATTTTGATATTTCACTAATCATTTAAATCAAATGAATTTGTAAAAATACCTTTTAAATTCAACTAACATAACAATTTCCCAAATTAACTAATGCATATAGGAATTTCTTTTAAATGGCTAACATAGTAATTTCCCAAATTAGCTAATGTATTTAATTTAAATAATTCCTTATATCTTATAGCATTTTCCAAATATTTCCACACTATTAAAATACATAAAAAAATTTGATGAAGGTGATCAAATAACTAACTTTTTAACTAAGAATAAAAGATTATTCTGCAAATAGTCCAAAACAAGTATTTCAAAAACCTAATAAAATGCAAGAAAACTTAAGTTAAATTAACACACACAAAGGAAATAAACTTTGTGATTTCATCCACAACACAAAAATCCATAATCGTTGATGATTTGGATTAGTGGAAAACTAGGTAAACACAGGGAACATCCTTTTATTCACAACCGAATAGGATGGGTTAAACAACCAAACATACAACAGTCACAGGGTCACTAAATTGACCATAAGGACTAGGTACATTGAGAAGTTCAGTAAATCCATGTCATTCTCCTCCACATCCATCTATTGGTCAAACACTTGTATATATACTACACACTCAAGGTGAAACATCAAATGTGATTGTAAAGATTGTAGCTAAAGCAGTTCATATAATAACTAATGTAGACATGTAATCTACAAAGGCACATATCCATCCAACAATTAAGTCATATCATAATCAACTCAATTTAATCTTTAATCCAATCATAGAAACATCGGGACAAGGCAAGAGTTAACACATGCATAGGCACTACCAAAAGGTTTGATAAATGTACAATATATAATCCACCATTTCTTATCAAATGATGTAATTAAAATGAGTGGGTAGGATGGTTGATCAATGATCAAATCTATTATATATTTTTTAACTTGGATTTTATTGGGAATTATGGAGATTCTCTTACATTTTTTATCAAGGTTAAGTGGTGGGCATTGGAGAAGGGGCATGCAAAGCATGTCCAACTAATCATACAACGTATGCCTTGGATCATTCTGAATAGGATAATTATTAAATCATTGATATTGCTTTCTATTAGACTCTATCCCTAAGTTGATAGGCCTAAACTCTAACACCAAAAGAATAGAATAGCCAAATCTAGCAAAAGAACATATATATAACATTTTAAAATCTTTTTTTAATAAATTCATATGAATGTTTCCATTATTTCATTAAAGTAATTTAGAATTATCTTTGGTTTGAGTATTTATATTTTTACTTTGGTTTGATCATGAGCTATTACAATTTATTGCTTACATGTGTTTTAAAATCTAGAAATCAGCCTTTAATATTTTGAAATAACTCAAGCCTTTTGAAATACTCTAAGAATTTGGCCCATCATAGTGTGGAGACTTGTTACATTTCCACAGTCAATGAATTCTGATCACATGGTCATGTCAAACATGCCACTTTACATTACCACATCAAGTGGAGTATTATCATAGCACTTTTCATAGAAGCAAAATCTTAAGACCTTTTCTCTCTCTACTCATTATTTGTAGATAGTTAAATTAACTTATGGTTTGTGCTTATTTTGGTTGTGTGATAGAAGCTACTCATTGTATATTTTTCATTATTCATAGGTTCGATAGAGCACTCACACGAAGGAGCATTCATGAAGAATTAAAGAGAAATGTGTTACCTTACATTTATCCTATATCCTTTTTATGAGTATTTGAATATTTATTTCTCGTGTTAATTGAGAATGTCGATAGGCTTTAAAATCTATGCTCGTGTTAGATTTGTATGCACATCAAAGTGGGGGGCGGGGGGGGAATGTAATGGTGAATTTTGCGTATTGATTTCATTTCCCATTTAACTTTGTACCTACTTTGGTGGAATATCTTAACTTCAATTACATATTGACAAGTGGCACACTCTTGTGCTAGGTTCAGCTCATGCCCCAATCCCTTTAATTTCTATTTACTACCATTTAAACTTGTTCCCACACATTCACCATTCACCCTTCTTTTATTACATCTCATTTGCACTTACCTCAATATGTTTTCTCTCTACCTCAAGATTTTCATTCCACTACCTTGGTGCATTTCTACATTGCTCAGCATTGATCTCGTGGCACCTAAAAATGAACCTCAATTTCAAATTCCAAATTTATTTCCCTATCCCACTAGCTATTATGAGTTGACTTGGTACACATTTGTACATGACATGTTATGTCTTGGTATTTGAAGACATTCAATATTCCATTTAAAAAAAGGCAAAACATGTGTGATTACAAGGAGAAAATCATTAGTGCATGTGTACTTCAATTTCTAAAGGGACAAAGAATTAGAATCTGCATCATCTCCACCAAGGCCACATGCATACTTGTGTGTGTTGTTTTCTATTTTTTGCTTAGAGTCATTTATTCAATTGAATCACGGGTCTAACCCTAGGGAGCTTAACCTTGGCAATTGAGTATATTTCCTTAAGGCATTTGTAAACACTACAAACCTTACATGTTCATCAGATATCAAAGATCAGTCTATACTTTACTGGTTCAGATCTGTAATAATCAAGATCAAACCCACAACATACAAGATTGAATCTCATGGTTTTATGTGCCTGTTCACATTCCAAAACATTCATCAAACAAAAGGCATAGTTGTTTTCTTGATGAATAAATTCTTTACTACTTTTTAAAAGTTTAAAAAGATAAAATATAATATTCACAAGAAAAGGCCAAGTGGTAAAAAGACACACCCTTAGAGTCTAAGTGAGACATAGTCCAAAATCAAGATGAGAGTCTAAATAGGGCCAAGCATAAACATCAAAAGATAAACAATCTACTAAGCATCTAAAGCAACACCGGCAAGAGGGGGTCTTTGTCATCTAGTTTTCCTCAAACATTGAACCAAGACTAAACTATTATCAATAGACTCCTAGCCAATGAGAGCATCCTCCTCCTCTGAAAATTCATCTATAGGTTGCTAAGCATAAACAAGAGAGATAGCCATCTCTAAGAAAGGAAACTTGCTAGAATCCAACCATCCAGGAGCACCACATCCATGAGAAGTGAAGGATGGTGAATGAGAAGGCTAAGACCAACCTTGGGCTACAAAAAAACCTAGACCTTGGAGGCTAAGAGCCACATGACTAAGATCCTCGATCACATCTAGTAAACTAGTTACAACCACACTGGCACCTACAAGGAGGGGAAGAGGAAGGAGCTAGAACTTTGGAAACCATATAGGGGATGTTTCCTTAGTGGTCAAGAAGCTCCTAGAGATGAGCCGCTTCAAGTGCAACCTTTCTAGCTTGCACCTAAATTTGCATAAGCACATTAGAGAAAATCATAGCCTTAGTGTATAGAGAAAAATAAACATCAGCCAAGTAACCTGAAAAGAGAGTCAAGAATTTATATTTTTCTAAATATTGAAGAGAATTTCCACCCTAAAAGCATGTCAAATTTGGGTATATTTGAATGAAAGACAACACCAATCTCAAGCAAAACCATATGCCATAAGAAGGGGTCAAGCCAAAAAGGCCTGAAGAAATCATGTATCTAATTCCAAGCGTATTGAGCTCTGGTGCAAAACCAAAAGAAATTTTCTTGAGAGTCTCGAACTATCCATAGAATGGACAACGGGGGTTGAGAACTCCCAAATGAATCAAATGAGAACCAAGTAGAAGACCTTGGTAGAGAATGCACCATGCAAAGTGAGCTAACTTAGGCTCGAGAATAGCCGACCAAATAGACTAAAACTGGTAATGCCAAGTGCCAAGAGAAGACTATAGCTGCCAACAATGGTTTAATTATTCCACCATTAGGAGATGAGGTGAAAGCCACAAGTATCCTTTGTGAGGTTTATAATTGCAAAATGATGTATCAGTCCATACCATTTCCAATCTTTCTAGCAAGGCTTGAAAGACCTAACCCCAAGTTTGTGAACCATGTGGGGAGGAATGGCATCAATAATAGTCTGAAAAGTCCCATGATCTTGATTGGAAACCATGATTTTCAGCTTGGAGGTAAGCCAAGAAAGAAAATTCTTAGTAGCTCTATTAATAAGAGTAGAAAAAAAAATAATCCCTCTTTTAAAAAACTTTAAAGCATGTACCTGAGCTTTGGCAAGAGGACAATCTTGATTGGAAAGAATCGGAGACCGCCAAATAGGTTGTCGATTGATTGAGAGGCCATTGCAGATGTCATTACCCACCTAGAGAAGTTGAGGCTTAATAGACTCCCAGACTTTCCAAATGCTCTTGATAACAAACATGCCTTGAATTTAGACAGGTTCTCCCAAACTTTCCAAATGCTCTTGATAACAAACGTGCCTTGAATTTAGACAAGTTCCCTCATGGTGAGGAGAGTACATAAATCAAGGCTTTTCCAAGATGGATGCCCAAAAAACACAATTTTCAAGACAGTGACAAATTTCTTATATGTGTCATTAATATTTTATTTTTTGACAATTAAAATTAAAACTAAATACCTAATTCTTCTCATTTAATTATCACATTTATTATGTTCATTTATCAACTTCATTCTTATTATTAATTTATATTTAATTAACCTAAATTTATGTGACATAAGTTATTCCCTCACACTATCAAAACACTACTATAATGGGGTTGGTACAACTAATACCAATGAACCAATTGCAATTAAATTAAATTTTTTTAAAAAAAATAAGATTCTTAAAAAAAACACAAATTTTGACATTTAATATACATTGCATTGCATTGTAAGCCGAGGTTGAGAAAAGTGGACAAGCATCATCCCAATCGATTAGATTCAGGATAATGGTGAAAGTCTCCCTGTCGAAGAAGCTTGAATGTTTACAGAGAGCTCCCATGGAATCCCGGACATATAATCAATAAATTTTCAAACTTGCAGAAAGTGGACATCATGAGCTTCTTCAGGAGGCCATAACAGAGATACTCAACCAACAACATGGATTTGCAGAGAGTTTCTCAATATGTCCAAACAAACCCGAAACGATCTCTTCTTCTGATTCTTAATCTGCTTGGGGTAGCCATTGTTTCAATATTAGTGGGCGCTCTTCTTTTAGTTCCGTCATCCAACTTGTTTATCATTTCTATCCTGTGCCTGGGAATGATGATCATGTGTTTAATGCTCCTCATGTGTTTGTGGAGAAGGGAATGCATGAATATGCAACAGGACGTTTCTCTGCCCAATGTAAGCAGCAGCAGACGTGATAATTTTCCCATCGACGACGACTTTCTGAAGAAAGTAAGCGGCGTTCCAAATCTCTTCAGTTACGCAGATCTCAAGACCGCTACAAACGACTTCACGACCGAGATCGGAAAGGGCGGATTCGGATGCAGATGTCATTACCCACCTAGAGAAGCTAGGGATTAATAGACTCCTAGACTTTCCAAATGCTCTTGATAACAAACGTGCCTTGAATTTGGATAGGTTCCCTCATGGTGAGGAGAGTATAGAGATCAAGGCTTTCCCAAGATGGATGCCCAAAAAGTAAAATTTTCAAGACAATGGCAATTTAATTATATGTGTCATTAATATTATTATTTCACAATTAAAATTAAAACTAAACACTTAATTATTTTCATTTAATTATCACACTTTAGAGTACAACAATCTTCAACAAATTTTAGAGTATAAAATTTTGTTAATTATAGAAGGATAGATCTAGGATGTCTTGAGGACAAGACATCATTTCAAATGGGGGATGATGTTAGCAAGATAGAGTTGACAATAGAACAATATTCACCCATTGCAAAAGGAATGCGCCAACAAATCAGTCAAAAGACACCAGCAACATAAGGAGACACACTCTTTACTTATACTTGGGTATAAGTAAACGTATTGCAAAGACAAAGAAAGGGAGAAATAGGAAAAAAAGGATAGAAGAAGGAAAATATACCTTGTAGAACATGAAATAGATGAAAAGTGCAATATGTATGGATATATACATAGTAGATAGAAAAGAGATCAATACGTGAGCATGACTGTAAGAGAAAACAACAGATGTTAATATATCCTCTAGATGTAATCTCCTATATATATATATATATGAGATACTATAGATTATTGGGACTGATGCAAAGTTCTAATGGTAATAGCTGTTGAAGTTCACTAGATCTCAAAGCTTCCCTTAAGAGGTATACAAAGGTGTTTATTATTATAAGCCTACACAAGACTTCTCAAGGAACTGACATAACCTTGGTCCACACACTGGTGTCCACCCACACAGGTTATTCAACTTCTCACTGGTGAGTCACTGCTCTAACCAGCCCTTATACACAGTCCACCTCCAAGGACAGCAATCTACCTTCAAAAGCTCTCAACTACTACCAATCAAGGTCTTCATACTGCCATCAACATATGCTTGTTTAGGACATAACTAACATCAGGTCACTGACCAAAAAACTAAGTGTTACACTTGCAAAGACAGAGAATAGTAAATTGCAACTTGACTGTCCTATGACAGTGCTAAAATGACAGCTTATACCTTGTAGCCTTTTTTGAACGACTAAACTAGCATTAACTCCTTTCTACAAGCATGGATCTTCACACATCATACACCTCCCAAGGCAGGATCAACATGCAATCACAGACCAGCACCTCACTTTTGTACTTGCTCTGACAGAGAACAATAACTGTCTTAAAGAAACAGTATTTAATGAAGATTAACCCTTGTAGCCAAGAGAATGTTTAACACCACATTAAATGCTCATAACTCCAAATGGTCTTCACCTCTAAATGCATATCCAAATACACATCATGAATATGTACTTCCACCCACACATGCAGAACCGTACTGTACTGTAGGTGTTTAGCAACAGCAAGTTGTCTTTTCCTTGAAAACAAAGGCCTAAATTGAAAGCAATGTGAAAGAAAAGGCATCCAATATGCATGCACAAGGTCCACCAAGTCATGCACTAATCAGTCTCCACCATCAAACATAGACTCCACCTTATATTTGTCAAAACAAATTGACTGTCCTTACTGTCATGATACAGTCCACCATCCATTTCTCAACTAGTCACTAATAAGACTAGCTAAATGCATGCCATATGCCTTGCAGAGAGGAGTTTAACTTGCCAACCATACAAAACACTAAATATACTCTACCTTCCTCCATCCCACCAAGAAATGGGCAACCACCTTCAGAGGACAGAGGAAGAATGATGCATTTTGTCCAAAACCCTAGCTATGGAGGGTTAAAAACCAGTTTACACACAATGGGTTCAAACAAAGTAGTAAAAACGTTTCAAGGGCTCTAAATAAATGCAAATGAAAGGTGATTCAACCTACAACCACATTTTCCAAACCATGGACCTCTTACTGTCCATACCAGACTGTACATGAAGGTTGTTTCCTGTAGAATACAGAAAATTATTGTTTTCTCAATCCAAAAACTCCTCTCTTTCATTTCTTTTTGGCATGTTTATACAATATGATGTTTATAGAAACTTTTCCTAATCTTTCCACTTCCCTACAGCCCGTACAACTGCCCATGAAGGCAGTGAATTGTTGGGAAAAATAGCATTTTCTTCAAAAAACTAAGTTTCTAAAGGAGAAAACCTAGAAAATAGGTCTTAATAAACACTCTAGTTGACTAGTCAATTAAAATTGACCAAGTCCTTATTACAAACATGAAAACGGCTTTCAAAGCCTTAGGAAAAACCAAAATACCAAGATCACAAAATGATATAGTCAGAAAAAATGACTAAAACTGAAGCTCCTGCACAAGGGACTCACATGTGATGTGTTATGGTGTATCTCATAGTTGTTAGTAATTTTATTTTATTATCTCAATACATGTTATTTCCTACCACAACCTCCCAAGCAAAACCATATGCCATAGAAGGGGTCGGGCCAAAAAGGCTTGAAGAAATCATGTATCTAATTCCAAGCTTCTTACTCTGGTGTAGAACCAAAAGAGATCTTTGAGAGTCTTGAACTATCAATAGAATGGATAACGAGGGTTGAGAATTCCTAGATGAATGAAATGAGAACCAAGCAAAAAACCCTGGTACAAAATGTACCATACAAAGTGAGCCAACTTAGGCTCAAGAATCCAACCAAATAGACTGGAACTGGCAATGCCAAGAGAAGATTGAAGTTGTCAATGGTGGTTTAACTATTCCACCATTGGGAGATGAGGCAAAAGCCACAAGTATCCTTTGTGAGGTCTATAACTATGAAATGGTGTATTAGGATACCAATTCCTGTCTTTCCACTAGGGCTTGAAAGACCTAACCCCAATTTTGTGAACCATTTACAGAGGAATGGCATCAATAATAGTTTGAAAAGTCTTCTAATCTTGATCGAAAAGCTTGAGTTTCAACTTAGCCTCAAGCTAAGAAAGAAAATTCTTGGTAGTTCTATTAATAAGAGTAGGAAGAAATTTAATCCCACTTTTGAAAAATTTCGAAGCATGTACCTGAGCTTTGGCAAGAGGACAATCTTGACTGGAAAGAATTGGAGACCACCAAATTTAGACTATTGATTGATTGAGAGGCCATTGCAGAAGTCATCACCCACCTAGAGAAGTTGGGGCTTAATAGACTCCGAGACTTTCCTAATGTGCTTGATAACAAATGTGCCTTGAACTTGAACAAGTTTCCTCATGGTGATGAGAGTATATAGATGGAGGCCTTTCCAAAATGGATGCCCAAAAGACACAATTTTCAAGACAATGACATATTAATTACATGTGTCATTAGTATTATTCTTTCACAATTAAAATTAAAACTAAGTACCTAACTCTTATCATTTAATTATCATATTTATAAACTTAATTTTTATTGTTAATTTATGTTTATTTAATTAACCTAAATTTATCTGAAATAAGTTATTCCCTCACACTATCAAAACACTACTATAATGGGGTTGGTACAGCTAATACCAATGAACCAATTGCAATTAAAATTAAACATAAAAGAAAATAAGATTCTTAAAAAAAACACAAATTTAGACATTTAATATACATTACATTGCATTGTAAAGCAACGTAGAGCAGCGGACAAGTTCATCATCCCATTCGATTAGATTCAGGATAATGGTGAAAGGCTCCTTGTCGAAGAAGCTTGAATGTTTGCAGAGAGCTCCCATGGAATCTCGGACATATAATCCATAAATTTTCTAACTTGCAGAAAGTGGACATCATGAGCATGTCCAGGAGGCCATAACAGAGATACTCAACCAACAATATGGATTTGCAGAGAGTTTCTCAATATGTCCAAACAAACCCGAAACGATCTCTTCTTCTGATTCTTAATCTGCTTGGGGTAGCCATTGTTTCAATCTTAGTGGGCGCTCTTCTTTTAGATCCGTCATCCAACTTGTTTATCATTTCTATCCTGTGCCTGGGAATGATGATCATGTGTTTAATGCTCCTGATGTGTTTGTGGAGAAGGGAATGTATGAATATGCAACAGGACGTTTCTCTGCCCAATGTAAGCAGCAGCAGACGTGATAATTTTCCCATCGACGACGACTTTCTGAAGAAAGTAAGCGGCGTTCCAAATCTCTTCAGTTACGCAGATCTCAAGACCGCTACAAACGACTTCACGACCGAGATCGGAAAGGGCGGATTCGGATGCGTTTTTCAGGGAACTCTCGCCGACGGGAAAAAAGTTGCCGTGAAACGCCTCCACAGAGCCGAGGAGGGCGTGGAGGAATTCGTTGCAGAAGTTACGGCACTCGCTTCGCTCAACCACTCAAATCTTGTTCGCTTGCACGGCCTCTGTGTCGATGATTCTCGTTATTTGCTGGTCTATGAATTCATGGAAAACGGCTCTCTCTACGACTGGCTGTTCCACAAAAAAAACAACACAATTGAGTGGAAGATTAGGTATTCTATTGCGCTACAAACTGCCCGCGCTCTGGCTTATTTGCACGAGGAATCCACCTCCAGCATTTTGCATTTGGATGTGAAGCCACAGAATATACTTCTGGACGAGAGTTTCAGAGCCAAGGTTTCTGATTTTGGGCTGGCGAAATTGCTGAATGAGGGCGAAAGCCGCCTGATGACAGTCCATGTGAAAGGTACGCCTGGTTATATTGCCCCTGAATGGTTCTTGCAATATGGAATTAGTGCTAAAACGGATGTTTACAGCTACGGAATGGTTCTTCTGGAAATGGTGAGCGGGCGCAGAGTTGTGGACAGATCTGCAGACGAGGAGAATTGGTATTTTCCTTCTATTGCGCTGCTCAAGGCGAGAGAAGGAAATTTAGAAGAGCTGTTTGATAGTCGGCTTCAGGTTTCTAATGAAGCGGTTGTGGAGATGGAGAGAGTAATAAAGCTGGCGTTGTGGTGTATTCAAAGCAGTTGTGGATTGAGGCCTAGTATGCCCACTGTGGTACAGATTTTGGAGGGGAGTTTAGAAATGTTGGATCCGCCTCTGGATCGCAGCCTTGCCTTCGGTCCATTCAACAATGGTGACAATGTTAACAGTTTCTCGAGAATCAGCGAACAGGAGAGTATCAACATGGGGAAGAAATCTTCTCCCCCGCATCTTGTTACAGATGAGTAAAATTAAATTTCGAGATTGTTTTTGCTTTCTCTTTAGACGGCAGCCATTGACTTTTGTTTTGTAATTCGCTAGGGTGGGATGAGGTGGGGAATCTTGAGATCTCATATTCCATGGAAATATTTACCACCTCATGAGAACATGAACCCTACGTATTTGTAGGCTTATTGTTCTCGCCTTCCACATGGATTTTTCCTATTATTAAACTATGTTGCTTGTAATACGAGTAGGAAGATAGCGACCATTATAATTGTGTAATGGTGAATATTGCATATCCATGAATTTTGCATATGCATGCTATTTTTCATTTAGTTTTGTATTCATTTTGAGAATTATATATATCTATATATGTATTTGTATGTGTATGTGCACTCTATTTAAACATCATCCTTTTGCAAATTACATACGTGTGTGTGTGCGCACTCTACTTAAACATCATCCGGTTCAAAGGTCAACCATGTATGTGTGTGTACGCGTAATCTACTTAAACATCATCCTTTTGAAAATTATGTGTGTGTGTGCACTCTACTTAAACATCATCTAATTCAAAGGTCAAGCATGTGTGTGTGTGCGCGCACTCTACTTAAACATCATCTGGTTCAAAGGTCAAGCATGTATGTGTGTGTGCGCATAATCTACTTAAACATCATCCTTTTGAAAATTGTGTGTGTGCGTGTGTGCACTCTACTTAAACATCATCTGATTCAAAGGTCAAGCATGTGTGTGTGTGCGCGCACACTCTACTTAAACATCATCCGGTTCAAAGGTCAAGCATGTATGTGTGTGCGCATAATCTACTTAAACATCATCCTTTTGAAAATTATGTGTGTGTGCACTCTACTTAAACATCATCTGATTCAAAAGTCAAGCATCTGTGTGTGCACACTCTACTTAAACATCATCTGATTCAAAGGTCAAGCATGTGTGTGTGTGCGTGCACTCTACTTAAACATCATCTGGTTCAAAGGTCAAGTGTGTGTGTGTACTCTACTTAAACATCATCCAGTTCAAAGGTCAAGTAGTTGATAGTAATTTTACACCTCATCCACACCAAAAAGTGGTAAATATTTGTCATATTTTTATTGGCCAAAATTGACCTTTGACTATTAAACTATATGATGTTTAAGAATAGTCGTATATGTGTATATGCGATGTAATTGTGTAATGGCGAATTTTGCATATCCATTCCATTTCCCATTTAGTTTTGTATTTATTTTGAGAATAATATATATCTAGATCTATATGTATGTATGTATGTATGTATGTATGTATGTATGTATGTAGTGTATGTGCACTCTATTTGAACATCATCCTTTTGATAAATGTATGTATATGTGTATGTGCACTCTACTTAAACATCATCCGGTTCAAAGGTCAAGCAATCAATAGTAATTTTACACCTCATCCACACCAAAAAGTGGTAAATATTAGTCCTATTTTTATTGGCTAAAATTGACCTTTGACTATTAAACTGGATGATGTTTAAGAATAGTCGTATATGAGATGTAATCTTTTGTGAAGTTGGATTTATTTTCTTAGTTTTCATTTATTTTCATATACATGTTTTTATATACATTTATTTACATTTACACATTTTTTCATGTATCTTTCATTCATTGCACCGCACATATTTAGGGATTTATCACTCACCTAGATCCTACCACTTTGTCATCCTAAATCATTTATGTGATTTGAAGGTTGACCTTGCAATTATAAGTTTGACACCTAGAATTTTAAAATTCAAATTCAAATTTGGCTCTCGCATCTATTTTACTAGTCATTGTGAGCTGACTAAACACATACTTGCACAATTTGATAGCATTATGTGCTTGTATTTCAAGGCATTCATTTGCATCCTTAAGTATCAACCCGCATTTAATCATTATCTCTCATCCTAGAAGCGTTCAAGGAGCAATTAATAGTGAAACGCTTTAGCTAGATGCATTAAAAATGAGTAACAAATCTACGTACATCTTTATAGGGAGCTTGCTTGTTGTCTTTGATCTTTTACACACATTTATGAGGGTTGATTTAGGTGAACATGTCCCATTATGACATAATAGCAATCCTTCAAAGGTATTTTTAAACACTACCAATTTCAAATAGCAAAAAAAGAAAAGTAGATAAATACCAATTAGGCAAGTTGCAAAGTATGGGTACACACTAAGTAGGGTCAAATTCATGCATAGATTACAAATCTACAAATGCAGACAAGGCTCTTACTTGCAAATTTGACTTGGGTTAGAACAAAGATCAAGCAAAGAATCTAAGGTGATATACAAATAGAAAAGCAACTTTTCCCAAGCCAACAACAATCAAATATATCTTCTACATCAATGGGCATTTATTCTTTGGACAAAAAACTAATATACAAATAGAGAGGCATATTTTCCTAGGGTAACAATAGTCAAATCCAAAATCTACATTAAAGGGCATTTATTCTTTGAGAAAAGCTAAGTGCCCCTATCTGTTGCATTTATTTTTTGTACTTTGTAGAATCAAAGGTGATATATAAATAGAGAGGCATCTTTTCCTAGGCCAACAATAGTCAAATCTAGAATTTACATCAAAGGGCATTTATTCTTTGGACACAAAGTTAAGTACCCTTATCTACTACATTTATTTTTTGTACTTTAGCATTTTATTTCATAATACATTAGCCCACATAATAGGTCACACATTATTAATTTAGGTTAACTTATGCTTATTTGTTTGAATTCTATTGGATTAGCCTAGATTGACCCAAGGGAAACTTATTTTTCTTTACATTTTTGGTGAAACCAATAAATCCTACAGGACCTAGATTCCTCCTAGGGTTTTTCATAATCATTAGGGTTTTCAGATCTATAATTTATGATTTTACATCTCATTTCCAAGTCTAATTTCCCTTTTCACTTTTATGCTCTATTGCATTTAGATTGTTTTGGTATCCATTTATATTAGGGTTTTTAAGCTTTCTTATGAAATCTCTTTTACCCGCCCTTGGCTACCATATTAGGGTTTCACTTTCAAATATGATATACCATCGTTATTTCTAATTTTTAATTTGAAAATACATTTTTGAGATTTATATCCATATCTTTTATTTATGTCATGAGCCACTTTAGATCCTAATCTTCCATTGCAAAGAAGTGCTCACTTAAGCCCTTATATGGTCACTCAATCCAATGAAATTTATATTTATTATGATGATCATATTGAGAACAATGAAGATTATGTCCATGATGCTAATGTGAAAAACCAAGACTTTACAAATGAACTTGTTAATTTGGCCACTACAGAAAAACCTACATAGCTAATGTGTTTGTAAGTAAGCCATTCGGATTAGAGACTTTGCAAGCAATTTGTGCTAAGATTGCTTCATCTATTGTGACTAGTGTATCTACTTCAACTCCTACTTCCACAATTCACCCATCCTCTACCATCATTCCTTCCACCACCACTACTCATCCTCATAGTACCAATACTACTAGTGTCCCACCATATAGTATATATCCTTTTTCCACCTACCCTACTCTCTATGGCCTAGCTCCTTAATAGACCCTTCCTAAGATACCCATTACCCAAATGATGTATTACATTTCTATGCCTCTTTCATTTACCATAATTGGGCCTACCACTAGCCCACTTAGCAATGCCACTTCCACATCTAATACTATTATACCTTAAATGCCCTTGAATATCTATCTTATTTTATGCAATTGTCCCAAGCCATCACCTCATCCACCCCTCTTACCTCCCATATGTTTGTTCTTATAAACATCATAGTGGCTCTTGAACATCACTTGTTAGCCTTCTAGTTTCCACCCTAGATGCACTAATTCACAAGATAGGTCAAGTAGAAAAGAGAGTGGATGCTAAACCAAATGGACAAGATAGTGAGAAATTCAAGGATGATTGACATACATCACTATTGTATGAGATTTTTATGCATCCTTTCCCCATGGGATTTGTGGCACCTTTATTTTTAATGTATGATGGAAAAGGTGCTAAACAAAAATTTGATATCCTTTGTGGTTGCATTATAGACTTCTTATATGAGGATAATCTCTAAGTAACTAGTTTATTTCCACAAACATTGAAAGATTATTCTATCCAGAGTAGTTCTATTTGCTTCCTCAAGGGTCAATATACACATTTGATTATTTTACTACTTGGTGTTCCCGAAGTAATTATAAGCTAACATGGGTGTTAGAATAATAATTTCTAATCTATTTGGGTGTGCCCAAAGACAAAATGAACACATTAGTGATTATGTCATGTGATTGTAATCCTTCTTTTATAAGATGATTACTCATTTGTATGATTTAGAATTATAAAGCATATTTATCAAGTGGTTAATCGAATTAATACAAGATAATGTGTATCTCAATAGATTTGCTTCTTTCATGTATTTGTGTACATATGTCAAAACTATTAAATCCAAATTACTAGCAAGAAATGTCTTCAAATATTGGTCATCTAGTCAAAATACAGTCTCATACCATTCAAAGTATCAAAATTCAAACAACTTTTCAAGGGTAATGATATGAAGGAAAATGCTCATCAAGTGGCTGACACTTCCACTTTTCCTTCATTTAAACCAAATTCTTCTAGGAAGTTTACTAAATTTCAAGAATCTAAGGATGATGCTCTTCAAACCTTGTTGAGTGCTAATCTAATTACTTTTCCTCTCCTACATCCATTAGATCCCAATAAACCTCTTCCTAGCCCATACAATGACCAAGCATACAATAATTTCCATTGATTGAAATATCATTATACATAATCTCATATTAACCTTAAAAGTAAAGTACAAGTTCTTATTGACAACATAATGATTAAGGTTGAATGGATTAATTTGATAATGAAAATCCATTTATTGCACCCACTAATAGTTGGTTGCATATCTATATGAACCCTTTTACACATGATTTGAACAATTTTGAGGCACATGAAACATATGACAATGCAAATGATAATAAGGTTGAAAATGAAGAAATATCACATAATCATGCTTTTGTGGGAGCTATTGAAGCTAATACTACATCTTCTCCTCCTCCTCCTCCTCCTCCCAATCCATCAATTACATTTTATGATGAGGAGATTCCATGAAATATTCATTGTGGACCACAATATTTTTGGGAAGGTTTTGTACACAAGAACTTGCATATATAAATATTTTATATTTTATATTTTATAATATTTTCGTCCATGTCTATGTGGGACACCACACATTGGGATTGGGCAATATTTTCCTAGGGAAGGTTCTATGTGACATCACAAAAGTATTTTATGTGGATAGCACATTAGGGGGTCATGGTTTAGTGAGCACATGGTTTTCTTGGGTCATTGGAGGAATCATGGTTTGTTCGTAAGTAAGCCATTTGGATTAGAGACTTTGCATACAAATTTTGCTAAGATTGCTTCATCTATTTTCACTAGTGTATCTACTTCAACTCCTACTTCCACCATTCACCCATCCTCTACCATCATTCCTTCCATCACCACTACTCATCCTCATAGTACCAATACTACTAGTGTCCCACCATATAGTATATATCCTTTTTCCACCTACACTACTCTCTATGGCCTAGTTCCTTAATAGACCCTTCCTAAGATACCCATTACCCAAATGATGTATTACACTTCTATGCCTCTTTCATTTATCATAATTGGGCCTAGAACTAGCCCACTTAGCAATGCCACTTCCACATCTGACACTACTATACTTTAAATGCCCTTGAATGCCTATATTCTTTTATGCCATTATCCCAAGCCATCACCTCATCCACCCCTCTTACCTCCCATGTATAATTTGTTCTTATAAACATCATAGTGGCTCTCGAACATCACTTGTTAACCTTCTAGTTTCCACCCTAGATGCACTAATTCACAAGATAGGTCGAGAAGAAAAGAGAGTGGATGCTAAACCAAATGGACAAGATAGTGAGAAATTCAAGGATGCTTGGCATACATCACTATTGTATGAGATTTTTATGCATCCTTTCCCATGGGATTTGTGGCACCTTGATTTTTTAATGTATGATGGAAAAGGTGCCAAACAAAAATTTAATATTCTTTGTGGTTGCATTATAGACTTCTTATATATGAGGATAAGCTCTAAGTAACTAATTTATTTCCACATATGTTGAAATATTATTCTATCCAGATTAGTTCTATTTGCTTCCTCAAGGGTCAATATACACATTTGATGATTTTACTAAGGTGTTCATGAAGTAATTATAAGTTAACATGAGTGTTAGACTAACAATTTATAATCTTTTTGAGTGTGCCCAAGGACAAAATAAACACATTAGTGATTATTTCATATGATCGTAGTCCTTATTTTATAAGATGATTACTCTCTTGTATGATTTAGAATTATAAAGCATATTTATCAAGGGGTTACCCGAATTAATACAAGATAATGTGTATCTCAATAGATTTGCTTCTTTCATGTATTTGTGTACATATGTGAAAACTCTTAACTCCAAATTACTAGCAAGAAATGTCTTCAAATATTAGTCATCTAGTCAAAATAATTCATACCCTTCAAAGTATCAAAATTCAAACAACTTTTCAAGGGTAATGATATGAAGGAATTTATGTTAGTGGCTAACACTTCCACTTTTCCTTAATTTAAACCAAATGCTTCTAGGAAGTTTACTAAATTTCAAGAATCTAAGCATGATGTTCTTCAAACCTTGTTGAGTGCTAATATAATTACTTTTCCTCTCCTACATCCATTAGATCCCAACAAACCTCTTCCTAGCCCATACAATGACCAAGCATACTATAATTTTCATTGAGTAAAATATCATTATACATAATCTTATATTGACCTTAAAAGTAAAGTACAAATTCTTATTGACAACATAATGATTAGGGTTCAAGAGATTAATGAAAATGAAAATCCATCTATTGCACCCGCTAATGGGCGGGTAGAAAAAGTTCGGGGGCAAAAAAGTGGCCAACTTTTAAAAAAAAATTTAGACATAACGTGAGCGCATTATAACGCGCTCGCATTATATTCTGCTATATTAAAAAAAATAGCGTTTGATTTCATTATTTCACACAATTTGGCAAGAAAACACACGGCTTAGAGAGAAGATAAGCGCGCTCGCATTTTAGAACCCCATTTCATCAGTTGTTTCTCGTTGATTCATCATCAAAATGCCACCACGATGTCAGGGAAATCAAAGAAGTAAGTTTTATTTGCTTTCTTGTGTGAATTTGTTGCTAAATAGGTAGGTTAAAATAGTTTTTGATGTAAATTTCTTTAATTTACAGGAGTTGATAATGCACCTCCTCCTCCTCCTAAAAATGCAAAAAATCCTCCATCACCTGAACAGCAAATACCTGTTGAAGAAGAACCCCAACCACAAACACCTCCATTTATTCCTCAATATGCCCCTGGAACACAAGAAAATATAATGGGGCAAATTGAAAACAATAAAAAAAATTGAGGACATAATTGCAAGGTTGAAAGAACCTACAACTTCAACCTTGCATAGATCCACGCTTGCTCAATCCCTTGAATCTATTTTATCAAATGTAGATTCAATTAGCAAGCAAATCACTAGTTGGATAGAAAAGAGGAGAGAATTTAGAGAGTATTATGTAGACAAGTTGTCATATGAACAAGTTAAAAATGAACAAATTACAAAAATGGACTTGTGTTCTATTTTCACAAACCCATGAACAAATCAACCTCTACCCCTTACATGCAAGAGGTTCCCTATCCATTGGTGCAACAACCAAGTGATAAGGGACAATTTGCACAGAGGTGGTGGATGGTTTTTGACCATCCTCCATCCAACAACAATGAGGTCTTGCAATATTTTTTGAGGAAACTCTACTGCGAGTTTGTCAAAAATAAAGTGCCAAATTATTTTGATATGCGGGAGTTCCAGGGTAGAGGTGGGGGGTCAACACAAGATGGACTAGGGGCATGTGTTGACCCACAATGGCCAGGGAGACAAGAACTCACTAGACCAGCCCATGAGCACGTTTCTATCCCTTCCGTTGTGAAGGAGAGTGTTGAGGTTGAGACACTTCAGTCCATTAGTGCCTTGACCCAGAGCATCATACATCATGCTAGTCCTACAGCACAGCGTAGGTTGGGGGAGAGTTCGAGTAGGGTTCCACCCCATACTTGTCAAGCTTGCGGGTCAGCATGTGGTTATGACAGATACCCTCCTAAGTGAGACTTTCAGGCTTGATACTCAGGTTTAAATCTTAGCAAGTTCATTGAATTTAATTTATTAAATTTCATTTTTGAAATGCAAGATTAACTAATTTAGTTTGATGATTTTAATAAAATTTCAGGGTCATAGCGTTGATGGAGTTTTCAGTGGTTCTCCACCTGCATATTACACTACATCATCCACTGTCGAGGTATGTAACTAGTAAACAATTATAAATATTACATGTGAATAGCATCGTTATATGAATGGTATTCTAATATCTGATTTTGGTTGTTGAATAGGTTAATATTGGAGATTTCACAACAACACCTGCCAGTGGTGGTGGACTTCAAAGCTTCATGGAGGTAATAAAATAAACAGTTTAATGAATGAATTGTACTTACTAGATTTTTGTATGTTATATGCATATCGTTGGTTACATTTCATTGCACATCTTTCAAACTCAAAGCATTACTATACATTACATAACTAATAACTATATGTTGATAGATGACAAAATTTCAATTACAATATATATTTGAAAAAATGCCTCAAAGAAATGTGGTCTCATTAAATGTCATGACAAGCAGATGCATAGACAAGGACATCACCATGAGACCACATTTCTTTGAGGCATCTTTTCAAACAGCTCACTACATTGTCTATGCTACCAATTCCCTCTTTCACCTTTACCTATCTTATGCCTCTAAACTCATTGCTACCCCAACCCCACAACCTCTTTCTATTATTTCACCTACTCCACTAGCTATGCCCCTATCTTTCCCACCATATATCCACCTATTACTACTCCCTATTACTACTCCACCTTCCTCATTGACTTCTATCTCCCCTCTAACACCCCTTGATGCAGAGTATGGTATCAAAGATAAAAGTCACTCAATCAATCCTTTTTAAAGTCTTAACACCTCAGACAAAGTGATTTTCTTCACAATCTTCCACTATGCCTTGTAGGACAACAAAAGGGGTATTTTTGACATAATTTGAAGGAAATAACTCAAACCCATGAACTAAAAACTGTTTTGGATACCCATTATCCTCTTACACAACATACTTCAAATGCAAATTGAGCTATTTTGTAACACAAGGGTCAAAATAGGATTGTTACGCTGCAATTTAGGCCTAATTAGGCTAGTTTAGATGGGTCACCACAGGGTTTTCTAATCCCAAACTTCAAATCTTCACACCAACACCTCAAACATGTCAAAGATGGTCTGCCCAAATAATTCCAACCATTACAAACCTTTTCTCAAGAGCTTTTCTACAAGCCCTAGCTCATTTGCACATTCTATACCCAAAAATATGAGATTTTCAGCCTAGGGCATCAACCAAACTTGCATCACTATTATAGTTTTCGTAATTGAATAATGTTGTTTTATTTTCAGATGATGCAGGCTACGGAGACACTTCCCGATGTTCATAGGTAAATGGAGCATGGTGTGTCCTCTATGATTCATAGCTCCATGCCTTTGACGAGGGTATGAGGCAGATTAGTAAATTTTAAATTACATTCATTGTTATAGTTGTTTATTCTTGAAAAACCAAATGATTATTGATTTGAAGTTTAATTTCTATCTAGATGGTTTCTATAGGACATGACATCACCACAACCTAATCCTGGTACTAAGGCAAATGAGGAGATAGATTTTTAGATAGCAGTAAGTGGTTATTTTGTTAAATGTTTCATTTTTTATAATGTAATTTCTATATATTAATGTCTATACGTTTTATTGTAACAGTTGCAGATCCATGAAGAACTAAATAAAAGGAGCAGCCCCCAGGTTCGTAGTAGACCACCCTCATACGCGTCTCCATCCCCTCGAAGATCAAAGGCTGCCCGTGATCTATTCTCTTCACCGGACAGAGGGCAATGACTTTTTATTGTGCTCCTTTGTTGTATGCCTATATGGAATTTGTGGACATATATTTTGTATTGCATATAGTTGACATTGTATGCCTATATGGCTTCTTGTAAGCCTATATGGCTATTTTGTATATATGTTATACTTATAGCGACAGATATTGATGTATGCCTATATGGATATTTGGTTAATACAAATCATTTTTGTTGATCATTATGTAATATGGATAGGTGTAGTGTAGATCATTTTTGTATGCCTTTAGGTTTCAAATTTTAATTGTCAAAGAATCCATTCCAATTGATGATAAGAGAATTTGAGTTTTGGGTTGAAAGTTTTAGTCTCTCAAAACTAGACATGCTCGAGAAAATAGAGAAAGGAAGATTGGTCCTGTGTACTTATTTTTTTAATGTTTGAATTGTATGTTGTTGTATGGTATTGCTTTTTTGTGTGTGTGTTTAAATGCGTATTTGAATTGTTATTTTATGTATGTTTGGATAATTGTGTTGTACTAAGGTTAAGATTCTTGTAGTATGAGATGCATATAGTTCTACCTTGGGCATGTGTTCTTAGTAAGACATATATCATCACCCAAAGAGAGCTTTCATAATATGGGATGTGATTAGCAATTCATGTGGATTTGGATATGATCTTGGATGTATAGTTCTAAGTCAAACTTGTAGGATTAAAATGACTTGTGGTTACTATCAATGGTCATATTTGGCTTGATCATGTACTTGTATTTATTTGTGTATTAGATGCTACAAAGAATGTGTTGATGTTAGTTGAGAAATCTATTTCCATGCATTTGAGATGTTTTGGATCCATGAATTTATGTGTATACTTATGTGTTAATAAGGAAATGAATTAAATAAGATAATCACCATTCTACCACACTTTTGAATTATGGATGGTGCTTGATCACCTTGATTTATGGATGGGGAGGAAAGGGAGATCCTCGCGATATCAGGTTCAACCCCTTCCTCAATCAGCACCAAGACCATAGGATCTTAGAGGATTCATTTGTAGAGTTGAGCTTGGAGTTATTGAAATATTGTTCATGATGTACATTGTAATATGGCCACTTGTATTTATGGTGGGTGGTTCATGGCTTATTGCATTCATCATCATTGATGATCTAATTTTAGTATTTGACCCCTTGTATATCTTGGCTATGTAATGATGTTATCTTCAATCCTAATAACACAGTGACATAAAGGTGGAAGAAGATGAGGGATGAACAGCATGGATATGACAACATGAAGATGATATTAAGGTTTAAGAGAGTAGCCTAACAGATGTCTATTTCAAGCCTAATAGGGGTCTAAGATTGCAGTGATGGAATAATGCATTGAAGGACTAAAACAAACCCTACAGAGATAGTACTAGAGAACAAAGTCAAGGTGAACCAAGATAAAAGAACAAGTAGTTCATATATGACTATGTTGATAGCTAGAACAAGTATGTTACCAGCCATAAGATGCATGTTGACATGTGAAGACTATAACAGTTATAGCAAAGGCAATGTGTGAGAATATCACCGATACAATGTAGCACGGATTGTTTTGGCATGTTTGCGTGCAAAACAAAACCATGCCTAGCCTAAATGTACCCATCCTAACATGTTGGAACAGTCGGTTTGGCCTCATGAGGAGAAGAATGAAATTTACACCCCTTTGCAACTTTACACTGCATGCATCTAACCTTTTTTGGGGCAGCAGAAAAACTTTCACCATGGGCAAACGGCTCAGAGATATAAAAAATCAAGAGAGGTTATTGTAGAGGGACCTTACATGATCCTGTAGCCTTAGAAAAAATGTTTCTAAGTGACATAGTTTTCGAGTAACAGCTCATCAAAGATTGCTGCCTTTTTGCACTTTGGACTCTTCAGGGATATCACCGGTAAAATATAGCTCAGACTGTTTCAGCATGTTTGGGAGTGAAACAGGACCATGCCTAGCCTAAACGTACCCATCTAGATGCATTGGAACAGTCAGTTTGGCCGCATCAGGAGCAGGACGAAAGTTACACCCATTTGTAACTTTACACTACTTCCTTCTGAAAATTTTTGGGGCAGCAGAAGACCTTTCACCACTGGAAAATGCCTCTGAGATATAAAAACTGAGAGAGCTTATTGTAGAGGCACCCTACGTCATTGTGTTGCCTCAGACATAATGTCTCTAAGTGACACAGTTTTCAAGTAACAGCTCATCAAAGATTGCTACCTTTTTGCACTTTGGACTCTTTAGGGATATCATTGGTACAATGTAGCTCGGACTGTTTCGGCATGTTTGGGTGCGAAACAGGACCATACCTAGCCTAAAAGTACCCATTTGGACGCGTTGGAATAGTCAGTTTGGTTGCATCAGGAGCAGGACGAAAGTTACACCCATTTTCAACTTTACACTACCTCCTTCTGACAATTTTTGGGGCAGTAGAAAACCTTTCACCACGGGCAAATGCCTTAGAGATATAAAAAACTGAGAGAGATTATTGTAGAGGGACCCAACTTGATCGTGTTGCCTTAGATGGAATGTCTTTAAGTGACATAATTTTTGAGTAAATGCTCGTCAAAGATTGCTTCCTTTTTGCACTTTGGACTCTTTAGGGATATCACCGATATAATGTAGCTTGAACTATTTCGGCATGTTTGGGTGCAAAACAGAACCATGCCTAGCCTAAATGTACCCATACGGACACGTTGGAACTGTCAGTTTGGCCACATCAGGAGCAGGATGAAAGTTACACCCCTTTGTAACTTTGCACTACCTCCTTCTGATGATTTTTGGGGCAGCAGAAAACCTTTCACCACAGGCAAACACCTCAGAGATATAAAAAACTGAGAGAGATTATTGTAGAGGGACCCTATGTGATCACATTGCCTCAGACAGAATGTCTCTAAGTGACACAATTTTTGAGTAACAACTCGTCAAAGATTGTTGCCTTTTTGCACTTTGGACTCTTCAGGGATATTGTCGGTACAATGTAGCTTGGACGGTTTCAGGATATTTGGGTGTGAAATAGGACCATGCCTAGCCTAAACCTACCCATCTGGATGTGTTGGAACTATCAGTTTGGCCGCATCAAAATAGGACAAAAGTTACACCCCTTTGCAACTTTATACTACCTCCTTCTGACAATTTTTGGGGTAGCAGAAAACCTTTCACCACAGGCAAATGCCTCAGAGATATAAAAAACTAAGAGAGGTTATTGTAGAGGGACTCTACGTGATTGTGTTGCCTTAGACAGAATGTTTCTAAATGACATGATTTATAAGTAACACCTTGTCAAAGATTGATGCCTTTTTGCACTTTGGACTCTTCAGGGATATCGCCGATACAATGTAGCTCAGACTATTTCAACATGTTTGGGTGCAAAATAGGACCATGCCTAGCCTAAACGTACCCATCCAGACGCATTGAAACTGTCTTTTGGTCGCATCAGGAGCAGGTCTCAAAGACTCAAACTGACCCCAAATGACTCAAACTGACTCAAAAACATATGAAATGGTCTTAGAAGACCTTATTACATACAATTGACTCAATCAAAACAAAATTTCACTTTTTGACCCCTCTTGGAGGTATGACAACCTGTGTGCCCCTGCACCATGAGGACACTGAAGTCGATAAAGTTTTCCTATTAAGAAAAAGAGCTTCCCTTAGCTTTAAGAGATATAAATATTCTATACTGACAAGGCCAACCATGTGAAGGTGGAAGCTCATGTGGCCTCACCTAAGACCTAAGACACGTGTATTCTAGTAGATGTAGGACACATAAGACACCTATTGTATAGTATGTATCTAGATTTTATAGACATAGTAGACCTAAGACACCTAGTCTTTATACCTTATCGTAGTCTCAACCTAAGTCACCTAGACACCTAGATTATAGTTCTACCTAAGACACCTATTATGGTAGACCTAGTTGACATATAGTACCTACCTAAGACATCTAGATTAAATTATACCTTATTCTAGTCTCTAGAGAGGTAGTTGATATATAGTATCTACCTAGAAGACACCTAGAGCATTCTAGATTATACCTTATTCTAGTCTCTAGACAAGTCGTTGATATATAGTATCTACCTAAGACACCTAGATTAGATTAAATACATTTTTTCTAGTCTTTATCTACCTAGTTGACATATAGTATATACCTAAGACACAAGTAGAGACACCTATTATCTAGTTAGAAACCAAGACACCTAGAGACACCTATATTTTATACATTACCTAGATTTTATACATTACATGGTTTGGTGAAGGCTCTTAAAAGGCACTTTAACACCAAAAACTTGGATGATAATGATCCTAGGAAGGTCAAGTTTATTGCCAATAAAATGAAGTCACATGCTACTCTATGATTGATCCATAAATAGAGCGGATATCCCTCATGTATTTTTCATCAACTATGAATATCACTTGAGTAAGCCTTGCAATAACCTTCAAACATTATTTCTACCAATAGCAATGGCTAAACATGTGATATTTTTTGTTCAATAGACTTGTAACATAGAAATAAGAGCATAAGAAAGAAAATAGAATACAACAAGACTCAAAAACAATTGAAACACAAGACCTTATAGCTAGAAAAACCCTAAAATGAGGAGAAAACTCCAACAAGTATGAGTAAAGCTCCTCATGCCACTAGGTCTTAACCTTTTACAAGTGATACATTTCCTTTAAGGTGTATACATGGATTAAAAATGATCAACACCATCTCTTAACAACTACAACTAGTCTAAACAACTCCAAAACTAATCTAGATGTCAGGTGGTCTAGGGGCCAATGCTCTAGGCAAGAGCCTAGATGTGTTGTAAGAATGCAAAAGCTATATGGAGATATGCATTACACGAATAAGAATATTGTCCAACACTATGTTGATAGGTGACATGTCATAAAATGGCTCCAAACAATGCACGAGACTATTTCTCAATTCTCTATTATATAGCATAATGTTTTGTGTTGAGCTTTGTATTGCACACCATAAGTATACATATTAATGCAAGTGCAACATAGAGTAGTCGTTAGCAATGCTATGTGACATGATCCTTATGTTTTGTGATGTTGCATGATGTTATGGGTTACACACAAACTAAGGAGTGCCTTCTAAGATGTACAACATGGTTCATGGTTCTACATGCATGGTACATGATGCAAGGAGTTGCATATGTGATTGTACAAGTTATGGAACAAATATCTAATTGTACACACAATTGTACACTTATACATATATCATTCACCCCTTCTTGAAAGACAATCATCCTAATTGTGCTAAGGAAACTTATGCAATCTGATGCAAAGACTATGAAACATTTTTTACTCATGGAATCACTTCAAGAATTTGATATCTCCTACAACTCACCAAAATGACTAATAGTTGGCATTGTTTGGCATAGTTGGCATTGTTCTTCATGCTACTACTAGATTTATGTTTGTCACGCCATTTACCTATCGTGGATGAATTGTTCTTATCCAAGGAAGGCATTTTCATTGGCATGGGAGATTTGTCCCATTTTTTCTTTAGTATTGAATCCTCCTTAATGATAGTTGTGTAGTGATAGGCTTCTCCAATGATGTAAAAATGTGTATATGTGTAAAAATGCAGCAGCAAATAAAAAAAGACAAACCTATGTAAACTTACAAATTAATGTGCATACTTACAAGTCAATGTAACATGACTTTACAAAATAAATGTTAATACTTACAAATTAATCCAACAAACCATCCAAGTCTGCTCTACTCTTTATTGTGTCAAGTATTGCCTCATGGTCAGACTCACTCACCTTCCACAAGGTCTTGTTCAAAGGTCTACCCTGATATTGTATCAAATGAACATTGGATGCCATGACAAGGTTCAAGTAATGAAGAATCTTCTGATGTGTGTCAAAGTCCTAAAATAGCCAAACATTAACACTCTTATGTAGGTACCTTCTAAGCCATGTTCCAGTAAAAATCGCTGAGCCTATAGAGTATTCGATGTTTTCTCCATTTGTAACTAGGGCCTCCAATTTCTTTTTGGCCTCAACACGACACAAGTAATAATTTGTTCCATCTTCATTATCTTCATCTGCAATAACTGCATATACATGCCCTACATTGATATGTGTAGCAAATTAGATGAAATTAGTCAACATTACAAAAACACTACAAAGTAAGATAACATTAGGAATTTCAAAAACTATGCAAATAGATATATTACCTAGTTGAACTAGATCTGATATGTGGTCAAAGTCAACTGATGATTCCATCTCTGTTACTTCCAGTGTCGTCGGGGGTTGATATGTGTCAAGTGGGCTAAGATAACTTAACTACCATTCGTCAAAACACTCCTTTGACCCGCACTCATCCTAGGCTTGAATTGTACATGAAGAACAAAAGCATGCCATCTTCCGCGTATGGATACTTCATGAACCTGCAATTGAGCTTGTGAAAGAGTGCATCTCACTTGATCCTATCAGTATACAACAGTCCTCATATGGTGCAATGTTAGTATCATCTATCAACCAAAAAAATCTACAAACTGAAGACTTACCTTCATTACCTAGACCCATGCAAGCATTACACCACTCGACGATTGATTTTGCATCTATCAACTTTGCATTGTCTTTATACTTTAACTCTTCTCGTGCTATGGCTCTTTTGATACATGCTCCTACACCATCATGCTCCCCCTTTCCATGCCCAGCCTCACAAAAGTTCCACATATGTTGAACACCTGTAAAATTATGCCTCTTGCTCAGCTAATAGAAATTTTGTGAGTTCTTAAATTATGATGCACAGTTATCCAACCATATGATATGTTGACTGAATGATATGCCCCTTCTAGCTAAATCATTATAGAATAGCTAAAAGCAACCTTGCACAAACTCTGTAGAATGCGTGCGATCATCACTAATATAGAAATGATACTCCCTTATGATCTTTCTGTCATCCTCTGTACTATCATTCGCATGCATGAATCCGATGTGCACAAATATAGAAACCTATGTTGAGTTGTAGTATTGTGATTGCACCTCTCGCTGTGGCTGTAGACTATAGTTCTCTGCAAAGTCGACGACTGAAACAATGCTACTAACTGGAAATGTGTTCTTGCATAACTTGAATTGCAAGTCCCACCATCGAGCTCTATGGGCATGTCTTGCATACTCATACACTATACTGTCACAAAATATAGGCATAAACTGATACACTAGAATCTTTTCAATAACCAATTCACACCTCTTTGCTTCTTTACCATCTTTTGTATTGTATGCCACTATTTTATACTTGTCAAACTCTACTAGTTCATTTCCAACCGCATGTGTTCTTTCCATATGTTCACATATTGGCATACATTACAAGCCACCTCAATGCTAACATGTGCCATCCAAGCATAATTTCCTATAGAATATTTGACCTTCCTCTCTATCACATAAAATTCTTGATATGAAGTCTCTTGAAGATGTTGGTGGGGCATGTATGCCACAATACTGCAAAAGATTGTTAATATGCAAATCTAAACATATAGACCGATAAACATCAAAATGGTTAGAAAATTCAATATGTAATCTACAACAACAAGTAGTGCGTGTGTGGTTTATCTTAACATATAAAGGTTTTAGCATTTCAAAATATCTTTGATAAATTTTAATTTGAGGATACATCTCTAGAAATTTACCAAAAAACTATGTTTGAGTCATATCCAAAAAATGCTTTCGATGTGGCTCACGGTTCTAACTACCGATTCTCCTTCTTACCACATCCCTTTGATTTAGAGATACCCTTGTGTAATTCTTCCAAAAGTCTTCAATTAGTGATCTCAATGCTTCAACAATTGGTTTATCTTTTCATGGTAGTCTCCCCAAGAACGCCCATAATTCATTGGCATTGGTGTCCTCAATTCTTTGGTGCCTTCCAACGGCTCTTGATAAAGTTTTCCTATTAATTCTCAATGCTTGACTCATCTTTCTAATGAGACGAGATTTCTTCGTTTGACTACTTACTATAGTCGATGTAATCACATGCCATGTTGCATTACTATCTTTTGTGTGTGATATGTTACCCACACTATCATATGCACTCATAAGATTCTTGACAATAGATTTTTCACTTGAAGCCTCTGATGTTCTCAACCCAAGAATCTTCATGATGGACCTATACTTTATACTTCGCATCATTTCAACGAATAGTTGACATCTTGCAGTCTCATTTAACTTTTCAAAGAACAATCTCTGAATCTTATGAGCATATCTTCTACAAGTGCATTTTGGAATCTTACCCTCCATTGGCTGCAAAATATTCTCATCAGTATCAATCAAATACTTTGGCTTTCTATGCAAAATTCTAGGTGGTGTTAAGATAGTTAAATTCATCTCAACATTAGGAATTTCATCAATATTTAAATGAGATGGGCTAGATGGCGTACCTTCGATCAAAAATGGAATAGATGACATACCTTGAGGTTGAGGTGGGAATGATCATGTACCTCCTTCATCACATGTGAGTGATGATGTACTCTCAACTTGAGATGCGGTAGATGGTATCCCTACATGTTGACTTGCAGTAGAGGACGTGTCTCCAACTATGGTATTCAAATCTCTCATAGCATGAAGTTTTTACATCCATTCTCTTTGTGCCACCAATACCGTATCTCTTTTTGATGGTTGCGGTTCCTCTTCAATTGGCATGTCTTCATTTATCGTGTCCAATTTCCTCTTCTCACGAAGTTCCCTCATAGTTGCTGCTTTCTTTGCATTCTTAGCTTCTATCTCTTCTTGTGTTGGTTTAATTCTTGATCGTTTGCTCGGCATGGCAGAGAATTTGTCTGTAGAAGAGTAAATGCCAGTCAACTAAAATAGGTACAAGCATACAAAGCATTATTGCAGCCATACAAAGTATTATTGATCTTTTCAATGAGAATGAAGGTGAGGATAAGTGTTGCAAAAAGATATCCTAGATAAGTTCATCGCATGGAGACATGACTATCATATTCAGATGCAAATAAGACTGTCACAGCTATGAGGGCAGTCATAACAGTCCTAACTATCTAAGACTATCACACCTAGTTCTAGAGACAACCATTATTGTTGATCACTTCATGCACATGATAATAATTTTATTCGTAAGGTTCTAAGAGGATTATGTTAGAGATTTTTCAATACAGAGAAAAGGTGAAAGTTTGAAGAGGATTGACCAAGTGCTCATAAAGGATTGTCATGTCATAACTGATTTATTCAAAAGGATAGTCATATTCATGAAATTTGGATTGAGTTTGATTTCATTTGAGGTAGTGTGATGGAGTTTAATTATGTTCAATAAGTTTCACATACGACTATCCTAACACTGCAAACCATTGAAACACACATGAAGGAAATCTAAATTGCTGAAATACATAGTGTGCAATTCATAGAGTAGTCCTAGGGATAGCCATCTAGGGTTATTGTGATTAGATAATTATGGAATGATGAAGCCACTATGACATGATAAATTATACGAATCATGAAGACAATGATTGAGATCCATGGATAAAACCAAGGAGCACAAGATAAGACACCAAATTTGTGAAGTTGCCAATGGCAACAAATTTACCACCTAGCTGTTCTTAACTAATCCATGATTGCAAATGGATGTATTTTGGCTTCTATTGACTAAAAGTGACTTATTTATGATGAATATAATGCTCAGAATTATTTCTTGCACATCTAAGAAGTTGGAAACAAGTGGACATTAGCTAGAGCTATCTTGGAAACATGAATATTTAGAAACATTATAACACTACAAAAATTGAAACTTGAATTGATATATATAAAATTCGATGTGAAAACTATGTTATTTCCTCCTTCTTAAGTTGGAAAAGCAAAAAAAGGTGGTGGAAAGTTCATGCAAAGGTGGTAGAATGTGCAAAATGTGCATGTGAACTTCCCAACAACATGAAAACACTTTTTTTGTCGGAACACGCACATAAACAGCATGAAAATAGAGTATGTGGGCTTGGATCACGGGGGTCAAGGCCTTTTTACCATTTGTATAGCAAGACAAAATGTGAGCGCGCTATAACGCACTCGCGTTATGTCCTGTTATAGATTGATCCATAAATATTTGTGCCTATCTCACCTTTCATAGCACCTGTTGTCACATAGAATTGCACCTTGCTTGGAGAAAGTCCAAGCATTCTAATGACACAATGGGAATGATCTTGAAAGTGTGGGACTTTTGCAAATTGAGATCAGACCTCCAGAGAAGGCGGGTTCCTAATTCTAAGCCTAATGCTTAGAGAAATATATCTAAACCTAGTGCTAATGCTTGCAGGGGAAAAGGGTTAGAAGGAAACTGAAATGAAAAGGGTGATACACCAGATTCAGTGAGCGATGGTGATCTTGGTGTAGACACAACAATGATCTCAATCATGAAAGGAATTCATACAGACTTATGAGGCTGATTGAGGCTTCGGTATGAAGATCAAACCTGTAGAGGAGCTGCTTTACTCATAGAACAGACTATAACTCCAAGTAAAACACAGAAATTAGGACACAAGAGAGGCAAGAAATCATGCATATATTGATCATGAAGGCCAGAAACCATTACATTATAGAATATCTAGTAGTAGGAAAAGACACAGTATAGCTCATTACATTCATTGGTGGATAAATAGGAAGACAGCAGAGGCCAAATTCAGGCACAGTGAGTCACATTCCCTTACCTTGCAATTACACTAAGAGGTCTGACTACATAAAATTTGGTAGCATAACAACCCAAAAATTACCATCCCCCTCAACAACGAGGTTACAATGCATTTTATAGATCAAGCCTTATGCAAGGGACGCTGAAGTAGCTCCACCGGATCCGAGGTCATCAATGCAGAAACAGGGGCACAAAGACAGGGGCATGGTGAAAGGACAGGAACCATGTCGCGGACAGGTCTACAACATCATAAAATGGTTGCCCACATGCAAAAGAGGGCAAAACATGAAGTGAGCACAAAAGTCATTACAGGCCACAAGGATATCTACCAGTGAGCCAAAGGAACCCATGCTCATTGAAGAATTTGACCATCCACCATGAATGTACCCGCAAAGCTCGCCAACCAGAGTTACTGTGAAAATATCAGCCTCTACACATGCCAAATCGATCACTGAGATGTCATATCAGCCAAGCATGCAAATCCAGATCATATCTTGAAAGTGACAATATTCCCCTCAAAAGCCCGCCAAATGAAAGAGGAGGCAAAAATAAGCACTTTTGCCTTTTGAAGCATGTTGAAATTCACCAGAATGAGGGGGATATCTGCAGTCAAAGTTGTGGTCAACTACATCTTACACTTTGTATATTGCTTTGCATATGCAATTGTATATGCATTTTACACTACTAGGTTCACTTTATGCATTTATGCAATCTTCTTTCCTTTCACTTTTTTGCATGTTCAATTTTTGTATATACGATTATATGTGCCTTTGTATCTGCTTCTGTATATGCAAATGTATATACAATACAATTGCCAACATACAAAAGCGGGCCTTAACTTTGTATCCTTTTTGCACCTACCTTGAATCGACCTTTGGATCTGCCTTGACATGTGTCATCATTCCATTTGATCTCCATTTGTGGCTCCATCATTGCAAAATAGACCGCTGAAAAATTGGGACCCACCGCTGCACAATAGACTAGCAAAAAACCCCAATTGGGTTTTGTATATGCCTTTGCATATGCGATTTGCATATACAAAACATACAAATATACAAAAGTAGACTTCAACATTTTATGAAGCGGATTGGAATTTGGTTCAAGTCCGGGACTGCATCTACCTTTGTATATCACTTTGTATCTGATCATGCATATGTGATATACAACCGCGGACCCCATCTTGAAGTCCGCCAGAATTAATTCTCCAGTCGCGTCTGGATTGTATCTTTGCCCTTTTGCATATCGCATATACATGCATCTCATACATACAAAAGATGTTGACTTTTCTACCTTTTTGTATGTACAAATGCTCTTTGCACTTTTTGATTCTGCATTGGCATGCGTGACTGCATTTTCAATTATATATCATCTTTTGTATATCGCATATACGTGAGATCATACAACCGCGGACCCCACCTGGAGTTTACCAAGATTAAATTTTTGGTTGCGTCCGCATTGTATCTGCCTCCTACATGTATCAACCTTTTGCATATCCTTTGCATCCTTGACATACAAATAAAAAATCAGATATGAACCGCTATCAAATATATCACGAAAAAGCGATCAGGTCCAGATTGTATTTGCACCTTTGTATCCCGCCTTGTATATGCATTTGTATTTGCAAAGATACAAAAAAATATACATGCAAAGATGCATACAAAAATGCATACAAAGAAACCCAATGTATATTGAAAATGCAGAGCGATATACAAAAATTAACCAAAAGATAGAAAACCCCCAAACAGAAGATGACATCACCCTCAGATGCATAAAAAATGACTAAGTATAAAACTGAGAAATCTCTGCAATGGAAGGCACTTGAAGATAAAGGGTTTCTGGGTTTTTCTGGGTTTTCTGCAAGGATTCTCTAAGTATTTGGGAAAATTTGCAAGGCAGAGCATGAGGAAATTAGGGATTTACGTCTTTTCCTCCTTCTATTCAGGCTTTCTCTGATCAGATTTCTTTGATAGAAAGAGGGGGGACAGGAATATTTTGGGGCTAGGCAAAATATGACAACAGCACCTTTGCAATATCTCTCACCTCTATCACTAAACCCTACACCCTATCACTAAACCCTCGATACTCTACCTTAACCCTAATCCCTCGACCCTCAACCCTCAACCCTAATCCCTCAACCCTCAACCCTAATCCCTCATCCCTAAACCCTAAACACTATCGGTATTCCTAAACCCTCAACCCTCAAAACTATACCTTAAACCCTAATCCCTTATCCCTAAACCCTAAACCCTGTCCCTCAACCCTTAACCCTTAAACTTAAACCCTAAAACCTTGACCCTCGACACTATATCTTAAACCCTAATCCCTTAACCCTTAGCCCTAAGGCCTCAACCCTCAATCCTTAAACCTTCAACCCTAAACCCTATCCCTAATCCCTATACCCTCGACACTCTACTTTAACCCTAATGCCTCGACCCTCAACCCTATCCCTCAACCCTTAACCCTCAACATCAAACCCTAATCCATCAACCCTAAACCCTAATCCCTCAACCCTAAACCCTAAACCCTATCCCTAAACCCTAATCTGTCAACCCTCAACCCTAATCCCTCAACCCCCAACCCTAATCCCTCATCCCTAAACCCTAAATGTTATCCCTATTCTTAAACCCTCAACACTCAACAATATACCTTAAACCCTAATCCCTTATCCTTAAACCCTAAACCCTATCCCTTAACCCTCAACCCTTAAACCTTAAACCCTAAAACCTATCCCTAAAACCTCGACCCTCGACACTATATCTTAAACCCTAATTCCTTAACCCTCAACCCTCAATCCTTAAACATTCAACCCTAAACCCTATCCCTAATCCCTATACCCTCAACACTCTACTTTAACCCTAATCCCTCGACCATCAACCCTATCCCTATACCCTCGACACTCTACTTTAACCCTAATCCCTCGACCCTCAACCCTATCCCTAAACCCTCAACCCTCAACGTCAAACCCTAATCCCTTAACCGTAAACCCTATCCCTAAACCCTCAACACTATACCTTAAACCATAATCCCTCAACCCTAAACCCTAAACCCTATCCCTAAACCCTAATCCCTCAACCCTCAACCTTTAACCCTAATCCCTCATCCCTAAACCCTAAATGCTATCCCTATTCCTAAACCCTCGACACTATACCTTAAACCCTAATCCCTTATCCGTAAACCCTAAACCCTATCCCTCAACCCTTAACCCTTAAACCCTAAAACCTATCCCTAAAACCTCAACCCTCGACACTATATCTTAAACCCTAATCCCTTAACCCTTGACCCTAAAGCCTCAACCCTCAATCCTTAAACCTTCAACCCTAAACCCTATCCCTAATCCCTATACCCTCGACACTCTACTTTAACCCTAATCCCTCGACCCTCAACCCTATCCCTAAACTCTCAACCCTCAACCCTCAATGTCAAACCCTAATCCATCAACCCTCAACCCTCAACCCTAATCCCTCATCCCTAAACCCTAAACACTATCCCTATTCCCAAACCCTCAACCCTCGACACTATACCTTAAACCCTAATCTGTTATCCCTAAACCTTAAACCCTATCCCTTAACCCTTAACCCTTAAACCTTAAACCCTAAAACCTATCCCTAAAACCTTGACCCTCAACACTATATCTTAAAACCTAATCCCTTAACCCTCAGCCTTAAAGCCTCAACCCTCAATCCTTAAACTTTCAACCCTAAACCCTATCCCTAATCCCTATACCCTCGACACTCTACTTTAACCCTAATCCCTCGACCCTCAACCCTCAACCCTCAATCCTAATCAGTCAACCCTCAACCCTCAACCCTCAACCCTATCCCTAAACCCTAATCCCTCTATCCTTAACCCTCAACCCTAATCCCTCATCCCTAAACCCTAAACGCTACCCCTATTCCTAAACCCTCAACTCTCGACACTGTACCTTAAACCCTAATACCTTATCCCTAAACCCTAAACCCTATCCCTCAACCCTTAACCCTTAACCCTTAAACCTTAAACCCTAAAACCTATCCCTAAAACCTTGACCCTCGACAATATATCTTAAACCCTAATCCCTTAACCCTCAGCCCTAAAGTCGTGACCCTCAATCCTTAAACCTTCAACCCTAAACCCTATCCTTAATCCCTATACCCTTAACACTCTACTTTAACCCTAATCACTCGACCCTCAACCCTATCCCTAAACCCTCAACGCTCAACATCAAACCCTAATCCATCAACCCTAATCCCGCAACCCTAAACCCTAAACCCTAATCCCTCAACCCTCAACCCTAATCACTCATCCCTAAACCCTAAACGCTATCCTTATTCCTAAACCCTCAACCCTTGACACTATGCCTTAAACCCTAATCCCTTATCCCTAAACCCTAAACCCTATCCCTCAACCCTTAACCCTTAAACCTTAAACCCTAAAACCTATCCCTAAAACCTCGACCCTCGACACTATATCTTAAACCCTAATCCCTTAACCCTCAACCCTAAAGCCTCAACCCTCAATCCTTAAACCTTCAACCCTAAACCCTATCCCTAATCCCTATACCCTCGACACTCTAGTTTGACCCTAATCCCTTGACCCTCAACCCTATCTCTAAACCATCAACCCTCAACGTCAAACCCTAATTTGTCAACCCTAAACCCTAATCCCTAAACCCTAAACCCTAAACCCTAAACCCTATCTCTAAACCTTAATCCTTCAACCCTCAACCCTAATCCCTCAAACCTCAACCCTAATCCCTCATCCCTAAACCCTAAACGCTATCCCTATTCATAAACCCTCAACCCTCGACACTATACCTTAAACCCTAATCCCTAAACCCTATCCCTCAACCCTTAACCCTTAAACCTTAAACCCTAAAACCTCAACCCTCGACACTATATCTTAAACCCTAATCCCTTAACCCTCAGCCCTAAAACCTCAACCCTCAATCCTTAAACCTTCAACCCTAAACCCTATCCCTAATCCCTATACCGTTGACACTCTACTTTAACCCTAATCCCTTGACCCTCAACCCTCAACCCTCAACGTCAAACCCTAATCTGTCAACCCTAAAACCTAATCCCTCAACCCTAAACCCTAAACCCTATCCCTAAACCCTAATCCCTCAACCCTCAACCTTAATCCCTCATCCCTAAATCCTAATTGATATCCCTATTGCTAAACCCTCAACCCTCGACACTATACCTTAAACCCTAATCCCTTATCCCTAAACCCTAATCCCTATCCCTCAACCCTTAACCCTTAAGCATACATACAACCATACATACATACCTACAAGCATACATATATACATCCATCAAACATACTTATTAAACTTGAACATAAATCATTCAAAGGAAGACATAACGCGAGTGCATTATAACATGCTCGCGTTATGTCAAACTAGGCAAACACTAACAAACATGCTAAAAAGGGGGAAAAAGCACAACATAACATGAGCACATTATAATGCGCTCGCGTTATGTTGTGCTTTGGGAATCCTAAGCCTTAGGCTTGGGATTTGCTTTGGATTTCTAACCCAAAGGCTTGGAGTGCCTTCTCAACATCCACAGACGTGTTTTTGCAAATTCTACAAGATTTCACATAATTTTGTTCATGCTAACCCTCAGATTTGCACGTGTTTCAAGGTTGAACAAATCAAGCACCTAGGTAATGTTAGACTTTCTCTTAGCTATTTAATGATGTAAGTTTTTCACATTTTGACAATGCTAAGCCTTTCATCTTTAATTTCTTTTTTGTGTATCCGTTTTTGGGCAAAAACCATTGTTTAGTCTTTTTTTCATTATAAATTAACCATTCATTGAAATTTCAAATAAATTACATTTTTATAAACTAGACTCCATTCTACACATATTAAAAAAATAATAATTTCAATTAATTTTCAAAATTTACAGGGGTAGCACAACCAAAATTCTATTTTTCAGGATGTGCCCACTTTGAAAATTAGTAAAAAAACAAATATTCATTAAAAAATTATCAGAAAAATTGGGCATAAACTACATGTTAGCTAATTTCTCACTAAAGTGATTTTTAAAATACCAAAAAAAAGTTAACCTTTTGATGGAGCCACAAAACAAGCTATGTTATGTTTTTTTGACAGAAACATCACCAATTTTTGTGGCTCCCTATTTTGAACCCCTTAATCTATACCATTTTCAAAAAAAATTAGTAGTTTAGAAAGTAGACTCAGAGCACTACGATCATTGTTTTGGTTGCATCTTCAAATTTTGAGTGTAACTATGCTCAATTTCCCATACAAGGTCAATATTTCCTAATTTCAGGAAAAAAAAAAAAAAGTGGCCACTTAACACCCCTTTTTGGCCCCCCATCTTCTTGCACTTACCCTAATAGTTGATTGCATATCTATATGAACCCTTTTACACATGATTTGAACAATGTTGAGGCACATGAAATAGATAACAATGCAAATGATAATAAGGTTGAAAATGAATCAATATCACATAATCATGTTTTTGTGGGAACTATTGAATCTAATACTACATCTTTTCCTCCTCCTCCCAATCCATCAATTACATTTTATTACAAGGAGATTCCATGAAATATTCATTGTGTACCACTATATTGTTGGGAAGGTTTTGTACACTTTGCATATATAAATATTTTATATTTTATAGTGTTTTGGTCCATGTCTATGTGGGACACCACACATTGGGATTGGGAAATATTTTCCTAGGGAAGGTTGTATGTGACATCACAAAAATATTTTATGTGGATAGCACATTGGGGGGTCATGGTTTAGTGAGCACATGGTTTGTTTGGATCACTGGAGGAATACATTTAATTTATGGGTTTCATCGTAAAATATATTTAATATTGTAAAAATTATTTAATGCTTGGGGTACATGTTGCAAGCCACCTTGGAGATGCTTCTGCATTGTTTTTTTCTCCATTGAATCATTAAATAATGGTGACAAAGGTAGCTAGGTATCTTCTAGTGGGTTCATCTTTCTTGTTACTCTCATGCCTATAAAAAGGAGGCTTGGGATGGAGTCATTCATCACTTGTTGATCATTCATTTGACCATCTTGTATTTGCTCATAAAATGTAAACCCTAAACCCTATCCCTCAACCCTTAACCCTTAAACCCTAAACCCTATCCCTGAAACCTCAACCCTCGACACTATATCTTAAACCTTAATCCCTTAACCCTCAGCCCTAAAGCCTCAACCCTCAATCCTTAAACCTTCAACCCTAAACCCTATCCCTAATCCCTATACCCTCGACACTCTACTTTAACCCCAATCCCTCGACCCTCAACGCTATCCCTAAACTCTCAACCCTCAATCCTCAAAGTCAAACCCTAATCCGTCAACCCTAAACCCTAATCTCTCAAACCCTAAACCCTATCCCTAAACCCTAATCCCTCAACCCTTAACCCTCAACCCTAATCCCTCATCCCTAAACCCTAAACGCTATCCCTATTCCCAAACCCTCAACCCTCGACACTATACCTTAAACCCTAATCTCTTATCCCTAAACCTTAAACCCTATCCCTTAACCCTTAAACCTTTAACCCTTAAACCTTGACCCTCAACACTATAACTTAAACCCTAATCCCTTAACCCTTAGCCTTAAAGCCTCAACCCTCAATCCTTAAACATTCAACCCTAAACCCTATCCCTAATCCCTATACCCTCGACACTCTACTTTAACTCTAATCCCTCGACCCTCAACCCTATCCCTCAACCCTCAACCCTAATCCGTCAACCCTAAACCCTCAACCCTAAACACTATCCCTAAACCCTCAACACTATACCTTAAACCCTAATCCCTTAACCCTAAACCCTCAACCCTATCCCTAAACCCTAATCCCTCTATCCTCGACCCTCAACCCTAATCCCTCATCCCTAAATCCTAAACGCTATCCCTATTCCTAAACCCTCAACCCTCAACACTATACCTTAAACCCTAATCCCTTATCCCTAAACCTTAAACCCTATCCCTCAACCCTTAACCCTTAAACCTTAAACCCTAAAACCTATCCCTAAAACCTTGACCCTTGACACTATATCTTAAACCCTAATCCCTTAACCCTCAGCCCTAAAGCCGCGACCCTCAATCCTTAAACCTTCAACCCTAAACCCTATCCTTAATCCCTATACCCTTGACACTCTACTTTAACCCTAATCACTCGACCCTCAACCCTATCCCTCAACCCTCAACCCTCAACCCTCAATGTCAAACCCTAATCCATCAACCCTAATCCCTCAACCCTAAACCCTAAACCTTAATCCCTCAACCCTCAACCCTCAACCCTAATCCCTCATCCCTAAACCCTAAATGTTATCCTTATTCCTAAACCCTCAACCCTTGACACTATACCTTAAACCCTAATCCCTTATCCCTAAACCCTAAACCCTATCCCTCAACCCTTAACCCTTAAACCTTAAACCCTAAAACCTATCCCTAAAACCTCGACCCTCGACACTATATCTTAAACCCTAATCCCTTAACCGTCAGCCCTAAAGCCTCAACCCTCAATCCTTAAACCTTCAACCCTAAACCCTATCCCTAATCCCTATACCCTCGACACTCTACTTTGACCCTAATCCCTTGACCCTCAACCCTATCCCTAAACCCTCAACCCTCAACGTCAAACCCTAATTCGTCAACCCTAAACCCTAATCCCTCATCCCTAAACCCTATCCCTCAACCCTCAACACTATACCTTAAACCCTAATCTCTCAACCCTAAACCCTAAACCTTATCTCTAAACCTTAATCCCTCAACCCTCAACCCTCAACACTATACCTTAAACCCTAAACCCTTAACCCTTAAACCTTAAACCCTAAAACCTCGACCATCGACACTATATCTTAAACCCTAATCCCTTAACCCTCAACCCTAAAACCTCAACCCTTAATCCTTAAACCTTCAACCATAAACCATATCCCTAATCCCTATACCCTTGACACTCTAACCCTAATCCCTCGACCCTCAATTCTCAACCCTTAACCCTCAACATCAAACCCTAATCTGTCAACCCTAAACCCTAATCCCTCAACCCTAAACCCTAAACCCTATCCCTAAACCCTAATCCCTCAACCCTCAACCCTAATCCCTCATCCCTAAACCCTAATTGATATCCCTATTCCTAAACCCTCAACCCTCGACACTATGCCTTAAACCCTAATCCATTATCCCTAAACCCTAACCCCTATCCCTCAACCCTTAACCCTTAAGCATACATACAACCATACATACATACCTACAAACATACATATATACATATATACATCCATGGATCAAACATACTTATTAAACTTGAACATAAATCATTCAAAGGAAGACATAACGCAAGTGCATTATAACATGCTTGTGTTATGTCGAACTGGGAAAACACTAGCAAACATGCTAAAAAAGGGAAAAAAGCACAACATAACGTGAGTGCGTTATAATGCGCTCGCGTTATGTTGTGCTTGGGGAATCCTAAGCCTTAGGCTTGAGATTTACTTTGGATTTCTAACCCAAAGGCTTGGAGTGCCTTCCCAACATCCACAGACGTGTTTTTACAAATTCTACAAGATTTCACATAATTTTGTTCGTGCTAACCCTCATATTTGCACGTGTTTCAAGGTCGAACAAATCAAGCACCTGGGTAATGTTAGACTTTCTCTTAGCTATTTAATGGTGTAAGTTTTTCACATTTTGACAATGTTAAGCCTTTCATCTTTAATTTCTTTTTTGTGTATCCGTTTTTGGGCAAAAACCATTGTTTAGTCTTTTTTTCATTATAAATTAACCGTTTATTGAAATTTCAAATAAATTACATTTTTATAAACTAGACTCCATTCTACACATATTAAAAAAATAATAATTTCAATTAATTTTCAAAATTTACAAGGGTAGCACGACCAAAATTCTATTTTTTATGATGTGCCCACTTTGAAAATTAGTAAAAAAACAAATATTCATTAAAAAATTATCAAAAAAATTAGGCATAAACTACATGTTGTTAGCTAATTTCTCACTGAAGCGATTTTTAAAATACCAAAAAAAAGTTAACCTTTTGAGGGAGCCACAAAACACACTATGTTATGTTTTTTTGACAAAAACAACACCAATTTCTGTGGCTCCCTATTTTGAACCCCTTAATCTATACCATTTTCAAAAAAAATTAGTAGTTTAGAAAGTAGACTCGGAGCACTATGATCATTATTTTGGTTGCATCTTCATATTTTGAGTGTAACTATGCTCAATTTCCCATACAAGGTCAATATTTCCTGATTTCAGGAAAAAAAAAAAAAGTGGCCACTTAAGACCCCTTTTTGGCCCCCATCT
The DNA here is from genome assembly GCA_027924645.1 of Cunninghamia lanceolata. NCBI lineage: Eukaryota > Viridiplantae > Streptophyta > Pinopsida > Cupressales > Cupressaceae > Cunninghamia > Cunninghamia lanceolata. The sequence continues at coordinate 1,114,546 of BSBN01000386.1, forward strand.
TCTTGCACTTACCCTAATAGTTGATTGCATATCTATATGAACCCTTTTACACATGATTTGAACAATGTTGAGGCACATGAAATAGATAACAATGCAAATGATAATAAGGTTGAAAATGAATCAATATCACATAATCATGTTTTTGTGGGAACTATTGAATCTAATACTACATCTTCTCCTCCTCCTCCCAATGCATCAATTACATTTTATTACAAGGAGATTCCATGAAATATTCATTGTGGACCACTATATTGTTGGGAAGGTTTTGTACACTTTGCATATATAAATATTTTATATTTTATAGTGTTTTGGTCCATGTCTATGTGGGACACCACACATTGGGATTGGGAAATATTTTCCTAGGGAAGGTTGTATGTGACATCACAAAAATATTTTATGTGGATAGCACATTGGGGGGTCATGGTTTAGTGAGCACATGGTTTGTTTGGATCACTGGAGGAATACATTTAATTTATGGTTTTCATCGTAGAATATATTTAATAGTGTAAAAATTATTTAATGCTTGGGGTACATGTTGCAAGCCACCTTGGAGATGCTTCTGCATTGTTTTTTTTCCATTGAATCATTAAATAATGGTGAAAAAGGTAGCTAGGTATCTTCTAGTGGGTTCATCTTCCTTGTTACTATCATGCCTATAAAAATGAGGCTTGGGATCTAGAGTCATTCATCACTTGTTGATCATTCATTTGTCCATCTTGTACTTGCTCATTATTAGTAGAGATTGGCTTGGAGTGTCTTGTTGAGGATCTATTTTGAGGAGTATGGAGTGGCACTCATTTGTTCTTGTATTAATCTCATGGAGATAGAAACATTAGTTGCTCATTACTAAAAAAGAATGTTGCATCTTACACAATTTCTCCTTGGTTGAGAGCGTTGATCTCCATATTAAGGCTTGGAGTCTAATATTGTATTGTGACTATTTGTTTACTAGAAATATAATAGTTTTAGTGCTTTAGAGACTAGTTTTTCTCAAAAGGATTTGCCTAGGGTCTTCTCTTTAATGTGGTTATTCTTTCTTTCATTCTTGTTATGTGTGGTTTATGCTAGAATGCTACTAGAATTTAAAGATTAATGATACCATTATGACTTCTTTCCTCGTAGGGTTAATGTGGGATTATTTTGTACTATGGTTAATGTAGGAAATTATCTATATTTCCTTACATTTGGTATCCATTCAGTATCAAAACTTTATTTATGATTTTCATACTCATAATGTGGATTTAATTTAATTTGGTATTATAACCTCATTTAGGGTGGAAGGATAGAAAACCTTCCTTTCAACATAGTATTAATCCTTGTTTGAGTGGGAGTTGGTTGCAACTGGTCTTATTTTAGGATACAATTAAGGAAATCATTTCTAGACTGGAGGTGGAAGTTAAATACACTTTGATCTTTGGACGATCATGATGGAATATTTTCTTGATTATGATGGGATTATAGATCATTTTGCTAGTTTCCTTATTCATCCCTACACTATTTGAGTTTGTCATGGAATGGCTTCAAGCCCTTATTTAGTAGTTTAGATGATTCCTTAGTTATGTGGAGGTTGTGGAGTTATTCATTTGGTGATTGTAAGCCTTTGGAATAGTCCCTAGAAAATTGGTCATAGAGATTGTGGAGTTGTTCATATGGTGAGAAGCTCCTAGATAGCCTAGTTCTTTTGGCTACATGTACTACATGGAGGGTTTGGTCATAAATTAACTTTGACCTATAGCTCCTAGATAAAGTTACTTTGTGGAGGTTGTGGAGTTGGTTATTTGGTGTCTTGTAACTCTTGGGAAACTGTTACATCCCCAACTTTTGATTAAGCTTAATCTTACTTTTATGTGGTAAATAGGATAATTAATCTTAGAATAATGATTTGATGTTTGTGGAAAATATCAAGTAGAATCATTGATTATGTGGATATTGATTGATGTTTAGATTAGACATGAGATTACATGTTGTTAAGATTATTTTATCACAATGTTTTATGAATTAAATGATGATACACTGATCATAATTATTGGTTGTGAGTATAACCAAGAAAAGAATCTTCCTTTAAGGATGGAAGGAGAGTATCACCTGGGAGAAGGAAATAGATGTTGGGAAAAAGTCAGATTGCCATCTGAGTATCGAAGTTGATCTTCTGTGAACCCATGCAAGATAGGGTGAGTATAAGTCTTTTTACTTGTTAAGTCAATTTCAATTCAACTTTTATCGGTAAGTTATTTAAGATCTCTTGAGGTCATCTACGTCGATTCAACTAAATAATGTTCTCAGAACATTCATATAGTCAATAGTCATCTTAGTTGGATGTCAGAGTTTTCCTTTGTTTACTTATATATTTCTATATTAAATTTTGTGAATATCATTTAATTATTTTAACTATAGTTTAATATAGCGGAGTGGGGGAGTGACACTCGACCCCATGTTCGCATATTAATGTTACCACCCTAATGTTGGTAATGTAGTTTGGTGATATATTAGATTATTTTAATAATCCCTATAATATCATTGAGATGTAAATGACATTATGTGGATATAAATATTTATCCACTTGTGGTGGAATCGAGCACCCTTTAAATCTTAAGTTCTTTGTTTCTTGTTGCCAATCGTACCAATATCCACGAAGAGTGGAGTGAGTGGAAGTCATGGTTGATCTTATCATAAGCCTACCACAATGCAAATTACTCCCGAATGGGAGATATGGTCTTTGTAGAGTCTATATACCTAGAGGTGGTATGGGTTTTTGTCAATTGTTTTATCAAACCTTCATTTTGAAAGGTGGTAGTTTGTGTTTTGTGCGGGGAAGCATGCAGAGAAAGACACGATTGTCATTGTTATGTTGATTATTATCCTTGTTTTAGGCCACAAACAAGAAAAGATTACAGGGAGTAGTGAGTTACAGGATTGAGAGCTCGCGGGAAGGAGCTAATAATAGCATCGATAAACTCACTCTTTAGCAGGCCGCAACTAGGCTACGTGCCTATCATTTTAGGTATGACTATATGTTACAGTAGTGTGATCTTGTGGTATGCAGATGTATACTTAGTATCACTGTTGATAGTCACATGTTGGTTAATTGTTGACTATGTTATCTTATATGAAAGCTTTTGTTAAAAAAACCTGAGGAGGCCTTCATGTTCGAATGTATGAAGAGTGATGTGCATATTCCATACGATAGTAATGGTAAGTTTGATAACTCTGTTATGGCCTTCATGGCCAAATGTTTGAAGAGTATTGTGCATATTCCATATGATAGCATTGTTATGTTTGATAACTCTGTTAAGGCCTTCATGGCCAAATGCTTAAAGATAATGTGTTTATCTCCTAGGATAACATTTGCATGTTTGATAACATTGTTGAGGCCTTGAGGCCGAATGGCTAAGAGCACTGTTGTAGCAGGCTCGAGTCCCTTGGAGCCGATAAGGCTGAGGACAACAAACATCTTTTATAATCGTTGATAAAGATAATGATAAGTCATTTGAGCAGGCTGAGGCCATACATGATAGAATGAAGAGTCATTTATGAAAACCAATGCATCGACAATTTCAAAGCCATTAAGGCTTTCAAGGCACATGAAGTAAGAAGTATAATACTTGATTGTTTATGAAAGATGATATTATGCCTTCAAGTCTAATATTTATGTAAGAAAGAGTAATTGTGATCTATGAGAACAAAATGAAAGCTGAAATATGAATCAAATGCAAAAACAAACGATTATACCTTCCTTTTGACTCACAAATCCAAGAGAGGGAAGGAGTTGCACCTGATAGCTCCTCAGATTTTACCCAAGACTAGAATGTATGTGGATTGCTCAATGCTTTTCAACACAATAGGATGAGAGACAAGTGGATTCAGATAGAGATTGAGATGGGGATGAGGGATAATTTTGACATTATGATTATATGATAAGAGGATTTTGGAGAGATTTTGGCAGAGGTTTGATGCATGAAGAAGTCCCCCCTAATGGCTTAGAGAGGGGTCTCATTTATAGAGTTTTGGAAATGACGATGGAGGGTGAGGATTAGAAGATGAGATCAAGGGCTAGGAATAAAAGTAAATCTTTTATTCATTTTGGGGAAAGGGGTGATTAAATGAGGTATGGGTGTGAAGGAATATTTATGAATTAAAGATTCATATGGAGAATGGCAAATGAATTAAAAATTCATTTGGGGATAAGAGATGATAAATGAGGTATGGGGGTGGTAAGGGGTTTGTAAGAGAAGTAAATGTGATGTGTGATATGTTTCAATTTTTTATTTGGAGGATGTGGGGAAGGGTGTTAAACTAGGTTTGACCACCCAAATGAGAGGTTAAGATTAATTAACATAGGTTTTGTCTAATTAATCCTAGGGCTAGGATGAGGTAGGCTAGGGTAGGGTAGGGTAGGTCAATTAGTAGGCTAGATTAATTAGATAAGAATGATTTTATCTAATTAATAGGGATTAGGGAGATGGACAAAATAGCCAAATAGATGAGGATAGTGTTGTAAGGTCTAGTGATAAATTAAATAAATTAATTGATCACAAGGGATAGACATATGGTTAGGGATTAATTGAATTTATTCAATTAACAAGAGGGATAAATTGGTTTGCAGAGCAAGTCAATTTTAGGTGTCTACATTTGCCCCTCTTTGAGATGGTGTTGCAGCTAAGTAACATCATTTCAAAGAAGTTAAAACATAGAGTTGGATTGGATAGAAAAAAGATTTTGGCTTAGAAGAATAGGGTAAGGTTTGGGGATAATTGGTAAGGGCGATGCCCCCTTGAGAGGATAGGCGGGTTGCAAGAACACGGTTGTGCTCTCGAAATGAATGGAAGAGATTGGTAGAAGTGGTTGGAGGATAAGGAGCGAGATGAAAGTGTGATAATGTTGGGAGATTGATTGGTGGATGATCATTGTGTTGAAAATGATTTAGAGCAATCCTAGGTTTGATATAGTAAAGTGGATATTTTCACCAAGGTATAGAAGACCAGGGTGATGATGTTTATCCAACATTTGCATGGACTAGACATGCAAACAAAGGGATGATCCCATGCATGCCCAAGATAGTACAACCTTGTCTCAACGAGGGAAGGGGACTCATAGCATAAGCCCTTAATACACAAAAGGTATGATAAACCTTAGATGCACAAGGAGATCAATATGCTAGAACCGACCCTATGATCAACAAGATACAAATACTAGCTTGGAGTAATGAAACCAACCCACAAGCACAGCATACAAAAGCAAGACTATGCCCCATTCTAGATGTTTACGCCACATACCATGATATAGTGAGATCAAGGTAGCTTTGATGTGATCTTCGAATAGGACAAAAAGATAAAAATCAAAAATGAAAAGACCAACAAACCAAACAAGTAGCCATTGTATCTATTGCCAAGATGGATGATGATTGGATAGATTATGCCTATCGTAGGAACGATATATCCTAAGGCAGGAATTGATTGTTGATTGGATCATGTCTAGTTGATGATGTAAGATTGGCTCAAGATATGATGGTGACAATTTGTGGTTGATGTTGATTTGATAGTTGACTTTTGTTAAGGGATGATGCTTTGATAAGGTGATGCGATGCTTGGATCTAGTGTAAGCTCAGCGGGTTGGATGGGTGCATCTTGTGTACCTGAGTACTGGAAACGTCCTACGTATTCCAGACTGCCTACATACCCTGTATCCATGGGATCAAGGCACATTAAGATGCAAGTGGTTATGATATGTAGTTCTAATTTGTGATGATGATGTGGGATGCTGATAGATGTGACGATGTTGGAAGATGATGTGTTGGATGATGAGATGTTGATGGATCAATGTTGATTTTGTGATGGATAATTTTTTTTGGAATTTTGTGTGTTTTCTATTGTTTTGGTATTTTTTTATTTTTTGTGATGTTTTTGGATTTTTTGATTTTGTGATGTTTTTGGATTTTTTGATTTTGTGATGTTTGTGGATTTTTTTTATTTTGTGATGTTTTTGGATTTTTTTATTTTTGTGATGTTTTTGGATTTTTTGATTTTGTGATGTTTTTGGATTTTGGAAAAGGAATGGTTTATTATGATATGGTTGCATTGGATTTCATGTGGATAACCTTTATGCTAGATACCAGTGACAAGGGAACACCAAGTCTAGAGGTGAAATTGATGGGGTTGGATAGAGGGATTGGCAATGAAAGATGATGGATAGCTGATTCATGATAGATGAATGGACAAGCGATAGGGATGCATGTTAGATAGATGGAAGATAGAGATAGGGATGCAAGATACATGGATGAGAGATGGGGATTTTAGGATTTTCTCCAAGGTCTAGGTTGCAAGGAATCATATGCCCTGATGCTTAGAATTTTGCATGATCGGTTCATGTTTGAATGGATGGAGGATATACTTACAAAGGGAGCATGCCAAGAGGTCTCCAAAGCATGTTGTCGATATTTTGCCCCTTGTCTTCATCAAGATCTAAGGTGGGAGATGGTAAAAGAAATATATAATGGATAGGATGGATGGGAAATGATAGGATAAATAGGGGGTAGTGGATAGGAATATGATAGGATAAGGATATATGGATAGGATATGCAAAAGGATTTTATGGATGTGGATGATTAGATGGTTTTGCCCCCAAGTGTAGGGATACAAAATGGATGAAGAAGGGATTACGCATGACGCCCACAAGGGATTTTCATCAAGGTACTTGCCCAAGGTGCCACAAGGAGTAGTTTTCACCATTGGACGGATTTTTCTCTTTACTATTTTCTTGATTTTTGATTTTTTGATTTTTTTTAATTTTTTTTGCTTTTTTGCTTTTTTGATGGAAGGGGGACTCTAGCGTCTGTTTCCATAGCACGGAGAAGATGGGCCCATGTTGGATAGCATTATGGATGATGATTGCATAGATGTTGGTAGATAGGAGAAGATGGAATGTATGGTTGGTAGTGGATTATGGTGTTGACTATGTGGATTATGATGTGGACTATGTGGATTATGATGTGGACTATATGGATTATGATGTGGATTATGCGGATTATGATGTGGATTATGCAAAAGTATGGACCATAGGAATGTGAGGGGGAAGATATGTAGGATAGTGAATGAAAGATGAAGAGATGGGGTATGTGGGAATGTCAAGTGATGGAGGGGAACCAAGACCAACGGCTGCACACACTGTGATGTATTTAGAAGCTTGTACTTTGGATGTGGAGTTGGGAATAATGGGGATCAGGATGGGGGATTTTTGTATGATCTATTTGGGGTTTTAGGGACCCAAATAGACTTAGGATTTATGGGATTTTTATATATGGAGCAAGATGTTTGGGAGTTTGGAGTGGATTGGGATGTGGATGCCTCATTAGATTTTGGTGCTTTTTGTTTAGGGACCCACACCATTTTTGTTTTTTCCTTTTCTTGTGATGGTGTGGGCTTTGATAGCCTTTTGGATTTTTCATTTTGATTGGAAGGGATAATATCTTTAGGATTTTGTGCTTTATGCATTGAGGCATTCAAATTATTATTTTTGAATCCCATGGATTTGGGGGAAGCTTCATGTTTGCAAGATGTGTGCTTCTGTTGGTCTTGATTGGGAAATTTAGGGGGTTTATGGGTGGAGGGGTAAAAAGTGGATTTATGGATAAATGAATGAGGGGATTTGAGGATAGGGATGTTGGGAGTTGGTAGGATAGGAGGTAAAGTGGATTTAATAGGAATATTTGGAGTTGGAAGTAGTGGAAATAAATTTGATGGAGGGAGATGAATGGTCACATGCTTTTGCAAATGATAGGATGATGGAGGAGTGATGGCGACATATGTTTTGGGGGTGCGATGAGATGCACCATGCTTGGGATTGGATGAATGGATTTTGGAAGGTGGGTGGATGGTATTAACATGTTTAGATTGTTTGCCTTGGGATGTATAGCCAAGGCCATGCGAAGATGGATGGAATGTGGTGTGGATGGGCTCCAAGATGCCTTGTTCGTGTAGGCCTAATCCTTTGCCTTGATAGTTCATATGTTGGAGCATGCGACATGCAATGGGATGTTTGGTGCTTTGGAAACAAGACGCGAGTCTATTATTTGTTGGAGAAAGATAAGTGTTGGATGGAAGTTGTTCACCTCTTACAAGGGAGTCACCACGGATGAAAGTGCTTTGTCCTAGTGAATATAAGGATGGATTTGGGATGGGATTGGTAGATGATGTGGGATCAATAAGTTGATCAATAGATGGGAGGTGATCGGGGATGGGATTAGATAAGATGGTTAGATCTTGATTAGGAGAAGGGGTTGATGTTTCAACATGCTTTGGATTTGATTCTTGACATAACTCATGTGCTTGGATAGAAGTGGGAGTGACTTGGATAGATGTGATAGGTGCTTGGATGGATGCAATAGGTGTTTGGATGGATGCGATAGGTGCTTGACTTATGTGTTCTTGAACATGGTTGCATGATGGTTCTTGAGTTATGATAGGAGATTGGTCAAGAGGTTTGGTGGATGTTGGATTGCATGAGGGTGTTTGATTCCTTGCTAATAGCCAATGGATGGTATCCTTCATGAGTTTATGGGTTGAAGAACAATGTAATGGATGGATAATGATGGTGGATGGTGTAGGATTAGGATTGGGATTGGATAGGTGGGTGATAGGATTAGGTAATGATGGTTCTTGGATGGATTCAAGGGTAGGTGTGGGATTGGATGGTGGTGTTGGAGGGGTGGAGGATTTGAGGGATTCCTTTGCTTTGCTTTAATTTTTAGGTGATGTTCTTTGGAGGAAATCTCACAAGGATTCTTTGGATGTGATAGTGTTGGGACTTGGAAGATTTGATGGTGGATTAGATGGTGGATGGGTGATAGGGATTGGTGGATTGGGAGATACATAAGGTGATGGATTAAGGTTGATAAGGTTGGAGGGATATTGTGATGGGGGGATTGGAGGATGGGGATTAGGAGATGGGGGATTTGGTTGTTGATATAAGGTTTGGATTTCGGATATAAGGTGTGCTAGATTGGTGTTCCCTTGATCAAAGTTATCATGACAAAGGTTGGGGGATGGATAAGTTGGAGGTATTGATTGGTTGGCTAAGTATGATGGCATGGATGTGTAAGGGGATGGTGATTGATATGAGGGTAAAGGTTGATATGATGAAGGTTGATATGATGGAAGTTGGTATGAGTTTGAAGGTTGATATGAGGTTGAAGGTTGATATGATGGAAGTTGGTATGAGTTTGAAGGTTGATATGAGGTTGAAGGTTGATATGATGAAGGTAGGTATGATGAAAGTTGGTAGGAGTTTGAAGGTTGATATGAGGTTGAAGGTTGATATGATGACGGTAGGTATGATGAAGGTTGAAAGAATGAAGATTGTTGTGATGTGGATGGGGGTGATATGTAGGATGTTTGTTGATATGATGAAGGTTGGTTAGGGGCTTGGGATTCTCCAATGATGAGTTGTGCTAAGGGCATATCTATAATGTCATTTTTGTATTTTTCCTTAGCATTAGGATCCATGTTTTCATAGACTTTTCTAAGTCTTTGTAAGTGTTGCATTGCTTCATAAGGATCCATGTTGTTGGAGATGGTATGGGATGATGGGGGATGACGGATGATTGTGATGTTGGGAGTCAAATTTCAGGACCTTAGGATGAGTTGATTTTCTTCAAAGGATGATTCTCTATACTTAAGGTGGACTAATGACACTTAAGTGATAGAGTTGATTTGGTTGATTGGATTGGATGATCAATTAAGGTCTTGATTTTTGATTGGGTTAATTTGGATTTGGAGTTTGATAATGATGTTGGGGGATTTGGATAATGATTGGGATCAATGTTGATGTGATGTGATAATGACTTGGATATGATTAGGGTTTGGTATGGAATGATTAGAGATGATTAGGATAATGATTAGGGTAATATTGATAGGATGATGATGAAGGATGGAGATGTGACTAGAATGTGTTTAGGGATGATTGTGATTGAGGTTGATTTGACAAGGATTGAAATAATGATGTTGATTGGATAATGATTTGGATAGAATGACGATGATTTGATGATGTAGAGTGACAAGGATGTGATTAGGATTTATTTAGGATAACTTGGATGTGATTAGGAATGAAGTGGCAAAAAATGAGTGATTAGGATGAATGTGATTGGATTTGAATTTGTTGGAAGAATGAGGTGAATGATTTATCTTTATGTGTTTGATGTTTAGCTTGATTTGGCAATGTTTAATCAAATGATCACACATGCACACACATGATTCACTCACACAAGACACAAGCAATTTTGAATTTTGAATTGGAAGAATATGATGATGATTAAACAAGCACATGTGGAAGACACATCAACATGCCCTAATGTCTAGTTTGATGTAAGGTATGGCCAATTAGGTTTTGGGCAATGTTTACACGAGATTGACTAATGAATTGAAAGTGAAATCCTGTCACACAGCTAGGAGAAGGGGGTAACCCACCCTTCACCTTCACTTCCCAAAGGCAGAAAGTTCTTTGGGGCTTAGCCAAGAGTGACAAGATTCCAATTTCAATGAGGGTGTCTTTCAATTCAGCCTTGAACGAGGTCATCCCTAGGGGTGATGAAATCCCCTAGCAGGCCTCCTAGGAAAGGGTAAACAAAAGCAAATCAAGTGAGGTGTTTTTGATCTCCAAGGTCACCTTGCGGTGCGAGGAGAGAGCATACACATGCACACTTGATTCACACTCGCACTTATAAATTAACCCTTAGAAAAATGAAATGTGAGGAAGACAAGTCAAGTAATGATTCTTTTTAGCCCAATTTCAAATATGTGATGAAGACACTTGTTGATTTTTATGGGCAATTTCAATGATGTGTGATCAAGCAATGTTCATTTTAGAAGCCCAAATTGAAATGTGTTTGCAAACAATGATTCGTTTTGTGTCCCAAATTGAAGTGTGTATGCAAACAAGATTATGAAGAAATGAGCAATAGAATGAGTGCACCTGATTAATTCACTATCCAAATTGTTGTATTTGTTGTTCCTGATGTTGTTCCCACTCCGTTAGATCACCTGCAAGTCACAAAATCAAAAATGAAGCAAGTAGACTAGCATAGGAGATTGTTATGCAAAAATTGATAATCTGATAAAATTTGATGAAAAATAAACTTATATAGAAAAATAAGTTCATAAACAGATTCTACGTGAAATTCTATGCAATTTGAAAAAAAAAATCGCTGAAAAAGGATCAAATTTGCAATAGAAATGAGCATTTGAAGTTTTGAAGTAGGTTTGACTTTGACTGATAAAAAAGATAGGAAAAAGGTATAGTCACCTGAAAATTTCCTCACAACTGCGTAGTTCACCTCGTCAGCTTTCTGAAAAGTCCTTTTTTGCTAATTTTTGACTCCGTATGCGAAAGTTGTGTGAGTTTGAAAAAAATAGCCTATTATGGCTTATAGGAAGCACAAGAGGTTAGCTCTGACAATTTAATTTAACCACCGGCGGTTAGTGTTGACCTGGTCACATGTACTATCTCCTGGCAGTTAATGTTTGTGGTTATGTTCAAATAGGTTTCTAAATAGCTCCTGGTCATTCATATGACCAGGGGCGAAGGTGAAAGAAAAATAAAAAGTGAATAAAACAAAAGGGGGTTGAAAGCAAGCCCCCTCCCCTTGATCGCCCAGGAGACCACAGACTTATCTAAGCAGTCAACAAAGACTGCGACTACTGTGCATGTCCCAAGACTGTCAAAGGTGAAGTAGGTTTAGGGTTTATAGTGGTGGTTTAGGGTTTGGCAAAGATAATTTGAAGATATCGATGGGCGGTTACGACTGTGAAAGGTAGCAGGTGGAGGTCGGCGGGAAGAGGCTCAGGCGGTGGAGGAAGTCTTGGTCACAGATGCAGGGGTTGCTAGTGGGTGAAGCAGTAAGGAGATGGTGGTGAGTGGTGGAGGATTTGGGAGCTGTGGGGTGTCAACTGGAGGTCAACACAGGCGGTGGCGGCGGGTATGGGTTGGAAGGTAAGTGTCGATGGGGCGGAGAAAACCTTGCGGGCGGCGACCGTGGCTTGGCAGGAGGGATCCTGACGGAGGACAGCGGTGGTAAGGGATTTAGGAGATGGCGGAAGTGGGGTTGTTAGTAAGCGGCGATAGAATCTTCAGCCCTGCTAATGGTGGCGACAAGGGTTTGTGCAGGCGGTGACCGTGGCTGGAGTGTTTAGGGCAATGGTTTAGGGTGTGGAGACCAGGGGAGGTGAAGCGGTAGATCGGGCGGCGGTTTGGGCAGCGACCCAAAAAAAACCTGCAATTTTGACCCTTAGATATGCAAAGAGGCTATTAACCTACAAAACAAGAAAAACTTCACAGAACCAGAGATCAGTACACCAGGGGTCGCGGGTTCCGTACAGTACGACCTGGGGCCCCTAAAAAATTTTCAAAAATTCTAGTCACAAAACATAGTCGAATTTATAGTCAAAATTCATGGAATCGACGTCCTGATCGCAATGGTGAGGTCAGTTTTCACCGAGGACACAACCTGTAATAGTTTAGCCACAAAACTTGCAAAACTTCACAAAACGAGAGTTAGAAAACAAAGATTTTGACAACAAAACCTTCAAAAATCGACGATTAGATCCAAGACCGAGCGTGCCAATGTGATCTATGAGAACAAAATGAAAGCTAAAATATGAATCAAATGCAAAAACAAACTATTATACCTTCCTTTTGACTCACAAATCCAAGAGAGGGAAGGAGTTGCACCCGATAGCTCCTCAGATTCTACCCAAGACTGGAATGTATGTGGATTGTTCAATGCTTTTCAACACAATAGGATGAGAGACAAGTGGATTCAGATAGAGATTGAGATGGGGATGAGGGATAATTTTGACATTATGATGACATGATAAGAGGATTTTGGAGAGATTTTGGTAGAGGTTTGATGCATGAAGAAGTCCCCCCTAATGGCTTAGAGAGGGGTCTCATTTATAGAGTTTGGAAATGAGGATGGAGGGTGAGGATTAGAAGATGAGATCAAGGGCTAAGAATAAAAGTAAATCTTTTATTCATTTTGGGGAAAGGGGTGATTAAATGAGGTATGGGTGTGAAAGAATATTTATGAATTAAAGATTCATATGGGGAATGGCAAATGGGGATAAGAGATGATAAATGAGGTATGGAGGTGGTAAGGGGTTTGTAAGAGAAGTAAATGTGATGTGTGATATGTTTCAATTTTTTATTTGGAGGATGTGGGGAAGGGTGTTAAACTAGGTTTGACCACCCAAATGAGAGGTTAGGATTAATTAACATAGGTTTTGTTTAAGTAATCCTAGGGCTAGGATGAGGTAGGCTAGGGTAGGGTAGGGTAGGTCAATTAGTAGGCTAGATTAATTAGATAAGAATGATTTTATCTAATTAATAGGGATTAGGGAGATGGACAAAATAGCCAAATAAATATTAGAAATATTTATTTAATAGATGAGGATAGTGTTGTAAGGTCTAGTGATAAATTAAATAAATTAATTGATCACAAGGGATAGACAGATGGTTAGGGATTAATTGAATTTATTCAATTAACAGGAGGGATAAATTGGTTTGCAGAGCAAGTCAATTTTAGGTGTCTATAGTAATATGACCCTTTAGTATCCATGGAGAAAAACTAGTTTGTTATTTGATGACTTTGTATAGGCTGCATTAAGTGCATGCCAAACCTTGAATATCAAGGGAGTAAACCCTCGACTATTATCTAATTTCCATGTAGGAAAGAAAATGAAAATGAGATTGATAACTCATTTATTTGAAATTATATTATGGTCATATTTTAAATGGCAATACTTCGAGAAAGAAGTATAGGGTATTGAAAAACCCCTTTTGAATTCTTTTATACTAAAGGTCTATTTATTATTGTTAACTTATAATACTATCAACTATGATAGGATGTATTATAGTTGATAGAAAGTTAAAGAAATGTTATGGTACAAGGTAAACATAGAGACTTAGACCGAGGATGGTCTTAAAAATTGAAACCATAAACGTGTAAACTTGTAATTTAAGGAAAGAACGGGAATAGAGTGATGTGGAGTCACAGATTCCCTGTCGCATAGGCAACAAGACAATTAATGAATGCACTCTTGAATCAGAGACAAGAGTCCAAGTTAGATGGAATAATGGTGAATTGAACCTATCTTTACTATGACCTAAAGGGGTCAAATTGTGAACATTGTAGGATGAGACAGCTTCTAAGTCGAGGTGGGTGAACATTCGACTACGTTCATTGCAAAAAAATATGTATATAAATCTTTGGCCAAAGTAATGCATTTGTCTCTACATGCATTAGTCAGTTCACTGTGCTCCAGATGGCATAATTCTTCTAGTAACTTGTCATACATAGTTAGAGTGGATCTATAGTTGTATGACTGCAAAGTATTATGAAGGACACAACACTAGATACTGAGATGGTAAACCCAATGGTTCCTTATATCTATTCCCTTTATGAAGGGTAGGGCCGCTTCCAGGAAGGAAGTTGTGCGGGGGACTGTCAGTCTGTGATTGGAAGAAAATCGCTCAGGTGATGCTCTCCTTCCCAAGCAGAAGACAAGACGAGACTTATGAAGACAAATGTCAAAGTTTAAGATACAGTACATTCTTTTATATGACTTAATGGTCAAATATTATGTGTAACCTTATTATTGATGCTATGAGCAAATCATTGTAAATGTATAGTGAAAGGAATTCACTAGTATGTTATCTTTGGAATTGTTGTAAATTTTAGTTTTGAAATATCCAAAAAGATATGCATTTGATTTTTGTTTATGATATTGATTAAATCACTTGCCTAACTATGATTTTGTTAATCATGACCTCATACTTAATGTAAATTAAGTTGATTAATTTTTGGTAATGAGAGTTGGCATGTTACATATGGTATCAGAGCTACCGAGTTCAATACATGGACCTATGAGCTCACTACATAAAATTTTCCTCTGACATTAATAGTTGCTAGTGTTTGGATGTTCTTAAGCTAGAATGGTAAGAATAAGAATGACACCTATGAAGAAGGTAACGGGAAATGGACGTTACCTTAAGGCTATGAGGGAGTGTGCCTCAAGAATGAAAAACCTTGAAGAATCTAGTTGCTTGAGAGGCACATGGTTGGTTGATGATGAAACTTTCGTTGATGCTATTAAATGCATCAAGTAGAAGAAAGAGAAAGTAGTTAGGGTTACTGCTCCTATCTCTAAAAATGAATCAGTGATACCCTCTGCACCTAGAAAGAACCAATCTTGGAAAGTGATCTTAAGGATCATGTAGTTACTCAGGAGGTTGTGGATGAGTACCTACGAGTACGTCCACCTCTTAAGTTTGACTTGGTAAACCTCAAGGATGAGGAAAAACTTGGGAAGATATCCCAATTTGAAAGTAACTTGTAATTGCAAGATGTAAAAAAAAATTGTAACAATTGATGGATTATATGTAATCTGTGGAAACTATAATGCAATTTTGAATTTTGGTAAATCTTTTCTTTCTCATTAAGATTACATGAATGAGAATGGATTTACATTTATGAATGGATTCAATAGTGTGAAAAACTAATTGAATGATTAATCTGCAAACTTTAGGAGAAGTAGATTGCAGCACGGTTCAGACAAGAACCAATATGGGATCTATAGACAGGAAGAAGCGCAACCTTCAAGCCACTCTGATTCTAAACTTGACCAGATCCTTGCTATGCTCCAAGAGACAAGACTGAGAATTGGAACTCTCGAGCAGGAGGTCAGGGGTCAGCATGGACCCATGTAGGAAGCCTATCACGGGGGTGATGACGAGGAACGTCGTGAGGATACCACCCAAAGTGAACACAGAGAGAATAACTCTGAAGCAAGACATGAAGAGGATAGAAGAAGCCACTTGGCTTTCGAATTATCCAAAGACTTAAAAAAAATTACACCTCCCAAGTTTGATGGGACTGTAAGAGGAGATGCCGCAAAGGTATGGCTTACAGAAATGGAGAAATACTTTGAAATAAGAAATTATTCTGAAATCACCACAGCAGTATGGGGAGCATACAAATTGGCAGGTGAAGCATCCACTTGGTGGATGAATAAGAAAATGGAATTAAACTTGAGATCCACGAGTCTAACCTAGGAAAGGTTTGTGGAACTCTTTAGGAAAAGATGGTTGCCTCAGCTGTATTATGACCAAAAGCGTATAGATTTCTAAAATCTAAGACAGGGTGATTTAACTGTGAATGAGTACTAGGAAAAGTTTGCTCGCCTACTTAAGTATGTTCCACAATATCAGTAGGATGAGAGGTTCCACATTTGAAAGTTTATTATGGGATTGAATACCCAGATTAGGGGTGAAGTTGATGTGCATGGTCCCACTTCAATGGACCAGGTTTATGAGAAAGCTATCAAGTAGGAACAAAAATTGAAATCTATGTCTACTTATAGGGAAAGGAATTGAAAAAGGTATAATTGGTCCCAATTCTCCCAATCTTTTAAGAAAAAGGGCAAAAAGCAATATTATATTGAGAAAAATGATAAAGGGTCCAAGAACAAGCAAAATGAATCCAAGGGGGAGAAGAAGGGAAATAATAACTCCAAGAAAAATGGAGATAATTCTGGGAAGCCTCATGAAAGGCGAGGACCCATGGGAGGGTGTTATACATGTGGTAGTGATCATTATGCCAACCAATGTCCTAATAAGACACAAGGAACTCAGCCATGAGGGAATCCTTTACCCTCTCAACAGGCAGCTTTTCAGCAACGCATACATGCAGCCCTGGATAATAAGTAAGTTGGATATCAAATTACTCCTATTGAAACTATAGGTATTTTATTTGGTTTTCCAATTTTAGTTTTGATAGATACTGGTGCAACAGAATGTTTTATTTCCCCTTAATTTTTAAGTAATTTTTTTAGAAAAGCTGAAGACATGGCAAATACTTGGTCAGTTGAATATGCAAATCAAACCAAAGCTTAGGTAGAGCAATGCTTGTTTGAGGCTAAGGTTGAACTTCCAAGTTTCTCCACTGAAGTGAACCTTTATATATCCCCATTAGGCTCATATGATGTTATCCTTGGGATTAACTAGTTATGAAGACATTAGGTTAAAGTGGATTGTTATGCCAAAACAATAGAATGTCTAGATGACCTCAAAAATAAAGTCTTTTTGCAAGGTAACCCAAGAGAGGTTAAATTGAGACAAATCTATGCCCTACAAATGAAAAGAGCTTAGAGAAAAGGATGTCAGCTCTTTGATGTTAAAATGGAAGAAATATATATAATCTTAAGGAAACAAACTTCCAAGATGATTTAATGTTTTATGAATCTCAGAAACTCCAAGGAGTTGAGAAGAGGGAGTCCATAGATCAGGAAAGATCAGATATGGATAGGTACCCTTTTCTTAGAGATTTTGAGGATGTGTTTCTGGATGAGCTACTGGGATTGCCTCCTAAAAGAGCTTTTGATTTCTCTATAGATATAATTCCAGGTTCGGAACCTATATCTAAAGCTCCATATAGACTCAAGACTCAATTGCAGGAATTGTTTGATAAAGGATTGATAAGACCTAGTGTATCACCCTGGGGAGCACTAGTAAGTTTTGTGAAAAAGAAAGATGGTACATTGCGGTTATGTATAGAATACCGCATGCTAAATAAAGTAACAATAAAGAACAAGTATCCATTGCCTGCATTGATGATCTCTTTGATCAAATGTGAGGGGCAATTGTGTTCTCTAAGATCGATCTTCAATCTGGGTACCATCAATTATGGCTAAAAGATGAGGATATTCATAAAACAACTTTTAGAACAACATATGGGCATTACGAATTCACTATCCTGCCCTTTGGATTAACAAACGTACATGCAGCATTTATGAACTTAATGAATAGTGTGTTTAGAGACTGCTTGGACAAGTTTGTCCTTGTTTTTCTTGATGATATTCTAATCTACTCTAAGAGTGAGGAAGAACACCTTCAACATTTAAAGGATTTTTCTTCAGAGGCTAAGAGAGCATAAATTGTTTGGCAAGCTCTTTAAGTGTACTTTCTTTCAAAAGGAAGTACAATATTTGGGTCATACAATTTTGGCCAAGGGAATAGCTGTCGGCCCAACCAAGATTAAAGCCATATTGGAATGGCCAGTACCAAGAAATGTGCATGAGGTTCGGAGTTTCATGGGCCCAGCAAGTTATTATAGAAAATATGTGGCAAACTTTTCAAAAATTGCTTATCCTATTACTTCCTTGCAGAGAAAAGGCAAAAGATTTGATTGGTCAGACAAGTGCTAGGAGGCATTTGACCAACTAAAGGAAAGGTTGACTATGACACCTATCTTGAAGGTACCTAACTCGGAAGGTCATTTTGTAGTCATTACCGATGCTTCAAGGGAAGGCTTAGGTGGTGTACTTGTCTAGGATGGACAGGTTATTGCATATGAATCTAGGAAAACTGAAAACTTATGAACAAAACTATGAACCTCATGATTTGGAATTGGCAGTACTAGTTCATGCACTGCAAATGTGGAGGCACTACTTACTTGGGAAACCCTTTGAACTAAAACCAGACCATCAAGGACTTAAATATCTATTCACTCAACCACACCTAAATGCTCGCCAAAGAAGGTGGTTAGAGTAAAACTCATATTATAATTTTGAGATTAAATACATTCAAGGCAAGGAAAATCAGGTGGTGGATGCCTTAAGCAAGAGAAGGCATATCTCCTTAATTATCTCCATACATTCTAATTTTAAGAATTGGGTATTACAAAAGTCTAAGGGAGATGAGTATTATGAGCAGGTAAAACAAGCTCTTTTGGAGAATCCTCAAGATCTGAATATGATGGATTTTATCTTGAACCAGATGGGTTATTAAGGTATAAAGGAAGGATGTATGTTTCAAACTCTGAGGAGTTAAGGAATATTGTGTAGAAAGAGATTCATTCTACACCTTATTCAGGACATCCTGGAGTAACAAAGTTACTAGCTGATGTGAAGCCTTTATATTTCTAGAAGGGAATGAAGAGGGATGTTGCAAGATTTGTAGCTAGATGTCTACAATGCTAGAGGGTGAAGGTGGAACAACATCACCTGGAAGAACTTTTATACCCTCATGAAATTCTGGAATGGAAATGGCAAATCATTAGCATGGATTTTGTGTAAGGACTTCCTATGTCAAGGAACAGGCATAATGCTATTCTGGTTGTGGTGGATAGACTCACCAATGTGGCAGATTTTATACCTGGAATTTGATAGATGGAGCACCTATCATAACCCACAAATTTGTGCAAGAAGTTTTCAGATTGCACGGTATTCCTAAGAAGATTATCTCAGATAGGGATGCCCATATGACATCAAGGTTTTGGCAAACCTTATTTTCCTCACTTGGAACTCAATTGAATATAAGCTCTGCTTATCATCCCAAGACGGATGGCCAAACTGAGAGGGTGAACCAAGTGTTGAAAGATCTATTGAGAATGTATTGCATGGATTAGCAATACAAATGGAAAGATTATCTTCCTCTTATGGAATTTGATTATAACAATTCCTATCATTCCACGATTAAAATGGCTCCATTTGGAGCATTTTATGGAAGAAAGTGCCAAACTCCTATAAGATGGGATAAGCTAGAAGATAGGATTAGCCTTGGTCCAGAAATGCTGTCAGAAATGGAAGGGCAAGTCCATTTGATTAAGAAAAGGCTAGTGGAAGCCGATGATAGGCAGAAAAGTTATGCAGATGCTAAATGCATCGCAAAGCATTTCTTAATGGGCAAAAAAGTCCTTCTAAGGGTCAAACCCCAAAAGAGCTCCATTAAGTTTGGAAAGATGTCCAAACTAGCTCCTAGATATGTGGGTCCCTTCGAAGTTCTCGAAGAGGTCAACCCAGTTGCATATAGGATTGCTCTGCCGCCAACTCTTTCCATGATGCATAATGTTTTCCATGTTTCCTATTTGAAAAACTTTATTTCAAGAGATAATCATGTTCCTATTCTTGATTGGAATGTCATACAAGTGAAGGACCCAGGGGTGGTAGTGATCAAGCCCATCAAGGAGCTCAAAACACGTAAGCTACGCTTACGTAATAAAGAGATAAATCAATGAGAATGCCACTTGGGAGAATTATGAGGATATTTATCAAAGATTTCCCCATCTTTTCTAAAACTTTTTACTATGATGAGTAAACACTTTTTTCTTTATGTTGGTTTGATCTTTGGAGACATTAAATCATTGGGGACGATGATTCTTATGGGGGAAGATATGTTACATCCCCAACTTTTGATTAAACTTGATCTTACTTTTATGTGGTAAACAGGATAATTAATCTTAGATTAATGATTTGATGTTTGTGGAAAATATCAAGTAGAATCATTGATTATGTGGATATTGATTAATGTTTAGATTCGACATGAGATTACATATTGTTAAGATTATTTTATCACAATGTTTTATGAAGTAAATGATGATATACTGATCATGGTTATATGGTTGTGAGTGTAACCAGGAAAAGAATCTTCCTTCAAGGATGGAAGGAGAGTATCACCTAGGAGAAGGAAATAGATGTTGGGAAAAAATTAGATTGTCATCTGAGTATCGAAGTTGATCTTCCATGAACCCTGCAAGATAGGGTGAGTATAAGTCTTTTTCCTTGTTAAGTTAATTTCAATTCATCTTTTGTCGGTAAGTCAGATTAAGATCTCTCGACATCATCTACGTCGATTCAACTAAATAATGTTCTCAAAACATTCATATAGTTGAAAGTCATCTTAGTTGGATGTCAAAGTTTTCCTTTGTTTACTTATCTATTTCTATATTAAATTTTGTAAATATCGTTTAATTATTTTAACTATAGTCTAATATAGCGAAGTGGGGGAGTGAGACTCGACCCCCTGTCTGCATATTAATGTTACAACCCTAATGTTGGTGATATCTTAGATTATTTTAATAATCCTTATAATATCATTTAGATGTAAATGACACTATGTGGATATAAATATTTATCCACTTGTGGTGGAATCGAGCACCCTTTAAATCTTAAGTTCTTTGTTTCTTGTTGCCAACTGTACCACTATCCACGAAGAGTGGAGTGAGTGGAAGTTGTGGTTGAGCTTATCATAAGCCTACCACAATGCAAATTACTCCTAAATGGGAGATATGGTCTTTATGGAGTCTATATACCCAGAGGTGGTACGGGTTTTTGTCAACTATTTTACCAAACCTTCAATTTGAAAGGTGGTAGTTTGTGTTTTGTGCAGGGAAGTATGCAAAGAAAGACATGATTGTCATTGTCATTGATGAGTCTAGTTTATGACTCAATTTTGTTAGAATTTATTATCCATTTTCTGTAGTTATCATGGACTTTGGTACCTAGATATTGATCTTTTATGATATTTCCTCAAAACCATAAGATATTGGGCATAGGTTATTTCCTATAATCTTTAAATGACATTGACATGCTATATGAACTATCTATGTTAATTTTACATGTGGATTAATGAATGTTACTCTAAGATAGTTATAGATATGTAATTATTGTGCGTACTAATATTGTTATGCAGATATAATTAGCAGCCTATAAAATCAAGGAAGATTCTATCAGTTGGTCACTCGCCATCAAGTCAACAAGGTGGTCATTCAAATGTCAAATGGAGGGAAGATAACCACCTTGTAACTGGTCTTAATTGCTTGTTGAGTGCATATAGGAGTTACTATTGTGCTAGATCCGCGTTAAAGTGAACATGCTTGACCAGATTCCACGCATGCATAACCTCCTCTCCACTTTCTATGCTTTCCCTAAAGTGGCATCCTCCTAATCTGTTGGAGTTGACCGCCTTGCTAGGTAGTTGGTTTGTAGTTCTTCTTTTTATAAATAAGACTCAAATGCTCCTTCTAAGGGGTTGATTAATAAGGTTGTACTCACATTATTAAGTTTTTTAGTAATACAGTTATGTTGCTCGTTTGTACTCATGTTTTCCAATGAATAAAATGAAGTTATAAGTTCGCATCTCTGAGTTTACATTTGTCTTAAGGGATACTCATCCAAGGGGGCCCACTTGGTGAGCATTCCATCCTTTAGTTTAGTTGTTATTTTCTATCAAGCAGTTAGTTAAAATCCAGCACCGTATGTTCCTGCAACCACTAGAATTCCATTCTATGTATGTTCCTACAACCAAAGCAGACAAAGTAGTTTCTTGTTTGTTTGCCTAGATTTTTATTTTCTGTCATGCACTTCAGCTTAGTATAGTTGTTGGTTCATGTTCAGCATTTATGTTATTTATTTCCAAGCAGTTTACTTTCAGCATTATGTCTTTCTTAGTCGTAGAATGAATGTGGCTACTTTGGGGTTCCTAGTGCACATATTGTGCTGGCCCATTTCAAGGTCATGTCCCTGGGTTGACAAGTTAAATGCACCTTCATAGTGATTAAGATAGCTATTCAGGTTAGATATCCAATCTTTGAGTCATAGCTTTATGGGTTTAGTTGTTAAATCATTGTAGGAGACCAACAGTCATGTTGATTATTATCATTGTTTTAGGCCACAAACAAGAAAAGGCTACAGGGAGTAGCGAGTTACAAGATTGAGAGCTCGCAGGAAGGAGCTAATAATAGCATCGATAGACTCACTGTTTAGCAGGCCACAACTCGGCTACGTGCCTATCATCTCAGGTATGACTGTATGTTACAGTCGTGTGATCTTGTGGTATGCAGATGTATACTTAGTATCACTGTTGATAGTCACACGTTGGTTAATCCTTGACTGTGTTATCTTATATGAAAGCTTTTGTTAAAAAAACCTGAGGAGGCCTTCATGGCTAAATGTATGAAGAGTGATGTGCATATTCCATACGATAGCAATGGTAAGTTTGATAACTCTATTATAATCTTCATGGCCGAATGTTTGAAGAGTGTTGTGCATACTCCATATGATAGCATTGTTATGTTTGATAACTCTGTTAAGGCCTTCATGGTTGAATGCTTAAAGATATTGTGTTTATCTCCTATGATAACATTTGCATGTTTAATAACATTGTTGAGGCCTTGAGGTCGAATGGCTAAGAGCACTATTATAGCAGGCTTGAGTCCCTCGGAGCTGATAAGGCTGAGGATAACAAACATCTTTTATAATCATTGATAAAGATAATGATAAGTCATTTGAGCAAGTCAAGGCCATGCATGATAGAATGAAGAGTCATTTATGAAAACCAATGCCATCGATAGTGCCAAAGTCATTAAGGCTTTCGAGGCACATGAAGTGAGAAGTATAATACTTGATTGTTTATGAAAGATGATATTATGCCTTTGGGTGTAATCTTTATGTAAGAAAGAGTAATATGACCCTTTAGTATCCATGGAGAAAAACCAGTTTGTTATTTGATGACTTTGTATAGGCTGCATTAAGTGCATGCCAAGCCTTGAATATCAAGGGAGTAAACCCTCAACTGTTATTTAATTTCCATGTAGGAAAGAAAATAAAAACAATCTTGATAACTCATTTATTTGAAATTATTATGGTCATATTTTAAACGGCAATACTTCGGGAAAGAAGTATAGGGTATTGAAAAACCCCTTTTGAATTCTTTTAGACTAAAGGTCTATTTATTATTGTTAACTTAATAATACTATCAACTATGATAGGATGTATTATAGTCGATAGCAAGTTAAGGAAATGTTATGGTACAAGGTAAACATAGACTTAGACCGGGGATGGTCTTAAAAACTGAAACCATGAACGTGTAAACTTGTAAAAGGAAAGAACGAGAATAGAGTGGTGTGGAGTCACAGATTCCCTGTTGCATAGGTAACAAGACAATTAACGAATGCACTTCTGAATCAGAGACAAGAGTCCAAGTTAGATGGACTAATAGTGAATTGAACCTATCCTTACTATGACCTAGAGGGGTCAAATTATAAACATTGTAGGATGAGACAACTTCTAAGTTGAGTCGAGGTGGGTGAACATTCAACTACGCTCATTGCAAAATATTTATGTATATAAATCTTTGGCCAAAGTAATGCATTTGTCTCTGCATGCATTAATCAGTTCGCTATGCTCCAGATGGCATAATGCTTCCAGTAGTGTCATACATAGTTAGATTTGATCTATAGTTGTATGACCACAAAGCATTATGAAGGATACAACACTAGATACTTAGATGGCAAACCTAATGGTTCCTTATATCTATTCCCTTTGTGAAGGGTAGGGCCGCTTCCAGGAAGGAAGTTGTGCGGGGGACCACCGGTCTGTGGTTGGAGGAAAAGCACTCAGGTGATGCTCTCCTTCCCAAGCAAAAGACAAGCTGAGACTTATGAAGACAAATGTCAAAGTTCCAGATACAACACATTATTTTATATGACTTGATGGTCAAATATTATGTGTAACCTTATCATTGATGCTAGGAGCAAATCATTGTAAATGTATAGTGAAAGGAATTCACTAGTATGTTATCTTTGGAATTGTTGTAAATTTTAGTCTTAAAATATCCAAAATGATATGCATTTGATTTTTGTTTATGATATTGATTATCACTTACCTAACTATGATTTTGTTAATCATGACCTTGTACTTAATGGAAATTAAGTTCATTAATTTTGGGTAATAAGAGTTGGCATGTTATAGAAAACCCTTAGTCCTTTTTGGATGTATTTATTTTGTTATGGATTCATGGTGTTTAGATCTAGATAGGTTACAAATTTGTGATATTCTATCATTCATAATGTGAATACATGGTTCTAGTATTTATAGGCCTTTTGGATGTGTTAACAAATTTAGATTTGCATGTATGGTTTTGACAAGTTTTATGTTTAATCAAAATCTATAGTTTGTAAATCTATGGAAATTGTAACAATAAACTTTGCTTTTTTATTTAGTGATCCTCTCCCATATTCAGGGTTCTAGATTAAGTTCTTTTTGATAGAATTGTGATTTGAATTGCAGATTATATGTGGGGTTTGGATCGTGGATTCCAAGGAAATTTATAATAAAATGTTACATTTGAACAAATAAAAGAGGCTTTAAATTTAGATGCTGGCAAGAGCCTTTGACCTGTTTCTTTATGATGCAGGAGCACCAAGGCACACATGCAATTAGCATCACACAAAAAAAAAATCATTTGTTTCTTTCAATTTTGGTTTTCCTAAGTTTGTATTGATATCTCTCAGCCTTGGAGTGCGGGTGGAATAATCAGAATTGATTAAATTGAGTTTTCGTCAGTTGTCGATTTCGGTGCATAACAAGATGCCTTCACGAAAACAATTATTCAGGTGGATTAGTGAGGTTTGATGATGAATCCTCTTATGATCATGTTGTTGACTCCATTCCAGAATTGATGTTGAAGAATTCATGCTCAGATTCTTCTTAGTTCTGGAGATATAATTGTTTCACGACTTGCGTTAGTGATTTGGTGAAACTTTTAAATCTTGAGTTTTGTGAGGTTTGAAGTAGAATGACTTGATGGGAGGCTTTGAAATGTTGAGTTACACACCTCTATAATTTTTTGTGAGTTTTTGAACTCCTGGGAAAAAGTTATAACAAAAGTCAGTTTTTCAGTTTCGTTGGTTGATTGGTGAAAGACAATGTTTGGTATAGCCCACATATTTGCTTCTTTCAATGGTACTTTTGTGATTGTGTCATCACTTACGAGCAATGTGTCATCTGTTAAGAAGGATATGATCTTGAGCATGGATACTACTCTGATTGCATAATCTCCTTTGATAACACGAGTCCAAGGACATGTGTTGTTGACCATGTGGTTCCTGTACAAGGTAAATTGGCATCATGTATCTCTGTCCATGTGTATTAAGGATCAAGTTGGTCTCAGCTGGATTCATGCAGATTTATGAAGGGATAAAACAAATAATGAAACCAAAGACATATCTCCATTTGGTCCAATGGTCCAATTGTATATTATACCTGCCAAAGGAAAAAGAGATATGGAACGTATAGCAAATAAGGGGGAGAAGTGTTGGACATAGAAGGTAATGCTTATGTGGAAAATTAATAATTTTGATGTTAATGTGTGTAGAGGATAATATAATTGGAATGCTCCATATTCCATTTTATGGAATGACAAACATATATTATGTTCTTTTGATTTGTTTTGGAGAACGCTCCAGATGGAGGGCGATTGGCATTTCATGCCATTAGTACTTAATGAAGAATAAAAAAACACAAGGGGAGTCGATGTGTTGTGGGTTGTAGTTGAACAGATTTTATCGTTAAAGTCATATATATATTTTTTTAAAAAACAAAGGGTGTCGCCCCATGTTTCAATAGAGGATTTTCTTCTCATTCTTAAAAAATGGATCAATTATGAAAAGAGGGGAAAATGGGAGCGCAAAAGAGGAAAGGGTCAACCTTGGAAATGAGGCGCCTAAGTGTGAAATCAAATGCCTCTTTTAAGGCTCTAAAAAAATGGAAAATGTGATGGTGATGGCAGCGCCTCATATGTGAGAGAGAGGAATAGCGTGGAAATTAGAAGGCTGCCACCGTGGAAGAAAAAGGGACCAATGCTGTGGAAAACATGGGAAATTGATACCCATTTCCTTTTCCTTTGAAGAAAAAAATAGAAATTAAAGGAAGGCAGAGTGTGATAGATTGAAGGGGGGAAGAAAACATAGGATCTAAGATGGACATAGGTGTCTGTATGGGTATTGTTGCTAGGAAAATTGGTAATTTCCAATAAGAGAATGGAGAGAAGATGAAGAGGGAAGGGACAGATTACCTGAATGCAGAGCAAGGCCAATGAAGCCCATGGTGTTTGTAATTTTATCATGGCAAATATGTTAGTTGTAGTTTGATGAATGTGAGTTCTTTGTGAGCTGAATATCAATAAATTTTGAAAGACTTGTTGCAATCTTGATTTTGAATATGAGTTTCAGATTGTAGATGTGATGGTGTATGTGTGTCTTTGATATTATGAATTTGTGTGAAAGATTTGAGTTTTCTGCGAGAAGGGAGATCCATGTCTGCATTACTTTAGGAGGGGAAAGATGACTGTAGAATTTTATAGTGGAGGTAATGTGGAGCCTTAGATTGGTGGAGGTTGTAAGGGGAACTAGGTTTATGCTGCCAAATTTGTGTGAATGTTTCTAAAACAAGAATTTAAGAGTTGGCAATCCCCATTTGTTATATATGAAAATAACCCTATTATATCGTGAGTGTCATTATTTTCTTTCTATTAATTACATTTAAAAATTATGTTAGTATTGTTTGTCTTGCATAATTTTTTCGTTATTATTACTCTTCAATTTTGACCATGGTTTACCTCCACCTATCACTAAAAGACCTATTTGGAAACAAGTTTTAATTTGGAGACAAAATTGGGCCCATTTGAAAACTAGATACATGTTTTGATTTTAAATCAACGTTCTATTTCTCAAGATCAGACCTCCTTTGAGAAATTTCTAGGGTTTTATTTGATTTGAGTTTTACAAACCACTCATGCCATGTTTGGATATTTTACCTTTATTCTATGATCTAACTTTTTTGCCCCAAAGTTACACTCTTTTTGTTTCTAATTTTAATTATTTCAAAACTAGAAATTTCCCTATCTTAAAGATTATAATAATTATTCTAACAAGCTTGCCATCCAAAATTTTCTATAATTTATGTGATATTTTCTTGTAATCACTAATCTATTTTTATATTGCATTGCACATGTGTCCATGGAATCAAGGCACTGAAACCTTGTAATTTGGTCAATAGGCCATTCTATATGTGCACACATCTTGTAACGGCCAAATTTTGGTAGTCCTTCAATTTTTTTTCTCCAAAATTTTAAAAAATATTATTTGGTGATAGGCCTATACACATCTTGTAACTACCAAAAAATTTGGTAGTCCCATAAAAAAAAAAATTCGTCGTCCATTTTTTTGGGTTCTGTTAAAAAAAGTTTTACATGGTTTAAATGTACCCCACCGCATACTCTGGGCCTGGGATTTCTATTTTTTTTTTTGAAGGAAAAATGGATTGCAAGATTTGAAGTGAGCTGAAACGGATTCCAAGAAGGTATATGGTGTTCAAGATGATGAGATGAATAGACCATAATTGGGCCTTAATTTCATCTCCACAGTAGTTTCATCTGGTGAATCGATATTTGTTGGGGAAGAGAGCATAAACTATAGTGTAGTAGTTAATTACGGTTGTCAAGATGATTAGGTGGAGACCCTTGCCTGTTATGGTTACCAAGAAGTATCCGCTTAACTTAGTTCTGCATAGCCTGGAAGCTCTCGGTGTTGGTTAAGATAACAATGGTGGGTTGAAGGAGCATTCCAAATTGATGGCCCTTATTAAATGGAAAGGACCAAGGAGCAAATTGGGTTCTACATTTAGAAGTATACAGAAGAACTGCACCAGTTTTCATGGTATTTGAGATGATGGAATTGTGGAGTGGAATGACAGTTTTGGCCATGTTTGTGTGCTTACCCTGCTCAAGGACAATGCCTTTCATAGGTGGGATGTTTGAATTCAGGTCATCAGTGTAAGTTTCATTTTAACAAGTTTTGAAGATCATTAATTCTTTGTTCAGCGCATGTCTGGCTACATATCTAGCTTTTTATTTCCTTTTTGAGTGGAATGTGATAATGTTCATGCATGTTTATCTTTAAAAGAAGAAATCAATTGTCATGTGTTTAGGCGTCAGTATCTAATTTGATTGTGCATGGATGTCAATTATGGGGACCAAATTTCAATCTTAATGTGGATGATTTGGTGTGCATGTGAGTCATGAGAATAAAATTAAATAACTTTTTATGGCATGGTCCCTCTTGATATAGCTAATCTTGTTAAAAAAACTGAGGCAAATGTTATTCTGGACCAAAATTCACAGGAGATTTTAGAGGAATCAAAAACCAGACAATCTATTGTTGGAACAGCTTCTCTGAACCTTGGGGATTTTGCTTCACCACTGAAAAGCACATAATAGACCACCAAGATTCCCATATCTTGTTGCATTGGAGGTGTGACAAAAGAAGCAGTGCTTATGGTAAGTTTCTCTTCATTTTATCCCAATCTATGCAATTTCTATTTGTTTCAAGTTTCTAATTTTTTGATCCAAATCTATACAATTTCTACCCATTTAGATTTCCAAGTTTATTTATATATTTGCGTCATTTATTTTCATTAATGAAATCTTAGAGAAATATTGGAGATGGAGCCACTATACTGATTCTAGTGCATGTGAAATTTGTTTCCTCATCAGGCTTTCTATTTTCATTTTCTGTTACATGCAGGTCACTCTAAATTTTGAGGATCTTCAAGTAACCCAGATAACATTTGATCCTATTTCTCATCTTTTAGTTCCTTTGTCATGCTTAATAGGGCCATTTATCATAGAAACAAATTTTATCAAAGCACCTACAAAGTAAATTTTAGCATTATTCACATTGTTCATGGTGGTGATACAATTGTTCAGGTGTGCATAGAGGGTGTGTGCCAGTGCGCGAGGGTGTGGAGCAAACTAATTTTATCATAGGTGTTTCTTATTTGAACCATCCTCTCTTTGTGAATCTTTTGGCAAATGTGGAGGCGGCTTTTGGGTTTGAACACAAGGGAAGTTTGAGAATACCTTGTACTCTTCAAAATTTTATCCTCACAATGCGAGCTATTATGGGTATGTGAGGACCGCCCTTTTTACTACTGTTGTTATGACTATTTACAGTACTGTTATTGTTACTTTCATATTTGTGGGATAGCAATTCCCGAAATTTGTCAGACTATTTAACTTTATTATGTTTTCGGAAAAACTAATTGGGTGATGTTTGGATAAGTTACTTTTCAGAAAAATGAATTAGGGATGATGGAAAATTGTAATATGATTTTTAATTATGTTAAATTGTACTAAGGCATGAGAATGCATGTGTTATTTAAGTTGCTTCGGCTATGATGAATTTATGTGGTTACTGATCTTGTAATTGAGTGTGCAGGGACTACTAATCAAACCACAGATTTCGGAGATCATTCCACACCTTGTTAATTGTTATTCCCTGTTAAGCCGATCTGGTTCCACGAGGAACCAAGATCTCCTTGTGTTTGATGTCATGATGTAATGTGGTCTTTCGTATGGTCGAGTGGGTTAGGTTACCCTCATGTAACATTATTTTTATAAGTAAGTGTTGTAAAGAGATTGAATTTGAAATTTCTATTTTTTATTTAAATTATGAGGCCCTTTTTTCTTGTGCTTTACCTTGACCTGGGGTGTCTTGTATGGGTTAAAATTGACCCTGGGTTCTACCCCATGGGTCCAGGGGCCCATTTGGCATGGGTAACCCTTGAGTAACCTCCATCTAGTCAACTTAACCTTCCCCTGAAGTTAAGTGGCGAAAATTGGAGGTAGGAGGGGACATGATGGGTTGTACCAACACTCAACCCATCCCCTCTACTTTTCCCTAGATAAGAGATGCCATCCATTAGTGAAAGTTACCCCTTCTTTAGTAAGATTCCCCCATGTACTATGGGGACACCCATGTGAAGAAAGGAGAAAGAGGCATGGGTCACCTGTCTTGTTCCCATTTAACTCTTTTTTTTTATTTCTCCCATGAGAAAGTGGAGTCACATGAGAGGAATAAGGAGTACCCTTGGGAATGGAGAGTGACATAAGCCACCTGGACAGAATAGTGATTTTTGGGAAGGGTGAGGAGGTGACAAGTGTCACTTCCCCATTTCTCAAAATTAGAAAGAAAGAGAATTTTGGGTTATTTATTTTCAAATTTTGGGATGAGAGGGAGTTAGTTGAATTTTGGGGAAATCTTTCATTTTGGCCTTACCAAAAAAAATAGAGAAGTTAGTTTGGAAGATAGAGAAGGGAGAGGGAATTGGTGGCTAAGGTTGGAAGTGAACTCTGTGGACTCTGCAACAACTTCATTCCAGGAGGGCTTTGCAAGGTTGGTCTGAATTTTACCTTTGTTTTGGTAGAACTGAAATGTGTATGAAATGTGTGTGAAATCTGTGTTTAAATTTGTTTTCTGTGGGGTTCTTGTCGGGTTGTTTGACAGAGCGTCTCCCACTTGGGAGAAATGCTCATCAAGTTTGGGGTAGGGGAGGAGAGATCCTCCTCAGGTGCATACCTGTTTCCATCTTTTGGGATGTTGAAAGCCTTGAGGGCATGTATCTGTGACTGTATTTTTGACTTGAGAGTCATATACAGATTTCTTACAAATTGTGATCACACTTGGTTGAGACCAAGAGAAATTGATATGAGTTCATTTATCTGTCAGGGTGACACTCTGGAGTCGAGTGTGTCCACTCTCCTGCCCCTTATGAAACTCACTGTAGTTGAGCTTCCGTATTGTGTAAAATAACCACGGGTGTATGTGTGCTTTGGGATTGTTGTTGTTTCTGTTGTGAAGTGGAGTGTTTGAGTACCCAGGTGTGAGTATGGTCTCCCTAGCTCGGGGGTGACCCTCTTGCGGGTCTACGGTAGGGAGGAGAGCTAGACGAGTGGTATTTTTTCTTCTTTGTTTGTCTTTGATACGCAGGTTTTTCTCTTGGAGCTTCTGGTTGGCTATTTATGAAGAAACAGATCATCTTCTTGTCATGAGAATTAGGCCTGGTTCATTTCATAGAGATGAAGAGAGAACACCTCTCTTGTTAATGTTGTAAATTAATGATATTCTGGGAGTGAAGAAAATCACCTCCCTGATCTTGTTATTATTGGGTTTTATTGGTTGTCATAAGTTTTCAGTTGTACACTGTTTGGGAGGAGAAAGTTCATATCTGGGAAGTTGGTATTCATGATTGAGAAGCTGTAATATGAATGTGCTTAAATTTTTAAGTTGATGTTTGCAACCTTTGTTCAATAGCAATTTTTGTGTTTCAAGTATTACTGAAAAGAATAAGTTCGTTTTGCAACTTAATCTGAGTTGTTTACATTGAAAGTTTGGAATTGCTTCACTAGTTGAAATGCTAATTTTCTTTTCAATGTTAAAATGGAAAAGACAGTTTTACATATTTGAGTTATTCTCCATATTAATGGATTCTGTTAATTTAGAAGGATTAGAGGAAATCTAGCATGTAAATATATAATCTGTTGTAAATTTACGAAGTCTTAAATGTTTATGAAAATGGAAAATGATACTTATAATAAGGGGATAGCTAGTTACCATTTCTATCAATTAAGTGAAATTGGGATATATATATATATATATTTATATCTAATTGTTAAGACAATTTCTTTATAACAGGTGGATTTGGAGAAAATGCATAAAGTAGTGAAATTGAGAAATTTATAAGAATATTTTTATATATAAATAAATTTAAATATATATATATATATATGTAGATATATATGTATATATATTTCACATTTTGAGTAATTATCATTTTCCAGAATAATAGAGAAATTGAAAATAAATTATCATTTTTATGAGATTGACTGATAAATATCAATATAAAAATAGATATATATATATATAGATATATCTATAATTATATAATCATTGATAAATATATATATATATATACATATGAATATATATATATATATAAATATATATTTTATTGTTGAGAGAAATCAAAGAATAGCAAATAAGACTGGCGGTCCAAAATGTAAGCCGCGGATAAAAAAACACAGTCGAATTTTACATTGGGCGGTGGGGAGAAAACCCCACCGCAGGTTTGTTGTTACATTTGGAGGTGTGGAGTGGGGCGGAGCCCCACCCACACCCCACGTCGTGGGAATGTGGGTGGGGCTCCGCCCCACTCCACATCTCCCCCCCCTACCCCTTATGCCTCCCGCGGCCTGCGCAGGCCCGCCACTCTGCGGCCATCCCGACCCTGCTTCTCTGTCGCAGCGGCCACCGCCGCCCATGGCCGCCGTCGGCTGTGGAAACTCCAACAAATAAAATGTTAGGGCTTGGCCCTAACATATGATTGGGTTATTTGGAATATAAATGCAGTTTATTTTTATATAGCTCTATATATAGGCATATATATATTATATATGTCTATGTATATAGCTATATATCTAATATAATAATGAGTATATATCTGTATATATATATATAAAAGTTGTGGTAAACCAATTCGTCCTTTACATAGACATTAAAATAAATATATTATATATATGTATGTATGTATGTATGTATATATATATATATATATATATAGATATATAACATACATAGGAGTAAATCTATGAACCAATTTATTGGGCCCTCGTTTAAAATCGTTATAAACTATGTTTCATGGATATGGAAAAAAAAAAAATATATATATAACAATTATATTCTCACAGTAGATGTTATTAAGTGTTGAACACAACAACCAAAGGAGATATATTACCATGAACAGAGTTTTATAAAGTGGTGAACCACCTACATCTATTGACAACGTCCTACGAGTCACAATCAGTGTATGAATCGTAATTAAGAGTAACAGTAATAACAGTAATTCTAAACAAGAGAAAATAAAATTATAATGTAAAGAGAGTTTAGGAATATTCAGTGATACTCTGGAAAGAGTTTCTCGGAAGTTTCAACTAATAACATACTAACAATCACCCGGAAAATGAAGAGGAAAATTACACAACTCCTTGCTCAAAAGAACACTGGAAATAAACTTAAGAAGCCACCACTGACAATCCTTGTGGCCTTATTAATCTCAACTGTAGCAAACGATCTCATATGTAAACCTGTAAGAGGTTCCGAAGAAGGAAAAAAAAACTAACATTGGAAAACACAGAGGAGAAAATGCGCGACATTTCTTACACGGGATAAGAGAACTAAGTTGACGGACCCTTCTGTCAATTGTGCTTAGGAACAAGTTGACTAAGTATTTACGAAGAGGAGGAACCTAGATCGGGGAAGATTAGGAGACCGAGTCCAGCGAAATAGTAAACCAGCCTTTGTGACCTAGATCATCCTGAAATTAGGTTTAATATCAACAATAGCTGCAGTAATAACCCTGATTGACGTAAATCATGAAGAAAGGTCAGGATGCACATAAAGAAAGCATAGAAAATGAAAGAGAGAGAGAGACCGAAATATAAACACTCTAAATGAACAAAGAAATAGTTAAGGTAAGGGCGATAAAGATATAATCAGAATTAAGAACTTGTGAAAAGGGAAGAGAGGGCAACCAAACCGCCTTGTTGAAAATGCCAAGTCATAGGAGGGGTATGTTTCAGGAAACAAGAGAGGAGACAGACAACCGTGCCTGGCTGAAAAATGACTAAATAGGGAGATCACTAGCCGGTTTAGTCGGAACAAGGCGTCGTGGGGAGTGGTTCCTCTATCAGCGAACCACGTGCGTAAATGAGTGCAGCGTAATTCCCACTAACGCCGTAAGGCATTCTGCTACCGAACATTGCCGAGGGTTCGATTTAAGAACTTTGGTAATCTCACTCTTGCAATGTCGTTAGCAGCGTTGTATAGACCCTCTTGTTGATCTATATGCTTCTGGTTGCACGCCATTGTACTTGTATTCCGCCGAAGAGTATAGCGTTTCGCCATGAGAGAACACCGTTGAGCATGCGTACGCATGCGAAAGGGGTTTTTTAGGACAGTGTGAGAAAAGTTTTTCATATCTTGTGTCATAACCACATGACAGATGTGGTTATGACACGTGCGATGTGTGTTGTGACCACAAGGAAAATGTGGGCATGACATTTGGTATCAGAGCCAAGTTTGTAAACACTGGGCGTATTTGGGCACGTTATTATTCCGCAACTTTGGCTAATTAGTTTCTACCTTGTTTTGTAGGATGCCTCCCCGACGTGTTCGACGAGCGCGATCACGCCACACAGCGTCAGTCGAGGTGCACAGCGATTCCTCAGCCGAGGGACTGGCACCCGCAGATTCAGCAGCACCACCTGCACCACCTGTACCACAAGCACCACTAGTACCACAGGCGACACCAGTATCGGATATAGGTCCACAGATCTTACAGGCACTACAGACTATGTTAGATAGGTTACCACCAGTGATTCCTGAGCCACGTATAGAGCCTCGTGTTGATCCGCGAGAGGAGCCACGTGCCGAGTCACGTATTGAGCCACGTATGGAGCCCCGCGTTGATCCACTAGAGGTGATACGTGTGGAGCCCTTCGTTGAGATTCCTGACACAACAGTAGAGGAGGTAGGGTCGGCCTCCCGAGCACGGAGCAGGAGTCCTCCGAGACTTTTGAGACAAGAACAGGTTCAGCAGGGAGTATATGAGGATGGTGTGGAAGAGCCACTAGGGAGACTTAGAGACAGAGGGGACCCTATCAGAGATCTACTGAGGCTCAACCCACCCACCTTCGCAGGAGCTACAGAGGGAGCTGTGGCCGAGGCTTGGCTAATTAGCTTAGACAGGTGTTTCGCATTGCGACCGTATGAGAGCAACACAAAAGCACGAGTGGCAGTTCATCTTCTTAGGGATGCAGCAGCCACCTGGTGGCGCACAGAGGAGTGCAAGCGCCGACTCTCCGTGGATACACTCACATGGGACACCTTCATTGAGCGCTTCAATGCGCGGTATTTGTCCGAACATTATAGACAGCGCAGAATCGATGAGTTTCATGATCTACAGCAGAGGGGACTCACCGTTACTCAGTATGAGAGCCGATTTATAGAGCTTTCTCGTTACGCGGAATACCTCCATGACGAGAAAATCTTAATACACAAATTCATCAAGGGGCTAAATCACGGGATAGCAGGACCAGTTCGTATGGCAAATCCCCAAACCATGAGCGAGGCTGTTGAAAAGGCCCTAATATCAGAGGAAATTCAGGGACGAGGACAGAATTCACGCCCACAGTACCAGGAACGGAATCCCCAACAACAGCAAAATTTCCGAAGGCCTCAAAACACAACACAGAGAGGAGGATATAATCCTTCATCATTACCTCCTAGGCCTCCACAGCAACAGCAACATCAGCAAAAATCCAAATTTCAACAGAGGGGACAGGGAGGACAGAACCGTGGATGGCAGCAGCAGGGACCACGCAGGGATCAGAGACAGCAGGGTTCATCGGCAGGACCCGCAAGGTCCCAGCAGTCTTACAGAGGCTCACAGGGATCCACCGGACGGACCGGGCAACAACAGTCGAGCAGAACACAGTCAGGGCAGTTACAGGTTAGAGGACCATGTTATGTATGTGGTGGGGCAGGGCATCTGGCTAGAGAGTGTCCGCAGGGATTTACTGCAGGGGGTCAGCCCCGATCAGGAGGGTCTGAGCAGACCGTAGGTGACGTGGGCAGATCTCACCACATGTTTGCAGCGATTGATAACCGCCAGGCCGATTTCCAGGCTTCTGTCATCGAGGCAGTAGGTACGATTAGAGACTTTCCCATCTCGATCCTTTTTGACTCAGGAGCTACTGACTCCTTTTTGTCTACATCGTTAGTGGAGCGTTGCAGGCTGGTGGCTTCTAGGCAAGACATTAGGTGGGAAGTTGAGTTGGCCTCAGGGGCCAGGATGTCAGTAGATACCTTGGTTAAAGACTGTGAGATCACATTGGGACCCTTCACCACAACATGCGACCTTAGGATTATGCCATTAGGGTCTTACGGAGTAGTTCTGGGTATGGATTGGCTTGCGGCACATAGAGCCAAGCTTGATTGTCGCCAGAGAACGATTAGCTGTTTAGACGATCATGGTTTGTCGGTTGAGATAGTGGGCATTCAAAAGCCCACGGCGGTTCGTATGATATCCGCACAACAGCTTAAGCGCTGTATGCGGAAGGGATGTCAGATGTTTGCTATCACAGTCAGTGATAGAGCAGAGGATGAACCTGAGGCTACTTTACATGATCACCCTATCCTTAGAGAGTTTGCCGATGTATTCCCGCCAGAATTACCTGGTATGCCTCCACGTAGAGAAGTGGACTTCCACATCGACTTAGTGCCAGGTGCAGAGCCGATATCCCGCGCACCCTATAGAATGACGACCCATGAACTCACAGAACTTAAGCTGCAGTTGGAAGAATTACTTGAGAAGGGACACATCCGACCTAGCGTTTCACCATGGGGCGCACCAGTGATCTTCGTGAAGAAGAAGGATGGGTCTCTTCGTCTATGCATGGACTACAGGCAGTTGAACAAGGTGACGGTGAAGAATCGATATCCTCTACCTAGGATTGACGACCTTTTTGATCAGATGCAGGGAGCCAGAGTGTTCTCGAAAATCGATCTAAAATCTGGGTATCATCAATTGCGCATCACGGAGTCAGATATTCATAAAACTGCTTTTCGAACCAGATATGGCCATTATGAATTCACAGTGGTACCTTTCGGGTTGACGAACGCTCCTGCAGTATTCATGAGTCTCATGAACGGGGTGTTCCGTACATACCTAGACCGGTTCGTGATCATATTCCTAGATGACATTCTGATTTATTCACGGACTGAGGAGGAGCATGTAGAGCACTTGCGTCAAGTTTTGCAGAAATTACGAGGGCAGCAACTTTATGGCAACTTGGCGAAGTGTGCCTTCTTCAGGACAGAGGTGCAGTATTTGGGACACATTTTATCAGGCGATGGCATCTCCGTAGATCCATCTAAAATTAGAGCAATCCAGGAGTGGCCGGCACCCACGAACGTGACAGAGGTCAGAAGCTTTATGGGGTTAGCCGGGTATTATCGTCGGTTTGTCGAAGGTTTCTCCAGGATAGCACATCCCATTACTTCCCTTCAGCGAAAAGGGAAGGGTTTCACTTGGACCGAGCAGTGTGAAAAGGCTTTTGGAGACCTCAAAGAGCGTCTTACGAGCGCTCCTATTTTAGCAGTTCCAGATCCTTCAGAAGAGTTTGTAGTTTGCACGGATGCATCATTAGAAGGTTTGGGAGCCGTGCTTATGCAGGATGGTCGAGCGATCGCATACGAATCGCGGAAACTAAAGACACATGAGTTAAACTATCCTACGCACGACTTAGAGCTTGCAGCTGTTGTTCATGCCTTGGTTCGCTGGAGACACTTTCTCTTAGGGCGACGCTTTGAACTCCATTCAGACCATCATAGTTTGCAGTATATTTTTACACAGCCTAATTTGAACGCCCGCCAACGGCGTTGGATGGAATTCCTATGCGAATATGACTTCGATGTCCATTATATCAAAGGGAAGGAGAACGTGGTCGCTGATGCTTTGAGTCGAAGACGCCACGAGATCCAGACCCTGACCTTGAAGATGGACTTGAAGGATCGCATCTTACAGCATCTGCCGGAGGACGAATGGTTTCTTGAAGTGCAGCAGGCAGTACTAAATCAGAAGGCCCTTGAGGGCAAATTTACAGGATATACCCTTGATTCTGATGGTATGCTTCGACATCGGCAACGCATCTATGTACCCCATGCGGGTAATCTTCGTACAGTAATCCTATCAGAGGCTCATAGAGCACCCTACGCAGCACACCCAGGAGTGAAGAAGATGCATGCTGATTTACGACAGCTTTATCATTGGGCTGGGATGAGGCGTGACATTGCCGAATTTGTTGCTCGTTGCCTGGAATGTCAGAGGGTCAAGGCCGAACATCAGCATCCAGCGGGACTGTTGTACCCTCACGAGATACCTGAATGGAAATGGGATACCATTTCTATGGATTTTATCGTTGGTCTACCTATGTCATCACGTCGCCATGATGCTATTATGGTGACAGTTGACAAGCTGACCAAAGTGGCACATTTTTCACCAATATGTACAACATACAATGCACCATCAGTGGCAAAGGTGTTTCTTGATTAGATTGTTAGACTTCATGGGATACCTCGCCGCATTATATCTGACAGAGACTCCGTATTCACTTCATCGTTCTGGAAAGCCTTACATCAAGCGTTGGGCACACAGCTCAACTTCAGTTCCGCATATCATCCGGAAACCGACGGACAAACAGAGAGAGTTAACCAGGTGTTAGAAGACATGCTTCGCATGTATGTGATGGACCACCAGTCTAGATGGGAGGAGTACCTGTATCTAGTTGAATTCGCCTACAATAATGGGCATCATAGCTCGTTGGGTATGCCTCCTTTCCAGGCATTATATGGCAGACCATGCAGAACACCTTTGAGTTGGGATCGTATAGAGGACAGAACAGTCATCGGACCAGAGATAGTCCAGAATATGGAACTGCAAGTTAAACAGATAAGACAAAGGCTTCTGGAAGCACAGGACAGGCAGAAAAAGTATGCCGATGCTAAAAGGACAGACCGAAGCTTCTCTGTGGGGGAAAGAGTATTTTTGAGAGTGCGGCCGCACAAAAGTCCAATCCGTTACGGAAAAGGCTCTAAACTCGCACCTCGATTTGTAGGACCTTTCGAAATCTTGGAGCGGATAGGACCAGTAGCCTATCGTCTAGCCTTGCCACCTAGCCTGTCACGTATCCACGATGTATTTCATGTATCAGTTTTACGTCAATATATTCCTGACTTATCTCATGTGTTGGATTGGAGTGCTCTTCAGGTAGAGGCAGACGGACAACTGGCGTTGGAGCCAATTCGCATATTGGCTCGTCGGACGCTGGCCCTTCGAGGTCGAGAGCTGGACCAGGTTAGAGTCCAATGGGACTTATACGATGAAGTCACTGCAACATGGGAAGATGCAGAGAGATTGAAGACCCTGTATCCTCACCTTTTTGACGACTTCCAGGAGGAAGTACCGTCTTAGGGGGAGAGGATGTGAGGACCGCCCTTTTTACTACTGTTGTTATGACTATTTACAGTACTGTTATTGTTACTTTCATATTTGTGGGATAGCAGTTCCCGAAATTTGTCAGACTATTTAACTTTATTATGTTTTCGGAAAAACTAATTGGGTGATGTTTGGATAAGTTACTTTTCAGAAAAATGAATTAGGGATG
The DNA here is from genome assembly GCA_027924645.1 of Cunninghamia lanceolata. Lineage (NCBI taxonomy): Eukaryota > Viridiplantae > Streptophyta > Pinopsida > Cupressales > Cupressaceae > Cunninghamia > Cunninghamia lanceolata. The sequence continues at coordinate 1,154,269 of BSBN01000386.1, forward strand.
ATGGAAAATTGTAATATGATTTTTAATTATGTTAAATTGTACTAAGGCATGAGAATGCATGTGTTATTTAAGTTGCTTCGGCTATGATGAATTTATGTGGTTACTGATCTTGTAATTGAGTGTGCAGGGACTACTAATCAAACCACAGATTTCGGAGATCATTCCACACCTTGTTAATTGTTATTCCCTGTTAAGCCGATCTGGTTCCACGAGGAACCAAGATCTCCTTGTGTTTGATGTCATGATGTAATGTGGTCTTTCGTATGGTCGAGTGGGTTAGGTTACCCTCATGTAACATTATTTTTATAAGTAAGTGTTGTAAAGAGATTGAATTTGAAATTTCTATTTTTTATTTAAATTATGAGGCCCTTTTTTCTTGTGCTTTACCTTGACCTGGGGTGTCTTGTATGGGTTAAAATTGACCCTGGGTTCTACCCCATGGGTCCAGGGGCCCATTTGGCATGGGTAACCCTTGAGTAACCTCCATCTAGTCAACTTAACCTTCCCCTGAAGTTAAGTGGCGAAAATTGGAGGTAGGAGGGGACATGATGGGTTGTACCAACACTCAACCCATCCCCTCTACTTTTCCCTAGATAAGAGATGCCATCCATTAGTGAAAGTTACCCCTTCTTTAGTAAGATTCCCCCATGTACTATGGGGACACCCATGTGAAGAAAGGAGAAAGAGGCATGGGTCACCTGTCTTGTTCCCATTTAACTCTTTTTTTTTATTTCTCCCATGAGAAAGTGGAGTCACATGAGAGGAATAAGGAGTACCCTTGGGAATGGAGAGTGACATAAGCCACCTGGACAGAATAGTGATTTTTGGGAAGGGTGAGGAGGTGACAAGTGTCACTTCCCCATTTCTCAAAATTAGAAAGAAAGAGAATTTTGGGTTATTTATTTTCAAATTTTGGGATGAGAGGGAGTTAGTTGAATTTTGGGGAAATCTTTCATTTTGGCCTTACCAAAAAAAATAGAGAAGTTAGTTTGGAAGATAGAGAAGGGAGAGGGAATTGGTGGCTAAGGTTGGAAGTGAACTCTGTGGACTCTGCAACAACTTCATTCCAGGAGGGCTTTGCAAGGTTGGTCTGAATTTTACCTTTGTTTTGGTAGAACTGAAATGTGTATGAAATGTGTGTGAAATCTGTGTTTAAATTTGTTTTCTGTGGGGTTCTTGTCGGGTTGTTTGACAGAGCGTCTCCCACTTGGGAGAAATGCTCATCAAGTTTGGGGTAGGGGAGGAGAGATCCTCCTCAGGTGCATACCTGTTTCCATCTTTTGGGATGTTGAAAGCCTTGAGGGCATGTATCTGTGACTGTATTTTTGACTTGAGAGTCATATACAGATTTCTTACAAATTGTGATCACACTTGGTTGAGACCAAGAGAAATTGATATGAGTTCATTTATCTGTCAGGGTGACACTCTGGAGTCGAGTGTGTCCACTCTCCTGCCCCTTATGAAACTCACTGTAGTTGAGCTTCCGTATTGTGTAAAATAACCACGGGTGTATGTGTGCTTTGGGATTGTTGTTGTTTCTGTTGTGAAGTGGAGTGTTTGAGTACCCAGGTGTGAGTATGGTCTCCCTAGCTCGGGGGTGACCCTCTTGCGGGTCTACGGTAGGGAGGAGAGCTAGACGAGTGGTATTTTTTCTTCTTTGTTTGTCTTTGATACGCAGGTTTTTCTCTTGGAGCTTCTGGTTGGCTATTTATGAAGAAACAGATCATCTTCTTGTCATGAGAATTAGGCCTGGTTCATTTCATAGAGATGAAGAGAGAACACCTCTCTTGTTAATGTTGTAAATTAATGATATTCTGGGAGTGAAGAAAATCACCTCCCTGATCTTGTTATTATTGGGTTTTATTGGTTGTCATAAGTTTTCAGTTGTACACTGTTTGGGAGGAGAAAGTTCATATCTGGGAAGTTGGTATTCATGATTGAGAAGCTGTAATATGAATGTGCTTAAATTTTTAAGTTGATGTTTGCAACCTTTGTTCAATAGCAATTTTTGTGTTTCAAGTATTACTGAAAAGAATAAGTTCGTTTTGCAACTTAATCTGAGTTGTTTACATTGAAAGTTTGGAATTGCTTCACTAGTTGAAATGCTAATTTTCTTTTCAATGTTAAAATGGAAAAGACAGTTTTACATATTTGAGTTATTCTCCATATTAATGGATTCTGTTAATTTAGAAGGATTAGAGGAAATCTAGCATGTAAATATATAATCTGTTGTAAATTTACGAAGTCTTAAATGTTTATGAAAATGGAAAATGATACTTATAATAAGGGGATAGCTAGTTACCATTTCTATCAATTAAGTGAAATTGGGATATATATATATATATATATATATTTATATCTAATTGTTAAGACAATTTCTTTATAACAGGTGGATTTGGAGAAAATGCATAAAGTAGTGAAATTGAGAAATTTATAAGAATATTTTTATATATAAATAAATTTAAATATATATATATATATATGTAGATATATATGTATATATATTTCACATTTTGAGTAATTATCATTTTCCAGAATAATAGAGAAATTGAAAATAAATTATCATTTTTATGAGATTGACTGATAAATATCAATATAAAAATAGATATATATATATATAGATATATCTATAATTATATAATCATTGATAAATATATATATATATATATATATATAAATATATATTTTATTGTTGAGAGAAATCAAAGAATAGCAAATAAGACTGGCGGTCCAAAATGTAAGCCGCGGATAAAAAAAACACAGTCGAATTTTACATTGGGCGGTGGGGAGAAAACCCCACCGCAGGTTTGTTGTTACATTTGGAGGTGTGGAGTGGGGCGGAGCCCCACCCACACCCCACGTCGTGGGAATGTGGGTGGGGCTCCGCCCCACTCCACATCTCCCCCCCTACCCCTTATGCCTCCCGCGGCCTGCGCAGGCCCGCCACTCTGCGGCCATCCCGACCCTGCTTCTCTGTCGCAGCGGCCACCGCCGCCCATGGCCGCCGTCGGCTGTGGAAACTCCAACAAATAAAATGTTAGGGCTTGGCCCTAACATATGATTGGGTTATTTGGAATATAAATGCAGTTTATTTTTATATAGCTCTATATATAGGCATATATATATTATATATGTCTATGTATATAGCTATATATCTAATATAATAATGAGTATATATCTGTATATATATATATAAAAGTTGTGGTAAACCAATTCGTCCTTTACATAGACATTAAAATAAATATATTATATATATGTATGTATGTATGTATATATATATATATATATATATAGATATATAACATACATAGGAGTAAATCTATGAACCAATTTATTGGGCCCTCGTTTAAAATCGTTATAAACTATGTTTCATGGATATGGAAAAAAAATATATATATATATATAACAATTATATTCTCACAATAGATGTTATTAAGTGTTGAACACAACAACCAAAGGAGATATATTACCATGAACAGAGTTTTATAAAGTGGTGAACCACCTACATCTATTGACAACGTCCTACGAGTCACAATCAGTGTATGAATCGTAATAAAGAGTAACAGTAATAACAGTAATTCTAAACAAGAGAAAATAAAATTATAATGTAAAGAGAGTTTAGGAATATTCAGTGATACTCTGGAAAGAGTTTCTCGGAAGTTTCAACTAATAACATACTAACAATCACCCGAAAAATGAAGAGGAAAATTACACAACTCCTTGCTCAAAAGAACACTGGAAATAAACTTAAGAAGCCACCACTGACAATCCTTGTGGCCTTATTAATCTCAACTGTAGCAAACGATCTCATATGTAAACCTGTAAGAGGTTCCGAAGAAGGAAAAAAAACTAACATTGGAAAACACAGAGGAGAAAATGCGCGACATTTCTTACATGGGATAAGAGAACTAAGTTGACGGACCCTTCTGTCAATTGTGCTTAGGAACAAGTTGACTAAGTATTTACGAAGAGGAGGAACCTAGATCGGGGAAGATTAGGAGACCGAGTCCAGCGAAATAGTAAACCAGCCTTTGTGACCTAGATCATCCTGAAATTAGGTTTAATATCAACAATAGCTGCAGTAATAACCCTGATTGACGTAAATCATGAAGAAAGGTCAGGATGCACATAAAGAAAGCATAGAAAATGAAAGAGAGAGAGAGACCGAAATATAAACACTCTAAATGAACAAAGAAATAGTTAAGGTAAGGGCGATAAAGATATAATCAGAATTAAGAACTTGTGAAAAGGGAAGAGAGGGCAACCAAACCGCCTTGTTGAAAATGCTAAGTCATAGGAGGGGTATGTTTCAGGAAACAAGAGAGGAGACAGACAACCGTGCCTGGCTGAAAAATGACTAAATAGGGAGATCACTAGCCGGTTTAGTCGGAACAAGGCGTCGTGGGGAGTGGTTCCTCTATCAGCGAACCACGTGCGTAAATGAGTGCAGCGTAATTCCCACTAACGCCGTAAGGCATTCTGCTACCGAACATTGCCGAGGGTTCGATTTAAGAACTTTGGTAATCTCACTCTTGCAATGTCGTTAGCAGCGTTGTATAGACCCTCTTGTTGATCTATATGCTTCTGGTTGCACGCCATTGTACTTGTATTCCGCCGAAGAGTATAGCGTTTCGCCATGAGAGAACACCGTTGAGCATGCGTACGCATGCGAAAGGGGTTTTTTAGGACAGTGTGAGAAAAGTTTTTCATATCTTGTGTCATAACCACATGACAGATGTGGTTATGACACGTGCGATGTGTGTTGTGACCACAAGGAAAATGTGGGCATGACAGGGTAGTTGCAGGTAGACTTACCAAGCTAGATCCTCATTTCACACGGTTATAATCCTCCAAAAATTTGATCTGGGAAGATAAATTAAAGGATGTGGATGCTGTCCAGAAACAACTTTAGCACTTCACCCATTATTTTTCAATCTGTGGAATGCAAATTTTATGGAAAATAATATGACATTTTAGGAGATTAGTAGAGTTGTCATATTGAAAGCAAGTTGTTTTAGAATTAACTTTCATTTCCCACTTTCAAAATTTCTAAAAATTACATACAGATGAACAGAAACCACAATTGTTTATAGACTAGACAGTTGATGTTCAAATTTATGAACATTAATATATAAATTTTAATATATAAATAATATATTAATATATAAATTCACTTTGTCTAAATGTCCTCAAACTTATGAACATTAATAGATAAATTTTAAATTTTGAAATAAAGTATAGGATCCTAAACCCCTTCCACATTAAATGACAAATTAAGGTCAAGGGTATAGTTCAATGAATATTTTAACATTAAAAAAGTACAATCTTTCAAATTACTCCTATTTCTTTAATGTGTGACAGATCCAAAAGGGCAAGATGAAACTGTCGAATTAGGAGTAAGAACAGAGGGCAAGTTGTAATTATGGATGACCAAAACTAGAAACTTACCATGAATATCTTTTTACACCAATTTTAGATTTCAACTGTTGTAGCATGGCATGGCAAAAAGAAACAAATCAGCTTCTGTAGCAATTTCAAAAAGTGGAATAGCAGTTGCAGGGGGAGAGGAGAAGGAGAGGGATCATGGTCGTATGGAGGGGGTGGGGCAGGCGCACATCACCGTCAATCTTCCCCTTTAGGTTATAGAGAACCTCCTTAATACAAGGGCAAAATTCACACCTCCCTAGCATCCTGCAACTGCATCTGGTACTGTGAAATCAATTCTTTTGTGTTGCAAACTATGTTTATATAATGATTGGGAGGGATACCATTTTAAGGTCATAGAAAATCAATTAAATTTATATTTATGTGTTCTACTTCGAGCCAAGTCCACCAATCCTTCCTCTAAGTGTATTAACCTATAAAAAAAATAAATGGTTTCCCAATCTTGGTGGGATTTATTTGGTTGAAATCAAATAGTTTATTAGAAAGATTCATTTTTAGTAGATTATTTAGTTTTTTTTTTCTAATTTTAAATGATTTTTTGACCTTAATGTGGCCTTTATCTTTTAATTATTAAATTTTGTTGGAGTCTCCATAATCATTTTAGTAATTTTATTTGTGTTTCTATTTAGAAATAATGTTAGGATTAAAAATTAGTAATTGTTTGCAATTTAATTTATTCATTATGTTAAAGTAAAATTAAATTTAGTTATATTCATTTTTATTTTTATTGATTTAGTCTAATATACTTAATGATGAGGAAGTTAAACTAGCCATATTAATGATTCTCAATATTATTCTTATTAATAAAGCTTTTCTTCACTTAAAATGTTTTTCTTAGCATTAAAATTCAAATACAAAAGCTAAAATTTTAAAAATAATATTTTAATTATATAAATGGTAATATATAATATTAAAGTAATAATATTTTGTTTGTAAAATGTTATTTGTATTTTAGGTAGTGATTTAAAGTATTTGTAAATATATAATATGAATATGATGTAAAAGTACAACTTTCTTACTCACCATTAAACCATTTTAAGGTCATAGAAAATCAATTATGTGGAAAACCAAATCTTCCTACAAATTAAATCTTCACAATGTAAAAATATCAAATCATAAATAATGCATGTAAGTTACTAATATCATTATTTTCCTATCTCTAAACCCTTTTGTACCTCTTAAAGATGCATAAATTAAATCATAAGTACAATAAGCCTAGACTAATTTAAGACCTAACTCTAGCACACCCATTGAAGAAAGTAGGCATTGCTTCTAAAAATGGCATAAGCTATAAGAATGATGTGCAAGGGAGTAGTACACAACCATTCATTTATCTATTCAATGCAAGTATTCCAAATGTTGTCCAAGGGTCTATGTATTGAAAAGAGTGCAAGGATTCAAAATATTATGCAAACTCTTTTCAAATAAAGTAATAATAGAATAGCGGAAGACATAGTTCAAAAAAATGAAATTCAAAATATTATGCAGACTCTTTACAAATAAAGCAAGAGACGATCACTCTGAACATAATGAATCTTTAATATTATTGTCAAAAATACATAAAAAATTAAATTTAGAATTAGTGAATGGTTTATAACAATGTAGTCGATTCTTCTTGAAATAATTTACTGAACTAAAACTATATCAATAACAATGTAATTGGTTCCTTCCTCACAGGGCCTCGATCTAGGTCCACTTTGGAAAGTGTGTCAAGGGAAATGTTCACAAATAATTAACATATATCAAAGTGAATGTGAAAGTTAGTTCATAAACATCTTACACACATCAAGTGAATGCCAAAGTTCATTCACATAAACATGTGCACACACAGTGAATACCAAAGCTAACTTTCAAACCTACCCACCCACACAATGAAAACCATAGTTAATTCACACACACATACACTTAACACAAAGTGAATATCAGTGTTTTTGTACACACATAGAGTGAGTACCAAAGCTCATTCACAGACACATGCATGCACACACAAAGTGTGATAAATTTCATTGAAATACATAGGCACACACTTCACACAAACTGAATGACAAAACTAAATAACTTTCACACACACATCACATGAAGTGAATACCAAAGTTAACTTTCAAACATGCACACAATGAATGTCAAAGTTTATTCAAACACACACACACAATGAAAGTCAAAATTTATTCAAACACACAAAGACTCACAATGAACATCATTGAAGTTTGTTTGTAGACACATTTCACGAAAATTGAAAATCAAAGTTTATTCATACATCACACAAAATGATAACCAAAGTTCATTCATGCACACACACAAAAAAGGAATGTTAGTTCTTTCAAGCACATTCCACATAAAGTGAACATCAAAGTTCATTCATACACTCTACACAAAATGATATCCAAGGCTCATTTGTACACACACAAAATAAAGAATTTCAAATCTTTCAATTGCATTCTACACAAAGTGAACATCAAAGTTTGTTCATACACTCCACAAAATGTGATAGTTGAAGTTCATTCACTCCACAAAATGTGTTAGCTTAAGCTCATTCATAAATAAAGAAAAACTAAATGTAAAAGGTCTTTCAAGCTCACATAGATACACAACAAATTCCAAAGTTGGTTCAAACACATATACCACACAAAATGAATACCAAAATTATTTTTTAAAAACACACACCACAAAGTGAATGCCTAAATTAACTTTCCCCCACACACACAATTTACATAAACAAAAAGTGAATATGCCAATGTTCAAACATAATCCATTCACACAAATTTAGTACAAGCATGAATTAAAACTTAAGTTTAAATATTCCAAACTTCGAACACACTCATAAAGTGGGTGTCAAATTTATAAGACATGGTAAAATTCAAATACACACACTAGACAAAGTGAATGCCCAAATTCACACATAGAAAGTGAACATGTGCCAAATTTTAAACATGCTTGATGCACAAAGTTAGTTCAATCACACACAAGTAAACACTCGATTTCAAATATGCCAAAGAACAAATACACACAAAGTGAATGCCAAAGTTAAAGCACACTCTTCACACAATGTTAGTTCAATCACTTCACACATAGTTGATTCAAACACACACAAAGTGAATGCCAAAGTTAAAGCACACTCTTCACACAATGTTAGTTCAATAATTTCACACATAGTTGATTCAAACACACACTTCATACATATATGTTTTTTAAAAGTTATTTTGTGCAATGCTTGGTTGATAGGAAATTAGTAACATGGATTTTTATTATCCTACATTATTTAGGTACTGCACAGTTCAACTAATCTCTTGATTGCTTAGAATTTATTTAGTTCATTCACGATTTATGATTTACTTCATGTGCTTATTCATTTAATACCACTCAATTATTTTTATTTGCAAAAAATTAATTGAATTTCTTATTGTACTTATAGCCTTGTCTACCAACAACTACATGTAATGACTTTCCATAAAAATAAAAATATAAAATATTTAATGATAGGCCTATAAATATTTGTGCCTATCGGCCATTTGATAGCACCTTTGGTGCTTTTACTAGTATTAGTACTTATAGCTTTAACAATCAAATGGTTATTTTTATAGCTCGTGAAAATACCCTCTTAGGAAAAGTAGAGAATGTTAATGGTAGATACAGTATAACAAAGATGTACTTAGATAACTTCAACTACCTTTCCTACCTACTTACAATACTCAATAAAAAATGCAAAGAAAAAGTCGTCCAAAAATTAGACAATACTTGGCATTGCCCAAAATGTTTTGTTGATCTTTTTGAATGTGATTATACCTACATGCTAAAAATGGACCTAGAAGACCATACAGGTGAACTAAAAAATGTTACCGCATTTGCAAGAAGTTTTTCCTATCAATGATATTACCTTTATACTTAGAATATAATTATCCTTTTAATTTAGAAGAAGTTTTGTACCTTAAGAATAACATAACATAATTATAAAATAAGAAAACCATTCATTTTTTGTGTTGTTTCCCACTTCTATTTGTTGATGTACAAATAAATTTTATACTTTACCTTTTCAAAGATGTTTTTGTATCTCCTATAGGACTATAATGTGTTCCCATGATTGATTGTTCGAATCAACTGTAACATAATAGAACTACTTTGTTACCACCACTTTTCAAATGCCTTGTTGTCAATTGCCACCATTCATGCCAACTTTACTAGCACCTGTGTTAACTTTACACCTACTCAAAAAATGATTTGTGTTTACCATTAATTAAAGATAGTAACCAATGTTGTATTCCACCAATTCCTTTTCAATCTAACTATCAAATGAGAGGAATTTTGTGGTGCTCATAGACTTAGCACTATTATTACAAGGTTTTAGCTCCTTGATTCTATGGACACAAATGTCGTCCTCCTTAATGGAATCTCAAAAATGTCTTAAATTGTATAATTGCAAATATAATCCACTATCTACTTACCCATCTCTCCATAACATATATAATAAGCACATTGGATACCATGTTATTTTTTTGTTTTTTAAGTACTCTAATGCGAAAATACATTTTGTATGGATATAATCCAACATTACCCATATAAGTCTTAGAATTATTAATTTCAATCCTTTAAAGTTTATAAATGTATTTTGCAATGATTTTATATATTTTACATTGAAAATTTCATATGTATTTTGATTATCAAAGAACTAATAAATTCTATACTTGATTTTTGTTTCTTAATTTAGAAGTTATTTAATCTATTGAATTATGTTAAATCATTACTTTTTGAAATTCCATCATATTAAACATTTTCAATTAATGGAAGTCAAAAGTATTTCACTTTTTCCATCAAAATTGCAGCTACAAAATTATCATTAACTATTTTATTTGTCAACAACTTTATTAGAATACATAAATTTAAAAGACATGATTTCATCAATTGAGGCAATTTATTTAGGAAAACATGTTTAAAATGAAATAATAAAGTTATCATTTCTATGTAGTCACAGTTTTACAAAATATATTGCTTGTCTTGCAACTAAAATGATAGAGTATGGTTCTATACCGCCTCTTATATATGGTTAATTGGTAATGTCAAAACTAATAGCATACAAGATAATTATTTATGTCCACTTAGATGTTCTACTTCAAAATTTTATGGCTAAGACACTGAGGACAGTTATTTACCACCTCTTAGTTCTTGCTTATGACCTTGTTCATTAATTTATGTTCTCTATATATTTAATCACTACAACTTTTGAGGATAGTTGTTTACCACCACTTAGTTATTGCTTACGAACTTGATAATTTTGATACTAACATGTTTAAGGATGGTTACTTATTCCCGCATAGATATGTTCAATTCTTTATACTAATACTAACATGTTTCAATATTTTGAATATAGTCATTTTATTTTAATACAAACAAAAAAATTATTTAATGCATCTTTTACTACAATTTCTAATATTTTATTAAACTAACATATATAATTTTGTAATACATTGCAAGCATTCCATTATGTAATAAATGAGAGGTCCTTCAAGATTTGTCACACCCTGTGTGTTTCTAACTATTTACTATTTACCTAGACTGGTTAATTTGCTTGGATAAATGAATGTTTATGAATCTTTGCATCAATATGTAATGTGAATTTTGAATTGAATATACTAAAAAATTGAATAATGCATTGTGTTGTATTGTAAGTGATTAGTGATATGAAATGTATGAAGCATATGATTATATTGTGATCAGCTAACTACTGTTGTGGTGATATAAGTTGAATGCAGAAACAGGTTGCTCCTTCAGAAAGGAGGGGAAGTATCACTCAAGAGAAAGACTTGGTTTGGTAAACGTTAGAGAAAGCCTAAACTAAGCAAGTACACACCACTACCCTAGTTGGTCTAGGTTATGTCGAGTCAGTGTGGGTAAAGGTAAGTAATTTGTGGTAATGATCTTGAATGATTATATGATTTTTATGAGTGTTTTGAATGAGGAATGTGACTTAGTCTGAGTGTTGATTGAAGTCTTATTTGATAAGTTTGGAATTGCAAAACGACAAGGTATAAACGTGGAATGAGCAAATACAAATATACATGTTCACAATAAACTTATACGTATTGCTCACACGTATAAGAGTATCGATTGAACAAGGGAATCGATATGCATGTGTGTATATGTGCATTTCATATTTATACGTCATTGGTGGATATATGGTTTAATGAGTTTTATGTTGTTTTTAAGTAACCATAAAATACATATAAATATGTGTATATAGAAGGTATATATATGCATAGTTGTTATTGGGAATATATGTATATATATATAATTGCATTTACATATATGGATATATAAAATAGTTTATGGTTTACGTAAACATATGTAGTTGACGGAATATGTAAATATGAGTATGTGGATTTTATTATCAAATGATATTTTGAATTGAGTTTATATATGTGTGTGTGTGTGTGTGTGTGTGTGTGTGTGTGTGTGTTATGACTTAAGCGATGTTATGAAGTGTGCTGCATTGAACATATGAATAATGTTTATTCTTAAGCGCATATAGCTAAGGCTATAGCTTAGCCTCGAGATCATTTTAATGATTAAAACATAGCAAATGATTCGTAGATTATGGCGCAGCAAATAGATAAGACTATAGTGTATATTTGTATGACTTTGGCAGCGAATAAGATCAAGACTATGGCGTTGGTTTAAGGCATATACATTAATGCCAGCACATAGCATATATGCTAGGATTTATGTGCTAGAAATAAAGCATATACCATTATATTTGTTATGGAAAATAAAGCACATAAAGTGCATTGAAATATATAAAAAGTGCAGCGCATATACTATTGTAGATAGAGATTTTAAAATGTTTAAAGTGCAAACCATTTGCCATTTTCAGTGCTAGCTTGTAACTAATCTTCCAACGTACCAAACGTTGGCGGGCAGTATTTTCAAACTGCCTGCAGAATGATAGGGAACATGGTAGATTGAGTGGCGCCTGGTTGGAGAGAGAAACCCATTAGAAGTCTGCATTTCCCGTTGTCCTCTGATGTGTTCCTCCTTCATCGATTCATGCTACCACCACGAGTTAATTATGCTAAGTCAAAATTAAGGAGTTGGAGTTGTGGCAATTGTACCAGCTAGTTTGTAGTAGTAGCTTGCTTAAAATTCTGTATAAATAGAGGAGCTACCTCATTCTTTAAACACAATTCCATTTGGAGCTGCTTGTACGTTGCTACTATTTTCTAAGGTTTTTATTTTGTTTATGCATTGTGTTTTGGTTTTGAGCTATGAGGCAAATTAGTGAGTAGTGAGGAGGTATTTTGAATAGCTTTGGAGAAGATACTCAACAGTTTGAGATTTCAAGAGCAGGGAGCCAATTGATTTCTTGGAGCATAGCTTAATCAGGCATGTTGAATCTCTTCTTTATTATGTTGGATGTTTGTATGTCTTGGATATTGTTTGAAATGAGTTGTATTCTCTATTGCATTAAGTATTCTCTTATTTGATTAAAGAAGAAATATATAAATATACATATATACATTTATTATATAAACATTATGCTTGATTGTTTATTGATCACCTTAGTAAGGAGTAGCAACTGTATTGAACTGTATTAAGACAAGAATGAGTAATATTGTTGAAAAGTGGATGGTCAAGAAAGGAAAACTATATTACTTTGATGAGAGTGTCATAGAAAACCTAGAATGGTTAAGTAGGGTTATTCCTGGATTTGTTGATCCATGGTTAAGGGAATAATCTTAGATTTAGTAAACTTGAAATTGTTAAGTAGGGTTATTCTTGGGATTTGTTGATCCATGGTTAAGGGAATAACTTTAGATTTAGTAAACTTGAAATTGTTAAGTAGGGTTATTCCTGGGATTTGTTGATCCATGGGTAAGGGAATAACTTTTGATGTCTTTCTAGATTGAGCTAGAATGATGGCTGAGCGTGTGACGTCCATTCCGAGTTAGGGGTGATGAAACTTTGGCCAAAGTAGTGTAAGCAGCCAATGTTTACACTGTCAGTTCACTGTGATCCAGGATTACATACTAGGAAGGGCAATCATGCTTGTAGGTTGGAGCCACAATGTATGACAGTACTAGATATGTAGGACACAACATCTTGCTTAGTATAGGCTATTATTTGAGGTTACCATACCAATCCCTTTGTAGTGCCCCCTCGTTGTTGGCATGTGATAGAGGTAGCTTTGCATTGCTCTCTGTCAGTCAGAGACAGTCGTTAGTCTTTCATTGCATTGATACAGTTCTGAGACATTTGATTAGTAGGTTATGATTTATGTTTATTTTGATCTTGATGGACTTTGTTTGACTGATATAATTAGACATGTGTTATGAGTTTATGATGGCATTACTATTATTCCAATTATGGTGCGAAGTAATATTATCATGTGTCATTTGATTTGTTGGTATTTGAATTTAGATAAAAGTTGTAATGATATTGTTTCAAGAGCAAAGACGGTGTAGTACTACTCGCTTCGAGTACCCTACTACATCGTGATTCTCTGACTCTCTGTGTGTGTTGACATAAATGTATTCAACCAAGTGTTCGGATGCAGGCTGCAGGTACCAAACCTCGACTCCACCTGATATAGCAGGTTTGAGCGGGTTCTTGCACCAATGGGTATCAGTGATGGGAGATAACATGAGGTCTATTCCACTAGGTCAGTCCTTGTCTTCTATTGTGGTCTCGAGTCGTGTTGTGACGCTTGGTCCTTGCCTTGTATGTTGGTAATCTTGTGTTGTGGTGTATAGTCAAGCTGTGTTAATTATGCTCATGTGTGGTTAGAAAATACTTTAATGATAATGCTCCTATTATGTTTATTGGATATTATTTGTTTGGCTTAGAACTTGGATTGATACCTTGGCTAAATTTTATAATAATCTAGAATTAATTATCTGCTACCCAAGAGTATTTATGTCATAAATTGGAGTTACGGGTAATTATTAGTGTATATTTTGTACAGAATAATTTTGCTGTGTAATAAATGCCTTGAGTTGTCATTTTGGAAATGGGAAGATTTGGTATCTCTTGTTATAGCAAATTTTTGAATTTTCTCAGAGGAGTGGGTTGTTGGATAACGGATGCATCTCTGCATTTATTTTATGAGTTGAATAATTTTTTTTACGAAAAAGAAAGAGAAAATTTGGTTGGAAGGGGGGTGGGAAGAAGAATGGAGATATTGGGAAAAGAACAGAGAATTGGTTGCAGGAACTGGAGAAATTTTTGAGGAGAGACTGAATTTTGGGTATGTGATTTGTCTCTCTCTGTGAAAATTGCAATTGTTGTAGCTTGTAAGTTAAAATTTTACTGCAGCATGTTCCGTGTGTGTAATTTGCATATCCTGTAGATTGGAATCTATATATCTCTGTGGCTTGTAATGTCTTGTGCCTATATGGTAGAATGTTGTTCCAACCTCTGTCGACCCCTCCAAGATGTACTCTTCTAGTTAAGCCTTTGCCTAAATTCCTCTTGAAATCATGTGTCATCATTTGTAACCCTATATTTTGATTTCAACCCTGTGTAATAAATGACTCAATGTGAAGCTTTTACCAATCTCTTGTCCTTCTTGCATATTTATCTCACATATTTATCTCTTAGACTAAAGTAGATTACCAGTAAGAAAGTGTATCCAAATTATTCACCTTGTGTCTCTCTCTCTCTCTCTTCTACTTTTTTTACTACTGCTCTTATTAGTGACAACTTGTTTGAATTGAATGCATAGGAGGTTATTTTGAATACTCTGCCATTCTACAGTTGGCCTTTACATATATTATTTGTTTTATGCAATTTGTTTGTGCTTGCAACCACGTATTTGGCCCTCCTGTTATTCTTAATTCTTTTATCTTGGATTCCTTTTATCTCTGTAGCTTTGATGTAGATCTTGTGCTTTCAACACTTCCTCCACTAGAATGTACCCTGCATTTATGTCTAGGATTTAGACCAAAACTTGTGAAGTTTCTTCCGAATCTCTTCATATCTGCAATTATAAATGTATTGATGGCTGCAAGGCATTTGTCTTTTCATCTTCTGTGCATGAGGTTAAACTCAGTTAGATGCATATAGGAATATATATATTATGTTTTGATCACTTGGAGATCACTTTGGCTGAGTTTAGAAGTCTGGACTCTTTTTAGGAATAACCATTTCCATCTATTAGTTCTCTGCAGACCCTTGTCACTTCGTTGTCACCTTTAGATTGATTCTTTTCTTTTAGCGAATGCTTAGAAATCAAGGGATAGAGTCTAGTCTGGTTAGTGTGACTCATGGTGGACTGTTGCAATGATATTCTTGGAATGTTTTTCTTTATGTGAAACCATCTTTGTGTAGGCCTGATAGACCTGCAAGCTTGTAGGGGTGCACCTCATAGGATTTGGTATTGCCTTGTTTTGTTGGTCGCTGCAGTTGTAGTGTTGACTGTGTTGTCGCTTTTGTTTGGGCACTGCAAGTCATATTGAAACAGTGTTGGTCGGCATACTTAGCGGTGTGTATGCTTAGTCGCTATTTTGTAGGTCCTACAGTCATAGGAGGTACAGCATATCGTTGACGTCATAGAAACTAGAGTATAGTTGTTGTGGCTTTGTAAGAAGTCTTAGGATCGTTGGGAATCTTAGTCAAATGGAATAAAAGTTTATGTTCTAGATTTGTTGCCTAGAACCTTTAGTGGTAGCCGCCGTAGTTATTAGGTTCAAAAGGGAGTCTCGTTTGATAGGAAGCATATGTAAACACTTTCCTTATATTTATGCTTAATTGGTAATTCGTTATGGTATCTTGTTAGTTAGAGATTCAATGTTTTGATTTGATTTTGATGTGGTAATAAGTTAGGAAATTTTGTAGGTTACAGTAATTTGTTTGGATTTGAAAATGCTATTAGTGATTTTTGGTTTAGATGGAATCCTTGATGCCTATAAAAGTTTTATTTGAAATTGTGGTTAGTAATGTATAGGTTTACGCTTATCAAGGATATAGGTGTATTTTTATAAATGTATTTATTTAATGGATAATGACTAGAATATAGAACTAGGTTTTCTTATAAATTGTGCACTAGATCAAATGTATGTAATTTTTAGAAGATCTATTTATGAATGAGGTTGTAGCTTGTCATTAGGAGATACTTAAGCTCTTGGAATGGGATGTTTAAGAATCAATGTAGAGCTTGTAGTTTAAGCTTGTAAGGGTATATAAAGGTTGATTTAGTAGATTGTGGTAAATAGTCTATTTCAATAGTAACTTATGCAATTAAAGATATTTATCCTATTCTCATGAATGTATTCTTTGGAAATTGGAGAGGGGAAGTTGCTTGATGGAAAAGTTGTGATATCAGAAAAGTATATATATATTACAGTTGTTTGATTATAATTGTAGTTGGTTTAACGTTAAAGAAAGATTTTGCTTATAGAAGTTTTATTAGAATTGGTAAGTTACACTATTTAGGTTTATAATGATTTGGTTTTGGAATATGTTAGTTAGTAGGTTTACCTTAAGGAAATTATAGTGATAGATGTTGTTGTTACATTTGATAGTAATTAGAAACTAAAACAGGAGATTATATTTTCTTATAATTGTAATTTTGTTCATACTATCATAGGATACCTTAGTTTTAGTAAATATATCTCAAGTTAGAGCTTTTGTGTTTTTTGAGTTATAATACTAGATTCTGTAGTGATGTCCACGTAAATGATATAATTTATGTTAAATCATTTCATTACGTGAAAGTAAAAGCCTTATTATGATAGTCAGTTTATATCATCCTTTAAGGGTTATGTTAAGTCATTTTCAAATATGGTTTTGTTGGAAAATTCATTGTTGGAGTAATGATGTCTTTGGGTAGAGAATTCCATGATACATTATTGTAGTAGATAAATATTGTGATGGAAATTGTAGAGGGATTTGCATTACTATTTCTAGTTCATAGGGTAATCATAGTATATTGATTTCCTTGTTGAAATTTAATTTGCTAGTCATGCTTGTAATATTCCATTTCATGCTTCGTAAATGGTGGATATCATTGTATATGTTATTTTACTTCATTTTAGAGACTTTGAGCCAATTAATACCATCTATTGTTGTTAATGTCGTGAACTTGAATTTTCTTATAAATTGATGTTAAATCTCATAAGTTGTTCTCATGATTGAGTTAGAAGTTCACTGAATATCTTATGTTAGATTATCCTTCTAGTCGTATCTATATGCTTGTATTGGATCATTGTGCTTACCTTGGGGTGGAGTTTATGTTCATGATTTGGTTAACTGTGAAGTGTGAATCTTGAGAGATGTCATGGCTACTTGGTATCTAATTGTGGAAGCGTTGTCCTTGTCAGTTAATGGTTACTTTTTTTATTGGTTGTACCTAACTCCAGAGGTGTGGTGCCTTGGTCTTTGGTTCAAATAGTGGCATGTCAATGAATTGGGATGATTGGACTATCGTGTCTTGTAATGAATGGGGAAATGGTCTCTTGGGTATAGTGCTTGGTTTATAGATTGTATTGCTTTAAAATTTTGAAGGGAATCTAAGGACTTTTTGTTGTGGCCTAGTGAATGGCGTAAGTTATGGGTCAGAACTGATTTGTGACTTTTATACCTGTATGTTGTGGTATGTATGATTGATCAGAGAATGCTAAGGGAGTGGCTTTCATGGTGGGGCAAGTGCCTAGTGAGAGGCCGCCTGGGTAACCCCATGGAAGTTGTAAGCATGTGGAAACTTAATAACTTAATCAAGAGGGTTGGGGTATTAAAACACTTAACAAGATAAGCAAGAAACCTCACCCATGTCTTAAGTGCTCTCATAGGCTAAGGATGGGATGAGAAGGCCTGGTTGGCAAGGCTGACCTCCTTGTCTCCATAAGAGGACATGTCAGCTCTGCATGTGTCACCCTATGGGGCCGGTGCCTAGAGAGAGGTTGTCAGGGTAACCATAGATGGGGGCTAGCTTCTGGTGATAGATAGCCTGGGTAACCCATGCTAGGACCATGTGATGACACTCTCCTTACGTAGTTCAATTGTTTCTTTTGGTTGTGCCTCTGGAGTGATGTCCCTTCTTATGCAATTTTGTTGATATGGTCGGTTGTGTCAAGTCAGTTGTCATTCTTTTATTTTTGGATGTTGTATCTTGGCTTAGTGGAATCCTCGTTATTATCTCCTAGCTTGGAGGGGTGGACCTTAGGGTTCCACATGGTTGGGTGGCAGAGCTATCCATTGGCCTTCTTGGAGATTCAGTTTGAATCCTGTGCAGAGGTGTTCCAGTTCCAGTTTGCTTTCCACCCTCAGAGATGTTGTTTACTTTTAGATGTATTCTTTTGTAAACTGACGCGATCGGTCTTGTATTCTTGCATTGTAACTTTGTATATTAACTATCTTGCAAATGTAAAAGTTGATCTTATCTGTAGTAGCAGTATGATGTAAATCACTTGTGTGGTTTCAATTTTCCATTCACTGATGCAGTTATGTTTCCCTAGAGGAGATGGAAGTGCACTTTTCTTTATGTTGTGTATTATGTCATCTTTGGTTACTAATATTGCAATGTCTTGCTTTAAAAAAAAAATTATTTCTGTAATTTTGCACTTTTTAGTCTAGCACTCTAGGGTTGCATGACGGGGCATTACACCCTTCGTCGAAGGGTAGGGCCATCTCCCAGTATGGTAAATGTGCGGGGGACCGCAGTTAGTCCGTGGTTGGCAGAAAAGTGCTTGAGTGATGCTTCTCCTCATGCAATTGGTAGCCAAGATTTGAAGACAGACATCGAAACCATTGTATCTTTATTGTAAATTAGCTTTATGAAGCTTGTATGTAACTATCTCTTGAAATATTGTAAATGAGGATTATTCAATTCATGTAATTGTTGAAATGAAATTTGATAGTACAATGATCAAGTTTGAAATATGTTTCAAATGTGCATCGTATCAAATGAAAGAAAGGAAAATTTTTATTACTCATGTTTTAGTTTCATGATTTATTTACTTTTGGGTTAAAACTTAGTTGTATTTACTTGGTAGAACAAGTGGCATGTTACACGTGGTATCAGAGCTACCAGGTTCAACTCTGGAACCTATGTGCTCGCTATGCTTTCCCATCCAACATTATGGGAGTCTAAAGTTTGAAATTGGTTTTATGCTAGAATGACATAGAAGAATAACCAAGAAAATTATCAATGGTTAAGAGAGAACCAACTGAGGAGTTGAAACTCCAAGAGTCAATTTAACTCTATTGAGGATGAATAACAAAAAGATTCTGAGACTTTGACGAGAAAGGTAAAACCTTGGTCAGTTGCTAATCAAACTAAGAGCTCAGGTAGAGCAGTGTTTGTATGAAGTCAAGATCACTCTTATTTCTCAAGAACTTAGGGAAGGAAGATCCAGAAGTAATCAACCAAGTACAAGAGCAACTGAGTATTGAAGATCCTAGAAGTATGTTAAAGATACGTAGATAAGATGGGTTCTTGTCTAAACTCCTAGATGGCTTGGAACAAGCCAAGTGAAATAAAAGGATCATTAAAAGACAAGTAGTGAAATATTGGCATAGAATGCTGAGAAAAATGGTTGAGAACTATGTTCCTTGCCTCTTGTTTAAGCTAGAAAGTATAGCTGCATTGGTGAATGTAATTATTACTGAGATATTTAGTCAAGTTTTGAACAAGTAACCTATTCAGTGAGGAAGGGAATCGAGTTTTGTTATGCAGAACGAAGAGAAGTTTGTGTTCCAACTATAGTCTTGATGTGTTTTTATAACACAATCTAATGATATCATCAGAGTGATGAATAATAGATACTCCAAAAATAGGAGTGGATGTGTTATAACCCTTCGATTTGCAAAAATTTTGAGTAAGATGAAAACCTTAAGGGAATTATCTAATTGTTGTGCTTGTAACACGATCACTAACCCACTGTAAGTTTTGTTTGAAAACCCAAGTGCAATGCAACATGGTGGCACCCTCAAATTTTTAAAATTTGATGTGCCAGTACCTTTTTGAGATGTCGACGGAGGCTTGGTCGACAGGCTGCTCAATCTACCCCGGAGGCTAGCTTCGACGATTAAAAATTTTCAACTCAAGCATCATCCTTCAAATCTGGTTGGTGGAAAGTTTCTTAGTATACATGAGAACATGCTTGCTCAGTTTCATGCTCCCGGGATGAGTTCTGATAGGCCATTTAATTATTTTCTAACCGCAACCAGGCTAATTTTGGCATTTCGAAAAGTTTCAAATTTCACAATTCTGAGGGCGACCCAGTTGTTGATTTGGTCTCAAACCTCTCTAGTTTCAATTTTGTCAAAATATGATACTTTTTAAAGTATTATTTTAATGCATTCTTGTTGCGGCGAACTCATCCAGCGAGCCAGTTTACAAAGGATGTGCCAGAATTTGGTCAACGAAGCAAATTCTGAGCAAATGGATTTTCTTAAAATAATTGATTAGGCCCCTATGCAAATTTTCATGGTTATCGGGCACCTGGTTTTCCCGTAGTGAGAAAACACTGAACGTTCGAGGGAGGAAATAAAAAAAGTGCATAATTCTCAAAATGCAAATAATAGAAAAAATGATATTAAATGTTTGCATTTTAAAAGGAGGCATCTTAAATGAAAGGGTGATGTGACTTTTATGAAATTCAAAGGTTTGTAAAGACTTTTTAAAGTCTTAAGTTTTAAATTTAAAGCATATGAAATTAAAGAAAGGGGTGCGATGGGCATATTGCGCCATCGCGCCCCCCTCATGCAAACGTCATCAGACCCCTGTGATGGTGCAATAATCCCATTGCGGGGCATTTCACGCATTCCTCTGTCATCTTCAAGTTAAAACACATGCTTCTCCTCCATTTTTGAGGCATTTTCGAGCCTCTCTAAACAGATTCTGTTGTTGTTTCAAACTGCAGTCATGTTTTTCACTTTTTGGGCACTTTTTGGGAGTATTTTTTGACCCAAAGGCATTTTATGCTACAAAATCTTCCTCAAACCATTTCTCATGCACTGGTGGAGGTTTTTTTCCCATTTGGAATGAATTTTGAGTGCCAAAATGAATGGATTTTGCCTCTGTTTCACCGAAAACGACCCAGAAAGTTTTGATTGGGAAAAAAATCAAAAGTTGAATGCTATTGCAATGATGTCTAAGAGGTTGAATGTGATTGTGAAGCTGAAGATGAGATCTTAGAGGCCTCTTATTGCAGAGGAATGAAGTCTCCAGGTGTCTGCCATGCAAGATTGGAAAATTTTGAAAAATGTAAATTTTATTAAAAGGGGAAAATTAAAGTGTATTTTATTTATCTTTTTCCTCTCCTCTTTTAATATAAATATTTTATTCCCATTGTATTTTGGAGGGAGAAATGTAATAAAAAAATGCCTCACCTACCTCTAGAAAAGTAGTAAATTTTTAGGGCAGTACACTTTGGGCATAAAGAAAGAGTTGGGCTCTCATTTTGTTGTTGTTGAAGACTTGGGAAGTTTGGAGAAGTAATGAAAATACAAAACTTTTTGGGTTGTTCTATCTGTTGTGCTGTAAGTTTATGAGTTATATGTTGAATGTATGTTTGCATATATGTTTTCAGTTTCATGTTGATGTTATATGAGTATTTCTTCATTGCCTGTATTCAGCTGTCTATCTCCAAGTTGTGTGTGTTTTTCTTTTGAAACTGAATAACTAAGGGTTATTTGAGGTTCTAGGATATAGGTTTTTCTGTATTGAATGTTTAATCTTCTACTTCTACTCAAGGAGCAGATTAAATGTTTTAGGTTAAATATTGGGAAGAACATATTTCAATAAGGATATTCATAAGCAGAGATAGCTGAATACTCAATCTTGGGTGGTGTTTGTAAGGCAAGTACCAATTTATCCCCATGAAACTTGAATGTCAGTTGAGTTTATGCAAATCATTCACATATATACATCTATTTGACTCCATGCTCTGAGATAGGCACCAGTCTGATTTTGTGTTAAGGTTATGATCCAAAGCCCTATATCTTGCATCCAAACATAAAACAAAATCATTTCAAAATATCAATCTTTTAGGTTTTAGAAGTAGGTTGTAGCTGCATGCTCTCATTTTCAGCCAGTTAGATAGTCCAAGAACATTTCCAATCTGGGTTTATCTCAAAAATCTTGGTCCATACATGAGAGCATTCTGCCTGGTATTGAAAAGTTAATTCTTTTGTTATGAGGGAGTCAAAGTTAAATCTTTTGTTATAGGGATACCCCCTAGGTACAGCAAAACCTGAAGTGAAGGGGAGGCACGTGCAAACAACTTCCCATCTTTGTTGGCCGAATCTATTTGAAGTAAAGCATAGGAAGTGGCAAACCCTTTGCTGATTTGGGAACCAAAAAAACTAGTGACTCCGCTGGGGAACAATGACATATCCATGAAAAGAGTCTAAAAAAAGTGAGAAACCTGGATATTTGTTTCATATCTTAAGAAGGTTTCAGACCTGGAAGTGCCTTGTTGCAAATTTGAAAATTTTATGTGTGACTCTACTATTGAGGAGAACCCAAAATGAAAGAAAAGAGTTTTCAGCCTCATAAAACTCATTCCTCTGCAAGGAGGTGGTGACTCTACATACAAAGAACCTGAGAAAGAATACAAAGAGGTGTTAGATTTGCATACTCTCAGTCAAGAAAAAGAACTTGTAGCAGCTGCAACATATCCAGGTATTTCTTGGTTTTCAAGAAGGATAAGTTTGTGTTTGAAAACCATATTTGAAAGTCTAGAAATTTTTGTTTCCCTATCAAGTGAAACTAAGCACTAAAGAAGGGAAATAGTGGTGATAGGTTTGCAAACTTTTGCATTTGCTGAAAATTGTAGTTTGTATTTTCAAATGAAGTATGCAATGTTGTTGAAAAGACTCATTTAGAGGACCTTAGGCAAGCTGAAACAGTGGTTTGTATTTTAAAAAGCCTAAGATCATTGTTGTAAAAGAAGTCTGAGATGCCCTGTGTAACCGCAAAGTTGATATCAAAAAAGGCTTGTAAAGGCATATGAAAAATGTATCATTAACCCCTGCACCCTTATATGGACCCAAACGTGGCAATGCATGGAGTGTTGTCCCAGCAATGCAATAAAAGAAACTTCAGCACTCGCAGATATATACCCATCAATTTCAATGGAATAACTGGTTACCCAAATGCTATCCCTGATAAAATTAGAAAACATTTGCCTAAATTCAGTGGTGAGAAGGGTGAATTAGCAGAAAAGCACCTACAACAGTTTAGAGATTTGATGGATGACTATGAAATTGATCATGAGGATGTGATCATGAGACTATTTGTTTAGTCTCTGAATGAAGATGTAAGGGACTGTTTCTCCTATCTTCCGGCATGCTCCGTCAGCTCTTGGCAAGAATTTCAATCAGCATTCATAGAACAATTTGGTGAAAAAATTTATGAGTTTTCACTTATCAATGATTTCATGCATATTCACATTGAAGAAGAGGAGTTAGTTCCAACCTTTAACCTCGGGTTCATGAAGGCATTGAAAAGAATTCTAGAAAAAATTAGACCTAATCATGATTTGGCTTTGCTTATTTATTTGGGTGCATTCAATAAGAAAATGAGCCACAGGTTGAGGGATAAAGAACCTACTACACTTCATTAGGCTAGTATTAGTTTGCCATGGATATTGAGAACAACTGGAAGTATGGAATGCACAAGTGCTTTTTGTCTAAAATGCTTGCTGCCCTAAGGTTCATAATGTTAATGAAAGGTATAATCTAGGTGTTGAAAATGAATGCCAGAGCACTTACACCCCTGTTGTTCCAGCTTACGCACCTGCCCAATGTGATTATGCAAGTGGTGTGGCGTCACAAAATGCAAATAGTTGATGTCCCATTAGGAAAAATCAGAGCATTATGCACATGACTGGAAAAAGTTTGCCATGGAGTCAAGATCCATCTTGTGTCAGTGAGAACGGTGAATGCAATAAGCCCACAATCAGCACATATGTAGACCAATATATCAGTGATGAAGGTAAAGGTGCGTGGCATGATGTCAAAATAGGCATTTATGCCTGTGGTATCCCAGATAATGAAGAGGTAAAAGAGATGCAAGATGTTTATCCTCATTATGTTTCAATAAGTGACAGCACTGCAGGTGTTGCAAAATTTTCATTACAAATCAGTGATCATAATTTTGAAAGTAAAATTTTAAGCACTCCTTCTGAGGATTCTCAGCATAGCTTGTATAACTTGATGAATTTTCTTGTGATGAGGATCTAGATAACAACATGTCTGATTATTTTTCTATGGATTATGAATGCTTCTACGAGACAGTTGATGTGCATAACACTGAAAAATGTACTGATTCAAACCTATATGTGGCAGAGGCAGAGAATGAAATAAGTGATCATGCTGATTATGATTGTTTCTTTGTAGGTATTGATCATCTTGTTGACATGGAGGCATTCATGTTTGTTGAGGATTCATGTAATGAACAAGTGGAAGATGTAAATGAATCATTGACATATCGCTCAGTTATCCCATTATTCAGTAGCACTACTGAGGACATGAGACCATTTAAGGGTCAAATTGAAAAACATGATGAAAATAAAGATTTATGTGAACCAGTCTTTGAAGTTTTTAACATGGATATGGGTCATGATTTCAAGGTTGAATCAGCATACTTTCCTGAACAAGAAATGAATGTTTTTATGCATAATATGGGTGTTGATGATTCAGACATGGGCTCTTATCAACATAATGATATCCAATTCAGAGAAGTGCCAGAGTATGAACCTTTTTTATTTGATGCAGCTGAAGGGTGTTTGCATGAGGTGCACAAAAGTGAATATGATAGTTTCCTCTTTGATATGCAAACTTGTGATGAAATAAGACCTAATGATCCTAGCTATATGGTAGACTATGAGTGCTTTCAGTTTTCAGTCCAGCTAGGATATCATTTTATAATGCATAATGGTGACATAGATGATATGTATGGTCATATGCCTGATTTTAAAGTGCAGAATGACAGAGGTGCATTGACAGGGGCAGGCTCAGAAAAATGGTGAAGCATGTAAATGACAGGGTTAGTTTGTTGGCAGATCATGTCAGTGTTTTCAGTTGTGGTGTGATGAAATCAGATGAAAACAAAGTATTTGACACAAGAGGGTTCAGTTTTTTCATTTTTGGGGGCCCGAGGCCACCAAATAAAATTGAAGATATGAATTTTAATGCAAGATGGAGTGTTGACTCAGCAGACCAATGGAGTAGGCACCTGGTCTACGTCCCAGAGATAACTAGAATCTTGCCATGCCTACAAGAGGCATGCATCCTCGAGCAAGAGCCACTGGTGGCACCCTCAAATTTTTCAAATTTGATGTGCCAGTACCTTTTCAAGATGTCGACAGAGGCTTGGTCGACAGGTTGCTCAATCTACCCCAGAGGCCAGCTTCGGCAATTAAAATTTTTCAACTCGAGCATCATCCTACAAATCTAGTTGGTGGAAAGTTTTTTGGTATACATGAGAACATGCTTTCTCAGTTTCATGCTTCTGGGATGAGTTCTGATAGGCCATTTAATTATTTTCTGACCGTGACTGGGCTAATTTTGGCATTCTAAAAAGTTTCAAATTTCACAATTCTGAGGGTGACCCAATTGTCGATTTGGTCTCAAACCTCTCTAGTTTCAATTTTGTCAAAATATGAGACTTTTTGATGTATTATTTTAATGCATTCCTGTTGTGACGAACTCATCTGACGAGCTAATTTACAAAGGAGGTGCCAGAATTTGGTCAACAAAGCAAATTCCAAGTAAATGGGTTTTCTTAAAATAATTGATTAGGCCCCTATGCAAATTTTTGTGGTTGTCGGGCTCCTGGTTTGCTCGTAGTGAGAAAATGCCAAACATCCGAGGGAGGAAATAAAAAAGTGCATAATTCTCAAAATGCAAATAATAGAAAAAATGATATTAAATGTTTGCATTTTAAAAGGGGGCATTTTAAATGAAAGGGTGATGTGACTTTTATGAAAGTCAAAGGTTTGTAAAGACTTTTTAAAGTCTTAAGTTTTAAATTTAAAGCATATGAAATTAAAGAAAGGGGCGCGATGGGCATATCGCACCCCCCTCATGTAGACGTCATCAGACCCTCACAATGGTGCGATAAGCCCATCGCAGGGCATTTCACGCATTCCTCTATCCTCTTCAAGTTAAAACACATGCTTCTCCTCCATTTTTGAGGTGTTTTCAAGCCTCTCTAAACATATTATGTTGCTATTTCGAACTGTAGTCACATTTTTCACTTTCTGGGCAATCTTTGGGGGCATTTTTTGACCCAAAGGTGTTGTTTTATGCTGCAAAATCTTCCTCAGACCATTTCTCACGCACTAGTGGAGGTTTTTTTGCCCGTTTGGATTGAATTTTGAGTGCCGGAATGAGTGGATTTTGCCTCTGTTTCACCGAAAACGACCCAAAAAGTTTTGATTGGGAAAAAAATCAAAGTTGAATGCTGTTGCAGTGATGTCTAGGAGGTTGAATGTGATTGTGAAGCTGAAGATGAGATCTTAGAGGCCTCTTATTGCAGAGGAATGAAGTCTCCAGGTGTCTGTCGTGCAAGATTGGAAAATTTTGAAAAATGTAAATTTTATTAAAAGGGGAAAATCAAAGTGTATTTTATTTATCTTTTTCCTCTCCTCTTTTAATATAAATATTTTATTTCCATTGTATTTTGGAGGGGGAAATGTAATAAAAAATGCCTCACCTACCTCCAAAAAAGTAGTAAATTTCTAGGGCAGCACACTTTGGGCATAAAGAAAGAGTTGGGCTCTCATTTTGTTGTTGTTGAAGACTTGGGAATTTTGGAGAAGTAATGAAAATACAGAGCTTTCTGGGTTGTTCCATCTCTTGTGCTGTAAGTTTATGAGTTATATGTTGAATGTATGTTTGCATATATGTTTTCAGTTTCATGTTGATGTTATATGAGTAATGGTTCATTGCATGTATTTAACTATCTGTCTCCAAGTTGTGTGTGTTTTTCTTTTGAATCTGAATACCTAAGGGTTATTTGAGGTTTTGGGATGTGGGTTTTTCTGTATTGAATGTTTAATCTTCTACTTCTGCTCAAGGAGCAGATTAAATGTTTTAGGTTAAATATTGGGAAGAACATATTGCAATAAGGATATTCATAAGTAGAGATAGTTGAATACTTAATCTTGGGTGGTGTTTGTAAGGCAAATACCAATTTATCCCCATGAAACTTGAATGCCAGTTGAATTTATGCAAATCATTCACATGTATACATCTATTTGACTCCATGCCCTAAGATAGGCACCAGTCTGATTTTGTGCTGAGGTTATGATCCAAAGCCCTAAATCTTGCATCCAAACATAAAATAAAATCATTTCAAAATATCAATCTTTTAGGTTTTAGGAGTAGGTTGTAGCTGCATGCTCTCATTTTCAGCCAATTAGATAGTCCAAGAACATTGCCAATCTGGGTTTATCTCAAAAATCTTGGTCCATACATGAGAGCATTCTGCCTGATATTGAAAAGTTAAATCTTTTGTTATGAGGGAGTCAAAGTTAAATCTTTTGTTATAGGGATACCCCCTAGGTGTGGCAGAACCTGGAGTGAAGGGGAGGCACATGCAAACAACCTCCCATCTTTATTGGCTGAATCTATTTGAAGTAAAGCATAGGAAGTGGCAAACCCTTTGCTGATTTGGGAACCAACACAACAATCTACTCCCTTATTAGTGACTCAATTAGTCTCATAGTGCATAGTAAGTGTTCCTCTGTATTTTGACACTTCTTTGGATTTTTGTTAAAATCTCTTTTAGTTCTTGCTAAGATTGACATTGTTTTATTCCTTTATTTTGGAATGGTCTAGCCACCAAATTTTAAAAGTTATTTATTTTACGACCAATTGGTCAAAATTTGATTTATTGTCGAAATTGAGCTCATTCTTTTAACTTATTGTTGAAAATTAAATTGCTTAAATACTTTGATATTGATTTAAATTATTGTGGTGGCTATACTAGAACATTTTGGTTATTCCTATGTTTTATTTAATGTTTACCTCTATCATGTCCTGGATGAGTCTCTGGTGGATTGTATAGGGGAGTAAATTGTAGAGAATGCACTTGGAATGTCTCTAACCCTTTAGAATTAAGAAAACCTTGTGTGGAAAAAAAATTATTCCATACCATAAACAAGTCATCCAGGAGTAACTAAACTCCTAATCGATGAGAAATCTCTTTATTTCTGGAAAAGAATGAAGAGTGATGCTGCTAGATTGTAGCACGAACGCTGGAAAGTTAAGACTGATCATAAGCATCCAGTAGGGCATCCTATGTCTCGAATTAAGCTAAAATAGTAGAATGCCTAGATGATCTCGAGAACTGGGTATCTTTGCAAGGGACACCTAGAGAAGTTAGGATACATCAAATGTTACATCCCCAACTTACAATTAGACTTAATCATTAACTTGACATGATAATTAGGAGGATTAGTCATAGTTCATTGATTTGATATTGTGGAAATATCTGATTAAACTTTTGATTATGAAGTAGATACAGATGTTTAATAGTTTTGTAAATTAAATGATTT
Source organism: Cunninghamia lanceolata (assembly GCA_027924645.1). NCBI lineage: Eukaryota > Viridiplantae > Streptophyta > Pinopsida > Cupressales > Cupressaceae > Cunninghamia > Cunninghamia lanceolata. The sequence continues at coordinate 1,183,209 of BSBN01000386.1, forward strand.
ATTTTACAAAGATATGATAATGATAATGATGCACTCATCGTAATCTTGTGGTCATGAGTGTGACAGGAAAATGATTGTCCTTCGAAGAAGGAGAGTATCATCCTAGAGGAAGGGTTAGACATTGTGAAAACATAAGTTGACTAGCCATCTAAGTAATCAACTCCTATGTTCTTCTCTTTCCATTCGTAAGTTAACACGTGTAATGTATCTTTTATTTTGTTTCTATGTTCTTGGTATAATCGTATTGTCGTTGAAGTTATCACGACAAGTCTTGATGACCGGACAATGTTCTTGGAACATCATCCCTAGCTGAGAGACAATAGTGTTAAGAGATGAGGAGGTCTCTCTTACCATTTTGTTCTCGGGGTCATTATTTTCCCTAGTCATTCGACTAATGGGAATAGTCAATTTCGGGGGAGTATCGCTCGACCCTGATAATCGTCGTAATTAATGTGAACCTTTTTATGATTCTAATCTCTTTGTGATAATCCTTAGACAAGGATGAAACCTCTTAATAGGTTATTACCTATAATAATATTATTGTTATTTACTTGCCTTAATAATTGTATTCTATGGAATATTCCTAAGTTGATATAGTCGATCATGAAGATCGATGGGAGTTTCAGGCTCAACCATCCCATGCTTTGCAAGGTTTGAGCCACCTTTTAAGGCACACTACCGAGTGGAAAGGTAGTTGTCAGCCAAAATCAGCATGCCTTGGGATCGGTTACCTTGGGTGTTGAGTATTGCATTGTGTGGGGAGTCACTTTAGAGAGATCATTGTGATTGGGGTTTGAAGGAAAAGGTGGCAGAACTGTTCGTGGAGAACAGTGGTTGGAAGGAGTTGCAAACAGCAGGTTGAGTCGCAGACTAGAGCTGCATCTTGTTTATTGCTTGGAACAGGTAAATGGGAAACAAATGCCTCAAATTGTTTTTTCATTTGATGAGTTTAAATCTCAGTGAGACTTCGGTCTAAGTCTGTGTATCATGATGAATCTTATTGATGTTAAAACTGAGGCACGAGGCCTACAAGGTCGTGCCATGCATAATGGTTACATCTTTTTATGTCGCAGCTCAAGGCCAAGTTGGTCGAGTTGTTCTTGCTTTATAGACTTATATTTGCATTGGTTCAGATCTGTATGGCCGAACCCTATCAAGATAACTTTGAATTGTGATACGCTCAAAGCCTTGAAGGCTGAGCTTTCTAAACATAGAAAACTGTATGAGACCATGCTCCAGGCCGTGAGTTGAGCAGAGAACATCATAAACATTCTTAAGACTATGCTCTAGACCGTTGAGCTGAGCTATGAAACTCTGAAACTCTTCTTGAAGACTGCGCTTAGCCAAGTCACAATACTGTGTAATCTTGTTTTGAATAAGCCTGCAGCTTAGTGAGCCAAATAATCACTACTCTTTGTTTAATGTGGATACTAGCTCAAGGCCTTGAGGCTGAGCTATGTAAAGACAAACTCTTTTTATGTTTGAGCCTAGGGTCATTCGACCCGACTGTATTATATGGTATAATACATATACAATAATTGGAGCTCGAAGCCAATATGGCTGAGCACGTATTCTGTGTATATATATAAGGCTCACGTCATATGATGACAAGAGCAGAGCATAAGATCTCTTGAATGGAGCTATGAATGACTCTAATTGATATTGGATACAATCACTTGACTTTTATGACTACCAGAAAGGCATTATTCTCTACCATGCAGTCTATCGACTGTAATAATAGTCGTGAAGGCATTTATTATAATGAATACAGTCCTAAGACTGAGATGATTGCCAGGAAGGCAATTATATATCAGAGTGTATATAACACCAATCTACCCAAGTTGGGCTTGTATGAGAAGCCGACTGTGATTTATAAAAGGGAGATGTATAATCTATTATGGATGCTTATGTGAACCTTCGAATATGAAGGGGTATAATCTTTTATGATAATGGTCTCATCATGAGATAGTTGGAATAAGTTTATAGATGAATATAGACTAATTCTATACGTGACTAATTTATGATTTATTGGATAATGTTATGGGATATAATTTCCTTTTACTTTAATGTAAACTATTAGGTTTGGTGAATAACACCTTAAGCTCATTGGGATAATAAGAGCTATTGAACCTAAAGAAGCTAATGCACTTTACTAAGGCATGGTATTCCTTGAGTATCATGAAATCAACTTCATCATATGTGATGAAATGCTATCGATATGTTAACCATGGGAGACCAAGGCGGTCTTAATGTTTGAATTTGGGATGAATTTGAGAACGGAACGAGGTGACGTGGAGTCACTAGTTTCATGTTACAAAAGTAACCTATTTAGATATAACTGACTTATGATGGGAGTCGAATGTTCAAGTTTGGACAGTGATTCAAATTGATCCCACACACATACTAGACCTAAAGGACAAGGTCTTTAAGAACTAACTATAGGACATGACAGCTTATAAGTTGAGTTAGGGTGGTGGACATATGACAACATTCATTGTGTAACGTATTTGTATGAAAAACTTTGGCCAAAGTAATGCATCTGTCTCTGCATGCATTGTCGGTCCACAGTGTTCCAGATGGCCTAATGTCTCCAGTAGTGTCATCCTAGTTAGAGTGGATCTATAGTGTGTGACCATGAGACATTAGGAAGGACACAACACCATATACTCAGATGGATATCCAATTGGTTTCCAATGTCTAACCTTTCTGTGAAGGGTAGGGCCTCTTCTAGTTAGGAAGATGAGCGGGGGACCGCAGGTCCGTGGTTGGAGGAAAAGAACCAAGATGATGCTCTCCTTCCCAAGCATGAGACAAGTCGAGGCTTATGAAGAGAGATGCATCATTGGTTCCAAATACAGTGTTTGCATTTTTGACCAGTTGGTCTATTGTAATGTAAAAATTTGATTAAGATGCCTAGAGCATATATTGTATTTGATTAGTGATGGATATTCACTAAAGATTTTAATGATTTATTAGATTGTAAGCTTTGTTATATCCTAATTTGATTAACAGCTTAAATGATGGAAAAGAATATGTTTCTTTTGATTCAAAATTTTGAATATCTCTATCAATTCTTAATTAATGACTTGATTAATTTACATGTTTAAGTTAAATCTTGATGATTATGGAAAGTGATGAACAAGAACAATAGACCAGGTCCAACACATGGACCTAATGAGCTCACTATTTGATGATTAATGTATCCAACATTAAGTATGCTAATGATTGGATGTTATATGCCAGAATGGTAAAAATTAGAACCACACCTCGCAAGAAGGTAATAGAACATGGACGTTACCTACGCCAACAAAAGATCTTGAAGGCATGAGCCTCCATGAAGGAGAAACTTGAACAGACTAGATGCTTGGTAGGTGCATGGTTATCTGATGAGTAAACTTTCACTGATGCCATGAAAAGCATCAAGCAGGAGTTAAGGAAAGGTGAATGGATGGTTGCCCCTAACTCTAATGGAACATCAGTTCCACCCTCTACTCCTAAAGCACCAATTGAGGAAAATCACCATAAAGAATGTAATGTACGAAAGGAGGATGTGAAGGAATACCAGTGTGTATCGTCACTTCCTGAAACTAAAAATAAAATCTGATTATGGGAATTTATCCCAATTGAAAATGATTTGCAGGAGTAAATGTAAATACAAATTTGTAATTTTGTGGATTATATGTAATCCAATGGAAACTGTAATGCAATGGCAAAGTTTTGACAATCTTGCCTTTCTTGTTAAAGATTACATGAATGTGAATAGATTTGTGAAATAATTGAATTGCATAGCATGGAAAACTAATCTGTGATTAATTTGCAAACTTCAGGAAGAAGTAGATTGCAGTAAAGGTTTGAGTTGGAACCAGAATGGAGGATAGCCGAGATCAAGGAGCACCTTTAGGGCAATCCGAGTCTAAACTAGACCAAATATTGACTTTGTTGAGAGAAACAAGGGTGAGGGTGGAAACTCTCAAACACAAGGTGGGAGGCTAGTCAAAAGACAGGCAAGATAATTATGATGGGGTGATGGTGAGGAATGCCATAATGACACCACCCAAAGCCACCACAGAGAAAATAACTTCGCGGCTAAACAGGATGGGGATAAGAGGAGCCTTATGGCTATGAAACTGTCTCATAACATGAAAAAGGTCATGCCACCTAAATTTGATGGATCCGTAAGCGAAGATGCCACAAAGGCATGGCTTACGGAGATGGAGAAGTATTTTGAAATTAGAAATTATAATAAGGTTACCAAAGCTATCTGGGGAGCATTCCAGCTAGCAGGTGAGGCATCCACGTGGTGGATGAACAAAAAGATGGAATTAGGCTTGAGATCTACAAGCCTTACTTGGGACAAGTTTGTAGAACTGTTTAGGCAAAGATGGTTGTCTCAATTGTTTTATGATCCGAAACTTATAGACTTTCAAAACCTGAAACATGCCGATTTGACTGTTAATGAGTATTGGGAAAAATTCACCCGACTGTTGAAATATGTGCCACAGTATCAGCATGATGAGAAATTCCATGTCCAGAAGTTTATCATGGGGTTGAACACCCAGATTGGGGGTAAGGTTAATGTTCACGGTCCTACAACCATGGAACAGGTTTATGAGAAGGTCGTCAAGCAAGAACATAACCTGAAGGCTATGTCAGCCTCTAGGGAAAGAAACAGAAAGAGATATAATTGGTCTCAATCTTCTCAACCCTCAAATAAAAAGGGGAAGAAACAAGATTATACTGAGAAGAGCGATAAAGGGGCTAAAAATAAACAAAATGAATCCAAGGGAGATAAAAAGGGGAACAACCACTCCAAGAAGAATGGGAACAACTCTGGCAAACCTCAAGAGAGGCAAGGACCAGTTGAGGGATGTTTCACTTGTGGCGGAGATCACTACGCCAATCAATGTCGCAACAAGTCACAAGGAGTGCAACCAAGATGGAATCCTCTACCTTCCTAACAAGTGGCGTTCTAGCAACGTATCCATGCGGCCTTGGACAACCGTCAAGATGAGTATCAAATAACTCCAGTAGAAACAACAAGTATTTTATTTGGAGTTCCAATTTCAGTTCTAATTGATACAGGTGCCACATAATATTTCATTTCTCCCAAAATTGTAAATAAGATACCTAGAAAAGAAAGATTTATGGCAAATACTTGGTCTGTAGAGTATGCAGATCACACCAAGGCTCAGGTAGAGCAATGTCTGTTTGAAGCTCGGGTTGAACTTCCAAACTTTTCCACAGAAGTAAATCTATATGTAGCCCCACTTGGCTCATATGATGTTATCCTAGGGATAAATTGGCTTTGGAGACATCAAGCCAAAGTAGACTGTTATGCCAAGACAATAGAATGTTTGGATGACCTAGGAAACCGAGTCATTATCCAAGGGAAACCTGGGGAAATTAAACTAAGGCAAATTTCCTCCTTACAAATGAAAAGGGCACATAGAAAAGGATGCCAAATTTTTGCCGTCAAGATGGACAAAATAGATGAAACAAAGGAAACCTACTTCCAAGATGACTTGATGTTTTATGAATCCCAAAAACTTAATGAAGTAGGGATGAAGGAGTCCATAGGTTAGGAAAGACCAGATATGGACAAGCATCCCCTCCTCAGAGATTTTGAGGATGTGTTTCTGGATGAACTACCACGGTTACCCCCTAAGAGAACTTTTGATTTTTCCATTAATATTATACCTGAGTCAGAACCTATTTCTAAAGCCCCCTATAGGATGACCACAATAGAACTAATGGAGTTGAAAGCACAATTGCAAGAGATGTTGGATAAAGGGTTGATTTGACCTAGTGTGTCACCATGGGGAGCATCTGTCATTTTTGTGAAAAAGAAAGATGGCACTTTGCGGTTGTGTATATATTACAGCATGTTAAACAAAGAAAACATCAAGAACAAGTATCCTCTACCTCGCATCAATGATGTTTTTGATCAAATGAGAGGTGCAATAGTATTTTCCAAGATTGATCTTCGATCATGATATCATCAATTGAGGTTGAAGGATGAACACATCCATAAGATAGCCTTTAGAACCAAATATGGACACTATGAATTCACTATCCTACCTTTTGGGTTGAAAAATGCTCCAGTAGCGTTTATGAATCTTATGAATAGTGTGTTTAGAGACTGTCTAGACAAGTTTGTCTTGGTATTTCTTGATGACATTTTAATCTATTATAAGAATGAAGAAGAACATATACAGCGTTTGAGAATTGTTCTTCAGAGATTAAAAGAGCATAAACTATATGGCAAGCTCTCTAAGTGTACCTTCTTTCAGAAACAAGTACAATATTTGGGTCATATAATTTCAGCTAATGGAATAGCTATGGACCCAGCTAAGATTAAGGTTATTTCTGAATGGCCTAAACTGAGAAATGTTCATGAGGTCTAAAGTTTTATGGGCCTTGCTAGTTATTACAGGAAGTTTGTGAAAAAACTTCTCTAAAATTGCACATCCTATAACTTCCTTGCAAAGAAAGGGCAAGAAGTTTGAATGGTCATAAAAGTGCTAGGAGGCCTTTGACCTACTAAAGGAAAAATTGACTTCAGACCCGAATTTGAAAGTGCCTAACCCGAAAGGTCAATTTGAAGCCATTATTGATGCCTCAGGGAAGGCTTAGGTGGTGTACTAGTCCAAGATGGACATGTCATTGCGTATGAATCGTGCAAACTGAAAAACTATGAACAAAACTATGCCCCACATGATTTAGAATTGGTAGCAGTCATTCATGCACTCCAAATGTGGAGACATTATCTACTTGGAAAATCCTTTGAGTTGAAAATGGATCACCAGGGACTTAAATATCTATTCACTCAACCCCATCTTAATGCTCATCAAAGAAGATAGTTATAATTTATCTCGAATTATGATTTTGAGATTAAATATATTAAGGGAAAAGAAAATTGAGTGGCAGATGCTTTGAGTAGGAGAAGGCACATCTCCTCTATGATATCTATTCATTCTAATTTTAGAAATCTGGTGTTACAAAAATCTAAGGGAGATGAGTTTTACGAGTAGGTAAAACATGCCCTTGCGAAAGATCCATAGAATCCAAAATATGAAGGATTCACTTGAACCAGATGGGTTATTAAGGTTCAAAGGAAGGATGTATGTACCTAACTCAGCAGACTTAAGGAATATGGTTTGGAAAGAGGTTCATTTTGCACCATATTCTGGACATCCTAGAGTAACCAAGTTACTCGTTGATGTGAAACCTTTATATTTTTGGAAAGGAATGAAGAGAGATGCTGCAAATTTTGTAGGTACTTGTATAGAATGCCAAAGGGTGAAGGCAGAACACCAACACCCGATGGGATTATTAAACCCTCATGAAATTCCTGAATGGAAATGGCAGATTATAAGCATGGACTTTGTGCAAGGATTTCCTATGTCAAGGAACAAGCACAATGCTATCTTGGTTGTGGTGGACAGACTCGCCAAAGCAGCCCATTTTATTCTAGGAAACTTGACATATGGGGCACCCATCATTGCTCATAAATTCATTCAAGAGATTTTCAGACTCCACAGCATTCTTGAGAAGATTATCTCAGATAGGGATGCACGAATGACATCTAGGTTTTGGCAAACCTTGTTCTCTTCACTTGGAACACAATTGAACATAAGCTCTGCTTATCATCCTGAAACGGATGGACAAACTGAAAGCGTGAACCAAGTGTTGGAGGACTTATTAAGGATGTATTACATGGATCAGCAATACAAGTTGGAAGATTATGTTCCTCTAGTGGAATTTGCTTACAATAACTCTTATCATTTAGCTATTAAGATGGCGTCATTTGAGGCATTATATGGGCGGAAGTGTCAAACCCCTATAAGCTAGGATAAGCTTGAAGATAGGGTTAGCCTTGGTCCTGAAATGCTATCTGAAATGGAAGAACAAGTCCATCTAATTAAAAAGAGGCTAGCGGAAGCCAATGATAGACAAAAGAGTTGCGCAGATGCTAAGCATGTTGAAAGGGATTTCACAGTGGGAGATAAAGTTCTCCTAAGGGTAAAACCCCAGAAAAGTTCCATCAAATTTAGAAAAATGTCCAAACTGGCACTAAGATATGTGGGTCCATTTGAAGTTCTAGAAGAAGTCAACCTAGTGGCATACAAAATTGCTCTACCACCAGCACTTGCCATGATGCATAATGTGTTTCATGTTTCTTATTTGAAAAACTTTAATTCTGTTGATAATTAAATTCCTTTGCTTGATTGGAATATGCTATAGGTGAAAGACCCAGGAGTGGTGGTGATCAAGCCCATCAAGGTGCTTGAAATGCATAAGCTATGCTTACGTAACAAGGAAATAACACAGTGCAAGGTCCAGTGGGACCAATATTTGGTGGAAAATGCCACCTGGGAAAAATATGATGACTTTTGTGCTAGATTTCCTCATCTTTTCTAAGACATTTGATATTATGCTTTTGAAAACCTTTTCATATTATGTTGGTTTATTTTAAAGACAATTAATCATCAGGGACGATGATTCTTATGGGGGAGATATGTTACATCCCCAACTTACAATTAGACTTAATCATTAACTTGACATGATTTTCAAGAGGATTAGTCATAGTTAATTGATTTGATATTGTGGAAATATCTGATTAAACTTTTGATTATGAAGTAGATACAAATGTTTAATAGTTTTATAAATTAAATGATTTATTTTACAAAGATATGATAATGATGCACTGATCATAATCTTGTGGTCCTAAGTATGACAGGAAAATGATCGTCCTTCAAAGAAGGAAGGAGAGTATCATCCTGGAGGAAGGGTTAGACGTTGTGAAAACATAAGTTGACTAGCCATCTGAGTAATCGACTCCTATGTCCTTCTCTTTCCATTTGTACGTTGACACGTGTCATGTCTCTTTTCTTTTGTTTCTATGTTCTTGGTATAATCGTATTGTCATTGAATTAATCACGACAAGTCTTGATGACTGAACAATGTTCTTGGAACATCATCCCCAACTGAGAGCCAATAGTGTTAAGAGACGAGGAGGTCTCTCTTACCTTGTTGTTCTCGAGGTCATTATTTTTTCCCTAGTCATTCGACTAATGGGAATAGTCAATTTCAGGGGAGTATCACTCGACCCCAATAATCGACGTTATTAATGTGAACCTTTTTATGATTCTAATCTCTTTGTGATAATCCTTAGACAAGGATGAAACCTCTTAATAGGTTGTTACCTATAATAATATTATTATTATTTAATTGCCTTAATAATTGTATTCTATGGAATATTCCTAAGTTGATATAGTCGATCATTAAGATCGATGGGAGCTTCGGGATCAACCATCACATGCTTTGCAAGGTTCAAGCCACCTTTGAACGGACACTACCGAGTGGAAATGTAGTTGTCAGCCAAAATCAACATGCCTTGGGATCGGTTACCTTAGGTGTTGAGTATTGCATTATGTGGGGAGTCACTTCGAAGAGATCGTTGTGATTGGGGTTTGAAGGAAAAGGTGGTAGAACTGTTCGTGGAGAATAGTGGTTGGAAGGAGTTGCGAATAACAGGTTGAGTCGCATACTAGAGTTGCATCTTATTTATTGCTTGGAACAGGTAAATGGGAAACAAATGCCTCAAATTGCTTTTCATTTGATGAGTTTAAATCTCAGTGAGACTTCAGTCTGAGTCTGTATCATGATGAATCTTGTTAATGTTAAAACTGAGGCACAAGGCCTACAAGGTCGTGTCATGCATAATGGTTACATCTTTTTATGTCACGGCTCAAGGCCAAGTTGGCTGAGTTGTTCTTGCTTTATAGACTTATATTTGCATTGGTTCAGAGTCATATGGTCAAACCCTGTCAAGACAACTTTGAATTGTAATACGCTCGAAGCCTTGAAGGCTGAGCTTTATAAACACAGAAAACTATATGAGACCATGCTCCAGGCCATGAGCTGAGTAGATAACATCATAAACATTCTTAAGACTATGCTCCAGACCATTGAGCCGAGCTATGAAACTTTGAAACTCTTCTTGAAGACTGCACTCAGCTGAGTCGCAATACTATGTAATCTTGTTTTGAATAAGCCCGCAGCTTAGTGAGCCAAATAATCACTGCTCTTTGTTTAATGTGGATACTAGCTCAAGGCCTTGAGGCCAAGCTCTGTAAAGACAAACTCTTTTTATGTTTGAGCCTAGGGTCATTCGACCCGACTGTATTATATGGTATAATACATATACGATAATTAGAGCTCGAAGCCATTATGGTTGAGCACGTATTCTGTGTATATATATATATAAGGCTCACATCGTATGATGACAAGAGTAGAGCATAAGAGCTCTCAAATGGAGCTATGAATGACTCCAGTTGATATTGGATACAGTCACTTGACTTTTATGACTGCTGGAAAGGCATTATTCTCTACCATGCAGTCTATCGACTGTAATAACAGTCGTGAAGGCATTTATTATAATGAATACAATCCTAAGACTGAGATGATTGCTGAGAAGGCAATTATATATCAAAGTGTATATAACACCAATCTACCCAAGTCGGGCTTGTATGAGAAGCCGACTGTGATTTATAAAAGGGAGATGTATAATCTATTATGGATGTTTATGTGAACCTTCGAATATGAAGGGGTATAATCTTTTATGATAATGATCTCATCATGAGATAGTTGGAATAAGTTTATAGATGAATATAGACTAATTCTATATGTGACTAATTTATGACTTATTAGATAATGTTATGAGATATAATTTCCTTTTACTTTAATGTAAACTATTAGGTTTGGTGAATAACACCTTAAACTCGTTGGGATAATAAGAGCTATTGAACCTAAAGAAGCTAATGTACTTTACTAAGGCATGGTATGCCTTGAGTATCATGAAATCAACTTCATCATATGTGATGAAATGCTATCGATATGTTAACCATGGGAGACCAAGGCGGTCTTAATGTTTGAATTTGGGATGAATTTGAGAACGGAACGAGGTGACGTGGAGTCACTAGTTCCGTGTTACAAAAGTAACCTATTTAGATATAACTGACTTATGATGGGAGTCGAATGTTCAAGTTTGGATAGTGATTCAAATTGATCCCACACACATACTAGACCTAAAGGACAAGGTCATTAAGAATTGACTGTAGGACATGACAGCTTATAAGTCGAGTTAGGGTGGTGGACATATGACGATGTTCATTGTGTAACGTATTTGTATGAAAAACTTTGGCCAAAGTAATGCATCCATCTCTGCATGTATTATCGGTCCACAGTGTTCCAAATGGCCTAGTGTCTCCAGTAGTGTCATGCTAGTTAGAGTGGATCTATAGTGTGTGATTGTGAGACATTAGGAATGACACAACACCAGATACTCAGATGGCTATCCAATTGGTTTCCAATGTTTAACATTTTCGTGAAGGGTAGGGCCTCTTCCAGTTAGGAAGATGAGCGGGGGACCACAGGTCTGTGGTTGGAGGAAAAGCACCAGGATGATGCTCTCCTTCCCAAGCATGAGACAAGCCGAGGATTATGAAGACAAATCTCGTTGGTTCCAGATACAGTGTTTGCATTTTTGACCAGTTGGTCAATCGTAATGTAAAAATTTGATTAAGATGCCTAGAGCATATATTGTATTTGATTAGTGATGGATATTCACTAAAGATTTTAATGATTTATTAGATTGTAAGCTTTGTTATAACATGCTTAAATGATGGAAAAGAATATGTTTCTTTTGGTTCAAAATTTTGAATATCTCTATCAATTCTTAATTAATGTCTTGATTAATTTACATGTTTAAGTTAAATCTTGATGATTATGGAAAGTGATGTTACATCAAATTTCAGCTGTGCAAATGCATAAAGCAAAGAAGAAGGGTTGTCAACTCTTTGTCGTTAAAATAGAAAAACTAGAGGAATACAAAGAGTTTATCAAACAAGATGACGTGGCATATTCTAGACCACAAGATCTCTGAGAAGCTGAGGATGGAGAGATGGAGGATGAAGAGAGTGTTTGACTTCTCCATTGACATAAATCTGGGGTCAAAACCTATATCCAAAGTGCCATATAGGATGACAGCAACAGAATTTATGGAATTAAAATCATAGCTTGAAGAATTGTTATCCAAGGGATTAATAAGACTTAGGGTTTCACCTTGGGGAGCGCTAGTAATCCTTTTAAAGAAGAAAGATGTGGAGACACTATCTATTGGGAAAACCCCTTTGAATTAAAAAACACACCATTATGGTTTGAAGTATCTATCTACTCAACCCAATCTGAATACAAGGCAAAGGAGGTGGTTGGAACTGATATCGGACTATGATTTCAACATTAGTTATATCAAGGGAAAAGAGAACAGAGTTGCTGATGCTTTGAGTCAAAGAAGGCATATATCTTCAATGGTATCTATCAAAACTGACTTTAAAAGTCAAGTATTGCAAGGATCCAAAGATGATGAGTACTATGAACAAGTCAAGCAAGCACTCTTGGATAATTTGCAAGATAAAAGGTATGAAGGTTTTTGCTTTGAACCCAATGGGTTATTAAGGTATAAAGGAAGAATTTATGTACTTGATTCTGGTGAATTAAGAAATTTGGTATGGAAGGAAATACATAATGCACCATAGTCAGGGCATCCTAGTGTTACTAAGATGTTAGCAGATGTGAAGTCATTATATTTCTGGAAGGGAATGAAAAAGGATGCCACTAGATTTGTGGCAAGTTGTTTGAATGTCAAAGAGTAAAGTTGTTTTGGATTTCTGCCAAGGATGCTCGTGTAACTTCTAGATTTTGGCAAACCACGCATGGCGCATTGGTGGTAGAGAGGTTTTGCAATGCAAGGTCCAATAGGATCAGTATGCAAAAGATTCTGCCACTTGGGAAGATTATGTTGAGATGAAGCAAAAGTTTTTGCAAGTTATTCTAAATTTTGAAAACTCTTGATGACAATATGTTTTGTATTATGATACTTTTTGTGAGGCCTATCTTTTTCATTCCCATTCCTTTGACTATTTACTTTACTGTTGCTGATACATTTAGACTTGTGGGACTATTGATCTTGAATTCCCAAACTATTAGACTTTATGATGTTATGAGAAAACTAATTGGGTGATGTTAGATAGATGCTTTATATTATGAGAAAACAAATTGGGTGATGTTAGATAGATGCTTTATATGATGATGTTAAAGGAAAACTAATTGGGTGATGTTAGCTAGAAATTAGTTTATATTATGATGTTAAAGGAAAACTAATTGGGTGAATTAGTTTATATTATGATGTTAAAGGAAAACTAATTGGGTGATGTTAGATAGAAATTGGTTTTGTAATTTAATCTTGGGAATGGATGTTTGAAATGTAGAAATTAGGGTCTAAATTGTAATGTGATTTCCTTAATGCTTAAGTGAATTTGTGATATTTTATGCGAGTGTATGTTCTTAATTTTCCTCGACTATTATTTATATATGTGGAAATTAACTTTGCAATTGAGTGCGCAGGTATTTCTAACAAGCCACAGAAATTGGAGATCAGTCCACACATGATGTTGTTATTCCCTGTGAAGCTGATCTAGTTCCACGAAGAACCAAGATCAACTTTGTGTATGATGAAATTATGTAATGTTGTTTTGCATGTGGTTAATCGGCCTAAGTCTACCCCTCTTTTAAATTGAATTATAATTTGTGTTGTAAGAATTTTGTCTTTGAATTTATTTATTTTTAATTTTATTTTGGAGACCCTTTTCATGTGTTTTAACTTGACCCTGGGTGCTCTAACTAGACTAAACTTGACCCTGGGTTATACCCCATCGGTCTAGGGACCTTTTTGACTTGGGTAACCCTTGGTAAACCTCCATATGGTCACCTTAACCTCACACTGAAGTTAAGTGACGAAATTGGAGGCATGGGAGGGAGAGGATGAGTGGTACCAACACTCAACCCCATCCCTTTTCACTTCCCAAGGTTGGAGATGACTCCAAGACCCACCAATTGTGGAGGACTTGATCCAAGTCTCTCTCACAATTGGTGAGAGTACCCTTGGAGTTGTGTAGTCCCTCTTGAGAGGAAAGGAAGGGGACACATGTGTCACCCATTCCCTCTTTAACTTCTCTTTTGTCTCCCACATGTTGGAGAGAGGACAAGTGGTAAGGGGTGAGGGAGACTTGGGGATGGGTGAGTGACATGTGTCAACACCCATCCCTTGGGACATGCTTGTAGTGGGGAGGAAGAGTGAGGAGGTGACAAGTGTCACTTCCCCATTCCTCTAAGCTCATGGGTTGAGCTTATTTTAATCCCACTTGGGAGAAGGTGAGAAGTTGTTGAATTTTTGGAAATTTTAATTGTTTGAATTTGAATTTGGGGAGAAAGATAGAAGGAGTTTGGTGGCTTATGTTGGAGGAGAATTTGGAGAATCTCTACATCAACTTTCTTCCATAATTGGGCTTTTAATGGTTGGTTTTCAAGGCTAAGGCCTTCCCTTTGTATTTTAGTTTGCTTGCATGATGCATATGTGTGTGATTTAATTTCTTGAGTTATATTTTGTATTTGTGGGGAAAATTTTGTAGGGTGTTGTAAGAGCCTCTCCCACTTGGGAGAAGATGCTCAACAAGTGTGGGGTAGGGGAGGAGTGATCCTCCTTGGGGTCATTACCTTGTTTTTGTGGTGTTGCAAGCCTTGAGGGCAATATACGTGATTTTAAACAATATGAGACATGGCTTGAGAGCCAAAATATGGAAACTTTTGGAAATTGTGTTAAATGTGTTGGCTTGAGGCTATAAGAGAAAATTGTATTGGGATATTTTGTAGGAGTGGCACTCTTGAGTTGAGTGTGTCCACTCACCTACCCCTTTGAACTCACCTTGGTTGAGTTCTTATGTTGTGATTATCCATGGGTGTAAAAATTGTGTTTTGGTTGTGTTGAATTCCTTGTTGTGATGTGGAATGAGACCCTTAGTGTGTGGATGACCTCCCTAGCTCGGGGGTGACCCTTTTGCAGGTCTATGGTAGGGAGGAGAGCAAGATGTGTGGTTTTCTTCCCCCTTGTTGTGATATGCAGGTTCAATGGAGCTAAATGTGAAGTTGGAGAAACTCCTTGTCTTGGAGTTAATATTTTATTTTCCTTTACTCTTTGAGCTCTTGAGGAGAGCTTGGCCTATTTAGGTGTTTCATCTTTGTTTGTTGTCCAAGAGGAGAACATGGTTCTCTCTCTCTCTCATGTTGTAAAAACATATATTTTTCATAGTTGTTTGTAAACTATTTACTTGTTATAGAGATTTAAAATTTGTTGATTTTATTCCTATCCTTCAAAAAGTTGAATGAAGAAAATTTTGTTTATAAGATAATTCATTTGTATGTAAATTTTAAGCATTTGTCAATTAGTAAAGTGTTGGTTTTTATTTTGTGATAAATGTGAAAATTGCATATTGTAATTGTGGCAAAAGAGAAAGTTAGTTGTTGTTATAGATTTGAACTATCTAAATTATTTGTATTATTCCTTCCTTTAAAAAAATGTGATTATTAATATAGCAATGAATATATTTCGTTGGAAAAATATGGATTCTTGCCTTATTGAAAATTTGATAAAAGAAAAAAAAAATTTATAACTTTGTTTATTTGCTTAAAAAAAATAAAGTTTGTAAGTGTAGGAGGAAAAAGATTATGTTGGAAATATATTTAATTTATATATATTTTGGATAATTCAAATGAACGTATTTTAAAAAAAAATGTATTTACAAGTAAATTGATTTATTAGGCTGACAAATAAAAGTTATAGTTAACATTTTATATACAAAGGATATATATAGTATTTTATTTCTTTTTTTAAATAGACAGTGAAATTGAAACTTTTGTGTGTGTATATATATATTAAATGAACCTAAATAATAAAAAAAGAATAAAATATAAAATGTTGTGTAAAAATTTAATAGACTGTGTTTTTTTACAGTCGCTTTTTCTTTCAACCGCGAATTTAATAAGATGAAGGTGGGGGGGTTTGAACCCCCCACCGTTGTGCTTACAATAATTTGGGTGTGGGGAGGGAGGCGGAGCCCCCACCCACACCCATCGTATGGGATGTGGGTGGGGGCTCCGTCCCCCTCCCCACACCCCCCACTACTTCTTACCCTGCAGCCCCCGCTCCCGTGCAGACCGCGCCACCAGACGGCATCCATCGGCCCTCCCTTCGCCGCTCCCCGTGGCCACTGCAACTTCGTCCCCCACACAGTCCAAAAAAAACCTCAGCCTCCGCCGGTCCTCTCACCACCGCCGCTCCACCTCTACCGTTGGCCACCATACTCTGCGGCCACCATACCCTGCGGTCTCCTCAATACCACCACCGCCATTCCCTCTCAGACCTACCAATAACACAAGAAAAATAATATGTTAGGGTTTATTTCACATCTTCCCAAATGAAAACACAAAAGAAATGTATAAATACATAATTATAAAAGAAAATCTAGTTACAACAAATATTTAATATATATATATATATATTCTTATTAAATATTTGTTGTAGCCATCATATGCATTTCATATGTGGCCATTTAAACTCAACCTGCAACAAAGAAACAAAGGCAAAATGAGAAAATGAGAGAAAAAGAGAAAGAAAGATAAAAGTGAAAACAAAGAGGAGAAAATGATAACAATAGGGTTTTCACTCATAAAAAAAATAATATTTTATTTTTGGAAGAAATTAGGGCTAGTGGAAAATAAGATTATACAATTAAAATATCAAGAGGTAATTATTTTAAACAATTGGGTTATGAAACCTAACCCTACGAGGACGTTTAATCCACACGTTATTAATCAAAATTAATAGCCTTTTAAT